>JAIVFJ010000011.1:0-580127 GCA_025765615.1 Zopfochytrium polystomum | reverse complement strand
GCAAGAGTTCCATTATTTCAAGCCCCCATTCAATAAGTGTTCGTTTGTCACTTCGAGGTTTCCTTCCAAAGCCCTTGGGCTGCCGTGCGAGGAGCCGCCGAGTCCTGCTGCCGCTTTGCTGTGAGCCTCGCTGATGGTGGGCTGATGGTGGCCATGCCGGTGGGGGCGATGCGGCCAGATCGTCGAAGCTGCTGGCCTTGAAAGCTAGTGAAAAAAAAAAACCCCCATCACTTTCGAATTTTGCACCGAGCGGGTCGGCGTTGTAAAAGTTGCAGTGAATCTTCGGATTCATCAGCAAAAAAAAGAAGCATTGCGTGGTGTGGAGGCAGTGACCAGTTGTCTTCCAAACCTCGATCAGCTCAATGTAGCCGCCGGGCTTTGTCACTCTCGCGAGCTCTCGAAAACGCGAGGCCAACCGCCTATGGGGACGCACCAGAAGAGGAGCCGCTGTGGTGCACGAGGATTGAGTGGGAGAACATTTGCACAAAAGGTTTGATCTGACCTGAAAAACGACATTGAAAGAGTTGTGAGGAACTGTGAGATGAGGACGAAATGGAAGGTTAGAGAAAGATGCTTGCGGGAATCCCCAGAAGAAAAAAACATTTTCCATCTTCACATGAGATTTCGTTGACGATGTTTTCGGTCTGTAATTGTAGGTTTTCCCGCCTTCAAGCTGAACGGGACCATTCCTGTGATTGCGATCCATTCTCGATGTATCAACCAGGATCAATAGGACCCGTGATTCGCTTTTTACCGCCATCTCCCTTGTCCACGATGCGGGCCAGTACGCCATATCGAGGACGTGGACGTTGCCGCCGCCACGCTCGAACAGCTCTCGTTGCGGCGAGTGGAAGATGCCGTCGAATGCGGCCCGGATCAAGTTGTGCTTTGTGTGGTGCCCGTTGGATGAGTCCTGTGTGGCCCGCGATCGCCGTTCTCTAGCCCTGTTCAATACCCCCCTTCAACCTCGCCCCCCCTTCCCACCTGCAAGAGCCGCCTGTCCTATTCCAGCACATCGCACGGGAGAACGTAGACACTGTCCTTGACAGCGTGACAGTGCCTGGCTGTGCTGCTGGTCTTTCCATCGCTTGATCCGGGGGCTGCGGCTTGCGCGTCTGCGTCTTGGCTGAGATTGTTGGAGATGGCGTCAGTGTGCATGTTTTAGAACTTTTTTTTGGATTGCCTCTTCTATTTGACTCTCCTTCGTAGTTGGGCACATTAAGTATTTCAACCACTGAAAGAGTTGAAGCTCCTTTCTGGACGGAAATATGAGGACTTTAATGACCCGGCAACCTTGGGGCCTCTCGTGCACGACCGACCGACCCCGCGTCCCTAATTTGAACTTTCCGACCGCCAACAAGGTTCTCTGGCGAACAAAGCGCAGCAAGCGACTGGCGTGCGTCAATTGTTAAATGCCTCCCAAATTAAAAGGGAAGAAATGGGAAGAAAGCGGGTGGGCGCAGAGAAACAGACAGACAAGCAGAGTCGAACTGCACTGGCAGGATTACCGCCGCCACCGCTGATGTCTCCCATGCCGCCACAGCCGTCGCCACAGCAGCACCGTCAGCAGGATAGCGCAGCGGACGATGATGTACATCCAACTTCGAACCTTGCCCGGTCTTTGCCCGCAGCTGCAGCAACACCGGACGAGACCTTAAAGGCACTAGCTCAGCAAATACAAGCTCAGGCGGAAGCCGTTCGTCGCCTTCAATCTGCTTTCGACGCTCTCTCGGCGAACATTGACCGATACAAGATCGCCGTTGAGGCTCTTGCCAGACGATACGAAGCAAGGCAAGCCGTCCCTCCCAATCCGCAAAGGGAGACCACTACCGGTAACATTGGTAAGAGATTTGAAGAACACCTAGAGCTCCACGAACGTAAAACAACCATGCCAGTGGTCGGGCTCATTGTTGCTGGTGCTTGCATGGTGCTAGCGATTGTCATATACATCCGCACGATGGCAAGAATGTGGACGGTCACGATTGAACGTTCGTATATCCTCGGCGAGGCAGGCTCGACGACGCGTATGGCGATTGCCTGGTAGAAGCCCCGTGCCAAAACCGCCGTGAGCTAATTTGATCGGATCCGTTCTCTGTTTGCACATTGGGCACAGCATATGACAGATGTTAGCTGTAACTCGTCAATAAAGCACCACGCGAATCTCACTATTACAGTCCGTGGACCATGTAGTTTAGCCTTTCATGTAGCAAGAAGGGGGGTTGCGCAGTGAGCGGTCAAAGTCGCACAACTGTCGATGAATGACGCCAGCATGCCTGCATTGGGAAGAAAATTGGGCCCAGGGATTACAGCAAACCGAAAAAGGAAACATTTCTGCAGACACACTTACTCGATGCTCTTCCTTTCTTTCTTCCTTTCATTCTTTCTCTCTCTCTCTCTCTCTCTCTCTCTCTCTCTCACATTTCTCGCTTATCGATAGGTTCCAGGTTCCGCAGCTTGTCCCGTCGCCAATGGCCGCCGCTTGAAAAAATTCAAATAGAAAAGAACTTTCGATCCACTCTCTCTTGCACTCAAATTGCAACCCTCCACCTCACCTTCACGCAATCTTTGGCGCTCAACTCACTTTCCTGCCAGGGGGGCTTCCCCGCCCTTACCCCGACCGCCCCCGCGCACAAACGAGATCTTCCCTCCCTTCCACCACCTCCCTCCAATCTCTACTGCCGCCTCCACCTGTAGCCCAACCTTCTCCTCCTTCATTCCGTCCTTCCCATGATGCATAGTTCGCAGCGAGACTCTCCCAACGGCGTCGGCGACGCAGGCACCACCGCAGGACGCCGGCCGTCCTCGTCCTCCTTCGACGCAGCCGGCCTCCTCCGGCAGCAGCGCCAGCAGCTGTTCGAGCAGCAGCAACAGCAGCTTCTCCAGCAGCAGCAGCTCTTGGACGACCACCGCCGCCAGATCGAGCAGAGACTCCAAAGTCTCAATCTGCAACAGCAGCAGCAGCAGCAGCAGCAGTTTCTTCGGCAGCCTCTCGTGGAGCTGCAGGAAGAAGAAAGACAGCTGAATGTTCTTCGGCAGCAGTTGAATCACTCTGGCTCGCTGCTGCGTCAACAGCAACAGGATCTGCATCAGCAGCAGGCGCGCCGCTCGGATTCCCCAGCTCTCTCTTTGTTGGATCCGACTTCGTCGACCAAAACGCTTGCGTCCAGCCCTGCAACCATCTCTTTCTCATTCGCCCCCTCTGCCGGGGTCACCGATTCCGATCGAGAACTTGAAGAGAACCGGTCACTGCACCGACAGAATTCTGATGCCTTTTCTTTCAGTATGGCGAGCCGGGCCACGTCTCTGCAGCGAGGTCCTTCGTCGATCCGCCCCGAGTCGTCTATCTCCGCGTTCGCGGAAAACGGAACCATCGCTCGGCAACCGTCCATGACGGCTTCTGCGAGGAACAGTGCGCAGGTATCCAACTCCCAGCAGCGCCAAATTCAGCAGATTTTGCAGAAGGGGAACCGAGAGAGCATTGCAACCGGAGCGTCCCGGCGTCTCGTCCTTGACGAAGACTCGTCCGTCCACGACGGTAGCAACGCCGACGGCTCCGTGGCGACGCCTTCCACTCCGAGTGCCCTATCTCTCCCAACCCGCACTCCCCTCCCATACTGGGATGCTACCCCGCGCGCCTCGACCTCCGTCGACCCGCCGCCTTACCGTTACAGCAGCCACGGACCATCAGACCCCAGCGCCGCTGCCGCATCCGCACCAAGCCGCGCGCCCAGCACGGGAAAGATCCGTCTCTCCTCGGGCGATCGCCTCAGCGCCATGAGGCACACGAGGGCGGAGACTCCCGGGGTCGGGGCTCGTGGGATGGACGCAGCGGAGATTTCCGCCCTTCCGTCGGCCTTGACCGCGTCGACCACCAACAGCGGGGGATTTTTCGGAACCACGGCGTCGCCGACGGTGCTGTTCGCCGACTCGCGAATGAGCACGTTTAAAGGTTTTTTTTTAGTTTCACTAACTAGTTTGCTGCTAAACGAGCGAATTGACGATGCCTACTTCCCCGGTTCAGGCCCCCTCCCACAGCCTGAGGCCCAAACGAATCCCTCCGGGAACCCAGTGGGCGCTCCCAGCGTCCAAACACCCATGCTTCACCCGACCAAACTGGAAGCCGAACGCCGCCGCCGCCGCCGCTGCCCCCTCGTCGTCTGGATCGCCCTCGCCGTGGTCCTCACCGCCGCAGCCGGCGTCGCCGCCTACTTCCTTCTCTCCAAACCTCGCCCCGCGGCCACCACCATCACCACCACCACGGGCGCCACCACAACGCTCATCAACACCCTCACAACAACCGCGACCGCGACCGCGACGTCGGTCGTCGTCGCGCCGCCGGTCATCGTCTCCATCGTTGACAACGGATCGATGCAGCCGGGCTCAACCGCCGCCGTCATCGACACGCCGCCTGCCATTGACCCCCCCACAGCCGACCCAGGCGGTGGCGCCGTCGATCCCCAGACGACAACCGCCGGCCCCGCATCCACCGCTCCCACCACCGCCACCACCACGACAACCACCGCCACCGACGCCTCAGCCTCGGCAATCGCGACGGTCTCGATCCCGACGCCGATCCCGGCCTCGGGCCCCAGCACGCACCCGGTGACGCTGTACGTGCGCAACTCGCGGCCGTTCACGGTGGTGCTGATTTGGTCCGACGGCAATGGCAACCCGTACCCGCTGGACCTGCTGGAGGCCGGGGCGAAGCAGATGGAGATCGACACGTGGGTGGGACACGTGATGTATGCGCGGGTCGGGTCGAGCGAAGCGAACGGGGGAGGGGACGGGCCTGTGGTCGGGTACGTGGTGGTGACTGCGAAGATGGACGGGAAGGTGTGGGTGATTTGAGATACATGCATACAATATATACGTTAAAGAAGAGAGAGAGTGAGTGAGTGAGTGAGAGAAGAGACAGAGAGAGAGAGAGAGAGAGAGAGAGAGAGAGAGAGAGAGAGAGAGAGAGAGAGAGAGAGAGACGAAAATTTTCGTTGGAGATTATTGTTCGAAGCTTCTTTACTTCCTTTTCATTGGACTTCACAGTAAGTGCGCATAGTGTATCTCGCCTCCAAAGTTGTACGCTCTAGCGTCGCCACTCTGTTTGACACTTAACATCTTTTTAAAAAAAAAAACATGAGTTGTAACCTACGTGGTAGACGATAAGCACTCCAAAACTATCCATTAAGATCGATTGTACACTGGAACTTTCACGAAATTCCTGCAGCTGCGTGCCAGACTCGACATCCCAAACCATCAGAACGCCGTGAGCGTGGCATGCAAGCCAACAGCCAGCAAGGGCGACTTTTTTGAGAGCATTCGAAACACCTGTGTTGATTGTCCTCCAAACTTGGTATGTTTTCAAGTCCCAGATTGCTATGTCAGGGGAGCAAAACCCAGTGACTGCAATCCGGTCCCTGTCAAAGTGGACAAATCCCACGTCCATCGGACTGTTGCCTTGGAGAAGGGCTTGCTTTAGAAGGCATGTTGCAGGGTCCCACAACTCCACCAAGGGGCCGTCGGTCATTGACGCAAGACAGTTATCGTTCGCATCCCAAGCGCGACCCAATGGAAGTGATTGACAGACCTGCAGCCGAGCAGCCGAAGTACTATCAAACAGAACCGCTTCGCCAGTGTTCCCCGCCGCAAGGATAGCATTGGCAGTGAACCGGACACGGTTGATGTGCAACTTGAAGTTGTTAAGAACAATCGTGTGGGAGCCTTTCGTCATGTCCCACAGCCGGACCGTCCCGTCTTTTGAACAAGTCAGGAGCTTGCAGCCACTGGCGTTGACACAAGCGTCCAAGACCTCGCCCTTGTGGCCGGCAAGCGTGCGAACGCAATGCCAATCAGATTTACGCAAGACATTTATCTTGCCGCGGGATAACGCACAAACGATGAATCGTTGGTGGATCGCGACGGGGCGGCCGAAACTAGCAGGCAGCGTTTCGATAACAGGAGACCCTCGCTCCCACCGCTCCTGCAGCGCACGCATGTCGCGGTACAGATCTTTCCAGTGAACAGCGTCTTTGGGCACCAGCTTGTTGCTCGCGTCGTTACGGTGTTTGGTGACGAACGAGGCGGCGACGGCAGCATCGGGCTTGAGGTTTCGCGGAGGACCCCAATTGTGGAGAAAGAGCGGCCTCCAGACGTTGTCGCTCCCTGCGCGTGTGGACCACAGCCTCGAGACGCAGCAGAGGCGAGCGAGGGATTGGGCGTCACCGACAAAGGACAGGGCGTGGCCGGCGATCTCGTCGGGGAGGCGGGAAAGGGCGTCGGGTTGCGTACTTTCCGCACTGTCCACGGCTGCGCCGACTACTGCGCCGCGGGAGGCACCACCTGCAACAACGTCTTTGCCTCGAAAAAAAGGACAGACGACGGAGGAACACCACTCCGTGTGTATTCCCGCTTAAATATTGGGCGCCGCCAACGGGATGGCGTCGCTTACGGAGGCGAGCGAGCGAGCGAGGGATCAGGAGTTTTTGACGAAGGACAGCGGCGATCTCGTTTGCAATGCCGCAGAGGGCGTCGTTGTCGTGGTCGTCGGCGCCAGTGCCCATCATTGTTCTTTTCTGTCCAATGTCTTTCCCTCACAGCCATTTGGAGCATTTACGTCCTTTGAGAAGTGCGTCGCGGATACGCCGTGTAAGTCTGATTACTTTCGCCACGCATGTGCAAAACAATCGATAAAAATCACTGCTAAGGATTTTCTTCATGGAGCGCCCGGGAAGACCAGGGGTCGTCTGTAGGCAAGCAGGAAGAATAGCAAAAGCGAGAGGAAAAGCGAGTTGACCGTTTCGAGGAGTGATGCGGCGACTTTGGTCGGCCCTCCCTCCGCAGCCCGCGTCTACTAATCCCTCCTGTGCACCTGTCTAGCTTCGCTCCGCCACACCCGTTGGCTACCACAAGGTTTGACCCCTTGGGTCAGGTGTGTAGGGGGGGCATCGAGGTCTCTCTTCATTCCGGACATTTGGGCGTGGAATTAGGAGAGACTCTCATATACAGGACCATTAGCCATAACTCTCATGGTAATAAAGGATTTGAACACTTCAACCTGCCAGAAAGAACAAGGCGATCCCACATCCTCAGCTGTTTAGTCGATCCGCGGTCAGTATTGTTGAAGGCCCGCAAGCATAACGGTCCTTCTGCCCCCGCCACCAGCACTGCTTGGAACTCGTAAACCATGTAGTTCAAAATGTCATCGATCGCTTCCAAAGCATAGCGCTCCATGTTGTGAGTGTCCGAAAATCCGAACCAGTCGATCTCGACCACGCTGTTCTTCCACCACCGCAGGGTCGTCGTAATGCTGATGATACAGTGTCCAAAATACTGTCTCGCCATCGTATGGAGGGGCAGTCCGCTGTAGTTCCGCACTGCAGCACGTTGGCATTGCGGAACTGGCTGGCTACCCTCATTGCGCCGTTCGTCGTATTCATCTCCAGACGGCTGTCCTTCCACTGCAGGACTCCAACCCGGCCGTATCCGGTCGCTCGCTCCACTGCGGCGCGCCTTTCCCATTTGCTGTCCGCTCTGCCCAGCTTTGGGCCGTCGGTACTGTCTAAACCCAAAATTGTCAATTCCTGAAGCAGGAACTCTCAGCCTGCGCTGCTCCGCGCGCCCTGCTCGATGTGTGGACGCAGAGCTCTTCGGCTGCGATACAGTATATCATATGGGGCAGGCTTGGTGCTGCGGCCTGCCCACACCTGAAGATGTGGTTGGTTGCTCCTTCTCTCAATGCACTTCTCGGAGCATTGAACTGTGGATTATCAAGGGGGTGGGTGGTAGAGGGAAGGCAAACCCTCTTGTCGTGTTGTCCTTTGCGGGAGCTTCGGCTGCCTCCCCTGTTCACTCTTTGATTAGTGGTTATTCCCCTCTTTCAGGCATTTCTTTCTGTCTTTGTTTGCGGTGCGTGGCCGCGCGTTTTGCTGCGCCGCCATCGGCGACTTCACATCGAGCGTGCCAGACTCGCGATCGGACCGCTGTCGTTGCGAGCAGAGCTGCCCGAGACGGGATCGGCATGAGTCCGGGATACGATTTCCTCGGGCGTGTTGGTTTACGAGCGGTTTTTCTCACCCGACGCCCCTTTTCCCGCATCGATTGACACACTATCCCGACGTCGGTTGCAACAATCGTTTGCGATTTCGACGTTGAGTGTCCCGAGACGATAGACATCAGCAACAATCAGTGTCACGAGCGCTGACTGATTCTCGGCTCTCGGTTTTGGGGACTGGTTTGCCACCCGCGCTTTGGCAGCCCGTACGATTGATTGCCCCGGACTTCGACTCGCCCTTTGACTTGACCGGAATGCCTTTTCCCCCGACCATTACGGCCCTTCCTCAGACGAAGATTCCCGCGGCACCCACGATAGCGACGACGTTCCGTGCCGTTTGTGCGCCGGTCCTCGATCGCCAGCGTCACTTTTGTGCGCACTGGTATTCGACCGCTTTTCGTTCTACTGCTACCGAGACGAGCTACGGTGACAAACCACCGGTTCGAGCTGCGACCTCCGCAAGCGAGCTTTCGTTGGTTGAGCATGAGTGTTCGCAGTCGGAACACGCCGCCACTAGAAAGTGGGCCAGGATCAAAGTCGGAGTGGCGTACGCTGATCAGACTGAGACGGAACGACCAAACAATGGTACCTACGAATGAACTGCCCGTGCACGTAGTCGATAAAGTTCTGACCAAGAAGAAGTCGGAATGGTGTTCGCTGAACAGACTGAGACGGCACGACAAAACAGTGGAGGTACCCTTCTATATCCAGGGTGTATGGGGGTACCTCCTTTGGTTTGTCGTTCGGTCTCAGTCTGATCAGCGAACACCATTCTGACTTCTCCTTGGCCAGAATTTTATGGACTACGTGCACGGGCAGTTCATTCGTGAAGGTGACACTCTTTGGTTCCAGATGGCTTCCCCTCTGTACCCAGGCCATCGTGTGCTGGTAAGAGCTCGTGGTTGCGACTGAAGAGGCCCGTTGAGTTTACGGAGCTCTTTCATTTTCTGCACTCGTGAAGTGCTTCCTATGTTCTCTTTAGACCCTCGTGAAGTTTTCTCTCCTGTGTTCTCTTTTTATGTTCCTCTCTGTGTCCGCTCTTTGTTTCCTTTATGTTGTTCGAAGGGTTAGTGGTTTTCTCTGGGCGCTCTGGTTCCACTGGTTCCCTACTCCATTTCGAGTTTGTGGTTCCCTATATTCTTTTCCTTTCGAGTTCGTGTGAACTGGTTTTGGTGTTGGTTCTAGGGGTTTCGGGCAGGACCAACTGCTTGCGGGCCATCGCTTCGCGTTCACCTCTCTGCTACGTTTACCGTTATTGTTATTTTCTTTGGCCCGCGATTTTCACCGGTGCGGGGACGGAATTGTTTTCCAGGAATTTTTTTTTATCTCTTCACCCTCCACAGATACTCGCCATATACAGGCTTGCAGAAGTGAAGTAGGACAGGTCTTTGTTTGTTTTGTTTGCGGTTTGTTGTTGGGAGTTTCGCTTACAAAATGCCGAGCAACGGCGGAGTGTGCCCTGAGTGACTTGCGTGATGTCATCTTCAAAGGTCAAAACAGCGAAAATTTTTGACATCCCCGACAGAACGAATGAACTCGTCGGCAAAGGCTTTACTGTCTTTTCCTTACAAAAAAAAAAAAGAAAAGAAAAGAAAAAAGAAACAAACAAAAAAAACCAAAGAAAGCAATATTTAAGTGGAGAGAGAGACAGCGACGAGAGAGACACCCGACGCGGGATCGATCGATCGAGGGGACGGCAAAGGCAATGGGGGAGAGAGAGAGAGAAACAGAAGAAGAAGAAGAAGAAGAAAGGAAGAAGAAAAGAAGAAAAGAAGAAGAAGAAAAGAAGACCAAGAAGACATGTATTTAAAGGCGTTATTCGTTGGGCAAAAATCTCCATCCAATCTGGCCCCACAACCCTCTCTTGACTCTGCAAAGGGCTTAGCGCATAATGGTCGCTGTCCACGCACTCCAGCTGCACGTGTGGAGCGCCGCGCTCCTCCTTGCCGTATCACTCTCCTACTCCCGCCCCGCGAGCGGAATGCCCGCGCCAGCGCAAAGCGACGGCGACAACAACAACAACAACGATACGCCCACTCCATCGAGCACCGCGAGTGTCGCCCCCACCGCCGACTCGAACTCCACCGCCACCATCTCGGCAACCGCGACCACCGCCGCGCCGTCGACGAGCCATCACCCCGCCCAGCAAAGACTCGCGGCGGCGGCAGCGGACCCTCAGCTCAACCTGTGCGGGATGGACGCGATCGACGCCACGGTCTCGTGCGGCGCCCGGTGCCCGCTGGGATCCGACGAAGAGTGCCCGCCGGGGCTGCACTGCTTCGCGATCTCGGACATCTTCGGCTGCGCGACGCGCACGACCCCCGTGCTGCCGACGTCGAACCCGGACCCGCCGCCGTCGCCAAAGTACAACCTATGCGGCGCGACCGCCGACGCCGCCGCGCGGTGCGGGTTCCCGTGTCCCAGCGGCTCCGACGACGCGTGCCCGCTCGGCGAGTCGTGCTTCACGGTCGAAGCTCTGGGCTGCCCCGTCGACCCGTTGCGGGCGCGCAAGTGGAAGGTGTCTGGGTCCTGGGGACAGGACAAGACCGTGAGCGGCGGCGGGCAGCTGGACCTCCAGGAGTACTGCAGGACGCGGAACCTGGACAGGGTGCACATCGCGTACGCGAGCGTGTTTGGCAGCTCCGCGGCGTTTGGCGCCGACAACACGGACGGGGTTGTTGTGGATCTCACGACGAAAGGGCGGTTCAACTCTTCCGCCGACGCGGGGGCGGCGTCTGGCGTCTTTGCCCGCGGATCGGATGGCTCCAGCCCGCGGATCGAAAGGGACATTCGCTTCTGCCAGGCTGCCGGCGTCAAGGTGATCATCACGCTCGGAGGCCCCGGCGGCGACTACGGCTTGCAGCAGGGACAGGGCGCCGCCGTCGGTCGACGACTTTATGACCTGTTCCTCAACAAAGACAGCCCGATTCCATCCGAGAACAGGCCGTTTGGCGCAGCCGTCCTGAACGGGTTCGAGCTGGACCTTGAAAACAAACGCCCCTCTCCCGAGTACGCGACTCTTGTGACCACAATCTTCCAACTCTCCCAGAGGCAGGCGCTTTTCTTTGGTGAGTGAACACCCCCACCCTCCCTTTTTTTTCTCATCTCCCTCAACCCGCACGAAAGTCTCATCTCCACCTTTTTTATTTCTTCCCAAAATTGCAAGCCACTCCAAAGTGCTCCGACACCGACGGCGCCTCAAACTACGGCGACCTCTTGACGTCTCGAGGCGTCAGCACCCTCCCGGTCCGTTTCTTTGACGACCCGACGTGCAGCGTGGGGAAGAGCGGCTTCAGCAAAGCCGTGACACAGTGGGCGTCCTCGCGGGCCGTTTCTCGCGGAAGCCTCAAGTTTGAACTGGGCGTTGCCGCGGCGGCGACCGACGCGAGCGACGGGGTTCCGCAGTCGGCGAGCGCGCTGCAAAGCGCCGTCTCGACCGCGCGGACGGGCAAGAGCAACTTTGGCGGCGTGATGATTTGGGACGTTTCGGCGGCGTACGAGCGGCAGCTTCAGGGGCAAAGCGTTTTGGATTTTGTCGCCCAGTTGGCCGCCTGAAAAATGAAATTTGTGACTTTTTTTTTCTTCTTTTTTTCGGCGGTCTTTCCCTGGCCAGTCTTTGCTTTGATTCTCATCTTTTGTATGCCCCGTTTCCCGTTTGAATAAAGCGTCTTGGGAACTCCCTTGTCGAGTACGGACAAATGTCTGGGCAGAATTCTCGAGACTGAGTTCGTTCGCATACGCACAGCCACACCCATTGTGCCCGAACATTAGAATCCATACAAGCTTGCAAGAATCAAGCATATTAGACGGATGGACAAGGACCGAGGCCAATTACCTGCCTTCTTTTTCATTATTATTATTTAAGCCTCAGAACAGGCCGAGCGTTTGATCGTCGGTCCAGATGGCGCAGACGGCAGCGAGCGAGGAGGCGATCATGACCTGCAAGAAGGAGAAGAGGAACACGGTCTTGCTGTCGTAGAGGACGACGGCTTTGTGCGAGTTCTTGGCGGAGGAGGATTGCACCGCGGCGACGTCCACGAAGAGTCACTTTTTCGCGAGGTCGATGGTCGAGGTGACCGAGGGTAGGGTTTGATGGTCGTGACGACTTGCGGGGTGGAGACGTCGGTCTGGAGCTTCTGACCCGCGGCGCGCTGCTCGGCAGTCTGTCCATGCTGAGAACGCAAAGGAGGAGAGAATTTTTTGGTTTTGATGAAAAAAGAGACAACAGGAGCACGCATCACTATCGCGGGGGAATTTTTTGGTGACACGCGATCTGGCCTTTGAACCGCCGGCCTTGCCGGTTTCCTGTCTGCTCCTGTGTCCACGACGGCTCTCCAAAAGAAACTTTGTTCTGGAACCAAGATCCGGCTGCCTGCAGCTGAGAAGATGGGTCCTTTTTGGGTCCCGATTCGCGCACGTGACAACAGAAATGGAAAAAACCAAAAAGAAAGGCTTCTCATCACACTCTCAGTTTCCCTGGCACAGTATTGTTCGTTTTGTATAATGGCGATTCTTCCTGTCGCACGTTTCGCTTTCCCTTTGTTTTGGCGCTCCAAAGTCATTTCCGTTTTTGAGGGGCCTCGCACGATCTGCAATGCAGAAGTGGATCATACGCATGAAGCCGGTCAGTGACCCGCCCCGATGGGGGGGGGATGAATGGAACTAATTAGTTATTTATTCTCCATTTAACCCCCCCCCCCCCCCCCCCCCCCCCCCCCCCATCGCGCCCCCCTTTTCCACCAACCAACTCGCCAGGTAGATGCACCTCCTTCACCAGTCCTGCCACACCATCACTATAAAAACCAGCCCGTTGCCTATTCAACTTGACCCCATTCATACAGCCAACTTTCTACCAAAACATCACAACAAGGAAACCCCCACTGGAAAAAATGAAGTTCACCTTCTCAACCGCCCTTGTCGTCCTCGCCGTCGCCTTGACGGGTGTCACCGCCGCCCCGGCCCCGGCCGTTGGTAAGACTCGCGACGGCCTTTGCTTGCCAGTCCTTTGAAAAAATACCACTTTTCTTCGGATGCCTATCCACCTCCTCACTCCGCTTTGACGACCCCCCCAAACATACATTTCTTGTACCCTCAAATCACTCCAACCAACCAGTTCCCGACGCGGCCGCCGCCGCCGCCGCCGCCGCCGTGGACGCCCCGGCGCCAGCCCTCGCCAAGCGCGACCCGATGCCCGCGCCGTGGTGCTGGTTCTCGCAGCAGACCAACTGCAAGCAGATCGGTTGAGGCGATGGCTCTCGTGTTTTCGAAATCCCCTTCACCCTCATTTGCTTTTATTCCTCCTTTCTTTTCGCCATGTTTTTGCGGTGCGGTTTCCTTGTGGCTTTTCGTAGATGTGTTTCCCCCCTACCTTCGTTTTTGTCCGCAACAATAAATCAGCAAAAAAAAAAAAAAAAGAAAAAAAAAAAGAAAAACAAAAACTACCAGAGGTGGGGAGTTCAACTTCACCATCAGAATTGGAGGCGAGGTATCCGCATCGGTGGGCCACGGTCATGCCTCTGAACAACTCGACGGCCAGCGAATTGCATTCTTCGTTTTCCTCGAGCGCCTTTCCATAGTACGTCACGTAGAATGTTAGAAAAAGGCCTATCGCGACAGTTGCGTTTGTGTTCAGTGGAGAGGTAAAAGAAAACTGTCAGCCCGCCGAACACAGTCACAAACACACACTCTCGCTCGCTCACTCACTTCACTCATTCAACGACAGAAACTCACTTTCGAATCAAACTCCCAGCAGTCTCGCGCCAAACGCCGCTGGGGGTGAGCGGCGTGGGTCGCGGCGGTCGTCGGCCGAGCGGCGTCGACCCTGTCCCGTGGGCCGGTGGTGCAGCGGTGCGTCGGGCGGCTCGTCGCAGGCCTCCAGGGGGCGCCGGGGAACGGCACAATCAGCTCTGGTGGTGGCCTCCTTTCGAGAGAGCTTTTTTGGCGGCGGAGGGGGTCACAACTGGGCTTAGATAAGCCGTCGATCGGATCGGCGTAACAAGTAATGTCGTCTGCAGCCTTACAGGATGTTGGAGGAGAATCTGAGGGATGGTTAATGTTCCTGATTTGTATGGCCGTTTTAAAATCAAAAGTCGACTTTGGCGAATCGACGTGGGCGCCACGATTCCCGCTCCTCATTGGAGAGCAGGGAAACCGGCGAGATGACAGCTTATTTACATGCACACGGCAGTGACGGCGAACAGAGAAATTGAAGGGGAAAATGAAGGTTTCCAGAGAAACCAACCGTTAAGAACAATCGAATCGACTTTTCGAGATATGATGTTCAGTACTACATGTCACAGTGATATTTGCTGGAAAGAAGTGCGGCGTGAAAGACCTTGTGTGAAAGGCTGACGGAGTCAAGCATGAAATGGAAAGTAGTTGATCTGCCATTGACGAGCTGGGACTTCGTTTGGGGCCGGCTGACAATGCCGCCACAGTCACAAACCCCGCACTTTACCCGTTTTCGTCCAAAAAGCAGCCGACGCGGCGGAGCTCCGAATGGATACAAAAATAAACAAAATGCATAAAAAATTGACCCCATTGCTGCTCCGGACCTGGTGTCAACGAAAAACTGCGCGGCACTCTTGCAGGCTCTGTCGGAGGCGGGCAGTTTCGGCAGGAGCTCGTGTTTCATGAGAGTGGCTCAATTTGCGCCTTTCCGGTGCTTTCTTCCTTTTTTTTTTATTCTTGATTTTGCCGTGGTATCCAGAGCGATCTCTCCGCACTATTTCCGAAAGCGGCTGAAGTATCGAAATGAACTTTACAAAAGAAAGTGATTAGATTGCTTGAAAACATTCAATGAAAAATGAAAACGCACTTAGTGAACCATCTACCAAGCCGCACAAATTCCTCTTGACGGTGGATACCAGGCTGCACACTTTAAAAACAGCCGGTAACGGAGGGGCAAATACCAGAAAGACTGAAAGTGAGCGCCAAATACTTTGAAGAAGCACAAAAAAAGATCTACAACGCAAAGAGCTTCTCTACTCCACCCTTTCCTCTTCCACCTCGTCCGCCTTCCTTTCGTGTATAAGAAAATGGCTGCCACCAAGATTGGCGATGGCTTCCAGCACTTGCTCACCGACGCACGCAAACTCACGCGCTCCCAGCAATCACGATCTACACTTCGCATCCTCTTCCTTGTCGTCACGTTGCTAGCCGTACTCGGGCTCTCGGCGCTCCTCTTGCGCCAAGCGACGCGAAACGACAACAGAAGACCTTTCGCCGAAGGGCGGCCGGCGGTCCACGACGACCAGACAAGGGCCATCGCACCAAGTTCATACGCCCTCCCCGCCGCATCGACGCCGGCCGAGCACCAAGCGCAAGCGCGCTTCGCCCAGTCCTTCTACTGCGCGCGGTTCTACCCGCTGCCACCCTCGACCACGACCCTTCGCTACGTGCCGCTCAAGATCGACGGGTTCCACCCGGACAAGTCGCGGCGGCCGGCCGTGACCGGCGGCGTCGGCATGTATGTGGTCGGCGGCGACCAGGACATTGTGTCGAACTCAATCGCCGGGTCCGGGAGCTGGGAGAGCGACATATCGTCGGGGGTGCTGCAGGCGCTGGCGGAGGCGGAGTCCGTCGGGGTGCAGGACCCGCTGTTTTTGGATATTGGGTCGAACTTGGGGATGCACTCAGTCGCCGTGCTGGCGTACGGGTACCGGGTGATGTCGATCGATGCGTTGACGTTGAATGCGCACCATTTCATGTCGACGCTGTGCATGCACCCGCAGCTGATGGAGAAGTCGACTTTTGTTTTGAATGTAAGCCGTCACAGTTTTCCCCGTAAGCTGCCTATAAATTTCAACCTCCCTTCCCCAACCAGGGTCTCGGCTCCACCTCGACCACGTGCGCCATCTCCTCCGACGACTTTAACCTCGGCGACGGCACGGTCACTTGCAACCCCTCGGAAATCGCACGCTACAGGACCGACACGCACCCGTTGGGGCTCAAGCCTTTCCGGCAGTGGCTTCAAATCGACCCGCTCGACACGTTCCTGGACGAAGACGTCTGGGCGGTGAAAATGGACGTGGAAGGGTTCGAGCTGGACGTACTGCGGGGTGCGCGGCGTCTATTTACGCGCCGCCGCGTGCACTACCTGCTGACCGAGATCATGGGGGGCGAAAAAAAGTCCAAGGAGATGGTGGTGGTGCTGAAGCAGTACGGGTTCTCGTGCAGCGAGGAGGGGTGGTACGGGAAGCGGTGGGCGATCCCGGAGACGGCGGAGATGGTGACGCTCAAGGGCGGCATCTACAACATTTGGTGCATCCACCCCGACAACTTGCGGCACGCGGGGCTGGAGGAGAAGGTCGGGAAGGCGCTCTTGAACGTTTGAAGATTCGCCTCTTTTTTTTATTTTTTATTTTTTTTCATCTTTTCTCGTTTGCTTCTCTTTCTGCAGTGCAGCGTTCCACGTTCCTTCCAAAATGTTTGCAGGAATTAATATACGAATTGTCGGCACCAGCAGGTATCTTCATCGGTTTGACGTTGAACCGTCTCGGTCCAATCTCCGGAAACGGAAACAAAAAGTGAATTAGTTTTTGAAAGAGGCTTGGACAAGCCAGACATGCGTCCAGGTTTTTTTTTTTTTTTTTTCCTTCTTTTCTGACCAAAAAAAAGGAAAGAAAAAAAAAAGGAAAAACGAAAAAATCTCGGATAAGACACTCTTTTTTTTTTCTTCGGGTAGGGGATAGAGAAAGATCTACAACCGCGGACAAAAAGAACAATGAATTCCACCCGCCCGCGGTTGACGGGTTGGATTCCGGAGGGCTTGTGCCTTGTTTTGTGCCAGGGCAAAGGGAGAGACAGGGTGAGAGAGAGAGAGAGAGAGAGAGAGAGAGAGAGAGAGAGAGAGAGAGAGTGTGTGTGTGTGTGTGTGTGTGTGTGTGTGTGCATGTGCACATGTGTAGATCCACAAAGATCAATCAAACTTCCCCAAAATCGTTCTTCTCTTCAACTAGAGCAGACCCCCTTATCTGCCAGTGACGATGCTGCCCAACCCCAACTACTCGAGACGGTTGTTGCGCCCTCTTCTCCTTGTGGCCGCTCTTGCCGTCTTAGTCTTCTCCGCGCTTCACTGGTACCGCTCCACCACTACGCTCTCGGCTGACCTGATCAGCGACAGGGCAGTCCAAGGCCATCCCTCCTCGTTTCCCCAAGTGAGCCACTTCCCACCCAAATCGTACGCCCTCCCCGCCGCTTCGACTCCCGCCGAGCACCAAGCGCAAGCCCGCTTCGCTCAGTCCATTTACTGCGACCGCTTCTACCCGCTCCCGCCCTCGACCACGACCTTGCGCTACGTCGCGCTCAAGCTCGACGGCTTCCACCCCGACAAGTCCCGCCGGCCCGCGGTCGCCGACATTGGCATGTACGTCGTCGGCAGCGGCGACCTGGACATTGTGTCGGGCTCGATCGCGGACATGGGAACCTGGGAGAAAGAGATCCCGATGACGGTGCTCGAGGCGCTGGCGGAGGCGGAGCGGGTCGGGGCCCGGGATCCGCTGTTTTTGGATATCGGGTCAAATCTCGGGATGCACTCTGTTGCGGTGTTGGCGTACGGGTACCGGGTGATGTCCATCGACGCGCTGACCATGAACGGACATCATTTCATGTCGACGCTGTGCCGACACCCGCAGCTGATGGAAAAATCGACGTTTATCATGAATGTAAGTCGCTGCTGACGATATCGTCTGCAACAACTCGACAAAGCTAACCGTACAAACCATTGCAGGGCCTCGGCGCAACCTCCACAACCTGCGCCCTCGTCTCGGACGAGCGCAACATCGGCGACGGCACCGTCACCTGCGACCCCGCCGACATTGCGCTCTACAAAACCACGCCGCACCCTCCGGCCGGCGGCAAGTACCCTCTACGGCAGTGGCTGCGGATCGACCCGCTCGACACGTTCATCGACGAGGACGTGTGGGTGGTCAAAATGGACGTCGAAGGGTTCGAGCTGGACGTGCTCCGCGGCGCGTCCAATTTTTTCACGCGCCGACGCGTGCACTTTTTGATCGCCGAGGTGATGGGGACGCTTCCAAAGTCCAAGGAGATGGTCGCGATGCTGGGGAAGTTTGGGTTTTCGTGCAGCGAGGAGGAGGGCGGGTGGTACGGGCGGAGGATGGCGATTCCCGACGAGGCCGCAGGCGTAGTGCTGAGGAACGCAAACTTCAATATTTGGTGCATCCACCGCGAGAACTTGAGGAGCGCTGGGTTAGGGGATAAGGTTGCTATGGCGCTGGCTAAAGTTAAATAGAGTTCCTCATTTGAAGTTGCGCTCCTCTTAAGTCTTTTGAAAGCAGAAATGAACAATCATTTGGTGACTCGCATTTCACACCTGCTTTCCCACTTGTTTTTCTTAACACAGAGGACAAAAACAAGGTGTCGGCTGTGGTTGTGGCTGGAACTTCTTCCTGATCGACAGCAGTGCACAAAAAAGCGAATATGTCTTCTGACAAGAGGAGTGAGCCCATCTTCTCGCAGGATAAGAACTGATAAAGTACCGCGTCGTTGGCGGACTTGATGAAACGTTCGGTACCGACAGTAAGGTTGGTTCTATCATGTACCCTGACAAATGGGTGCTTGGACCAAAGTCGAGTGACGATGATGCTGTCTATGGCCTCTAGAGCAGCAAGAGACGTTTTTATCACCGGATCGACCACCAAGTCCACCAATGTGATCGACCTAGCGATGTGTACGCAACGCAGAGAGAGAAGGATTCCACGCATGACGTAACGCCTTTCTTGCGGTCCGCAGGTTTGCCCAAAAATGGGAAAATTTTCATGAAAAAAAAAATTTTTTTTTGGTTTTTTTTTCATTTTTTTGGGCGCGCACAAGCCGCACCGTTTTTTGATAATCAATGCTCATAAAATTTTAAGCTTGTTTGTTTTGATCAGCAGCTTGCACATCATTTATTCATCTAGAGTCGAATAACGAGAGATGAAGACGACGCCGTCGCCGCCGCCGCCGCCGCCGCCCTCAGGATCGGCCCGCGGCCGGCTCCTCCTCCCGCTCCTCCTCCTCGTGCGCAGGCTCCTCCCCCTCCTCGCCGTCGTCGCCGCCGTCATCTACTCCACGCTGCTGCTCGGCCGCGCCGCGTACCGCGCCCTCAGCGACGACCGCAACGGCAACGGCAACCCTCACGCCGCAGGCCGCTCCTCCTCCTCTTCTTCGTCCTCACATTCCCACAACCCGCTCCCACCCGCCGCCGGCGCCGCCGCAAAGTTCGTCCTGCCTCTACCTTCTTCGCCCGCCGAGCACCAAGCCCTCGCCCGCTTCACCCAGTCCTTCTACTGCGCCCGCTTCTACCCGCTACCGCCGACCGCCACCGCCCTCCTCTACGTGCCCATCGCCATCGACGCCTTCCACCCAAACAGCAGCCGCCGGCCAGTCCCCGCCAACCTCGGCATGTACGTCGTGGGCGGCGGCCAGGACATTGTGTCCAACTCGATCGCAGGGTGGGGTGGCGGCAGCTGGGAGAGCGACGTGTCGATTGGCGTGCTGGAGGCGCTGGCCGCCGCGGAGGACGCCGGCGTCGCGGACCCGCTGTTTTTGGACGTTGGCTCCAACTTGGGAATGCACTCGATTGTGGGGCTGGCGTACGGTTACAGGGTCATGTCGATCGATGCGCTGGCGTTGAACGCCCATCACTTTATGTCGACGCTCTGCCGCCATCCGGAACTGATGAACAAGTCCACTTTTATCATGAACGTATGTGCTGCCCACCTTCCACCCTTCAACTCGTTCCACTGATCCAATCAAACCTTTTCGAAACCACTTTTTTCCCCAGGGCCTCGGAGCATCCTCTACGACATGCGCCATCGCTTCCGACGACATCAACATTGGCGACGGCACCGTCACCTGCAACTCCACCGACATTGCGCGATACAAGACTGAAACCCAACCTGCCGGTCTCAAGCCGTTCCGCCAGTGGCTTCGCATTGACCCGCTCGACTCGTTCATCGATGAGGACGCGTGGGTCGTCAAGATGGACGTGGAAGGGTTCGAGCTCAAGGTACTCCGCGGTGCCACGCAGTTCTTTACCAAGCGGCGTATACACTTTCTCGTCACGGAGGTGACGGGGCAGCTCGAAGAGTCAAAGGAGATGGTGTTTACGCTAAAGAAGCACGGGTTCTCGTGCAGCGAGGAGGGGTGGTACGGGAAGCGCATGATTATTGGTGATGTGCCGGAAGAGGTGGTGTTGCGACCCCGGGATTTTAATATCTGGTGTATCCACCCACAAAACTTGCAGAGCGCAGGATTGGGTCAGAAAGCCGAACGGGCACTTGGAAATGTTTGAACGGGGGTTATTTTCTTTAATCGCACATGATACAGAAAATGTGTTCACAAAACCCTTTGACCAAATGCTGGCCCTGACTTTGGATTGAGGCAACACGGACAGCGTCAAAATTCCCTTTCACTTTGAAGAGACTAAAAATCGGGAAACCGAAGGGCGTCGTACATGTAATTAAGATTAAGCCTGTCTCTCGCCGTCCTCCAGTTCGTTCCGGGTGCATGCGGGGGAGAAACTCTCGTGACATCGACAACGGCAGGGATCGAACCTACGCGGGGAAACCCCAACAGATTTCAAGTCTGTCGCCTTAACCACTCGGCCACGTTGTCGACACTAAGTTGCAGTCGCTTAGGTCAAAGAAAGCAGCCCCGAGCCAAATGAGAGAAGCGACCGACTCGATGTTCGGCGCTCGTCACTGCGGAGAGCTGTTGGACCTCGCCATGATGTGATGTAGCCGAGCCCGCTCGTTTGTCATCAGCTCTTCCAATTTCATGGAATCGTTGGTGGAATTTTCGAGGCTGCTCACCTCGTTCGATCCGACGACCATTTGATCCTGCGCCGGTGCGTTCGGTACGCTTGGTTTTGCCAATAAAATCCCTAGACTTCATCGCTGAGACCTTGGTGTGGTCTCACACAGACTGGAATCGACGAAAACGGGATCCGCCCTTTCGTAGCCGCGGCGAGCTGCTTCGCTCACGTTCTTGTCAATGCCCTGGACGCAACTGTCAGTCAACCTTCGGACAATCCCCACTGCTTGACAAGCGTCCGAGCCGGACAGACACTCCAGTTTTGCAAATGACGGTGAGGCCCCCAGGAGGCCCCAGTCGACGATCGCCCCTCAGGTATTCACTCATAGCGTCCTTTGTTCGCAGAAGCGCAACAAGGGAAAGCGCAACAAGGGCAAGGTTTCGCACGGTCGCGATGCATGCCGCGGTGGTTTCGACGGCGATTTCTTTGCGTCGTCCGCCCGTCGCTCGCTGGACCCGGAATGGTTCTTCGCGGCGCCGCGCTCGGCCGCCGAGCTGCGCCACTTCCTCCACGCGCACGGATCCGCCGTCGGTGCGAGCGCGACCCGCGCGCCAGCGAGGCCACCGCTGCACATCGCCTCGTCGAGCGGGCAGCTCGGGCTCGTGCGATCGCTGGTCGCACTCGGCGCGAACGTCGACGCGCCCGAAGGCCGGCAGGACGACGGCGGCAGTCGCGGCAGCGGTTGGCGGGCACTTGGCGATCGTGGAGTGGCTGCTCGCGCACGGCGCGGACGCGGACGGGGGGTGGAAGGTCGGTCGGTTGGACGTTGTTGAGCTCCTTTTGCGCCGCGGATACGACGGCAATGCGACATTGAAGAACGGATCGATGCCGTTGCACGCTGCTGCAGCCAACGGCGACCCGCGGGTTGTCGAGACTCTCTTGGACGCCGGAGCGGACCCCGATTGTCGCGTTGGCAGCGTCTGGGTCAGCAACCTACTTGCAAGGTGCGCTTCAAAATCCGTCGGTAATTTGATGCACAGCGTGTCTGTCCTTCATCAATGGCTGTGGTGTGGGACGTTCAGCCCACTTTGTGCGAGCGCAACGCCCTTGATTATCGCAGCAGCTCTTGGGCACATCGATGTTGTCAAACTTCACCAAAAACAGGCGAAAATACCGAACTCGGATCGAAACATAACGCCGCTGGTGGCGGCGTGCATCGGCGGGCACGCTTCGGTCGCTCAGTATCTCCTTGATGAGGGCGCTGATGCCAACGGAAGAGCCTTTGAGGGATTAACTCCAATATTCTTCGCAGTGTTTCAGAAAAGTGACCCTGACATCGCAGCACTGCTCAAGGAAAGAGGGGCTGACGTCAGCACATCCACCGATAAGGGATTCTCGCCGCTACATCTAGCAGCAGCGAATGAGGATCCGAACGGCGTGGAGTGGCTTTTACGAAACTCGGCCCGCGTGGACGCTCCTTGGCCCGAAAATAGGACGCCTTTGCAGCTCGCCGTCACGTTTGGGAGAGCCGGCTCTGCCAAGGCGCTCGTTCGGCACGGCGCCAGTCTCGTCGCAAAGAGCAGAAACGGGGCGACGCCATTGTTCGCCGCGGTGAATCGAGAGGATGTCCAATTGGTGATGGCACTGGCCGAGGGCGGCGCAAACCTTTGCGAGATGGCCGATTTCAGAGCGGCACTGCAACGTGCCGTGCGCGATGGCCTGTTTGATATGATTCGATGACTTTTTGATTATTTGCATGACCCCGCTCTCGCCGACGACGATTCTGGGTACCTGCTCACGGTTGCGTGCAAGGAGGGACACGCCGACATTGTCGAATTCCTGCTGAATCGAGGAGTCAAGCCTCGCGCGCGCGACAACCTTCTGCGTCTGGCCGCGGACAGGGGCAACGTCGCAGAGACGACGACCAGCTCGGGAGATCGACGTTGCAGAGAGCGGCTGGATGCGGGCATGCGGAGGTGGTGCGGGTGCTGCTGGACTCTGGGGCGGCCGTGGACGCGTGCGACTTGCGCCTGATGACAGGGCTGCACGAGGCAAGCGGCGGGGGGCGGAGCGGTTTCGCGAGATTGTTGGAGCAATATTTTCTGATTACTTTTTGTTGGTGGGGGTTCTTTTTGGTTGTCAAGGCTTGAAGTGGTGTCGGCCGGTCTGGGTCGACATTGCCGCGCGGGATTATATAGCAAATGGCGGATCAGAG
Organism: Zopfochytrium polystomum; assembly: GCA_025765615.1. NCBI lineage: Eukaryota > Fungi > Chytridiomycota > Chytridiomycetes > Chytridiales > Chytridiaceae > Zopfochytrium > Zopfochytrium polystomum. The sequence continues at coordinate 557,108 of JAIVFJ010000011.1, read as the reverse complement.
GACGGCGTGGAGGAAATGGGAGGATCTCCTGTGTCGGTCGGCCCAGGGTGCTTTTCAAAGCCTTGTTCCGCTCAGTCTGAGCATCTTGGTCAAAAACCAAACAAAAAAATGAAAAAAGCCAATCTTTTTTTCGCTCAGTCTTCGCTCTCGCACCGCTGCGCCGACTCAGCTGGTGGGTGCTTGGCGCCTTCAGCGCCATGGCGGCCTCACGGCTGCTTTCGGGGTGTCCGAGGTTCCCTCATTCTGATGGTTTCCCTTGCTCCCCTCACAGAGGAAGGATAGGTTACGGTCATCCTTCGCCGTCGTCCCCCACAACGGCGGCCCGACTTGCTTTGCAGTCTCTCTGTGCTGTGTCTAGCCTATGATGGAGGTGGGTACACTCATCCCTCGCTTGCATGACTGAAGACTGACTCTCCGATAGGATTGTCGTCCACCGTACCTTCGAACACCGAGGGCCATCAAGCGCGCCCGGCTCGAAGTGCCGATCCAGCCCCTCCGCGACCCCCCGGGTGCGCGAGAGGGTTTGTTTGCGGATCATGGTCGCCTCGCAGGCGGGGCCGGCCCCCGCCATGCGAACCAAGCAGCAGCCGCCGTTGCGGCAGCTGACGGGGAGGACGCCGAATGTACGACGCTCCTCCCGGGGACGAGGCCGACCCTATGGAGGATGAAGAGGTGGACATTCGCTACATCCGCGAGTCTGACGACGTTGCAGACCTCTTCACCGAGGGAGTCTTCGATCTGCACTTCGCCACCCATGACCTGGAGCGCCTGCGCAAGGCCTTTCCCAGGTGGGAACGGGTTCACGCAGTGAAAGCCCCCTCCCTCAAACCAGAACACACCACGATGCTCAAGGTGGATCGGACGGAGAAGGTCACAAAGGAGGCTGCCGCCCGGGGCGAGTCGGTCAAGTCCATCTACCAGCTCTTCCATCGGGCCCTCATTGTCGACAGGCTAGCCGCTGACAGCCTCGCAGCGGTGACAGCTTTCGCCGCTGCCCCTGCCGAGGCGGCCCGAGAGTCCCTCCCTGCGTTTGTGGCGCGCGTCCAAGCAGCGGCGAGAGTGGCAGAGCACGCCGCTTTGCTGGCCCAAGCTGATCTGGCTACGGCAGTCAAGGCCCAGCGCTTGCATGTTCCTCGCAACAGCCCACTCAAGGCGTTCGCGGAGGAAATACTGGAGGCTCACCCGGTGGGGAATGACGCTCATCCCCCGCTCATCGCCCCAGGCATCAACCTGGCTGACTGGGTCAATAAGGACTACCGTCATATTTACGAAGCCAAGCACGGCGGGAAGTTTTTTCCAGCCGGCTCCCGCAGTCGAGGTCGTGGTCGCGGGGGCAGATTGTCAGGCCAGTCTTCCAGGCGCGGGGGCGGTGGCGGCGCAGGCCGCGGCGGCACGTCGCGCGGCAAAGCTCGCAGCAGCCCTCCGGCTGGGAGCGAAGCGAAGTGACCCCTCAGAGCGCTCCCCAGCCGCCCCAGACGGAGCGGGCGGCCGGGGCCATTTCCATTCCGTTCCCGTCCAGGCTGGGGCCTCCTCTTCGGAAACCGCCGGCGCCCCCCTCCCCGGTCGACCTCGAGGACGGGGAACTTCCCCCGCCTCCTGGTTTTTCAGAAGTGTTCCCGACCGACGGGGATCAGTCCCATCTCAAGTCATGGACCGAAAACTGGCGCGAGCTCTCCACATGCCTGCACCGGCTGCAGGGTCTCTTTCTCCGACAAGACCCTCGCGAAACACTCTTCCCCAGCGCACAGTCGTCAGCATGGCTCTCCGGTCGCCTACTGACGATAGCGGGGTTGGATCCACCCCTGCGTCCCGCGCTCCTAGCCCTCCTATTCCCGATACCGTTGCCAGAAGTCCCCGTGGGGGGTCGACTCTGTCATTTTTGGGAGATGTGGCGCAACCTGGGAGCACAGCCGGAGTTGGTGGAGACAGCTCGGCTCGGAGCGAATCTCCGTTGGCGTCAAGGGGGACGAGTCCCTCCGGCCCGGCCCCTCCGCAAGAACCCGTCCGAACTGGACCAACTCCACCTCCTGGCCAAGATGGAGGAGATGGTCCAGAAGGGCGGCGCCTGCGACTTCACGGCAACGGCCACTTCCGCCTTGAGGGAGGGGAGATTCCCACGGGGCTGGATGGTCAGCCCCACGTTTCTGATCCAGCAAAAGAACAAGATTCGACAGATTGCGGACTACCGAGGGGTCAACGTGCTGCTCGAGCCCCCTCCGAGGTTCACCTTTGCAACCCAGGCATCGACAGTTCAGTTCATGTCGACGCAGGCCTACCTGGGGGGGGTGGACATTGCGGACGCCTATTGGCACATCGCAGCCCGCTTGCCCGACAGGCGGCGGCTGATTGTCATGGCGCTCCGACGCCTCTGGCAAATCCTCGTCCTCACGTTCGGCGTCGCCCCTGCGCCGCAGATTTTTTCAATGATGTTGAAATTTCCGGTTGGGCTCCTGCACCAGATTGGTCTGGCCATCCTGAACTACATGGACGACCTGGCCACCTGCGGTACGACGTTGGCCGAAGCCTCCTGGGCTCTGCTCCTCACAATCCTGCTCCTGCAGGCCCTGGGGTTCCTCATCAAGTGGGAGAAGTTGGAGCTGCCCGAAACCGTTCGCCAGTTCATTGGACTGCAGTGGGATCTGCATCGGGGCCTTGTCTCCCTCCCGGAGAAACGCCTAGCTGCACTGCGGGCGTGCTTGCTTCTGGCTGCATGCTCCGACCGCCTCCCGCTGAAGACGGTTGCGGCGATTCTAGGAACGATACAGTCGGCCTCCCTGGCGCTCCCTGCGGCGGTGATTTTCGCTCTCTCTCTCCAACGCGACCAGAATCAGGTTGTCAAGCAGAAGGTGGCCCCCCTCCCGGTGACAGGAGTGCGGAAAGCGTGGGCACGCCTCTGGGTCAAAATCTCCCCCAGCAGTCAAGCGGCCCTGTGGAAGCTGCTGAGCATGCTTCAGGACTGGAATGGACAGTCCTTTCTTCCGCGGGCTCCGACTCTCATCTTGACGGCCGACGCGACGCCCTCTCATGGGTGGGGGGGTCATGTGCTCCTACCTGGATCGCTGAGTCCCCTACGGCTGGGAGAACCGTGGTCTCCGGCGCTGCTGCATCGATTTTTTCCCGAAATTCCGGCTGCCACGATTGCTTTGGCAATTTCGGGCCAACGTCTTGGGCGTCTGATTTCGAACAACGTCCTCGAAGCCCTAGCGCATGTACGTCTCGCACAGCTGCTCCGCCGTCGCAGTCTCCTGCCCCCCCAGGGTCACTTCCTTCACCGGTCGGACAACACCCCCACAGTGTTCTACATAAACCGAGGCGGGGGCGCTCGAGCAGATCGCCTCTCGCGGACCGTGGAGATCCTCCTTCGAGATCACCTGTCAGCGGGTTCTTCCTGCGAGGCAGAACACATTCCAGGGGACCTGAACATACTGGCCGACGCAGACTCTCGCCAACCAGCCGACCAGGCGGGATGGACTCTGTCCTCCTCGCTGTTTCGCCAGTTCGACCGGCTGTGGGCCCGCATTCAATCGACCTCTTTGCGTCCGGACTCAACTCCCGGTGCACCCGATACTGCTCCCGGAATCGCCTGGATCCCTTGGCAGTCGCTCACGACGCTTTTGCAGTGACCTGGGCGGACGAGAACGCCTGGATTCACCCACCATGGGTTCTTCTGACTCGCGTCTTGGCCACCATTCGCAGGACTGGAGCGGAAGCGACGGTTATGACCCCCTTCTGGCCGTCCCAGGTCTGGTTTCCGTTAGCGCTAGAGATGGCAGTCGCCCCCCCGTTCAAGCTGCCTCCTGGGTCACACTTGTGGGAGGAGACCGGCCAGCCAGCGCGGCCTCACCCAATTGGGCCAGCAGTCATCTGGCGGCTCAGCGGGAGATCGCAGGACTCGGCTGCCTTTCGCATGCGGCTGTCAAGCTCCTCTCCGCCTCCAATGCCCCGACTACTGTCCGGGCCCATGACAGTCGATGGAGACGATTCGTGGATTGGTGCCAGTCACGGGGTCTGGATCCCCTGGCAGCCTCTCTCCAGGAAGTCCTCGAGTACCTAGCGATCCTCTTCGTTCAGCTCGATGGCGAGGTGTCTGGTATTGCAGCGCACAGGGCGACATTGGCGGCAGTTTTCGGTTCGCGCTTCTCTATCGCAGGGGGGGCCCAGCTTAAGGCGCTACTACGCGGCATGCACCGGGCCCGCCCGAGCCCACGGCAGGCGTTCCAATCCTCAAAGCCAGCGTTCAATATCGAGATTCTGTGGAATCACCTTGAAAGCGCCATGGCAGATAACGCAGCTCTGCCCACCCGCGCCCTGCAGGCGAAATTCTGTTGCCTGCTGATGATGATGGACCGGCGACGACTGGCCGACATCGGCCACATCCCCGACACTACCCTTGTCGTAGACACAAAGGCCGTCCGCTATCAGATGTTTCGCCTAAAGACTTGGTCCCCTGGTGACCCCGACCTGACCACCGTGCGGTCGCTTCCCCGGCACCCTTTGCCTGCCTTGGACGTTGGCGCTGTCGCCCTTGAGATCAGGGCGCGTCAAGCCCCGTGGCGCCGTCCCGGAGACGACGCGTGTGGGAAGCCGCAATTTGGTTTCCTCCTACGTGTCTCTGGCCCTCACGTGGACTTCATCGATTCCAGCGGGGGGAGTCTTCGCCATGCGGTTCAGGACGTGATGACAGCAGCAGGCATCCCGCACGTGTCCTCACACGGCTTTACTCCTCACGACATCATCAACGCAGCAGCCTCCATGATGCTGGCGCTTGGTTTGGGCGAGGACTCAGTTTGTGACGGCCGGTGGCGTTCTGAAGCAACGCTCCGGCAACATTATGACCGGCACAAGCAAGATCTTTGGTGTCTCGGGGACCCAATTCCGGCGGCCTTCTTGTCCCGCGATTGCCTCGGCCCGTCCACCCCCTCGGGCACCGAGAGCGGTGGCAGCTCGAGTTCTGTTCGAGGGTCATCTCGCCGCGCTCGCCCACGGGGGCGGGCGGTGGCGGTCCCGGCTGCCCGGTGGTCTGCTCGGACGAAGTAGCACCCTGGGCCGACCGACACAGGAGATTGTCTCAGCGTAGCGATTCATGCAGCTTAAGCCGCGATCTCCGAGGAGGGAGGCCCAGGGTGCTTTCCCAACCCGCGGCCTCCCGCACCCTGGGCTCTCCCCCTCCTTCTCCTCTTCACGGTCGGGTTTCTTTTCCCTTGGGCAGCCTTCACCGACTTCTCCCCTTATCCTCACGAGTCATTGCAGCCGGAATCGTCCGGCGCACATATACCCTTACTCCTAGTCTTATGGTGCTGGTTTTTCCTGGGCGGCCTTTTTTCCCCACAGGGGTTTTTTTGTCCGGGTTTTTTTCCCAGTCGCCTGGTGCTCACGCATCTCCCAGCCTCTCTCTTCGCTCTCTCGTCGCTCCGACTGAGCGAAAAAAAGATTGGCTTTTTTCATTTTTTTGTTTGGTTTTTGACCAAGATGCTCAGACTGAGCGGAACAAAGCTTTGAAAAGCACCCTGGGCCTCCCTCCTCGGAGATCGCGGCTTAAGCTGCATGAATCGCTACGCTGAGACAAAAAGGTAAGACCAGGAGGCAAGGGGAGGCACCAGCTGCCTCGCTGTCTTTTCGGCGAAGACGGTGAATCTGTCAGCTGAAAACGGACACACGCGCACACACACACACACACACACACACACACACACACACACACACATCTCTCCCTCTCTCTCACTTTCTCTCTTCTGAAAGCGCTTCTGCCTCGGTGGCGGATTTGTTTGCATGCAATTGATCTGCGAAACTATCCCCTGTGGCTCTCTGCCCTCTCTCTTGATTTTGCTTGCAGAGGATGAAATCTGCGAGACTCCACGAAATTTGTTTGGGATTCTTTCTCAATCAAGCATCACTTTCGAAATTAGAGAGGAGAGAGAGAGAGAGAGAGAGAGAGAGGGAGAGCGAGAGAGAGAGCGATTCCAACAGACAAGCTAAAAGAAAAAACGAACAGGACATAGACGATCGTTCACTGAAAAAGCAACATCGCTCGCCCGACTTGTGAGGAGAAAAAAAAAGGAACGAACAAAAGAAACAGAAATCTTGCGCACACCCCACACACACACACACACACACACACACACACACACACACACAGAAAATCCCAACGACGCTCCCACTAGCGCACCAACTCGCCCCACAGGAAAGTTCTCAGATCCTTCTTGAACGCGAGCACCTCGACGCTGTGCGCGATGGCTTTGGAGAGGTCGACAAACAGGTCGATGCCGCTCGCGCCAATGTTTTCTGCGAGTGGGTGGAGTGTCAGAAGGGTTTCCTCGGAAGAAATATCGGGTGCAACTTGCCCCCTCGGAACTCACCGAGGGTGTCGCAGGCAAGGTGGTAGCACGCGTCGTAGGGCGCGCCGGCGGTTCCGCCGAAGCGTGCGGCCTGGTCCTCCGTCTTGATGCCCTCGGCGCCGGCAAAGAGGCCGCCTGAAATAGGGAGGGGGGACGGGGAAAGAAAGACAACGTAAACATTTCGCACAGCGGGACCTGTCTTCCCGCAGACTCGCTTAAGGCATACTCTTGACGATACTCACCCGCCGGAATCCCAAACTTCAAAAACTCGCCGTAGTCCGATCGCCCGTCAAAGGCGGTGAGGTCGTGGGTCTGGTCGACGCCGTCGAAAAAGTCTTCGTAGATTTTCTGGATCTTGCCGCTGGGGCCGCGGAGGGTCTTGTTTTCGGCAGCCAGGCCGTTGTAGATGAAGCGGACGCCGTTAGGGGAGGCGATCTGGTCGGACGTTGGGGGGTAGGGGGGGATTTTGCGATTTGGTGTTAGCGGTGCGGAAAAATTGCTCCAAGAAGCCCGTGTACCATGTCGTTGTTGAGGTTCAGGGCGATCTTGTCCAGCTCTGCGCGGTTGGTTTTAGCGAGGTTCTGGACGTAGTCTGCAGGGGAAGGGAAGTTGCGAAAGAAGTCAAGGGTCGCGAAGGTTAGGCGAAGCTGCAAAGGCCGGGGACTACAATTCAGCTTGCAGGGACTCACAGGTCGATCCAATCAGGCCGAGCTCCTCGGCCGACCACCACGCAAACCGCACGCGGTTGACGACCTTCTTGCTCAGCCCTGTGCGGTAGAGGGAGAGGGCAACCTCCAGTGTCGCAGACGCCCCCGACGCGTCGTCGTTGACGCCAGGGCCGTACACCACCGAGTCGAGGTGCGATCCGAGGACGACCGTGTCCTCTTCCCTGCCCTCGGGGGTGTCCGCGATGACGTTGAGAGTAGTGACGTTGCGGAAGTGCACGTCCGTCTCGAGCGTGACCGCGACCTTTTTCTGCGTGGCGAGCTTGGCGAGGAGATCCAGCGCGATCGCGTGGGTCAGGCCCAGGATCGGCAGGGAGCTGGCGTCGGGGCCGGCGCGGCCGAGGACGACGCCGTCGGTGGGGAGACGGGAGTACAGGAGGACGCCGGCGGCACCGGCGCGGAGGGCGTTTGTGATCTTGGTGCGGTAGGTGCACTGCAGGGAGGGCGGCATCTGGAGCTGAGCGGCGACGGTCTCGGCGGCGGGCTCGCGGACGAGCAGGGCGACGGCGCCGGTGGGGAAGGCGGAAAAGTCCTCGGGGCGGCAGCCATCGGGGACAGTGGCGAGGCGGGCGTCGACGAGCGATCCGGAGCCGCTGTTGCTGATGGTGTCAAAGTCGCGGCCGGGGACGAGGGAGGCGGTGGAGCCTGCGTAGGCAAGGGCGGGCGGGCGGACGTTTTCAAAGTAGGGCAGCTGGAAGGGCTGGACGGAGACTTTGTAGTCGGTGTGCTTGGCGAGCTGGTCGACGATGTAGTCGGCCGAGGCGTTGTAGCCGCGAAGGACGGCGCGCGAGTTGCCATAGGTCGGGTCGGAGGCGGCGACGTCGGTGAAGGCGCGCAGGTGGGCGACCAGGCGGGGCTCGGCGACCTCGCGCACGAGCGACGGCGGGGCGAGGAACAGCGGGATGTAGTGGAGGGCGGCGAAGACCAGGGCGGCGACGGCGAGTGCGGCGGCGACGGCGGCGATTCCGCGGCGCAGGGCGGAGCGCTGCTGGATCACGGTCTCTGGCAGCTCGGGCACTCGCAGCAAGGGCTGCGTCTCGCCGCTGTTGCCGGCGGAGCCGTTGCCGGTTGAGGGTCGGGACTGCGAGGAGGACATGTGTTGAGTTACGCGATTAATCATCAAAGATAGCGCAATAAATTGTGGAGTCGTTGCCCGATTCGATTGGAATGCGGTTTTTGGGTGGTGTGTGGTGTGATTTGTCTCTCACAATATGCGCACATGGCTGGCCCGCTTACGCTTCCCTAATCGGGACAGCCGTGGGGAACATAGTCTCGTAATTTGCCGAAGTCGGCACAGCCAGCGAGAGGAAGAAGCCTCCTCCTCCCGGAGAATCGGATGCGCTTTGCTTTTGCAATGAGTCCCTTCCGCAAGTCAAGTCAAGTCAAGTCAAGTCAAGTCAACTCAACTCAACTCAACACCGGGGCTCTACTCTGTTGGTAGCGACCCGTACTCGACAACCCCGCCCACCACCGTCGCAACCGGCAGCGCCTCCCTCAGCTCCCTCGCCGACAGCGACCCTGCACCTTCTCGCACCCAGTCCTTCGGGTACACCACAAAGTCGGCGTACTTGCCCGCCGCAATCGAGCCCTGCTCTTCGTCTTGGAAGGACGCGTAGGCGGCGGAGAGGGTGAATCCGCGAAGCGATTGGTACCGCGACAAACTGAGAAAAAAAGAGTCAATGGACAGACCCCAAAGAGACTATCGAAAGAAGAACGATTCTTCCTGGTTTCGACACTCACCACTCCTCCGTGTACCAACCCCGATCCGGCCCCGCCGGAGACGACCCGTTCGCAAATGCGCGCGTGACGGCAGCGTACACGCCCGGCATGGGGTTGAGGTCTTCGACGGGGAAATCGGAGCTGAGGGGCAGGTGCGGGACGCCGACGACGCGGTCCAGGAAGGAGCGCCAGATGTACGCGCCGTCTGCAACACGCTGTCGACCGAGGCGGGTTTCGGCGTAGGACATGTCGGAGGTTGCTAAAGGGAGAGTGTGTCAATTTAATCCGAGGGCGGGCGCGGGGGGGCCAAACCGTGTGTTGGCTGGACGGAGGGAATAATGCCGAGGCGGCCGAAGCGGGCAATGTCGATTTTCCTCTGTTTGTTTGGGGCCACTCGTTAGTGCGCGGATTCGAGTACTGAGTGAATCTTGCTTCACCAAAAGTTGTGCGTGCTCGATACGGTTTCTCAACTCTCTGAACTCGGGCCGGCCAGGCTTCTGTTCCGAGTCCCACCGCGATTTGATCGCCTCAAAAGAGTCGAGAACCAGCTTATTCGCTAAATCACCAATACAATGAACGTTGGCTTGATATCCCTGGTCGACGACCTGGACGAAATGTGAGAAGTCCGCTCTGCTCAAAGGTTCACGTTCACATCCGCACCGTCGAGATAAGCTTCTCGATCTCCTCCTTTGGGATCCGCATCAGCCCGGTCTTGTCCGGTCGATCAGAGTAGGGCTCAATCATGGCAGCACCCCACGAGCCAAGTGCGCCATCGGTGACGAGCTTCACGGAGCGCACAGTAAGTTTCCCATCACCGTATCCTAGGAGGTGAGGAGGAAGGCCTGCAACACACGGATTTTTCGGGTCACCAGCGTCGCAGTAGATCATGGCATCTGAGTGATCACGTCAGGGTTAGCGCGGTTTAGTCAAGAAAGAACACAGCTCACAGTTTCGAATGGGGAACTTGCCCAGATCGATTGCCCTTTAAACATATTCAGCAGATATGACAGTGAACGAGGATAATAACTTTTTGAAAAATGCAATCGCCTCCAAAGGGACTCCCGCATCGTGCATTCCCACAACGCCGTGTCGAAGCATCCGTTCTGTCGCCAGTCGAAGCGCTTCGAAACTCTGCGCCTCCGTGAACGGAGGTATTCCGGCCCCTGGACGAGGCAAACAAGGATTAAAAACTTGGTTAATCCACCCAAACAACTCACGAAGAATGCTCATCGCGTCGTCAATAAACACTCCGGTGGGCTCTCCGGTGTCGGGGTCCACAACAATCTCGCCTCCAACGCCCTCCCATTTCCCGCTTTTGGGAAAGTGCTTCCTCACGAGTTCTACAGCCCGCTTGTTCGCCCACGACGCGTGTTCGTCGACGCGGTTCAGCGATATCGGAACTGCAGCAAGGCGACGGTCGGCGTCCAAGTCGCCCTGAGAAGACATCAGGAGGTGGGACAAATGTCGGTGCGACGGGGCAGGTGCTTACGCTCGTCGGGAACTCTTTTGTCGGCCAGAGGGTTTGGTCCCACCCGCGGCCGACGATCCACAGATTGGAAGCTGGTGTGATTTCGGGGTGGGCGTCAAGGTACTCTATGAGTCGTTCGCGACACTCGGCGGGAGACTGTGCGCCGGTTAGGTCAGCAGAAATGAGGGAGTAGCCCAGATGCATGAGGTGCTGAGTTCGGATAGTGTCCAGTAAGCACCAGCGATAAAGTCCCGAGAACACAACGCTACCCCGTGTGAGTCCGTGATACCAGGCACAATCGTTTGACCCCTCGCGTCGATGGCTCTGCAGTGCCTAAATTCATCCAGCAAGTGGACGTTTTCGCCGACCTTTACAAAACGGCGGTCGGCCACGACGAACGAGTTGGCGGCGGCTGCGCTGCCGGGCGACTCGTCCACGGTGTAAACCGTGGCGTTGTGCATCACGAAGCATGACGAGCCCGGCGGACCGCGGCTGCGGCGCGGGGAGAACAGATCAAAGTATTGCATTGCGACCAGGATGGTTGCGAGGGAAAACAGGATGCCGACCTGCGGGTGGGGCGAGTAAACGTTGAGTCGATTGCGTATGCGCCATCCGCGCAACCAAGCCCAAAAAGGAACTACGTCGCCTCACCGCCAGCAGGATCCACGCGGTCCTCCCATCGGTCAGTCGCGCGCGCTGTTGGGCACCTCGCCGCACGGCCCTAGTGCCAGATCTGAGCTGAGGGCTGCGAGCGGAGTCGACGTCGTCGTTGGCGCCGCCGTCTGCGCGTGCGACGCGCCGCCTTGCGCCCTTGTCGCTCATGGTTGCGAAGAAATTCAATCGATCGTGATTGTGGGGGAGGGGCACATGACGATGATGAAGGTTGCGTCGTCCATCCCATCGTATCCGCCGCCTGCGTCGCTGGACCCGATCAGCGGCGGCGGCGGCGGTAGCGGTGGCAGGCCCGCCGGATCCGCCCGTACTCGCCCGCCGACGCTTGCCGAGGACAAGGCGGTACTCTTCCTCCGGCTGATCACCATCTCCCCAGTCCTCTTTGTCATCCACCAAGGTAAGTGGACTCAACTGTTTGACGATTTCAGCACAGCTAACTTCAACCAAAACAACCAACCACAGCGATGGTCGCATCCTCGCTCCATGTGTCGTTGGGCATCTTGTTCTACTTTGCCTGCCTTTTCGTCCTCGCCGTGATCCTGCGCGCCGAGCCAGAAACAGTCTACCCTGCCCCTCCCACCCCTAGGATATACAACAACCCCCCACTCCCCGTCGACCCCAAGCTGTCCCACCTCAGCCGCCCGTCCACCCCGCAGCCCAGCCCCACCCACTCCCCACGCTTCCCCGCCCGACGGCTGGGCCTCCGCAACTCCGACGACCTGGCATCCTCCCCGCCCCCGCGGCGCTCCGCCTCTCGAGACCGACCTCCCGCCGGAAAACCCCGTGCCGATCAGCACGATGGCGGCGATGGCGACGGCGGCAGCGACAGCGGAGACTGGGAGACCGACTTTGTGCGGTTCGACCGGCTGATGAAGAAGAAGGGCGGAACCGCCGCCTCCGCCGGCGCCGTCGGCGGAGGAGCGCGGAAGCCGGCGCGAGCCGGCGGCGGCGGCGGCGGCCGGATCTCGGTGCGTGCGCGGTACAAGGCGCTGGAGCAGGCGTCGGCGCACGAGCGGGCGTCGAGGCGTGGGGAGCGGGACCAGTCCGTGGACGGTGCGAAAGGCTCCGCCGGTTCGTCGGAGGGGCCGTCGCCGTCGTCGTCTGGTTTGCCGCGGGGCGTCTCGCCGTCGGTCGTCACGGAGGAGTCCGGCTCGACCGTCTCGTCGGACGCCGCGCCGGACCGACCGTTCGAGCCGTGGTCGCCCGCGCAGATCGACCGGCTGTGCCGGCGGGTGCTAGGGCTGCTGGACTCGCCGGACTGGGTTTGGCTGAAGGAGGCGCGCGGGACGAAGCGGGTACCGTTCAAGATCTTTCTGCACCAGCGGCACAGGACGAGGCTTCTCTTTGTGACGGAGATTCCGTGCGATTTCGACAGGGCGTACGAGTATCTGCGACGTGCTGGGGTAAGGAGCTTTGGCCTTGGCTGTGCTTGGACACTGTCGGTGACAAGCATTTTCATTTTGATAGACGCGGCCGCAGTGGGACGACATTTGCCTGACAACCGACGTTCTGGAAGTGGTTGACGCTACGACCCGCGTGAACCATAACCTCTTCTTCTCCTCTCAGACGGGCGTCAAGCCAGTCATTGACAAGAAAACACGGATGCTGCCGCCTCCAGACGGACAAACGCTCTACTTTGACTCCGTTGCGCTCTCGCATCACCGAGTGCTGCCGGACGGACGTCTGCTGATGGCATCCTCCTCTGTGCACCATCCCCGCGCTCCGCTCAGCGACGGGATCCCGCGCATCCGCATCCGCACCTCTGGTTTTGTTCTTGGTGAGGGATTTGGTGGACAACGAGAGAAAATGTATTCATAAATAACCACACATCCACCTCGTTGCCCTCCCCAAAAACTCGCAAAAATAACCCAGGCCACTCCAAAACACGCCCCGGGCACAGTCGCCTCGCGCAAATCATCGACTTTGAAGAAGACGCCTTTGTCACACACGAGCGCATCTTTTACCACTCTGTCCGCTCCACGCCGCGGTCCATCGAGGCGCTCCACAGCATTCTCCGAAGCCCAACTTTCGGCGAGACCACCGCCGCGGCTGCGCCGGCCTCGGTCGGAACCTCCCATGCCAGTTTTTCGTCTGTGGATCCGCCGAGCGTGGACGTCGGCGCGGCTCGGGCGGCGGCGGGGAACGAGACGGACACGGCGAACGACGCGGACGGCGAGGAGGTTGTGGAAGCGTCGCTTTTTGGGACGCCGGCTTCGGAGTTTGTGGACGGCGTGAATGGTCCGTCTGGTGTGGCAGGAGCGGCTCCTCCCAGGGTGGTGCTGACGGAGCCAACGTTGGAGCGAAGGTCGCGCGGGGGCAGTGGGGTGGATGCGGGCGTATGAATGTAGTTCGTGGCTGGGCCGGAGAAAAGGCAGTAGAAGGTAGCCCAAGTAGTTTTTGCGCTTGCGGTCTGGTGGCAGAGACGGCAATAGATAGCAAGAGTTGTTGAACTTTTGGTTGGCGGTTCACGTGTCAACGATGCAACAGCAACCGCCAGACCTCGCCGCCATCCTCGCGTCGCTGCAGTCCGTCCTCCCGCCTCCGCAGCCTGCCCCACCGCCGGCCCCCGCCCAGGCGCCGCCGCCGACGCTGCCGACCTTCGATCCAGCCGCGATCGCCGCGATCGCGGCCTCCCTGCCCAACCCCGCGCTCTTCGGGTCCCTCGCACCTCACCAACCTTCAGACTCCTTGTCGTCGTTGTCGTCGTCGACGGGCGTATCATTCGGCGGCGCCGGCGGCGGCAGCGCACTCCGCCAATGGCCGTCCAGCACTGGCGTCGGCCGATTCGACGGCGGCGGAGGCGGAGGCGGGGATGGCGCTGCTGGCTTTGGTCGCGCCACGGTAAAAAAACCGTGCTCGCGCATCTCACAGGGCCAAATGACCCCCTAACCTCCTCTTTGTTACTTCCCGCAGGAGCTGCTCGCGGCCCTCAGCGAAACGACGCGTCTTCACGCAAGTTGCACTTCACTCCTTCCGCTTACCCTCACTTCTAACATCCGCATCACAAAACGACCCCACCCCACCACACCCACACAGGGGGCGCCGCCGGCCGCCGCACCATCGCTGGGCGGCCTTCAAGGCCTCGCGCAGACGCTCGCACAGTCCTACACCCCTCCGCCGATATTCCCCGCCGCCGCCGCCAACGCCTCAAACGGTCCCGCCACACACCCTGCACACCCCGCACCGGCGCCCCCGTCCTTTGACCTCTCGAGCGCGCTGTCCATGGCGCTGTCGCCGGCGGTGATCCAGCAAGTCCGCGCGACGCTGCGGCAGCAGGAGGCCGCTGGCGGCGGCGGCGGAGGCGGCCAGGCGGCGGCGGCGGCGCGGCCGCAGCTCGCGAGCTTGCCGCCGCTGGAGGGGGCGGGCGCGTCGTCGTTGTCGACCGGGGCGGGAACTGGGGTCGCAGCGCCGCAGCATGGTGCGCGCGGGAGAAGTGACGCGGGGGTGGGGGCGTCGCCGGCAACTTCGTCGGCGTCGTTGTCGTCGTCGTCGTCGATGGTGTCGGGGTTGTTCATGGGCACGGGGGCAGTGGAGCCAGCGGCGGCGGCGGCGGCTGTTGTTCCGCAGCAGCCGCCCGCGGCGCCGGCGCCGCGCGGGCCGCTGAAGATCACGCCGGGGGTGCTGGCGGAGCTTGCGCGGCTCGCAGAGGACGAGGCGGTGTTTGAGGTTGTGAAGCGGCTGCGGCAGGATCAGGTGAGGGTGTTTATTTTTTTGTTGAGTTTGGGTGGTTGCACGTGGTTGCCGGATCTCTGACTTCGAGTTTTACGATTGTTGTTGTTCGGGGGGGCACGCAGGAAGCCAAAGAGTCGGTGCTCCTCTCACAGCGCGAACTGGTGCTTGAGAAGCACGAAAAGAAGCGGTCGCAGGTGTTTGCAGCGTAAGCTCTCGCCGTTCCGCCCTCTGCGCTGATTATAATACGCACAACTATTTTATTTTGTCGTTGGCAGGGAGCTGCTCGGGAACAAACCGCCAGCGCGGGCGGTCGCGCGGCTGGAAGCCGACTGCACGCGGGAACTCGCCGAGTTTGACATGTACCTGTACTCGGAGATGGGGCAGCTGCTCAAGTACCATCAGGCGGAGATGGAGAGGGTAGGTAGCGAGTGCACGCTTTATTTGCATTTCGGCTCAGTAAAAAGCGACTGAACAACGTTTCTCTGTGTGTGAACCTCCCCTTTTTGGATTCCCCTGACGACGACGACGACGACGACGGACAAGGCTGGCGTGCCGCTGTTCTTTGTGTCGACGGAGGCGGACCACCTGGCCATCCAGAAGAAGGTGCTGTCGCTGCTCCTGGATATGATGCCGCACTGATGAAGAAGGGGGGGTGGGGGGTGAATAACGCGATGTTGCTGACCTGAGTGAATCGCAAGAAGAGGTTGGGCCAATCCCAGTGACAATTAGCGAAGTAATTCTGTGTCGACTTTGCGCAAAACCTTGGGGATGATTTTTCACTGCCTGGGGCCAAACTTCCTACATGGAGAATCATGACCCCTGGTTTTGGAAAATCAAACGGAGCCCACACCCGATGTTTACCGGCGCTGCGAACTCCCAACAGCAGTGCAATTTTTTTAATTTTATATTGTTCCAGCCTTGAAGGGGCCGACGGGAAGAGAAAGAGCCATCAACAGTGAACCGTTATAGACTGCATCCAGGTATCACCTCAGCAAACCCACCCAATGCGCTACGGACTTACAGGGTCATCAGGCATCTCCACTGCACCACTCCTTGTGATTCAAGACTGAACTCTTTCTTCTCGTGGGCAAGCAAGGGTGCGGCTATTTTACATTTATTTTGCAACGGACACTCAATCCTCCCCATCACCCAGATCCCACCATCTAACTAATGGGCGCACCTCCATTGCGTGCCACTGCGTACACTTGATGCTGCTATCTGTCGTGGGTAGGTGAGCTGGTATGACGCACGTTTGCAATGCTCCGTGTTGGCTCCGATCGCTGTAGGGTTTGCACAAGAGAAAGCATGGGAGGTCTGGGTATCTTGTCACTCAAGGGCCTAGGGTTCAAGTCACAATGCCAGCCGTTGAAGGCAACACCACATCAACCCACGGGCAGTGATTTTTCCTCGTGAAATTCTTCCCAACGACTCTGTGGCGGCGAGGTAATTGACTTGATGAAACGCTCCTTGGCTTATGTTAGTTTTAATATTGCATTTGTTGTTTTTGCTTCCAGCGGAGCTTTGAACCACTGGAGGGGGCCCCTCACCTTAGTGTTTTGCATGTCTCCCTCCATGCCCTCTCTCTCTCTCTCTCTCTCTCTCTCTCTCTCTCTCTTTCTCTCTCTATCTCTCTCTCTCTCTATCTCTCTCTCTCTCTCTCTCTCTCCTCTCTCTCTCTCTCTCCCCCCTTTCTCTCTTTTCATTGTTTTGATCCACCGATCTCCCCCTTTTGGGCCTAAATGAAACACAAAGGGCTCAGTTTTCGGATGCCGACGGGAAGGTCGAAGACAGTCTGTCTGTCTGTCGGGGGCTGGTCAGTCTGTTTGCCTGTCTTGTGCCTCTGTCTCTTGCCCTGTCCCCCCCCACAACAGCAACCCCCAAAGCAACAAAGCAACCCACACACTCAATATTAAAATCAAACAGAAGAAGGAGAAAAAAAAGGGTTCCCACGCTTCCAACAACCGCCACCACTTCACCCACCACCCCCCCTGTCTTAACGCCGGCTTCACCTCGCACCGCTCCGCTACTCAACCGACCGCCCCCCCTTACCCCCCCCCCTCCCCCCCTACCCCATCATGCGCACCACAGCCTCGCCACGCCGCCTGCTGGGCGTCCTGCTCGCCGTCGCAGCCGCATGCGTATCCGCCGCAAGAGCCCAGACGGTTATCGCCCCCGCAAACTCGACCGTCCTGCAGCTCCCCACGGGCTTCAGCATCAACACCACCGCCTCGACCCACTTTGCGACCCAGTACTTGTTCAACAACACCGCCCGGCCCTACCACAAGCTGGACCCGCCGTACGTCTCTCCAACCACAGGCGAGGTCACCGATAGCGCAGGCACCACCGTCGTCGTCGAACTTACCGTCAACCGCATCTACGGCGTTGAACCCAAGTCCAGCTCGTTCATTGTGAGTTTGGAGCAAAATGGGGGAATGTTGAACCGTGTCTCTCTTGTATTTGGGCTAACGCTCTGGGTGTCTTTCCTTTAAAGCTCGACATGACCGTCAACCTCGCTTGGATCGATCCCCGCCTCGCCTTTGAAAATGCAAACTTTGCGACCACGACGGCCCTCGAAGTCGATTCGGACCTCGTCTGGAAGCCGTTCATATACTTCTCCAAGCTTGCCATCGACACCGCCAACGTGCCCAACCCGGTGTTTGAGGACTTTTACATCATTGGAGACGGCAGGGGGACTGTAGTGTGGCAGCGGGTAAGGTTGAACTTTGGTTCGCGACGTTGCGGGTGACTGATTCTTGCTCTTGTCCCCTTGGTATCGTCCTCAGCAACTGGTCCTGCCGTTCTCGTCGAAATACAGCCTCCGCGGGTTCCCTTACGACAACCAAACTCTCTCGGTCTCCCTCGTCCTCGGCAAAGGCGACAGCGGCCGACTCGGTCTCGCGGTGGCCGGCACCACGTTCACTACTGATGGCTTTTCGTCGCTCTGGAGCGTAAGTTGCAGCCTGTGCTTTGAGCATTGCACTCGGTCACTCACAACCACCCTCGTCCTCACAGCTGGACGACTACACAAACACGACCAACGCAACGGGCTCCGGGGAAGCAACCTTCTCGTTTGCAATCAGCCGCGTGCCGTCCTCGTACATCACCCGATACATGTAAGCCCGCTCGTCCCGTTTCGAGTTCCTCTGCCGATGTTCGAAACTGATCTCGGGGGGTCTCATTTTCCAGCCTCCCAATGGCCTTGCTCTGCATTGTCAGTTGCACAACGTACTTTATCGAGCCTTCGGCGTTCCCTCCACGTTTCACCGGCTTGATCGCGCTGATGCTGGCCGTCGTCACCCTTAATGTCATTGTCTCGCAGGAGTTGCCAAAAGTGCAATGTACGTGTAGTAGTTGGCATCTGTTTTCACCTCTTGCTTTCGCGTTTTGATAACGAGAACGTCATCCTCCAAAACAAAATCAGATTTAACGACTATGGACGCCTTCATCATCACCACGTTTTTATATGTCTTCTTCTCTCTAATAGCGTCGACGGCGTGCTACACTCTGCACTCGTGAGTTTTAAAATCGTGCAAAGTGTTCCCCCTTGAATTAAAGCCCCAACCTCCACCCCCTCTTCCGCAACCTCGGTCCAGGTGGAAATATACGACTGAATCGGCCGCATTACAGGCGTTCCTTCGCGTAGCGGTGACCCTGACGATCCCATTCACGTTCGGCCTGGTGTACTCCCTCAGCAAATCCGGGTTCTCGGCGGGTGCCGGCGTCTGCGTGGCAGGTCTCCTACTGACCGTGCCGGTGGGCGTCGGCGCAGCGTTCTGGGAGCTGTCGAGGTCGAAGCAGAAGCAGCAGGGTGGTGGGCCAAAGTGACGATGAGCTCGTCGAGTATGGCGGCAGTCTTTTTCGATTTTTCCCTATTTTTTTTTTGGTTTCGATTATTTAGTTAAGAAGTAGTTTTGATTGAGTTTGTTCAGTAGTGAATGAAGTAAGCTAGGCAAACAAGTCAGTCACTTATTCTTTCAAATTTCAAATGCAATTGGCGTGTGAGGTACTTGCGGGTTCAGGTTCTGTGCGTATAAATGTATGCAGATCGATTGCAGCTTTTTCTGGAGGGGCGGGTCCCAGAGACAGTAAGCAGGATGCTCCGCCCCTGACTTCTTCCACACTAAACACATCTGGCACTCACTTGCACCCTTCTCTCCTTCACTCCGTCAGAGACGACCGTGGATGCCGGCACACTCTCCCCCGCCCTCCTCGTCCTTGTCACCCTTCTTTGCCCTCCCAGCCATACGCACTCTGCACATCACAGCCATTCAACAACCGCCCTCCGCCCTCCGGTTTCCTCGGCAATATATTGACCTCGGCAACGTCAAGGGGACGGTTGTATGTGGATTTTTCTCGTACGCAACTTTGACGAGATTGACGAGATGCGCTTCATCGGTCTGAACCGCGTTAGTGTACATCTTCTTTGCAATACGGCGCCATTCCCCGCCTGCACAGAGTACTAGTTGGCTGAGGAGGGCTTTGGAAGATTTTTTGGTCGGACTTTGTTGTCCGACCTGACAAGCACTTCAGAATACGCCACCGTTTGCTTTTTTTTTCTTTTTTTTTTTGTTGTTGGCTGGCGGGTGGTTGATCCCAAAAGCTGTCTTTTGTGTTTGTGTGCAGTTAGGGAAAAACGCAAACGCGCAGCCTCCCCTCCATTTTTTAATGCGCCACTTCAAGTCAGACTCCACTCCACAGCCCACACGCCCTCCACCACAACCTCCACCATGCCGGCCACCGTTGCTCGCTTCCTCTCCCTCCTTCTCCTCACCGCAACCCAGACCGTTGCTGCCCAGGCCACCACCACCATCACCGCCGCGAACACCACCACAATCTTCCCCGCCGGCTTCAGCATCAACACGACAGCCTCCACCCACCTGGCGACGCAGTACCTCTTCTACAACCCGGAGAGGCCGTACCGCAAGCTCGACCCGCCCTACATCTCCGCGTCGGGAGAGGTCACGGCGCAGGGCAGCACCGTGGTCTCGGTGTTCCTCGACGTCAACCGAATCTACGGCGTCGAGCCAAAGTCTAGCTCTTTTATTGTGTGTGTCGCCGGGGGGCGGGTGTTTTGTGTTTCGGACGTTTTCTTTGTAACGGCTCACACAAATCCAAAAAAAAAAAAAAAAAAGCTCGACATGACCGTCCTGCTGATCTGGACCGACCCGCGCCTGAGCTTTGCAAACCGAAACTTTGCGGACGTGGCGCCGCTCGAGGTCGACCCGACGCTCGCGTGGACGCCGGTCATTTACTTTTCAAAGCTCGCCATCGACACCGCCAACATGCCCAACCCGATCTTTGAAGACTTTAACATCCTCGCGAACGGGTTGGGGACCGTGGTGTGGTCGAGGGTAGGCTGTGACAGCGTCTGTTTCCGCACGCACCCCGCCAACCCGCAAAAACTTTCAAACCCCCCAGCCAGCCGGTTCTCACTCTCGCGCCGCCCCCTCAAACCCCCCGCCACAACCTTTTTTGTTTCCACGTACTAGCAACTCGTCCTGCCTTTCTCCTCCAAATACAACCTCCACCGCTTCCCTTACGACAACCAGACCCTCTCCGTCTCGCTGATTTTCGGCAAGGGCGACAGCGGTCGTCTCATGCTGGACGTTGTCGGCGCCGGGTTCGCCGCGGACGGCTTTTCGTCGCTTTGGACCGTAAGCTTTTCTCACCTGTACTGGAGGGGGGGGCCATTTTGGCCAAAAATTCAAAATCCTCACACGACGCTCGCGCCGCTTTTTTTTTTTTTTTTTTTTTTTTTTTGTGATTCCGTTCGCTTCCCCGGGCGCCCCAGTTGATCAGCAACCAAAGCTCGGTGAATGCGGCGGGGGAGGCGACGTTCACCTTTGAGGTTACCCGCGTGCCGTCGTCGTATATCACGCGATACATGTAAGCCGAGAGGTTTTCCAAACGGCGGGGGAGGGGAGGCCCTGTGAAAGTAAGACGCGCTGATGTGCGAACCGCCGCACTAGTCTTCCGATGGCGATCCTCTGCCTCGTCAGCTGCACCACCTACTTTATCGAGCCCGCGCAGTTTCCGCCGCGCTTTACGGGAATGGTCGCACTGATGCTGTCGGTCGTCACTCTGAACGTGGTCGTGTCCCAAGAGCTCCCCAAAGTGCGATGTACGCGGTCCCCTTTCCTATCCCTCACCAGCCCCCCCCCCCCCCCCCCCCCCCCCCCCTTCTTCCCCACTCTTCCACGTTTAAACGAGAAATGACCCGGACAAAAACTAGATCTGACGACCATGGACGCCTTCATTATCACGACTTTTCTCTACGTGTTCTTCTCGCTCATCGCCTCGACGCTGTGCTATGCCCTTCACGCGTAAGTTCCCACCCCACCCCGCCGCGCGACCTATGGCGCACGTGTGTTTGTTTCTTAGCTAAACACCGTCACCTTACACGATCCTCCCCAGATGGAGGTACACCCTCGAGGCCGCCGCCATTCAATCGTTCCTGCGCGTGACGGTGACTCTGTCGGTGCCATTCAACTTTGGCCTGGTGTTTGCGATGAACAAGGCGTGGTTTTCGACGTCGGCGGCGGTATGCGTTGCGGGGCTGGCGCTGACGGTGCCCTTGGGCGTAGCGGCGGCGTACGGGGAGGTGTCGAGGTTGAGGCAGAGGCACGTTGGCGCGAGCGCCAAGTGAGTTTTTGGTATTGAGTGGTACGGGAAGAATACAAATCATGATCAATCAAATATGAAAGGGTCTAGCGTGGGTGAAGGAAGGGGATTGGGAAAAAGTAGGGGACCGGAAGGCGGAGGGCGTTGCGCATGCTGCAAGAGCACGGAGCCTCGAGAGCGCCATTTGAAGGTTTATCGATTCAAGGTTCAGTTCGTCTCGTGGGTGACAGGAAAAGCCTTCCCGTGGAAAATGGACGCGAGCCTCGTGGAACAGCTCGCCGCTTGCGAAAAGCATTAACAAAGCAGGGCTATGCGCAGCCCGACAAAGGGCAAGGCGCCTTTGAATTGCAAACAACCAAAGATTATTCAAAGCCACCAGAACCAGACGACACGAGAAGGCAGTGCGGGCAAAACAAATAGACCCACAACGATATGCAGATCGCCGACGGTTCCCAACCCGCCCCCCTGCTTCCCATAATTTAAAACCGCAGCCGGAGGCACTTTTCAAGTGGCATCAGTCAAACTCCTGATTCAGCCTCTTGTACGCGGTTCTGGGCACCGCGTTGAGCCGCTGCAGCTTGTAGAACGTGTATGCGACGATCCCGGCGATGGATATGACGACGCCGACGACCGTCGCGCCGGTCAGGCGATCGCCAAAGACGACCATCGACACTGCGATCATAAAGACTTCCTTGAAAATGCCCTGAAATATTCCGGGGAGGGGTGAACAGGGGGGAATCAAAAAAAAAAAAAAAAAATGGGAGAACGGAAATGGAAAATAAGGAGGGAATCTCAGCATAGTAAAAAAAAAAAAAAACTGGTGAAAAAAACCCTTACCGCCACGGAGAGCGTCACCACGTTCGTATTCGCAATCAAGTGAAACTCAGCCAGCGTCATGCACAGCGCCAACACACCGCCGGCGACAAGCACGCCGACCGTCCTCCCGGCGGCCTGCGGCGAGTCCCAGAACCCGCCATGGTCGTCGCCAGGGGCGGCGGCGGCGCGCTCCGTCAGCGCGGAGCCGAGGCCGAGGAGCGCGGCCATGATGGGGCTGAGGCGGTACAGGGTCGAGAGCGGGCCTTGCTTGTGCGGGTCGGGCGGCGGCGGTGGGGGTTGCGGCGACGCCGTGTCGCCGTCGACGGAGGACGGTGCGCCGCCGCTTCGCCGGGTACTGCTCGGGGAGGGGCGGCCGGAGGCGATGGGGTGCATGGGTTCGGAGGCGCCGCTGGTGTCCGAGGAAGGGTGGGAAAGGAGGATTTGGGTGAGGCTCCACCGCAGGCCGCTGCACATGGATGCGATCAGGACCATGTTGAAGCCGATCCAGCTGAACCGGAGCTGGTTGCCCGGGAAAAAGGGGGCCCAAGTGAGAAGGTTTGCTCGTTTTGTCGCGCCGCCGCCGTCGTCCCCGAACACTCCCCGCCGCCCCACCTCCCAAAAATGCTCACCTCGCCTACGATCGTAAACACAACGCCAAAGCAAATGACGAGAATGATCAAGACCAGCGGCAGTCGAACTTGCTCCAAGCCAAAAGCGAACGCGAAAATCAGGACCCACACCGGCACCGACGATCTGGAAAAAAAGTAAGAGTTTTTAGTTCGATCGCCCCGCGGCAAGCTCGTCATAAATACCGACATGCTCTCACTTTATCATGGTGTAGAACGACAAGCTGATATAATGCAGCGACGAGTTGCTGAGTCCAATGTCTGCGACCCGGGAAAAATCAGCCAACGCCACGATATCCTGTTGATAAAGCCCAAACCAAAAAAAAAAAAAAAAAAAAAAAAAAAAAAAAGCCAAAACCTAGCGCCGTGCACAAAGCCGTCGGCCCGTACGTGACGAGATACTTCTTCAGCGGGATGGCCTGGCGAGACCGGTGGCCCCTCGGCACTTGCCAGTGGATGACGGCGGCGGAAACGATCGTGTGGACGACCGAGTGGACGCACGACAGCAGCAACGGCATGTTGAAGTTTCCGTGCTCGTGGCCGACGATCGCCTTGTTCAGGATGCTGAGGGCAGCAGAGAAGCCGTACCTGGATGTCGCCGCCGACGTGCAGCGCAGAGGGGTGGGCGTTGGGGTTAAGTCTTTTCGAGCTTTCCTGGACCCAAAGACAAGTCGACCAAAGCGAGACTCACCACAGGAGGACGAAGAGGGCAACGTTGCAGGCGAGAGACGAGAGGCTCTGGGCTTGCAATGCTGATGTGTTGTTGCTGCTGCCGCTGCTGGCAGAGGAGGTGCGATGATCGTGCCGATCTGGTCGATCGCCGCCGTCGCCAGCCCTCGCGGGTGGCACCACCACGACCTCGCCGGGCGACATTTTCTTGGCGGCTTGACAAGGTGCCCTCTGTGGCGACTGCACGCCCACCACCAGGCAGTGAGGCAGAGCAAGGAGGGAACTTTTGCAATTTACACCCCAGCTTTCAATGGCCCGCTAGCCCCACCCATACCCACCAAACTACCCAATCCTTTCCTTCACTTTCTCGAAATAAGAGCAGGGACAGGGCTAGTGAATACAATAATTTTCTTGAGTTCCTGGCTCCCAGGGACGAGGCTTGGCATTGGCGTTGTTGGGCGGCCTTGTCTGTCAGGGAGCGGGTTGGCCACATGACAAAAAGGATGAACCCATGTCGAACGAGGAGAGGCTCATCATCGGGATTTGTTTTTTCTTTGTGTTCTCTCGTGCTAGTCTTACTGAGTCTGAGCAACAAAGGGAAAACGGTCACCAAGTAGTTGAGGCTCGTCGTTCGTCGGAATTGTGAAATACATAAAGAAAGGGGAATGAACTAGGAAGAGCACCATAGGTGAAAAAGATGGGGGAGTGGTTTCTTCACAGCGACGGGGAAAAGGACGGTCTAACGACGAAAGTTCTACCAGCATGACCCGCCTAATAAGAGAGAATTCTTCCCATGCAAGGGATGAGTGGCTGTGGCTGACATAGCGCTTAATCACAAACAGGGGGGCAGCGAAGTCCCCCGCCAACCCCCCAACCCCCGTTCTTTATGCAAAAGTACAGGGCGAATATTACTTGGCCGTTTCTAGCGCGTATCGCTTGTACTGCGAAATGAGCACAGGAACGACGCCACCTGCAATGCAGAACCTGGGAGTTTGCAAAAGGGTGAGTGAGAGGTTTCAGAAAGAAAAAAAAAAAAAAAAAGGGGGGGAAATAAAATCGATTGATTTTTTAACTTACAACTGCAGCATATTCCCCGCGACCCACACCGCAAACCCCGTTAAGCCGTTCGACAGCATCATCCCGGTCCCCTTCATCGCGATCAAGCTGACGGCGGAGAACGAGAGGCAGACGATGATCCAGCCGACTAAGGTGCGCACGGCGCGGACGGCGCCGATGCGGATCTCACGCTCGACGGACTCGAGCGGGTCGTCCGCGGCGGCGGCGGCGGCGGACCGCTGGCGCTGGCGGTTCTGCTGGTGGTGGGAGGGCGGCGGGTACGGGTTCAAGGGCGTCGGTGCGGCGGCGACGACGGCGGGCGAGGTGGTGGCGGTGGGGAAGAAGACGGCGGACGGGGCGGAGGAGGAGGAGAGGACTGTGTTTGGGGAGGAGTGGAGCGAGAACGAGTCTGCGGAGCGCAGCGTCGGGTGCGTTTGCGCGTCCATCTGCTGCTTGAAGTACGGGTTCACGTTCTGCGCCTGATGCGTGCGGTACCCCACCGCGGATTCCGGGTGCATCTGGAGGAGGACGTGGAGCCCGCCGTTGACGGTGTGCTTGCCGTCGAGCGGGGCGCCGCCGCCTGGCGAGATCAGCGGGCCGTCGGAACCGCGCCGCGATTCGCCGAACCCGCCGCCGCCGCCGGCGGCCGTCGCGGCGGACACCTCCGAGTTTCCTGAGTTCACGTCGACGGCGAGTGCGGACATCCTCCGTCTCGTGCTGGGCGACGGGTTGCGCGGGATCTCTGACGACGCCGAATCGTCGAACGGGGTCCACGCGTCGACAGCGGAGGCGCGCATCCTGTTCCGGGCGAGGAGGGTGGGGCCGAGGGTGGTTTTGAGCTCGAGCGAGAAGGCGCGGTAGGCGGCAACAATAAAGATTATGAAGATGACGCAAAAGGCGCTGCCGCTCGCGCCGTCGAGCCAGCTGGCGACGTCGTGCTCCTGGCGGAGGGCGTCGAGCGCAGCGGGGTCCGACTCCTCGGAGCAGCGGTACTCGAGGACGCCGAGCCATATGATGGCGGCGGCGTCGATGAGGGGCGGGATTGGGATGACGTATAGCAGCCGCATGAAGGGGCCGAAGGATTGGACGTGGGCGAGGAGCGGGTGGATGAAGGCGTACATGAGGAGGCTGACTCCAAAACCTACAAAGACGACGCCGACACCCTGGAAGACTCTGCGGAGTTTTTTTTTTTTTTTTGATCATTTGCAAGAGAGTGAGTGGCCAAGACGCTCGAGGCCCAGTGCTTACTCGAAGAGTAGAATGTTCTGCAGCCGCAAGAAGATTATCGACGCTGTGTCGCATATTGTGACGACAATGCAAGAGATGACGGCCCCGCTCATGGAGACTGTGACTCGCCGCTGCCGCCTCGCGAGGAGCACAAGGAGAGCGAGGGCGCCGATGCCAATGACCAAGATCAAAAAGTGGAGGACGATCAAGACGTCCACTGAGCGTGGGGGGAGGGACGGAAGCTGTGGTCAGGTACCTTGGGGGTGAGGGAGTGGGCGAGCAACAAACCGCACTTGGTCTCACGAAAGCGGGGCCGGCCAGGTTGGCGTAGCAGGTCAGATCGTAGACCGCCTTGCATTCTGCGGCAGGAGCGAGGGCGAGAGATGGAGTGAGTGAGTGTTAGTTAGAGAGTGAGAAAGTGAGCAGGGTCGCGCTGTACGAGTTGGCCAGGGGGTACTGTGTGGTGAGCGAGTGAGCGAGTCGGGTACCGGTCGTTGTCGTTGTGGTCACGCCGGTGGCGGCGGACGGCGCCGGCGACGCAGGCGACGCAGCCATGGCCGCTTTTTCCTTTTATTTTTCCTTTTATTTTTATTTTTTATTTCTGTTCTCTTCTTCTTCTTCCACATTTCTTTTTTTTGGTTTTGATTATTTCGTCTAATTCCCACTCACTCACCCACTCTCTCTCTCTCTCTCTCTCTCTCTCTCTCTCTCTCTCTCTCTCTCTCTCTATCTCTCTCTCTCCAGTCTCCTTTCTTTAATTCAAACAACCGCCAAATATGGACAAAGTAGGCAGTTCCTTCCAATCCGGCCGTCCACGGAACCTTTTTTTGCACCAATCAGCGGTCCGCTCGGGGCCATGGAAGCATGGCATTGACAGACAAGAAACGCAGACACATTATGCACACACATGTCCTTTTTTTTTTTATCTCTCTCTCTCTCCTTCTTGTTTTTGTACAATAAATAAGGATTGTTTGCCACGTCTGCAATGCATCCGTCCCAGCCTCTCTCTCTCTCTCTCTCTCTCTCTCTGTCACTCACTCACACACACACACACACACACACACACAGGACGACGGTCCTTGAAAAAAAAAAAAAAAAAAAACAAAACGAAAGAAAAAGAAAAAGAAAACCAAAAAAAAAGAGGTACGGCGGATGCTGGCAACGCCGGTATCGACAGCCAAGGTCGGGGGAAGCCTCTCTCTGTCTGGACAACTGGGATGGGATGGGATGGGATGGGATGGGACGAGTACCCACACTCCCCATCCGCCTTACATTCGTCGGGTTTGAATGCTCTACCAAGACATCCATGATTCCAGAAGCGGATGCTCTGAATAAACAACAGCGCACAGCAAGCGAGCAAGCAGCAACAACCAACCAAGTTGTGAAATCGCATCCCCTCCTCCTCCCTCGTCGCTTTCTTCACACCCATCCGCTCAGCTTTGGGAGTCGTCGGCGCGCAGCCGAGGATGGGTGGGAACAAGCGTGAGCGAAACCCCTCGCTCAAACCCACATCACCACTGACCCTCTTCGTTTTGCTTCGGCTCTCCGTGCTCCCTTCCCCCTCTTTGGGACCCGCTTTTCGCGAGGCGAGGAGCCTTGGCGTATTTCCTGCAGGCGACTCTTGCGGAACAAGGCGTAGAAAAAAAAAAAGAAAAAAAAAGATTTCATACCCTAAGCGACATGGAGAGAAAAACGAAAGGTAATCATCTTTGAAAAGCAGTTCGGAGAGGCGGTTCCCCGAAAAGTGCCTATTTGCATCTATCTGTGCATTTTGGACCCTAGACGGACAGTGGCCATGCGATACAAACACACACACTACGCAACATAGACACAAGGCACAAACACACACACACACACACACACACACAACACACACACACACACACACACACAGACACGAACAGCGATTTTGACAAACGGATGAAATGTCGTTTTTTTTTTTTTTTTTTTTTTTTTTTTTTTTGCTCACTTGGGGGTCTTGGTGGAGGAAACACCATAGAGGTTAAACAGACAAAAGTAAAGAAAAAGGGATGATGCCAGCGTTTCGTCCCTCAAACCCCCTTTTCACGCGACGGTCACCAAATCAAAGACCCCGCAAGACTTTCCTCCTGGCGGCGCGGTCAGCGTGGGGCTCACGCACGTCGGGAAGCCGTTGCGGATCGATCCGTCGTTCCAGTAGTTCATCTGCTGGAACGTGCTGGTGCCGTCGCATTGAACCAGGTCGATGGTCTTAAAAAAAAAGGGCGAGGAACGAGAGTCAGCTTCCTTCTTCCCTTTTTGGCCACGATGCGAAAGCGCGGCACGCTCGAAAAGAAAAAGAAATGAGGAAACCCCCCTCACCGAGACGACAAACGTCGTGATACACAATCCGGACGAGACCTGCTTCCACGTCGCGAGGTCCTGCACAAACACCTGCTTGCTCGTCGCGGCGGGGCTGGCTTCGCAGGTCTCGACGGCGCCGCCGACGACGCAGTTTGTCGTGCCGTGCAGCCGGATCTGGAACTTTGCCGGGACGGCGGTCGGCCCGGCGGTCGAGACCGTCGAGGTCGCGGCGGCGGCGGACGACTGTGACTGCGAGGCGCCCGTGGTGGCGGCGGGTGCCGGCCCGGAGACAGTTTGGGTCACGGTCTGGGGCGGGACGCCGGCGGCGGAAGAGGACGAGGAGGAGGACGACGAGGATTTGTTGTTGTTTGTGAGGATGAGGGCCGCGGCGATGGCGCCGCCCGCGAGGATGACGGCCGCCAGGGCGATCAGCACGATGATGAGGGTCTTGTCTGAAACAAGTATTACAGTAACAAAAAAAAAAAAGAAGGGAGACGTTGAGACCAAAGGATTTGTCAATCGGTCGAACTCAACTCGTTTTCTTCTTTTCGGGCGGCTGGGACCCGTACACCTCCTTCTTGGCCGTAGCCATATCCTCCGGCGGGTACGAGTAAACGGTGTTGTCGCGCTTGTTCAACGACGGATCAACGACGGGTGTCGCCGGCACAGCGACGGGTACGGGGACGGCTATCGCGGGGGGCGGTGGGAACGACAGGGATTGCGACGACGACGATCCGTGGGTGCCATCTTGCTGCTGCTGCTGCTGCTGGTACTGCTGCTGCTGCTGCGGCGCCATGCGGACGGACTCTGGGGGGAACAGCGGCTGCTTGTAGTCGCGGATGTAGGCGGCCTGCGCCTGCGGCTGCTGTTGCTGCGGGTGATACGGCCGGAGCGGCTCCTTTGCGACGGACAGCTCGACCGAGCGGTAGGACGGGGCGGCGTCTTCGTAGTTGTCTGCTGCAGGCCATCGTTGCTGCTGCTGCAGGTGCTCCTGGTGCTTGTGGGAATGCTGCCAGTGCTGCGTTTGCTGCATTTCCTGCAGCCGCCGTTTCTCGGCGCTCGCCGAAGCCGCCGCCGTTGAGGTTGACGCTCCTCCTGCCGCGGCTGTGGTCGAGAAGGCGTCCATCCGGGGCCGGCTGCTGTCTGTTCAACTGTTTCAAGTTAGTTTGTGCGACAAACAAAAGTTAGTTATTATTATCATGTGGTTTGGGTATCCGAGTCATTGTTTTTTGGGAAATACGAAAACAGACAGACAGACGAGAGACAGACAAAATGACAGGCAGACAGGCAAGCAGAGAGACTCATAGACAGACAGACAGATAGACGGACAGATAGACAGACAGAGAGACACTCTTCAGCCACATAGCAAAAGAAGAAGAAGAATAAGAAGAAGAAGAAATAAAGAAATGAAAAAGTAGGAAACGAAAAAACGGATTCCGCACCTTCCTCTTTAGTGTGGGTGTCTGACTTGTCCGTACAACAACAAAAAAAAACAAAACAAAAAGACAAGAAAAAAACAGCATTTTCGAAAAAGGAAAGCAGCTGTCCGATTTTAACCCTTCAACAGTCGTTGTACTACCACCAGGGGCATGATGACTGACTTTTCTGCCAATACAATTAGAAGCACTTCACCAAAACGAAACGAATCCTCGTGAAACTTTAATATGTTGTAGTCCTACCAATTCTGCAAATGCGCTTTCTTCTTTTGTTAGTGAAAAAAAAATTGTGTCAAACCAACGAAACAGCGTGCCACATACAGCACAGTGCCACTGATCACAACCTGCCTGCTCACCACATCTGTGTGCCACAAAAAGAGCGATCCTGCAACATCGCTGTGATTCCCAATCGCGATTTTTAGCATAGAGGTAGATCCAGCATGTGCGCGTCTGTGGACACCTCATTTGTTTGAATCTGTTCACTGATCAGCTAACGCCAATCTGCCATGGAACAAAACTTCAGAAAAAGATGGCCGATGAAAACACACCCCCAGCTACACCAAAACTGCCAAATAAGCCCAGAAACACAAAGGCATATTGGGAGATCCATTTAATCAACTCTGGACACTCCAAGAAATCGCTGGCTGGTCTTACTTTGAAAGAATTGAAATCTCAGGCTGGTGATATCTGTTTTAATCCAAAAACTCGCAACTGACAAATCTAGGTGATCGTGCAGCTCAAAGTGGCTCTCTTATGCGCCATCAAGCAGGAACAGATATTTTTAACATATGCAGAGAGCCCACACAAACCTTTGGTGCTGGGCGTGGAAGTTTGGAGCCCTCTACACTGCCTGGTGCTCATGAAAATTTGGATGCTTCTGGATCTGCTGCAAGTGCTGAAAATAGAAGTTTGATGCGTGGACAAGTGGTTGCTTTTCCATTGGAATCTGCTGTTGGGGGGTGATGGGTTCTCCTGAAAGTGCACAGATTTCTTCAACATTGATTCATCCAGCAAATTCTGAGGCACAAAGCTGCACAGTTTACTCCAAAGGATGCATTTGATCTTGTTTGGAACGAAGAAGGTCAGAATTTGATTGTGCTTCATACAAACATGAACTGCATCACCCAAAGAATGGAATGTCTGGAGAGAAAGGAGATGGAGCTGGCTCATTTGGATTGTGCTCAACTGTCTGCAGAAGAACTCAATCATGAGACTGATGAAGAAGCAGGCTCTGAAGCTGCTGAAGGTGGTGATGGGGCAAGGTTCACAAAAGAGGAGTTTTCATGATTCATTGGCCTTCTCATCTGGAATGGTGTCAGCCCATCCAATGACTGGGAGGACAAGTGGAGCACCCATCCTCTTCTCAATCGAAATACCAGAGAAATTTCAGGCATCTCCAAATCTCGTTTCAAGGCCATTCTGCGCTTGCACTTCTGTGATGAGAGCAAATAAAAAGCCTCACTGCTGTATAACAAGTTCATGGGTGGTGTGGACAGAGCTGATCAGATGATTGCAACCTGCAGTGTTGCTCATAAAACAAGGACGTGGTACCACAGGCTTTTTTACTTTGCATTGGATGCCTGTCTGGTCAACGCACGTGTTGTTTACCAAAAGGTGCAGAAATCTGATGGGCTGTCAGGTGACATTTCCACAAAGGATTTTTGTCTTCGGCTTGCATTGCAACGGTTTGGAAGGGACCAGTCTGCTGTGAAAGCTCAAGTAGCTACTGGTGGTATTGGTGCACTGGCCCCTTGTACCACACTGGCTAAAGCAGGCAAAATCAGGACAGTCATCGTACCCAAATTCCTTGCATATTGTTCAAATATTCACTCAGAAGTATGATTGCACAGTTTTGGTGAGTCGCAATATTCAGTTTAAAATGCATTCAGGGGCCTCTTACATTCTTTGTGCTGGAAGGGCAATTTGAACAAAATTATCTGGCCTTAAGCTGGTGAGTTCCTGTATCAACTGTGTTGTGAAAGTCTGCTGATCATGTTTCATGTTGTCACAGTGCACTGAAGGACAACACAACTTTCACATCCCAAGATGAAGTGATGCATTTGAAGAGTGGGTTTGAGATTTTAATTATTTTTTGTTCTTCTTTGTTTCACAGAAGACATCTTGATTGCTTTGGGAAGCAAAACTGTTGCACCTGCTTGGGAGAGAGGCCGTTACAGGGGATGAAGGGGAAGGGCGTACTGGCTAGTTGCGAATGGCCACTGCATTGTTTTGGGGCATACTATAACTGCAAGGTCAGAAATCTGGGCCATGGGAAGCAAAAATAATTGCCAGGTGTCAAATTGTGCATTATTGGCTGTGGATTCCTATGGCAGCTGTTTGGACCAGGCCGCAGTTTCTCTTACCTGGACAACCCTGGCTCATACTTCACCATGGCTGTAGGAAAGCCCAATCTGCTGGCTGCTCATCTCCAGTGGACAGCCATGGCCATTGGACAGCTGTGGCAAGTTGGCAACAGGATGCCCAGCCACTTTGGACAGCCAGCCACTTTGGCTTGCCAAAGTCCACAGTTCCTCCCCAATTAGTGCCAAAATTTCTGATGTGGCTGCCTTGTGGAGGAGACATGCACTGAGAGAAGGTTGTGCATGGATCACTTTGTGGGCACAGTTGTTTTTCTTCCGACCTCAGGCTGGCCAGCAGTGGTTGAGCAGGACAGCGCTGCATTGAGCTTTGCCACACTGTGTGTGACTGCGTGTGTGTATGTGTGCAAACGTGTGTGCGTGCATGCATAGGTCTTTATCTGTGTGTGCAAGTGTGTTTGTCTGGACAAGCATTGCCACACTGCCTAGCCTTGGCCCGCTGCAACAGATTGGCCAGCACATCAATCAAAGCTGCTTGAGTTTGAGTTGGGCTTGTCAAACAGTGAATTAGGGAGCCTTCTGCTCAGCTGGCAGAGCGTATCCCTCATAGGAGGTGACAAGGGGAAGGTCGTTGGTTTGATTCCAGCAGAGGACAGAGATTGGCTTTGTTGACATCTTAGCTTTTAAACACACAACGATTACAACAGCCGGGAATCGGACCCGGGTCTACCGCGTGGCAGGCGATAATTCTACCACTGAACCACTGTTGCTCCTTCTAATAGGGAATTATTTGTTTTTTGTTAACCTTTTGAAACAAAACTTTCATTGTCCCCAACACTTTGAGGCTTATCATGCTTCTCCTGAGCTGCTGTGGGTCCCCCTTTCACACTGCAGGCTGGCTGGGTTGGCTGTGATAGCCTTCTAGCTGTGACTGTTTCATTTGGACTTCTAGGACCAGAAGCTTGCTGAAAGATGGTTTGAGGCTTCGAGGCCAGAGCGCCCAAGACCACCTCCAAGTGCTCATGCAGTGTCAAAAGCAGTGGAAGTGTCAAGAGCACTGGGACCAGTGCAAATGTCATTTTTCCTCATGGTTACTCACAACATAACGGTGCTGGTCTTGTCAGGAACATTGCAGGACAAGGCAAGGCAAGGCAGAGAAGGAACTGAGAGGAGTGATGATTGTATTGGAAACAATAATTCACTTGAGGGATGGGACAGGTCCCCCATCCCCCTTTTATACCTTTTGAGAGTCTTCCTTGTCAAGACTCAAAGAAAGTTCCAGAAAGAGCAATTAGTAATACAATGATACCAATGATACCAATGACAACAAGACAAGTCAGGAAAGCAAAGAAGGTTCCAGAAGGTTCCACAAGGTTCCATGAAGGAATGTTCTAGAAGGTTCCAGAAGGTTCCAGAAGGTTCCATGAAGGAATGTTCTAGAAGGTTCCAGAGGTTTCCAGAGGGTGATTCATAACATCATCTCCCCCTTTTAGGCCTCTTCTGCAACTTGGTGGGGTACCTGGTCTTGAACTTGAGCAGAAGGTCTTGGCAGTGAGTGAGGTTTGACTCAGGTTCCCAGGTGTTGTCAGCATCTGAGTAACCCTTCCACTTAACAAGGAACTTGAGTGTCCTTCCAAACCACTTGGCATCTAAGATTTGTTCAACCTCAAATTCCTCTTCACCTTCTACCTCAACTGGAGGAGGAGGAGGAACAACTCTGCCTGGAATGGAATTGGCCACAAACTTCTCCAAAAGGCTGACATGGAAAACTGGGTGGATCTTCATGGATGCAGGGAGATCCAGCTTGAAGGTGACTGGATTGATTTGCTCCAAGATCTTGAAAGGTCTCAACTTGAGGTTGTCTAGCTTGGGACTTGGTCTTTTGGACTGCAAGTTCTTCCTCATGCCTGGCCAGTAAAAGTCTCTGGAAACAAGCTCATATGTCTTGTGCTCTCCTGGGTGTCCAGCTGTTGCTGCATCATGCCTTGTCTTGAGTATCTCAAGTTTTTCCTCTTCTTGGCTGATTTGAATCTTGTGAGGCTTGGGGTCCTTGGAAATAGCATGGGCCCACACACTGTCAGGAAGCAGTGAAAGGTGTGTCTTGGGTGGTGGGGTGAAACCATCTCCCCCTTCAGGTGCAAGGTCTGTCCTTCTGTGCTCATCAGCAGTGGGGCTTGAATTGTTGACTGGGAACTGTGATTCTTGAATCTTTGACTGAGGGTTCTGTTCTTGGCAAAGACTGTGAGCTGTGGAGCTTGAATCTTGAATTTGGACTGTGAACTGTGGTACTTGAAGCTTTGACTGTGGGTTCTGTGAACTACAGACTTGGCCATGACTGTGAGCTCTATGAGCTGTGCTGGAATCTTGACTATGAACTGTGAACTGTGAAACTTGAATCTTGGCTGGGATCTGTGAGCTGCAGGCTGATACTGGAGCTGTCATTTGTGGTTGACCTTGGATACTAGGCTGAGAGCCTTGAATCAGGGACTTGAGAGCATGAGACTTGGAGGCTTGACTTGAGTTTTGGGTGACTGTTCCAATTGGTGGAGGTTGGACTTGACCAGTGACCCAATCAATGGCAGGGTTCTGGGCTTGCAGCCATGGTAATCCCAGGATGACAGAGAATGTGGGTGAGCCAAGATCCAATACTTCCAGGTTGACCATGGATGGTGGAAAGTCTTGGATGTGGAGGTTTAGCTTGGTTTCATGGCTGATTTCCTTGAACAGAGCATGATTGGCAAAGTGGACCTTGAGGGGTGTGGATTTCTTGATCGTAGGAATGGCACAAGACTTGGCAAGGGTGGCATCAATGATGTTGCAGGATGATCCAGAGTCTATAAGGGCCTTGGTTGTGATGGTTGACTTGGGTGAGAGTTGAATCTTGACATCCATGGTGAGTTGGTGGGGCTTGGAATCTGAGGTGTTTGTGGTGCTGGTGGTGGTGATGAAACAGGGGCAGCTTGGAGGAGGGTCCAGGGAATTGCCCCTCAGTGAGCCTGGACCTGGGAGTTTGGGTGCTTCTTCTTTGGGCAGTCCTTGACAGCATGCTCCTTGGAGCCACAGTAAAAACACAGTCCCTGCTGGGCCCTCCTTGTTTTCTCCTCTTGGCTCAGAGGACCCTTAGGAAGTGTCTCAACTGCATCCACTTGCATGGGTTCAGGAACTGTGAGAGCTTGAGGAACTGGGGTAGGTCTTGATGTAGTTCCTACTTGTCTTTGCTTCAGCCTCTTGGAGTAGAGTCTGTTGTCAATCTTGATGGCAAGGAGAATGTACTCTTCCAAGGTCTCAGGGATGTGCAGAGACTGGGAGAGCATGTCTTGGATAGACTCATGGAGACCATCATGGTACAGCTCCATCAGAGCTGCATCATTGTATCCAGAGTCTCTGGCTAGTTGCTTGAATTGGTTGGTGTAGGCCACACAAGATTGCTTTCCTTGCTTGATATGCTTGAGCTTGGATCTTGCTGTCCAAGATGCGTAGGGGTCACCAAAGGTAGCCTCCAGCCCTTCCCAGAGCTCTTGCAGGGTGGTGGGTGTGCTTGGGAGAGATCTGTACCATGATTGAGCTTGACCAGACAGGAGGGTGCTTGTGAAAAGAACCTTGACTTGCTCACTGGGAAATCTTGAAGGTTGGAGAAGGATGACATTCTCCACAGTGGCCATGAAGTTCCTAAGGTCTTTGGCCAGCCCAGTGAACTTGTCAGGGCTGGGAACCTTGGGCTCTCTTGCTTGGTTGGCTTGAGGCAGGGGAAGAGCTTGATGTTCTTGTTGGTGAAGTTGTTGTTGAAGCTGGTGCTGCTGGTGAAGGACTTGTTCTTGAAGTTGGTGTGTCTGTCTTGAGAGGGCTTGTAATTGGTCCATCAAGGCTTGGAAGGCAGTTGCATCAGGGAAGGTGTTGTTTGGGTCAGACATGATGGCAGAGAGTAGTGGGAGAGGGTGAAGTGAATTATGATGTCAGGAACATTGCAGGACAAGGCAAGGCAAGGCAGAGAAGGAACTGAGAGGAGTGATGATTGTATTGGAAACAATAATTCACTTGAGGGATGGGACAGGTCCCCCATCCCCCTTTTATACCTTTTGAGAGTCTTCCTTGTCAAGACTCAAAGAAAGTTCCAGAAAGAGCAATTAGTAATACAATGATACCAATGATACCAATGACAACAAGACAAGTCAGGAAAGCAAAGAAGGTTCCAGAAGGTTCCACAAGGTTCCATGAAGGAATGTTCTAGAAGGTTCCAGAAGGTTCCAGAAGGTTCCATGAAGGAATGTTCTAGAAGGTTCCAGAGGTTTCCAGAGGGTGATTCATAACAGGTCTGAACAGATGTCCAGATGAGTTGGTCCTCCAAAACGAACATTGTAGCTGAGCTATGATTTTCCATCTGAGTGGACGCTGGTTGAGGACAAGGGGACCTAATGCAAGGTGACAGCTGAGATTGTTAGGAGTGTGACAGAGGTGACAGTGGCAGAAACAAGATCGTCAAAACTGGACTGTCAGCAGTTGAATATTTTCTTTTATTGAAAAAGCTACAAAGTGGCAAGATCTTGTAAAGAATGTGCAGCGATCAGTTGAACCAAGTACAAGAATACAAGGGTAAACAAACAAGCTAACAATTTTCTGGTTCCTTTGACCCCTGGGACAATCTGCCCGATTTAGCAAGGTCAAGTCTGCAGTTTCAGGATTGGTGCTTGAGGCTAAAGGGCCAGGTTATACACACACATCACAAGGGGCTTTGGTCTAGGGGTATGATTCCTTCTTAGGGTGGAGGAGGTCCCGGGTTCAAGTCCCGGAAGCCCCCTGAACCTTTGCTCCATTGAAGAGGTAGGCGAGGAATTGACTCCTCACCGGAGCTCAACCTTGAGTCGTCGCTGTGCAGCGTTGAAGAGCCTCGTGTTTGGCCTGCAAATGCTGTGGGAGCCTGGTACAAGCTCCTTGACCACTGGTGGAAGGTGGATGTGGAACCTTTGGACAAAATTGTGTCAGGATGGGGTGGAATGGGAAGTGTCAGGAACAGGGCAGGACAGGACAAGGCAGACAAGGAACTGAGAGGAGTGATGATTGTATTGGAAACAATAATTCACTTGAGGGATGGGACAGACCCACCATCCCCCTTTTATACCTTTTGAGAGTGTTCCTTGTCAAGACTCAAAGAAAGTTCCAGAAAGAGCAATTAGTAATACAATGATACCAATGATACCAATGACAACAAGACAAGTCAGGAAAGCAAAGAAGGTTCCAGAAGGTTCCACAAGGTTCCATGAAGGAATGTTCTAGAAGGTTTCAGAGGCTTCCAGAGGGTAATTCATAACAAGTTTCTGGGTCTGCCTTGGGAGTGGCTTGCTTCCACATGGGCATCATGGAAACAATAACAGACAGTCACAATTGGTTCAGGTCCGTCTTGTGCCTCTTGCTGCTAACCAGTCAGTTCCACCCTAACAGCTGGTGTAACAGTGGGTTGAAACTGTACATGTGGGCAAGGACAAATACACACGGTCCTCCATTTAGGACAGGCAATTTTTCACTTTTGTATTGGTTTCGTCCGGAAGATTATATTTTTCGTGGCTGCGGTCAGAACAAGAGGAGTTTTTTTTTTTTTTTTTTTTTTTTTTTTTTTTTTTTTTATCGGATTCGGGAGTATTCCGACCTCACAGTGTGTTGGAACAAATCTTTATTCTCAAACAGTTTTACGGAGCACACTATATATGAAATTCTCGATTCAGCATCGAAATACTCACGCGCTCTTCCTCTTTCAGGTAGTATGCCCCATTTGGCAAACGGTTATCATTTGCAGTGTTAGCGACGTATGAAATGGGGAGAGCGAAAACCTTCATTTAGGTTTTTGTCTTCCGGGTTTTTAGTGTTAGAGAGTTTATTTTCATTTTTTTTTTTTGTGTAGCAGTAGAGGAAAAGTGAGGAGAGGCAAAACGAATCAAAACCAATGGGAGTTGCTTGGGGGGATAAAGTTTACTAACCGGAGCTCTCGCACTGCAATAATAAAAAATAAATAACAACAATGGCCATATGCAAGCGCACCGTTGCGCTTCCGGGCCAAACACCCAGGACCGTCGTCCACTCTGCCGCCAAGTCCATAGTCGGGGCATGATTGCTCGCTCCAGACTCGGACACAGAATGCACCCTGACAACGGACTTTGCGCAGACCAAATAAGGTCAAACCGCCCATGACGCAGCAGGAGGACGTGGCTGGTCCAGTTGTGCTGTTCGAAAATGGTGTTTCTTTGTTGGTCCCGCAATGCCACGGAATTACCTTTCCTCTCTCTCTCTCACTCTCTCTCCCTGACTCTCTCTCTCTCTCTCTCTCTCTCTCTCTCTCTCTCTCTCTCTCGCTCTCTGTCTCCGCTCTCACTCTCTCCATCTTCCCCTCTGCACCCGATATGTGGAGTCTGTGTTTGGGATTGGGAGGGTGTTTGGCGTCCGCGCTTCCCCGCGGCTTGGAGGAGGATCTTTACCGAAAAGGAAAACGAGGATTTGTCGTGTTTGCATTATTTTGTTTGGTTTGTTTGTTTGATGGTCAGAACAAGCAAAAAAAAAAAAAAAAAAAAAAAGGAAACAGACTAAACAAACAAACAAAAAAACAATGAAATGTGGCTGGTTCGCGCGAAAAAAAAAAAGAATAAATAAATATAAAAACAAATAATAAAATGCAAATAAACAACAGAGACAAACAAATAAGCAATCAACAACGGTCCGACCGCCAAGTGACGGAATCCACACGCATAAATATTGAATATTTGTTTGCAACAAACTGTGGATATGTATTTCTGTGTTTATGGATATTGGTTGCATTCAGCTTCGCCGCTCGCTGCAAGCAAGCACACTAGCAAAACAGAAGCGGTTCGAGGAGGATAAACTTGGAGCAAACAAACGGAAGCGATCAAACAAGGGGAACCACATTAGGAGGAAGAAAAGAAGAAAATAAAGTATAAAAATAAAATAAAATAAAAACGAAAACGAAAATGCGCTCTGCTCCCGGCTCGCCCTCCCGTGTGGTGCTCCTCGCCTTTGCCGTCTTCGCCGTCGTCGGCCTCTCCTTCCTGCTCTGGCGCCAGGACCACCAGGACCGCCGCAACCGTAACAACAACAATGACCAAGAAGACCCCTCCAACCCCGCCTCGCCAAAGTCCGGCAGGCTAAGCTCCTTCTTCGCGCCGTCGTCGTCGTCGTCGCCGCACTCTCCCGAGACGGCCAAGTACACCATCCCGGCGCCCACCACGCCCGCCGAGCACCAAGCCCACGCCCGCATGCTGCAGTCCCTCTACTGCGCGCGGTTCTACCCGCTCCCGCCGTCGACGACGACGCTGCGCTTCGCGCCGCTCCAGCTCGACTCGTTCCACCCAGACCGCAGCCGGCGGCCCGTCGCGGACCCCGTCGGCATGTTCGTGGTCGGCAACGACGGTGGAAACCTCACCGACATTGTGTCGGAGGCCATCGCCACGTTCGGAAGCTGGGAGAGCGAGATTTCAAAGGGAATGCTCGAGGTGCTGCACGAGGCCGAGCTACGCGGAGTGCGGGACCCGCTGTTTTTGGACATTGGCGCAAACTTGGGGATGCACTCGGTGGCGGTCCTGGCGTATGGGTACAGGGTGATGTCGATCGATGCGTTGACGGTGAACGCGCATCATTTCATGTCCACGCTGTGCAGGACGCCCAAGCTGATGGAGAGGTCGACATTTATCCTGAATGTAGGTTTTTGTGGGATGCGGGCCAAACCCTCAACTCTTCTCTCTTCTAATTATTACTTTTCGGTCTTCTCCGCACAATCCTTTCTTCTTCCTTCACACTCCTCCCTCCTCCTCACAAGGGTCTCGGCGCAACGTCCACCACGTGCGCCATCTCCTCGGACGACTTCAACCTTGGCGACGGCACGGTGACCTGCGAGGCCTCCGAGATCGCAAAGTACAAGGAATCGACGCACCCGGACGGCCTCCGTCCCTTCCGGCAGTGGCTGCGAATTGACCCTCTGGACACGTTCCTGGACGAGGACGTGTGGGCGGTCAAGATGGACGTGGAAGGGTTCGAGCTGGACGTGCTGCGCGGTGCGTCGCGGCTGTTTTCCAAGCGGCGCGTGCACTACCTGCTGACCGAGATCATGGGCGGCGAGAAAAAGTCCAAGGAGATGGTGGTGCTGCTGAAGCGGTACGGGTTCTCGTGCAGCGAGGAAGCGTGGCACGGCAAGCGGTGGGAAATCCCGGACGCGGCGCGCGACGTCGAGCTGAAGGACGGCATCTACAACATTTGGTGCTTGCACCCGGAGAACCTGCGCAAGGCCGGGAT
This sequence comes from Zopfochytrium polystomum, assembly GCA_025765615.1. Classification (NCBI taxonomy): domain Eukaryota; kingdom Fungi; phylum Chytridiomycota; class Chytridiomycetes; order Chytridiales; family Chytridiaceae; genus Zopfochytrium; species Zopfochytrium polystomum. Next base: position 517,137 of record JAIVFJ010000011.1, on the reverse strand, counting down.
GGGCGAGAAGGTCGATGGCGCCCTGAGGAATGTCTAGATTGTTTTTTGTTATGTCTACTCCTCTTTTTTTTTCTTTTTTTTTTCCCTCCGTGCGGTCCAAATAAAAAAAATAAAAAATAAGACGTCGCCCCCAAAGCCGGAAAACGAACAAACACACTTGAATCCGTTGAGTCATTCGGAGCATATGCAGACGCATGAGAGAGAGAGAGATGAGAGAGAGACAAGACAACATATCAGCAATCTTTGCGGCTGCTCCAAATCGAGAAATCAAAACTAATTAGCCTAATTAGGACGAGAGTTCTTCGAAGCGCCACCGAACAGACTCAGTATTGATATTGATGCTCCGCGCCAGAAGCATGCAAACAGCGAATCGTGATATTGTCCCTGTCCGTGCGACAAGCATCTCTTTCAATTGTTTCAAGTGGGGACAATTCGCATGGGTTGGAAGTACTTCAAGTATGGGTCCAGCCTGCCCCTGCGCACCATTGACGCCCTCGTCGTTCCATATCCAGCCGCCACCCTTTCCACAACACCAAGCTCGTCGCCCGGTTCTCTCCATCCAGCCCAGCTCCTTCACACCCATGGGATGCAATGCGTTGCTGTTTAGCTGGATCCATCACAAAACTGCGAACTTAAAACCTCTTGTCCTGTGGAGCGTTGGCAACTGCCAATCCCTTTGATGTTTGCTCAAGCAGTATCGTTTAAAGCCTGCTTGCCGAGCCGCTGGATATTTCAAGATTACAAGGCAGGGAGAAGAAGCGCGAACACACACACACACACACACACACACAACCCTAGCCCCCCAGGCTTAGCGCCGCGAGACACGCGACAGCAGTTCCCCATCCTCCAGCGCCAGGGTCGCGGATACCGCGTACGACTTTGACTTCCCACCACCACCGCCACCGACGTCGCGCACAGCAAAGCTAAACCGCCGCAGCAGCTCGACCAGCACAAACGCGACCTCGACCTCCGCAAAGCGCTTCCCGAGGCAGAGCCTCGGCCCTGCGTTGAACGCGTTGTACGCGTAGGGCGACGGGCCGGGGGCGTCCAGCCAGCGCTCGGGGCGGAACGCGGCGGCGTCGGCGCCCCAGATCCGCGTGGACCTGCCGAGCGCGTACGGCCCCCAGGCCAGCAGCGTGCCCTTCGGGACGTGCACGCCGTTGGGGAGGACGTCGTCGGCGACGGCCTGCTTGACGTTGTACGGTACGGGCGGGTGCAGGCGCAGGGTCTCGTGGATGACGGCGGTGGTGTAAGGCAGTGCGGCTGCGGAGCGGATGGTGTCGTAAGGGACGGACTCGTCGGGGGACAGCGCTGCCGTCGCGTTGTCGATCTCGTCGACGAGGCGAGCGCGGACGTGCGGTTGGCGGTGGAGCATGAGGAAGATCCAGGTCAGAGTCAGGGCGGTGGTGTCGCGGCCGGCGAAGAGAAAGTTGACGAGCTTGGAGGCGAGGTCGTCGCGCGCGATTGGGCGGCCGTCCGGGTCGGTGGATTTCATGAGGAACGCCAGCAGGTCTTGGCGCGGAGGGGTGCCGCTCCCGGCCGCTTGCTGCTGCAGCCGCTCGTCGACGATGCGCAGGCTAAAGTCGCGGATGACCTGCAGGTCGCGCTGGAGCTGGCGGCCTTCGACGGTGATTGGCTCGAGGAGGCGGGAAAACGGTATGATGAATCGCTTGAAGAGGCTGCTCTGTGCGCGGTCGAAGCTTGCCGCGAATACGGGTGGCTCGCCGCTTTTCATGCAACCAATCTCTGCCTATTACATGCCTCGAAACTCGGTCAAATCGATTACATCACATCGAACGAATGCGTACCCCAAAGGCCACCTTGCAAAAGCCGTCCATCGTAAATCTGAAAAACAAATCGTTGAGGTTCACCATTTTCCCGCTGTCAGCCGCGGCGTCCAGAATCACTATGAGGTCCTGCATTTCTTCGGCAAACGCATTTTCAACGAATTCCCTGAAATTCTTGTCGTTTCACAAACAATCAATACTTGCCCACAGTCACGAACGCCAGGGCAAAGCATTACCTTCACATTGAAAATATTCGCTGCCAGTTTTCGCTGATGCTTCCACTGTTCCCCGTCCGAGTTGAAGATGCCGTCACCCAAGAGGTCGTGAAAGTTCCCGCGAAAAAATGGGCCCTTGTTTCGCGGGTAGTGGGAGGGGAAGGTGTTGAATTCGGCTGCGCAATTATTTTTTTTTTCCCCGCGAAAACCCTCACCTTTTCGTACTTTTCAAAGTGGTTTTTGAAAACGTGCTCCATCGAGACGGGGTCGTTGATGATGACGGCCGGACTCAAGGACAGAATGGTTGTCACGACCGGCTCGTCGTCGCTCGCATCGCAGACCTCTAATTAATGATACATCGTTTTAGAATACGGGTCGTTCACGAGGACTCGCACATCAAAGTGGGGACTGTTCTAACCGGAAAGCTTGTCGTGCAGCCGATCAATGCTCGCGATGATTGCCAACGTGTTGCCCAAAATGGGAAGGCTTCCCGGGAACCTAGAAAGCGATTGCGTTTGAGCGAACACGGCCTGTGAATCGGGGGGGTTCTCACGCAACAAGATCGAAACGCTCTCGCCTGACCTCTTTATCCTCTTTTTAAATGTCCATTCGGTCGGCAGGACCGTCAATTTGAGCGACTGGAACAGCCAGTACGACGCGGCGACGGCAGCGGCGACCGCCGCAGCGCCTCGCAATATGCTTTGGCGCTGCGGGCGTGACATGGGATTTGGGGGTTTGGTCTGCTGGCCAAGAACGAAGAGCAGAGCTTCGTCCAAAAAAGGGCTGTGCGCGAAAGGTGGGGGAGTCAGGTTGGTTCGAACTGTCTCACGCCGTGCAAAGGGACTGATTGAAGTTTTGACTACAGGAAATCATGCGAACATCCGTCTGGCAGCGGCCTGGAACTCGGCCGGGGTGTAGGGGCAGGTCATTGTCCAAAGAGCTTGAAAAAGCTGAGTTCTTCCAGTTCTGCGCCCAAGTTTGTCTACACTAATTCGTTGATTGGCAGTCTCAAATGACGTCAAACGGGCACGGATTTGGCCAGCGTGCCAAGATCTTTTGGGCCTTGTTTGGCACACTGCATTGTGCGACAGAGAGGGAGAGAGAGAGAGAGAAAGAGAGAGGACAGTGAAAGAGAGAGGAGAGACTGCTCGCTTGGGCACCGCGCGAAGCTTTTCTCGTTGAGTCCCGCTTCGTGGCTACAACGCGCGGGGCGCATGCTGCCACGGTGGCGACGGGGTCCTACAAGGCCGGCAGGTCTCTGCGGTGCGCTGGCGGTGCCGTTCGCGGCCCGACAAGCGTGGATGTTGTCGGGCGCAGAAGCAAGGCGTCGCCGAGGACACTATCCTTGCGGGCGTTGAACCAGCGGGCAACGTTTGCACGGTGCTGGGCAGTCGGTGCAGGCCTCGCGGCCGTGGTTGCTGCAGAACTGTGCTCTTGCCGGGCGGCAGCCGAGGCCGTGCGCGCGGCCTTTGCAACGGCGGCCGTGGCTGGGCTGAATAATGTCGCCAGGGCCATGTTGCGCGAGGCCTCGAAAACGGCCTTTGCGATGGCTGTGACGGGCACGGCGGCAACAGGCAGCGCACTGTGCCGTCATTTTTCAAAATTGCCAAGAAGTTGAACTATTGCAAACCATCATGCAACTCTTGAACACACGCAACACAAGGCGTAGCCGTCTTCGGGCGACTCCCTCCACACCCGCTTCCGCTCCACAGACCCCAACCCTCGTAGCAACAAAACATTGAAATAGGATGATCCGCTTCATCCTATTTCAAATTTTTTTCTGGTTGTCATTTTTTCTGTCGTGAAGATGTTGTGGACAGCGGGGTAGAAACGTCTTGTTTCTTTCTCATTTTTTCTTTTCTTTTTGGGGTGCCACTTTGCCAAGCCAAAACACGATCCCCTCAACGAAAACGAGCGAAGTTGGTGCGAGCTTACGTAGATGGCAAGCAAATGTGCCTGCAAAAGCACAAGTCGGGGGTGCGAAAATGGGCTGGTGATCGCCAGCGCCAAGTATGACCTCTGCCAAATTGGCAGAACTTGGCGGTAAACAAGAAACCGTTGAACTTCGCCCGCAGTTCCCGCACATCAAGAATGGTAAAGGCAGTGTGTCAGAAATCCTGGAGTGGCAGCCACTAATTACTGACACGCGCAGCCGAGCCACGGGGACGGACCATCGTGAGATCGCACAGTTCGAGAATTTCGTGTCTGCCGAACGATGAAGTTCGTTTCGGTTTTGGAGGATCTGTCCCGTGACTGGCGGGCCAATTGGGACGCAAGGAAGATTGGAAGGAAGAATTTGAGCACGAGCGATAATAGATATATTGCAAAACTTTTCCTGTGGAAAAGCGCAGGTCAATATGAAAGAATGGGAAGGAAGAAGGCGCAGACGGCAAAGCCCGAGCAAGTGATTTGTGATACTGAAAAAGAAAGATCAAAAAAAGGAAGAAAAGGAACGGTCACCAACACACCCCGCGGGGCGATCAGAAACACTGGTTGGACGGAACCAAGGTGGCCTCGGCCGTGATGCTGCCGAGTTCAAACGCCTTGTTGTCGGTCAACCCGTTCAGCACGTTGACGCCAACGACGAAGCCGTCCCCGCAGGCGTCGACGGCGACGACAAAGATCGTCTTCGCTTGGTAGTACAGGGTGTAGTAGCAGCTGCCGCACTTTGGCGAGTTCCACACCCCAGAGAGGTCTGACGACGCGGCAAAGTAGACATAGGGCTTGACGGGGATCGCGCCGAGGGTCGGGTAGGACCGGTACGTGTCGGCGCAGTTGAGGCCGCCGAGCGGCAGGTTCTTGTTGTCGTACATCGGGTTGTAGGTGACGCGCACGGGGCCGGCGGTGGCGCCGGGGAGCGCGACGGCGAGGGCGAGAAGGGTGGAGACGAGGGCGGCGAGGATCTGCATCTCTTTTTTGAGGAGCGAGGGTGTCGGCTTTGGTTGGCGGGTGTGTGTGTGTGTGTGTGTGTGTTATTTGCTGGCTGGGTGTGGGTTGCACGGCGATATACGCGGTATATATAGTGTCTGCGGGTGGCTTGAAGTACTCCACCGTAGGTTGGAGTATCCGATGTGGCTGAGTTCGAAGTCTTCGGTCGCTTGGTGACTGAGCACAGGCTGGCTGTTGCTGGATGTCCCAGCACCGACGTTGCCAGCAGATGGGCGCTGTGAAGCAACATTTCAGACTCTCGCCAGAGAATGCTTGGTGTGGCCATTCGACAGGGCGGCAGGAGGTAAAACGAGTTCAATTTTCGGAGAATCTGGAGAGCCGAGGTGATCAAGTGGAATCTAAAGTAAAATGGAAATGCGGGTACCTCATGAGGAATGAACTGCACAGAGGGCATCACCCGCGTCGCCTGGCGACGTACTCAAATAATTGTTCATTATTGCATCCTTCTTTGGAAAGACGGCGCAGATGAATATGCCCAACAAAGTAGTACATAGAAAAGAGAAGATATGGCAAAATATGACTCCCTCCACACACTCCGCAGGGCGCGATCGACCTTCTCGCCCATCCCGGCCTTGCGCAGGTTCTCCGGGTGCAAGCACCAAACGTTGTAGATGCCGTCCTTCAGCTCGACGTCGCCGCGTCCGGAATCTCCCACCGTTTGCCGTGCCACGCTTCCTCGCTGCACGAGAACCCGTACCGCTTCAGCAGCACCACCATCTCCTTGGACCTTTTTCCTCCCCGCCCATGATCTCGGTCAGCAGGTAGTGCACGCGCCGCTTGGAAACAGCCGCGACGCACCGCGCAGCACGTCCAGCTCGAACCCTTCCACGTCCATCTTGACCGCCCACACGTCCTCGTCCAGGAACGTGTCCAGAGGGTCAATACGCAGCCACTGCCGGAAGGGACGGAGGCCGTCTGGGTGCGTCGATTCCTTGTACTTTGCGATCTCGGAGGCCTCGCAGGTCACCGTGCCGTCGCCGAGGTTGAAGTCGTCCGAGGAGATGGCGCACGTGGTGGACGTTGCGCCGAGACCCTTGTGAGGAGGAGCGAGGAGTGTGAAGGAGGAAGAGAGGATTGTGCGGAGAAGACGGAAAAAGTTATGATTAGACGAGAAGAAATTTTGGTGTTTGGGTCGTTGCGGTTGCGGCGGTCAGGGTGGTCCTGGCGCCAGAGCAGGAAGGAGAGAGGCCGACGAGGAGCACCACAGGGAGGGCAAGCCCGGCATACACCACGTACTCCGTTTTTTTCTTTTTTCTTCTCTGGGTCGCACGTCGCGATCGCCCTCAGGAGGTGAAGGTTTCGCCTCAATCACTTCTTTGACCAGCAGCAGCGAGGAGCGAATATCCAAAGAGGCTGCCAAGCCACCTTGGAAGGTCGCAGATCTGGCGACAGGCGGGGCCACTCAAAATTCTTTTTTCATTTTGTTTTTTATAACACACTGGAAAGGGCAGTGTCTCACCTCTGGAACGAAAGACAATCCAATGATGAACGAGGCCACCCTCGACGCCGCCGCCCCCAATGCTCCCGACGGTCCCGGCGACCATGACATTTACCACAACGAGAGAGACCGCAGCAGAAGCATGATCGCTGGCGGACAGCTGCCGCGTTTCGGCGACTGGGAACCGCAGCATCGACGGAATCCTCGAACGAGCCGCAACCACGTGGCCGGTGCTCCCAACCCATTGGATCAGGCAGGGCCAGCGGACCGAGATCACAACCATGACGACGAGAAGGGACGCAACGCCCTCCCTTTCATCGCTCACCCACCGCGCCGTTGTAAAGCCCAAAGTCGCGGCAACCGCCGAGTTGCGAGAATCTGGTTTCGCCGTCGCCACTCGCTCCTGGAGCTATTGCCTGTGACTCAACTCGAAATCGGCGATCAGCCAAAGTCGCGCCACAGAGATTTCTCTTCTTCCACTCAAACAGATTGTTTCTTCTCCGCAGCCTGTTCCGCCAACGCGGCAACCGACACCGCCATCGCCAGACAGTGGAAGATGATTGTCCTACACTTTCCCGCTTTCGGCCGGCCGGTCGAGCGAATTCGCACTGACGTACCCTACTTCGATCCCTCGGTCGATTGACACCCCCAAGAAGCTGCAGCGGAAGATCTCAGGTAGGATGCAAAGGGTCTGGAGGTCTGGTGGCGAACTTGTCGAAAATGGCCCAACAGATGCTCTCTGTCAGGACGTCGAGTGTTTGCGACACCCGTGCTGCGCTTGCTCGAACCACAGTGCCGGAACCTTCCGCCAAGCAGACAACCACTTCAACCGGAACCAACATTTTGCCAACAGAGCCGTCCGAATCGACCGTGTACTTTGAGATACAATGCAAAGATTCTCACGTCTGCTTGCAAGGGTCATCCAACACGACCCACTTGGCGACGGCAGCTTGCGAAAGGAGCCCCACCGCCGACAGCCAACAGCTTTTCTTCGAGTCCGACGGATTGTGCCACGGGCAACTGCTTCGCGTTCCAGAACTATGTTCGTTGCTTGAATTTCTCAGACCCCTGGATCTTTTTTCCATTCGCAGCTTCGTTTTGAAGAAGTACAAAAAGCAACTGTAAATTACTCTTTTGTTTCCCCCCCTTTTTTTCCCCCCCATCTCCTGCAGGGACGAGCGCTCCTGCGGGCGTGCGTGGACGCGCTGCAACTGCGGATGAAGCTGTTGGATGAGTGGCTGGTCGACGGGAACGGGCTGTGCTTCAAAACCGTCATGGCGGCGCCTGGGACGACGCCGGTGGTTGAGTGCGCTGCCAGAATTCCATCTGTGAATGAGTGCAGTTGGTTGCGGTGAGGCAGTCGCACTTAGTAATAACGTTATTATTATGATCACACGAATAAGAATAAGGCCTCCATCCTTCCTTTTTCGTATTTTTTCTTTTTTTTTTTTTCTTCTCTTTCGCTTTCTTCTTTGTTTCCTTTTTCCCCTTTTTTGGCAGTATCCATACATGGAGGCGGCCTCGTTGTCTTCGCCTCCACACTCCGGCGCCGCCGGCACCGCCGCCGACGAAGCCGTGGAACCATCCACGGAGCCGCCCTCCACCGCACTTACCGACGAGGTAACAAACGCAACAACAACAACAACAACAACAACAACAGCAGCAGCAGCAGCAGCAGCAGCAGCAACAGCTACAGCAACAGCAACAGAAACAGCAACCACTCCCGCCATCGATCTCTCTTTGGCAGCCGCTGCTGTAGCAGATCCCACCAGCGTCCTCAGCGTCCTCTCCGAGCCTCCTTCCTACTTCACAAGCACAGCCGGCCAGCAGCAGCGGCCTGCACCAGCCGCCAACATCGCCAACAATGGGCCCCCGCTGTCCCCCGTCTCCGTCTCCTCCACCAACGAGATCGCCTTCCTCCGCACCGTGCAGGTGCCGATGGCGCCGCTCACGTCCCCGTCCTTTCCCGAATCCGTGGACATGCAGCTGCTGGACTACGCGGGCCGCATCGCGGTCTCCCGCGCCCGCCTACGATACGCTCTTCTCGTACCCGTCGCCGGCGCCCACCAACGCCCCCGTCCTGGACTTTACTTCATATCCTCCAGAGGATCGCAACGACAGCAAAAAAGGTATCTGACCCGTTTGTGTAGCTTTTTTTATTGAGTGTGGATCAACGCTGACCTGTCACAGCCCTGTTTCCTCCTTCCTTCCGATCCAAGCGCATCCTCATTGTTGTTGCAGTCGTAGCCGTCCTCTTAATAGCCGGGATCGCTGCGGGCGTGATGGTGAGCAAGCGAAGCGGTTCAGACACCCCGTCCTCTTCGCAATCGGGGCCGACGTCTGTCGCCACCAGCCCCCCAGGATCCGAGACGTCAAACGGACCGTCCCAGCAATCCACCGCATCCTCCGGCGGCTCGTCAGCCTCCTCAGCGACCTCGTCGGGATCTAGCCAGTCCTCGTCGACCACCACCAGCTCCAACCCAGGCGGAACGACCACATCGTCCAACCCGCCCGTGTCATCCAACCCAACATCGAACCCCACAAGCCCGTCAACGTCGACGTCCTCGGCGCCGTCGAACCCCACAGCCGTCGGAGTCCCGTCAAGCTTCTTGATCAAGAACGCTGTCCAGAACCAGTGCCTGACATCAGACACCTCTTACGCGGCGTGCGAGAGCAGCCCCGCGTCGACGAGCCCGCAGCTGTTCCATCCGCTGGCGGACGGGTCGTCGCAGTTTTGGGTGAACAACGCGAAAGACCAGTGCCTCTCGCTGTTTGGAACCGTAAGTAGACAACTAATAAACTCATATTTTCTCATTCTCCACTGGCTCCGCCTCTCTCCACCTCCCCTCCATTCGGCCCCCTTCCCCCCGCAACAGCGTGTGAGCATCACGACCTGCCAGACCTACGTGTTCCACCACCTCACGTGGTACGGTAACTTCATCCAAGACGGGAACGGCGACTGCTTGCAGGACGACCTGAGCATCAAGCAGGGCAGCTCGTCGTCGCAGTGCGGGAACTTTGTGCTTGTGTCTGTTTGAAAATTTTTTTTCTTTTTTTTTTTTTTTTTTTGGCCTGTTTTTTGGGGCAGAACTCCACTCTTCCCCCCTGTTTCGATTAATACCAGTCATTTTCTCTAATATGACGCCGTTTGGATTCGCCGAGTAGGCGGGAGGCTCGGCTGAGGCTATTGGAGTCGTTATTTCGCTTTCGTTGCCGACTTTGCTTGCTGGACGGTAAAAAGAAAACCAAAAAAAAAGGAAAGAAAGAAAGAAAAAAACGATAATGACAAGGGTGGCTGAACAAATGGCCGGCGCGAATTGGAGCGTCCCACTGCCATGTGCATCCGTGTAGGCGGCAATGGTGAAACGGCGGCGTTATGCCCCGCAGCAAAGGGACGACGACGACGACGACCACGACGATGGAACTGAGGGATTCGATCCGGGCGGATCGTGCGTGGACAATGGGGGCAAACCCGACTGCCGGGCCGAAGACGCAGAAAAATTTTTTCTGTTCCTGCTTGTTTTTTTGGTTTTGGTTTTTGGGTTTTTTGGTAGAGTCAAACAGCAGCACCGTAGGATTTTTCCTCGGCATTGCCCATCCCCTCGCATGTAAAAAAAACAAACCAAAAAAATTGAGAAGAAGAAGAAAAGGAAAAGACCAACAAGGAAAAAAGCCCCAACTGAAATTTCCGTTTCCTCCATGCAGTCCCGGGAAACGGTGCCAAAAGAAGAAAGAGTGAGGAGTCGGGGGTGTCACATGGCTCGCCGATAGCTTCTTGTCTCTCTCCTCCTTTCCTCTCCTTTCTTATTAGTGACTTGGCCCACACTGGAAGTTGTTTCGTTCTGATTACGAGAGCCTCACTGAAAATAGCCCACTATCGAAAGTGATTTTAGCACGCCCCTTCACTTTGCTACCTCCCAACCTCGAAGCCCAGCCGCCGCCGTGAGAGAGAGAGAGAGAGAGAGAGAGAGAGAGTCCTCTTCTTCCCCCATTCAAACCAGATTTTCCCCCGCGGCTCCCGGTCAACAGACAGTGTGCCGATTCATTTTCTCGTTTCCTCTCCTTTTTTTTTTTTTTTTTTTTTTTTTTTTTGTCTCAACCGCCGATCGACAAGCACAAAACACAATCAAAATAAAAGTGAAAAAAGGAAAAAGGAAAAAGCCCAAAAGACTTGGAAAAACAAAAAACGGAAAAAAAAAGAACCAAAGGAGGGAGACAGACAATCCGCCCACTTCCACTTCCCTTCAAATCCACCCGCTCGCTCGCTCACTCACTCACTCACACGCTCCCTCACAGCAGCGAAGAGAAACATGAAGATCCTCATCGTCGGCGGTGGCATTGGCGGCCCCGCCGTCGCCCTCATGCTCAAGCGCTACGGCCACGACGTCGAGCTGTTCGACCGCGTCGAGCCCTTCGCCCCCGCCCAGGCCTGGGTGCCCGCCGACGTCGGCGGCGCCCTCAACCTGCAAGAAAACGTGCTCCGCATCCTCGAGCGGCTCGGCCTCCTCGCCGAAGTCCTCGCCGCCGGCATCCCCGTCCCCTTCCTCGAGATGCGCCGCTTCTCCGGCGACGTCATCGCCCGCTTCGCCATCCACAACCGCGAGCCGTACGTCACCACCGACATCCTGCGCAGCACGCTGACGCGCATCCTGAACTCGGCCATGAACAGGGAGGGCGTCGTCATGAAGACGGGCAAGACGCTGGTCGACGTGCGGCAGGAGCTCGGCGGCGGCCGCAACGGCGGGGTGACGGCGGTGTTTGCGGACGGCACCGTCGCGCGCGGGGACATACTCATCGGGGCGGACGGCGTGCACTCTCACGTTCGGCGGGCGCTGTTCCCCGACGTGCGGGCGCGGCAGTCCAACTACGTCGGGTACGTCGGTGTGTCCGAGTACAACCCGGGGATCGGGTTCGACACGGCGTCGCTGAATTTCCTGATGGACAACAAGGCGGGCAAGATGGCGTACATGATGCGGGCGTCCGAGACGCGGCTGCAGTGGGCCATTTACGAGACGCGGCCGGACGAGATCGGCACGGACGACTGGGAGGGGTACAAGGACCTTGGCGCGGAGCGCGCGCGGATCGCCGAGATGGCGCGGCGGTGGAACCTGTCCGACTGGTTCCGCCGCGCCATCGTGGAGTCAGTGCGGATCATCCCCGTCACGTTTTGGATCGTCGAGGACGTGCCGCTCTGGCACAAGGGCAACGTCGTGCTGATGGGCGACGCCGTGCACGCGATGCTGCCGTTCGCGGGTCAGGGCGCCGCGATGGCGATCGAGGACGCCGCGGTGCTGGCCACCGCGCTGACGTACGTGCCCGACGATCCGCTGGCGGCGTTCAGGGTGTACCAGGAGCTGCGCAAGCAGCGCGCGACGGCAGTGTCAAAGACTTCAGAGGCGCTGGCAAAGAACATGAACGCCACGACGCCGTTCGCCGCCTTTGTTGGCCACTCGTTCCTCAAGATGTTTGCCATGTACTGCAGGTTCTCTGGCGCAAACATCATCTCCAAGAACATTACCGACTACGACGCGTACGCAACCACAATCGACTACCTGACAAAGGAGGGGTTCCTGCCGGCCGTGTGATATATAGACTTAAACAACAATGAACTTTCGTACTTGTGCCAAAACACGTTTCTCCCTAATGAGTTTTCTTTCCTTGCGTTTTCCTCCTTCACCCATCAGCCCTCCCCGGCCCCTGTTTCAACGATCTCTATACCTCTCTCCTTCTTTCTTTGCGCTTTACCATACTTTGCTTCTCATTTTCTGATTTGCCTCATTGTTCTTTTAGTTGACCTCTTTATGTCCTCTTTGCATCGACACACTTTGGTTAGTGTGAGACCATCGATTCAGTTTTTGCATCTCCGAATTGTGGTGCTTAAGCATCACAAATTATGCTTCAGAACATCGAGGGCACCCTTCCTTGTTTCTTTTTTGCCGAATCCGCGCTTGTTCCAAATTCGGAACACGGTTCGAAACCAGTGCATTTCGGGAGAATCGTACTCAGCGTGCGACGAGAACGCGGCAAGTGGGGGCCAGCAAGTGTTAACGTACAATTCGACAGGGTTGTGGGAGACAAACACGGAGAACGTTCGCGTTTCGATTTTGAAGGTGAGCGATTGTTTCAGAGCTGATACATTCTTTGCCCGGGCATTGTGTATAAGCGCGACCTCTGCAGACTGAATTATGCGTTCGAGGCACTTTCGTGGTTTGGATCGTTCATCCAGGATGCCGCTGGTAATTGTCCCCAAACACTTGGCGGCTGCCAAAGGCAGCACGGCGTCAGGCTGCGGGAGCTTTACGTTGACCAGCGTCGCTGGGTGATGACTGCGTCAGTACTATTATACACTCCAACAAACAACTGATACAATCACCACGGAATATAATGTAGCCCTCGCTGCACATCGCACATCGCAGTTGTTTTGGGTGTTGGGCAAGGACAGGCCCCCCTCGAAGACAAAAAAAAAAAGAATTCAGATTTAGCGCCCCCACAACTTTGGCGGTTCCGCAAGGCGACGAAAGGTCCAGCAACCGCTGCCCGCTCCTCAACAGCGCATTAACATGACCGACAACAACGACGACGACGCCGTCTCGTCGCCGCTATCGCAGTCGGCCGATCGGCAGACGATCCTTTCGGACCCGCCGTCGTACTTTGCCTCCGCCTCCGCCGCCGCCGCCGCCGCCGCAGCCAATGCGCACGCAGCCCCGCTCTCCCCCCTCCTCTCCCCATCCTCTGGCGCGCCGGCGAACGAGAACGCCCTCCTCCGCACCGTGCACGTCCCCATGGCGCCCGTCGATCCGCACCACCACAACCACGACGACGACGGCAGCCGCGGCAGCGATGCCGCAGCGCCCTTTGATCCAGCGGCGACGGAGAGCGCCCGAAGCCCCGCACCGCAGTATGAGACCATCTTCTCGTACCCTTCTCCTGCGCCCATCGTGACTGCTTCGCTTGACTTTGCGTCGTACCCGCCCGAGGCGGGCCAGGACAATAAGACGGGAAAGAGCGGTGAGCAGGAAGCTTCGATCGAGGCTGCCGTGATTATCCTTATTAAACTCCCCCCCCCTACTTCCTACTTCCACTCCCAAGGGTTTCTCCCAGCATCCCGCGGATCAAAGCGGATAATAATAGCTGCGGCCTGCGTGATCCTCCTCTCCACTGCTGTGATCGTCGCCGGCGTGCTCCTCAGCAGAAAGGACGGATCCGATTCATCCAGCCCCACCACTTCCCCCGCATCGTTTCCGACAACCAGCTCCGGCGCTCCGCTCTCCGGCTCGCAAACATCCAACCTCCGCTCCACCGCCTCCACCAACGCATCATCACCCACCACCCTCCTCCCCGTCGTCCGAAACAACTTCCTCGGACAGCAACCTCCCGTCACGGTCAACGACCTCGTCCGCCCCGCCCGGCGCCGGCCAGCAGTCCAGCAGCACGTCCAGCAGCACCACCCAGCCCGCCAGCACGACGCCGCTCGCCGTGCCGACGTTGTTCCAGATCCGGAACACGGTGCGGAACCAGTGTATTTCTGGCACATCGTACGCCGGGTGCGACGGGGGCGCTGCAAGGGGCAGCCAGCAGGTGTTTATGTACAATACCACGTCGGGGTGGTGGGAGACGAGCGACGAGGAGGCCTGTGTTTCGTTTTTCGGCGGGGTATGTGTGTCTGTGTGTGTGTGTGTGTGTGTGTGCTGTTTGATCGTTTGATTGCCACCCAAATGTGCCGTAGTGACTAACTGTTCTCCAACACCCCTCGGCGCACGAACGAAAAAAAAAGGCATTCAAGCTCGACAACGTCTGCCGGCTAAACTACGCGTACGAGGCGCTCAAGTGGTACGGGGTGTATATCCGGGACGACGATGGTAATTGTCTGCAGAACGACTTGACGACGGCAAAGGGGAGCAGCGCCTCGGCTTGTGGGAGCTTCACGTTGACGAGTGTTTCCGGGTAGATTAATGGCAGTGGTAACCAGGAATAGAAGTAATTAGTAGCTGCTACCGTTTGGAGTTAATCAAAATTGTCATACGTTGACCTACCTCCACGCCGCGTAAATCACGACCCATTCCACCTTGAGGCAGGCCCGTTGTTTGTCCAACCGCCAAAGAAGTGCGTGCTTTTTTCTTTCGCAGGATAACGGCTATGAGAATTGACGGTACGACCTTCAATAAGGACGAGAACAGTGCCATTTCTTCAACCATCGCTGGGCAAGAATCCTTTTCATCCATATCTCTGGGCTGGTGCTACGGCGCGGGAAGGCCGTTATATTACAATCATCTCTCAGTTCTTGGCGGCAATTTTGTGGATAAGGACTATCGTATTTTGAAAAGTCGGCATTGAGCCTTGCAACCATTTCAAACCGGGATGAGGAGGTTGTAGAGCTCGTCGTGCCGCCGTCGTTGGCGGGGAGGGTGCTTCAAGACAATGCAGTTCTCGGAGCATATGAACTAGTTGATCTCAACCGGCCTCCCCTCGGTGGATCTAGCACGCGGTGGTAGGGTGCCTGCAACCTGCCTTCGACCATGACGCCCTATTGTATCTTCTCTCTAAATTATCCTGCCCTCCCTCGCCCGAAGTTTCGCCGGCCCTCGCTTTCATCTTGGAAATCTTTCGTGGACGGTTATTGTTGTCTCGTTGTCTTGTTGTCTGCGCTCGGCAGAAGACACGATAAAGGACCATCGGTCAGCGCTCGACTCTTCTTGGGATTCGACAAACGAACGAGGAACACCAGAATAAAAACGCTCGGTAAGACCGGCAGCTACGTCGTTCCGCGATCA
Organism: Zopfochytrium polystomum; assembly: GCA_025765615.1. Classification (NCBI taxonomy): domain Eukaryota; kingdom Fungi; phylum Chytridiomycota; class Chytridiomycetes; order Chytridiales; family Chytridiaceae; genus Zopfochytrium; species Zopfochytrium polystomum. The sequence goes on along the minus strand of JAIVFJ010000011.1, from coordinate 501,977 downwards.
GTTAAAACGGCCGGAACGATCAAAATCCCCCATTTGGATCACCTCTGGCCGACCCCAGTAATACTGATCGCCTTGATCAGGTCGCGTCGGTTTCGACTGATCAACCGCCACTGTTGGTGAGATCGGAAAGAGACACTTGCCCTTCCCCCTCCTCGCTTTAACCAAATGTCGCCTGATCGCATGAATATCGTTCCTAGATCGCCTTACGCATTTCGCTGGGGGCAACACGAGCAAATCTGCAAACAGTTTGAACGCCTTAATTACACTCCGGTAACCAGAAATTCAACCACCTTCTACACCGGTCTGATCGTGGCCTATTCCCACTTGGCATTGTTGGAATGGACGTAGCAGCACTGCTACAGTTCTGTTGCACGAATCGAATCTCTTTAAGTTAGGGTAACGCCTTCATGCATTTTGCTCTCTCTTCTGGTTACTGCTTCTCTCAACTTTTTTCTTTTCAAAACTTAGATGTCTGCAAGCGCTGTCAGCTACGTGCCGCTGAACGACCAAAGAGTTCAAAAGTACTGGGTGAAAGTACAGTACCTTGATGAGCACGCTGTTCAGATCCTTGAGCTTGATAATCCCACTCTGCAGAATTTGAAGGACAAGGTTAGGGGTGCTAAGATATGTATGACAGTTTTCTAATCTTCTTTCTCTCAGATAAACAAGAACACAGATATTTTCTTGAACAAGATATTGAAGTTTATATGAGATCAGGCACTGAGCTGGAGTGTGTCAGCCAGGCTCCTGCCTATGTGCAGACTATGATTCAAAGATCTTCTGTTGCAGATCTGCTTCGCTTTCAGATTCAGTTCAAGGGCAAAACTGCTGCTGCTCTTGAGGAGCCTCTTCCAAGTGTGCTTCCTGTTTCCTCTGCCTCACTGAGAGCTTATGATTGTTTCCTGTCCTACCAGTATGTTGACTCACTTTGTTTCCACATCTTATCTTTGCTGACTGGATTTCAGGTGGGGCAGCAAAGCCACTGTGAGGAGCATCTTTGAAGATTTGACCACCAAGCATGGATTGGACGTTTGGTTTGACGAGAACAATATGAGTGGGTCAATCAATCAGGCCATGGCAGAAGGGATTGATTCCAGCAAAGTCTTCGTCCCGGTTCTCACTATGGCATATCAGGTGACGTGTGATTTTTCCTTAAAATTCCCTTGAAATTTTTCTCACAACGAAATCAGAAATCCCCCAACTGTCTGATGGAGATTAGATATGCCAAAGATCGTCAGAAACCCAAAGTGCCAGTTCGATTGTTGAAGCAAGGAGATGTAGCCCAAGGAGAAGTCTTTGCTATCACTGCAGGGTGAGTGAATGCAAATGGTATTTTGATTGAATACTTCTGATGCCATATCAGTCTGCTGTACGCTGATTTTGCTGGAATGGAACCAGGATCCACTAGGTGGGATGGGGTGATTGAATTTCTTGTGCGAGAGATTAAGCAGCGTCAGCTTGAGATGCCTGCTTCTGTGCCAGCTACTGTTCAGACACCTGTTGATTCTGTCAAGCTTTGGCTTAAGCCTGTGGACACTGCTGTTGATGCTGAAAGGCACAAAAATGCCTATGTGGAAGGTACCAGGATGTTTTATCTGCAAACTGTGCACTCCTGGCTCCTGTCAGCTGATGTGGGCAATGTGTTGTGGCTGAATGGTGGAGCTGGACTGGGGAAGTCTGTGATTGCTTGGCTTGTCAGCCAGCAGCTTCCCACCAAGTACCTGATGGGATCAATATTCTACTGCAGGCACGACGATGTTCAGAAGAGCAGTGCTGAGCGCCTTGTTGCCACCACCATCTGGGAACTGTGCAGTGTGCTCCCTTCCTTCAGGAGATTCTGTGAAGTTGCTTGTGCTGATGATGCCAAGATTGGAGCTTTCAGTATTCTCAAGGACCCTGAAGAAGCGTTCAAGAAGATTGTTGTTGAAGGATTGAAGCAGTTGGATTCCAGTGACAAGTTGAAGAATGTGCTGCTGATTATTGATGCTTTGGATGAATGTGGATCTCCCAATAGCAATGAGAGGAAGAAGCTGTTGGATCTCTTGCTGCAGGCTGCAACTCTGCTGCCCCCCTTTATCAGGATTTTCACCACCGGAAGACCTGAGCAGGATGTGTTCCAAACTATGATGAAGTTAGACTGCATGGTTCTTGTGCCGAGCGATGAAGAAAACAAGAAAGACATGAACCTATTTGTGGGAGCAATGCTGTCAAAGTCATTCCCAGATTCTATGCTGAGTCCAGATGATGTGAAAACAGTATCTGCCGAAATATTTGAAAGATCGTCTGGAATTTTCCAGTTTGCTCGCCTTGCCTGTGATGAGCTGGCGCAGGTCCCAGCCCACAAAGTTGTCACCACCATTCAAGAGTTTGGCGCTGGGATTGATGGAGTTTATGAGCAGTTTTTCAGGACTAGTCGAGTCAACACAAATAACTTCAGATTTGTGATGAAAGTTGTGCTTGCTGCGAAGGAACCCATCCCTCAAGATGTCATTGCTGGCCTTCTTGGTGTTCCTTCACATGTGGTTGGGCAAGTTCTTGTGGAGGCAAGTGCATTGTCTTTTCTCCCATCGTATCGACCAAAAACTGATCTCAATCCAGATTCGTCGAATTCTGGATGTTAGTGACCAAGGAACAGTTAAATTGATGCACAAAAGCCTTTCAGATCACCTTGTTTCAAGCAAGAGATGCTCAGACCGCCAGTTCTTTATCAACCTTTTAGATGCGCAAAAAGAAATTGCTCAATCTTGCTTGAGGATCATGCTGCAGCACTTTGCCTCTGTTGAGAACAAGTACGAAGCGCTGAATGGGACAGCTGGTTTCATCACTGAAAATGCGACTGCACAGTATGCATTCAGGTTTTGGCTGAACCACCTGGATGATGCTGGGTATGACAAGTTTGCCTCTTGGCACGAGTGGACTGAGTTTGTGTCTGTGTTTGGGCCTGCAGCACTTTGCATTGGAATCACGTGGAAGAAGGACTCACTTGTTCAGAGTGTCCTTGCGGCAGGCGATGGCAAGGTTCTTGTTGGGATGGCCAAGCAGCTGAAAGTGCTTCCCTCCACCCTGCTGTATGAGGCAGCAAGGAGTGGTTTGACAGCAGCGTGCAAGTCTCTGATCAAGGATGGAGATGAGAATGTTGATTGCAGAGGCAATAGCTGGGGTGACTGGATGCAGTACGGTGAAATGAACAGAACTGCATTGATGGTAGCAGCAAAGGGTGGACATATGCAAACTGTTCTTTGCCTGCTTGAGATGGGTGCAGACCAGAATTTGGTGGATGCTCAGGGTTGGAGAGCTTGGCAATACGGCTGTGAAAGTGCTTTTGTTGGTTTGGCGGACAGATCTGTAAGTTTCCTTGCTTTGCAACCTCCATGTATTCTAACAGAAATTATAGACAAACAAAAATTCCAACTGGCCGTTTTACAAAAACCAGCATGATGAGGAGCAACTCCAGGAATGGCTCCTCAACAACAGCGGAAAGCTTGATGCAACTGATGAAAACGGAATGACACCACTCCATATTGCATCTCAGTCTGGTCATTTGGAAGTTGTGAAGTGGTTGGCGAAGCAAGGCGCAAATATGAATGCAGAGGAAGTGGAAAAGTGCACTCCACTCCACCTTGCGTCTCGAAATGGCCATTTGGATGTTGTGAAATGGCTGGCGGAGCATGGCGCTGATCTGAATGCTGAGGACAAGGACAAGTCAACACCACTCCACATTGCATCTCAAAACGGCCATCTGGAAATCGTCAAATTGTTGGTCCAGCAGGGTGCTGATGTAAATGCTGAGAAAATGGATAAGTGGACACCACTCCATGTGGCATCCCAAAACAGCCATTTGGAAGTTGTGCAGTGGTTGGTGCAGCAAGGTGCGAATGTGAACGCTGAGGAGGTGGAAAAGTGGACTCCGCTCCACATTGCGTCTCATTTTGGCCATTTTGAACTTGCGAAGTGGTTGGTGCAACAGGGTGCAGATGTAAATGCCGAGAACAACAATAAGTGGACACCACTCCATAATGCCTCTCGAAATGGGCATTTGGAAGTCGCAAAGTGGTTGGTGCAGCGTGGCGCTAATATTAATGCAGAGGAAGCAGACAAGTGGAAAGCACTCCATGTTGCATCTGATTCTGGCCATTTGGAAATCGTGAAGTGGTTGGTCCAGCAAGGTGCCGATGTGAATTCTGAGGTTAAGGAGAAGTGGACACCACTCCATTTTGCATCGCTGAACGGTCATTTGGAAGTTGTAGAGTGGTTGGTGCTGCAAGGCGCCAATGTGAACGCTGTAAACATTAGGAGGTCAACACCACTCCACCTTGCATCGCTTAGTGGACATTTGGAAGTTGTGAAGTGGTTGGTCCTCCAGAATGCAAACCCTATTGCAAGCACATCCGGTGGTGAGAAACCCTTGGACATCGCCAAAAGAAAGGGACGTGATAACGTTGCCAAATTTCTTCAAGATTATTTGGCGTCAAGCTCTGATTGTACTGCTTGAGTTGATGGATTTATCATGGAGAGGCAAAGCTCCCACAGTTTCATTTTGGCGTGCACGGTGCTGTTAAGCCAGATGGTCAGACAAAATTTGTTGTTTGGAATGCCTCAAGACATTTTTCGTGAGATGCTTTCCTTCTCGTTTGCAGGAAGTTTTCAAATTGATTTCTTTCAACAACTGTTCACTTTTTGTGCTTTCGATTCAGTGGAGCTGCATCGAATGTTTTTGACAATGACTTTTCACCAATACGTAGAAAGCACTCGAGTAAGGGTCTGTGACATTCTGGTGATTCGAAGAACTGTCGTTCCTGTGGTACAGCATGAGTGGGATATCCTTTGAGTACATGGAGATAGGCTTGGTGGTCAGCAGATTGAACCTTCAAAATTAAAAATACGGAAAAGTCACGGTGATATCCATTTATCGTCCCTTCACTGCCCCCAAAGTTGATGCAAACAATGGCGCCTTCCAATAAAAGCCACGGTCGCGTGGCAACCCCGCTATTACGAAACCAACACTTCGCACGAGTAAACGGTGCATGAGCACTTTAATCTGTGGCGGAGGGGGAGAGGTGTGGGGCGTGAATGCCGCAACCAGATCTGCTCTCCGTCGAACGGTTTGATTCTTTGAATTGTATTCTGCCGGTTCACGTGATGGATCATTCTTTGAACGAAGCGGCCGCTTTCGGAGCAGTGCGCGTCACTCCCACAAAAAAGTCCCGAGAGAAAACGGATCGAATTTGGAAGCCTCCCTCGCCCCACTTGCTGGACCCCTGGTCTTCGTGCAATATTTCCTTCTCCATCACACTCACTCACGCGCGCGCAGACGCACTCACACACACACACACACAGACAGACCCACAAGCGCTCGCGTGGGCACGCAAAGCGCAGCTGCGCGTGGAAACAAATGCAAGGGGGGTTGAATGGCGGGCATGCCCAGAGAGCGAAAAGCGTGTCTTCGCACTTGCAGGGGGTGGAGCAATTTCTGGCCCAGAGGACAGACACAGAGCGACGCGTTTGTGCGACACTCACAAGCATCACCGGCTTTGCAGAAGAGGAAAAAAGAAAAGCTGTTTGCAGGAAAAAGCCTCACTGGGGCGAGCAAGATGATCAAAGCATTGGTGGCCCGACAGACGAGGGTGGAGCGCGTGCCCTCGCTGGAAGTTCTGATACGAGACAACTACTGGCCGCATCAAGCAAACTCAGTATCGAAAGGTATATAAATCGCCCCCGTCGCCCCCGATTCAGCCAACACTCTCACTCCTTTCCAGCGACTTTCCCAAAGGTAGACTAAACAAATTCTAGAGAAGAACCCCACCGCGGTAGATCGCCCCTTGGCCTTGCTCGTTCTCCGACGCAACGACCCCCTACAATTAGAACAGAATGTCCGGTGTCGCAAATCCCGGTCCAGGCCTGATCAACGGGACGACGTCCACCTGGAGCGTACTGGGCTGCCTCTACGATGCGGTGAACGGCGCGCCGCGCACCCTTCCTGTCGGCCTCGGCGCCGGCTTCTCCGTCTCGACGTGCACGGACCTCGCCGCCTTCCGCGGGTACCGCTACGCGGGACTGGAGTATGGGGGAGAGTAAGCATCGTCTTTTTGGATTGAGAATGTGCTAGATCTCGCACTGATCATTTCTCTTACCTTGCCACAGGTGCTGGGCCGGCAACGAGTTCCACAACATCACCATTGTCACGGCTCCGTCCGGTGACTGCACCATGTCCTGCAACGCCAACCCTAGCCAGATCTGTGGCGGTGGAAACCGTCTTTCTGGATACTACTTAGCCAGCGTAAGAGGCCCTCAAAGCTTAACAAGCCATAACTTACCTCCCTTTCGCCTAGTACACTCTGCTTCCCACACCAACCACCCAGGCCCTCGACCCTACCCCTGCGCCTCCTCCACTCAACCTCCCCACCGGCGTCTCTGTCCTCGGCACCGGCTGCATGCTCGACGCCGTCGGCGGCGTGCCGCGCACCTTCTCGCACGCCTTTGGCACCAACAACTCGATCGCCGCCTGCGCGGCGTCCGCGCAATCAGCCGGGTACACGCTCTTTGGCCTCGAATACGGCGGGGAGTGCTGGGCCGACAGCGAGTTCCGCAACACCACCAACGTAGACGCTCCGGGGTCAGACTGCAGCTTCCCGTGCACAGCCGACGCAACCCAGACCTGCGGCGCGGGCGGGCGGCTGTCGACGTTCCGCATCGCCGCCGGCGCACCGCCCCTGGCGACAAGCACCACCGCCGTCCCCGCCACGCCCACCTCTTCCGGGTCCCTGGGTACCGCGACGCCGACCAAGCCGCTGCCAGCAGGCGTATCTGTGCTCGGCACAGGGTGCATGCTGGACGCGGTGGCGGGCGCGCCGCGGACGTTCTCGCACGGGTTCGGGGCAAACTTTTCGATCGAGAGCTGCGCGGCGGCGGCGAGCGCGGCCGGGTACGCGCTGTTTGGGCTCGAGTACGGCGGCGAGTGCTGGGCGGACGCAGTGTTCCGGAACGTGACCAACGTCGACGCGGCGCCGGCCGAGTGCAGCTTCTCGTGCACGGCGGACGCGGCGGAGGTATGCGGCGCAGGGAGCCGGCTATCGACGTTTTTCGTCGGTGTTGCCGGGTCTGGCGGGGATGTAGTGACGGCGACCACGACGGCGGTGCCTCCGCCTCCGACGCCTGCGGCGCTTCCGGCGGGTGTGGCGGTGCTGGGGACGGGGTGTATGCTGGACGCGGTGGGCGAGGCGCCGCGGACGTTTTCGCACGGGCTGGGCGCTGGGTTCACGTTGGCGACGTGCGCCGCGGGGGCGGTGGATTTGGGGTGTACCATGTTTGGCCTGGAGTATGGGGGCGAGTGTTGGTGCGACACCGAGTTCCGCAACACGACCAATGTCGACGCGCCGCTGTCAGACTGCAGCTTCCCGTGCACGGCGAGCCCGGCGGAGAAGTGCGGGGCCGGGAACAGGCTCTCGGTGTTTGGGATTGTGGCCTAGCCTGATGGGCATCGGCCTTTTCCTTTCCTTCCATTGGTCATTTCCTTTCCTTTCCTTGAATTTTCTGCTTTCTGTTTCTTTCTTCCATTTTCCTTTTTCTCTCTCTCTCTCTCTCTCTCTCTCTCTCTGTCTCTCTCTCTCTCTCTCTCTCTCTGCCTCTGTCTCCCGTACCTTTCCCTTTTTCTTTCTCGTTCTCCCTCTCCTCCCTCTCTCTCCCTCTCTCTCTCTCTCTCTCTCTCACTTTGTCTCTCGCTTCCCCTTTCCCTAGCTTCCCCTAGCCCGCTCTCACTGCTGATTGGGCGCGTTCTTCCACTCTCTCTCCGCACGCCCAATCAACCACAAAGTCCGAGTGAGCTTTCTTGGCACGGAAGTAGTGTCCAATCGGCGGAAATGAAATGAGCCCTATTTTGTCTCCCACAGATGTTCAAAATTGTTCGAAAAAAGACATGGAAGCACCAATCACGGCCCGAGAGAGAGGAGACAGAGAGAGAGTGAGTGAGTGAGTGAGAGAGAGGGAGAGAGAGAGAGAGAGAGAGAGAGAGAGAGAGAGAGAGAGAGAGAGAGAGAGAGAGAGAGAGAGAGAGAGAGAGAGAGAGACAGAGAGTGATCGTCTCAGACCGATCGCGGCGCCTCCTTTTTTTCTTTTCATTTCGGAGCTCCCGCCTTGCCGCTTCCATGAATGAAATATTTAATAAATAGCCACGGCTGCATTTAACTCTTTGTTTCACACACCTTCCTAGACCGGCTCGCCGTAGAAACCCCCATCACCGCACCACTACAGAAATAGACTCGACAGCTTCACCCGTCACCATGCCATCGCCGCACGCCCAACCACTTCTTCTCATCCGGTTCGCCTCCGTCCTCCTCGCCGCCGCCGTCTTTGCCCTGCTCGCACCTGCTGTCCTCGGCCCTATTGTCGGCGACAGCGTCGCTGCCCTCGCCGCAGACCCTCTCGCGCTCAACCCCCCAAACCTGACCGCGGACAAGCTGCCGGCGAACCACCTCTTCCGCCGCGGCGGCGGCGTGGCAAAGAAGTCGACGTCGAGCTCAAAGACAACCACCAGCAGCAACTCGAAAACAACGAGTACCAGTAGCGCAACCACCAGCAGCAGCTCCAAAACATCGAGTACTAGTAGCGCAAAGAGTACGTCGTCGTCGTCGTCGTCCAAGACCACATCCACGAGCTCGAGCTCGAGCAACAAGTCCACGACGGGCACCTCCACCAGCACCAGCGCAACCACAACTCCCGCTCAAACGTCCTCGCCGGCTACGAACACAACGACCACCTCCGCGGCAACCTCCACGGTGACGCATGCTACCGACGGGTCGTGCGGGTCCGGCAAAGGCAGCTGCTTCGACGGGTTCTGCTGCTCGCAGTACGGGTACTGCGGACAGACCGACGCTTACTGCGGGACCGGGTGCCAGACGGCGTACGGGCTGTGCGGAAATATTTCGACCATCATCAAGCCCACAACGACGGCGTCAGCGACGCCGACGACTACGTCGCCCGTGGTGGTGCCAACGTTTGTGTCCACCACGGGCCAGTGCGGTTCGACGGCGGGATTGTGCCCTCTGGTGAGTTTGAATGGTTGCACTCACGGCGTTCAAAGAGTCTGACCTATTAGTTTCTCCACTTTTCCCCTTCCTCGTCCAAACGATACAGGGTCTCTGCTGCGGCCAGTGGGGCTGGTGTGGCAACGATATTAGCAGCTGCAGCGTCAGCAGCGGCTGCAACCCGCTCTTTGGTGACTGCGACGGCCTCCCTCAGGACAAGAACATCAACATTGTGTACCGCTGCCAAGTGCCTGGGACAGTGGCTATCACGTTCGACGACGGGCCGTACACGTCGATGGCGACGATCGCCAACGCCTTCAAAGCCGCGGGCGGGCGCACAACGTTTTTCATCAACGGCAACAACGCAGACTGCGTGTACGACCACGCCGCGGACCTGGCGGCGGCGTACAACGACGGGCACCAGATCGGCGCGCACACTTGGAGCCACCCGGACATTGCCACGCTGTCGGTCGCGGAGTTGCTGCGTGAGATGCAGCTGATCGAGGACGCCATCAAGATGATCACGGGCGCGCGGCCAAACTACTTCCGCCCACCGTTCGGCTCGTACAACAGGACGTCGGCGGACCTGGTCGCCGCCATGGGGTACACACACTTTGTGCTGTGGGACATGACGCCGCAGGAGATGTCGAACGGACGGGACCAGAGCACGGACGCGGACGTCGCGAACGAGAAGGCGACATACAATAACGCGGACTTGGGGACGCCGCACGTCTTCCTGCAGCACAGCACCGTCGCAAAGACCGTGTCGGATATGGTGCCGTTCATCATCAACTGGGCAAAGAGCAAGAACTTGACGATGGTGACGGTGGCGGATTGCCTTGGCGGTGCGCCTAAGTACCGCGACGTGGGGCAGCCCACGCCGAGGAATGCATCGTGGACTTGCGATGTTTAGAGCATGTCTCGGGGGAAAAGAGTAGCATGCCTCGAGAAACGAGTGTGTTGTTTTTTGTTAACACTGTAGTCTGCTATCGAGTTAGATGGGTTATTATTTGCCAACTCCCTTTGAAAATGTTAACGGTGAAATAAACTTCGACTTAAGGCTTCCCTAAGCAACTCATGTCTTGAGTTCGACTTAAGGCTCCCTTAAGCAACTCATGTCTTGAGTACGACCTATAAACCAGTGGGCTGGCCACTGACCCAAACGCCACTCGTCTCCGTCGACAGTGAAAATGCGGTGTCCGAGCACGTCGAAGGTCCGCGACACGAAAAACTTGCCCTTTCGAAAGCTAATTGGATGCTTCACTTTTCAATTTACCATCCATCCGCCAAACCTTGTTGTAATTATGAAACTTGCGTTTTAAGAAATGCTCGACCGTGGCAGGATCGACGCTGCTGAGGTTCTCCTTTTTCGAAGCGTTTTCGTTTAGCGTCTCAGTGTGGGAGTTCATGCTTGCACTTCTGTGTTGTTGTTCTCGTCGTTCTGAAAAGGACGACTTGCCAGACAAAAAGATCGCGACGAAGCAGTCACGATTGACGACAGCTGTGTGATTGCAACCCAACACAAGAAAAATCTACTGGTATGATCCCTCCCTGGTGAGGACAGCGAGGTTGCTGAGTGGTCGGCTACTAGATCACGATGACAGACAAGGAGTTCGAAAATATTCCGGAATTTGAGGCGTTGACAGACAACTGGCCTGACTTCAGCTGTCTATTCACGACTTTTTTGGAAATCAAAGAAATGCTCTACACCGTAGAGCGTGAAAACAACACATACACAGGTTCTGATGATACCATTAAGGTGGCATATGTGGCGAATGCACTGACGAGAAAAAAGCACAACGCACAAGCTTCAAGGCAGAAAGTCCTGAAGGTGCATCAAAGAAGGAGTTGCCAAAATCCGCTGCTTTCACTGCATCCAAAGCAGACAAGAAGAAGCAAACTTGCTTAAATTGCAGCAAGCCTGGACACCTTCGCAAGGACTGCTGGGCAAAAGGTGGTGGTGCAGCAGGAAAAGGACAAAAGCAAGGTGATCAACTCACCAAAGCTAAGAGCGAAGTGAACGCATTAGACACACGCTATGCTTTCACAGTGAAGTCGAGAGTACCAAGCAAGGACGAATGGTACCATGACAGCAGTGCATCATACCACCTCACAAACGACCCCTGTTTCTTTGGTTCAGGCACCTACAGGGAAATGTCGGATGAGGGTACTATTGGAGATGGAAAACCACTCAAGATTGCTGCTGAGGGGAATGTTGTATTTGACTCAACAATTTCGTCTGGAAAGTGGTGGAAGTCACACTGCGGGGAGTACAATACTGCCCCAACATCACAGCCAATCTAGTTTCCCACACACCTCTCACCCTTGCAGGCCTTGAGTTGCATGGGAAGGGGGAGCACATTGCGTATCAGACAAAGAATGCTGAAGTACTTGTTGGGAAGCTTGTTGGACGAAATCTGGAGATGCAGATAACTGCTAGGAAGCATTCTACAGCTTCAAAGTCAACAAGCATGGTTCTGTTGATAGCAGACATCCAACATCGCTGGCTGTGCCACACATCGCATGATGTGGCAAAGCGGCTTGAGGAATGGTGGATGGATTTGAGCCCATTGCACCAGAGTCAGACTCACTATGCGATGTGTGTCAGCACGCAAGCTTACACGCCTGCCATTTTGACAATCCAAGAACCCCAGAGCACAGCATCCACTTGACCTGGTCCACATGGATTTCACACCAATCAAGGCAAAAGGTGTTGAAGGCGAGGAGATGGCTCTAGTCCTAACAGATGACTTCTCTGATCTGAAGGTTGCCTTTCCCATGAAGGGCCATTCAGGGGAGGATATACTGTCCAATTTTATGCCGTGGCTCCGATGGGCAGAGCGAGCATGCAACCAGACGCTGAAAGCTATTCAGTGTGACAATGCAAAAAGAATTCTACCTGGGGTGGTTTGCAGACAAGATGAAAGAAATTGGAGTCACACTGCAAGCTCCTATCGCTTATGAGCATGAGCAGAATGGAAAAGCGGAAATTGCAAACAGGAATTTGTTGGACCAAGAAGGCTCAGCCCAGCTTGATGCTCAGATGGATAAGAAGTGGTGGCCTCACGCAACTGCTGTTTACGTGAGTAATTGATTGCCTGTAAAGGGACTCTCTCTCACACCTATAGAGCTATTCACTCAAATCAAACCTGACTTGGCGAGCATATGGGTATTTGGGGCCTGGGATGGGCTCGCTATCCTGCTGAGCATTTGACTGGTAAGAACAAGTTGAATAAGCGGAGTCGGGTTATGCACATGCTATCATATGCACAAGGTGGAAAGGCGTACAATGTTCTGAACCCTTCCACAAACGAAATATTTGTCGCTCGAAATGTGCGGTTTGACGAGACTCTCACTGGTCACCTGAGCGATTCTACCTCGAAAGCTACTGTTTCCTCACACTCAAGCCAAAGGCGTCATCACTCCAATACAGGATCTGATTTGGATGATGATGACGTCCCTCTCACTGGCAAAGGGGGAGCACCAGCTGCAGGCAGAGACAGTGAGAGTATGAGTGAAAGTGATACAGACTCAGAAGCGTGGGAAAATGCAGCAATAAGTCCACAGCCAGGCTCGCCAGTATGCGTGCCGTCAACAGAACAACCAAGCACCCCTGTGAGTCAGCCATCACCACCTCACTCACCACCCCACTCACCACAGGAGTACCGTAGCGAGCGCATACAGATGCAACAAGACCGTGAGCGTACTCAGCAAGAACAAGCAGTACGTGATTTCCTGGAACGCAAGAAGAAGTGAAAGAAAGCAACTGGGGGGCAAGCAAACTTTGCTTTCATTTCCATTGCAGAGGTCAAATGTGACCCTGAATGGAAGAGTTGGAAAGCCACTATGGATAAGCAGATGAAAACACTTGACGAATATGGGACATGGACATCACTCCCACCAGGTCGCAAACCTATTGGGTCAAAGTGGCACCTGGAGAGGCAGAAAGACGCAGATGGAAACTTGTTGGAGAGGAAGGCACGGCTGGTTGGCAAGGATTCAGCCAGATTTATGGACTTGATTACACTGAGACATACTCGCCGACAGCACGAGCACAGACTTTTCAGCTGATGCTTGTACTGGCTCTGGAGTTTGATATGGAAATTCACCAAAGAGATATTTGTGCAGCTTACTTGAATGGCTAATGGATGAGGAAGTCTATATGGAACAGCTGGATGGATATGAGGTATTTTGGCCAATTGAGGAGAAGCTCTATTGCCTATTACAGAAGGCCTTGTATGGGACAAAACAGACTGGGCGGATCTGGTACAAGACCACTCGCAAGTGGTTGGAGGAGAATGGATTCTGACCATCGAAGCACGACCCTTGCCTCTTCCTAAAGGGCGAGCTAGGGAATCCAGACTTTATGGCAGTCCTACTGTTTGCAGATGATATGCTGACATTCTATTATGCCTCTGCAAAGGCAAACTTTGAGAAGTTCTGGACTCACCTGAACGCTACTTTTGAGCTGCGTGATGTGGGCAGGCTGGAGCACTGTATTGGAATCGGTGTGCAACAGGACCAAGAGAAGGGGGAGATTCGATTGAGCAACTCATCGAAATTCCACGAGTTCCTGACCAGATTTGGATGGAGGATGCCAAGGCTATCTCCACCCCAATGGTGCCAGGGCGTGTTCTGGAGAAGCGTGGTGAAGAGCCACGAACAGAGAAGCCCATGCAAGAATTGGTGGGCTGCTTGAATTTCCCAGCAGTTTGAACTCGACCAGACTTGTGAGACTACACTGAGGTCTCAGTGATAAAGTCTAGGGATTTTATTCACAAAAACTAGCGTACCTGTCATAAAACTGCAAGGATCGGGACCCCTATTATAATTCCCAGTTCTTTAGTTTCCAAGGCGTTATCAAAGTGTATTTGCGGTTAACCTTTCTTTATTATTGGGCCTGCTATTACTACTTTCGTCTTAACAGTTTCCGTTGCGCCAGGGTTTTCTCAACATATTTTCTTTTTTGGTGACTAACAGAGCTGCCTGACTGTCTTGGGATGGGTACCTGACAGGCTGTGCCCCAAGCCTGCCTAATTTATTATTTATTTTCAGCACTTGTACATACATGCATAGGGTTGGGGGAACTTAGAGCATTTGTGGTGGATGCTCCAAGTCAGGGGAGTTGACTTGTCAATTTTCTCTCTCTCTGTTTTTGGGCCATTTCTCGTTTTCCGTTTTCCTTCAGTCTGATTTCTGTCCTTTGGCACCAATACAGAGTCCCTTCAAATCCATCTGGCTCACAGAGGTGAGGGTAGTGAGAGGTGGTACACACCCAGGTGAGTACATGGTCTCTTTGGGGGCTCCTCTTAAGGGGCTGCAGGTGGGGAATGCAGCTGGACCCACCACCGACTATGTGTGGAGTGAGGATCACAGACACTTGCCTGCTGCAGAGGCGACGACGGTGGCGTTGTCGACCCTGTGAGGGTGTTGGTGGCTGTGCCCTGCACGGTCCCTGACACCTGAGAGTTCGATCTACAAGTGCCTGCCTCAGTCCTATTGCTGTGAGGGTGAGATGTGTGAGTACGAGTGCGATGTGATAAGCCCATTGGTCCAGTGATCGTACTGACGCATCCTGGTGGGGTGCGTGTACAATTGCAGGTGTTTCTGCGTGCAAGTTCCCTGCTGGCGACCTTCTGACCCTACATAGTTGACTCCCTTCTCTCTCTTTCCCCTGTCACTGGCGACGACGAGGGCTCCTTCAGCACTGTCTGCGACGAGGGGTGCTAGGTAGTGCCCTGTCCGCCCCGTCGCTATTAACCGCTCCTGTTGTTTTTGAGATTAGGTTCCTGAGATAAAAACCCCCTTTCCCTCTTCTCTCTCTTTATTCTGCAGTTGTGTTGCGCCCTCAGGAGTGCCCTTCTGTTTCCCCTCGCATCGGCCTGCAGCCATGTGAGTAATCAGTGCTCCAGCACCAATCCCTCAGAGGATTGTCCCTCTGAATGTTCATTCTTTGTGTTTGAGACCCCTGTTAGACAGATCAGTAGGGATACTTTGTGGACCAGGCAAGTAGTAGGGTTGAAACACCCCCTGGACAACAGCCCAATAAAGTTATTTTTTAGCCCATTATTTGCTTTCCCTCACTCTAGTGCCCAGATTCCAGGGTCAAAGGAGTGAGTATAGTCTCACAGACTTATCATTTGCTGTTGGACGGTTGGGCCAAGTTATGGCCAATGCAAGAGACAAACACTGGGAGGCAGGTCTAGACGTGCTACACTACGTCAAGGGAACTGCCGATGTGCAACTTGTGGGATACTCTGATTCCAACTTTGCCTCAGACAAATTGTCTGCAAAGTCTGTCGATGGATTTGTATTCTTCCTTGGAAACTCTGGATATTCTGCGCGAAAGGGAAAACAAAGCAGCGATACACTTCTTGCCCTTCGGCTTCCGTCAGCTCCTTCTTCACCCCACTCTCATTTCCATTCATGCAGAGTTCAAAGTCGCCCGGTGGCAACACTGATCGCAGTGGTATAGTCACCGCAGCTTCGGCGACATCCCTAGCTTCAAGCGACGTTGGCGACCGATTTCATCATCATTCAAGCATCCAGGAGTGGCGCCCGAATATTGATCACTGGCGTGGCGGGTTTTGTCGGCGTTGCTCTCTTTTTGCACCGTCTTCTGGCAGACCGTTCGTTTAACGTGCTGCAGGTAGCTGCAATCGTGCGAGGAAAGACGGCGGACTCGCTCCAGCGCTTGCCCGCGGAGCTGCAGCGTCTGTGGGTTAAACATACTTCGAGGCAAAGACGTAGCCAAGTCCTGCGTGAACGCCCTCTTCGCTCCGCAGAGCGGGCGCGAGTTGCACGGCAAGGCCTTCCGCACCATCTGACTAGAAACGGTCGGTCCGGCCGTGCGATTCCCGAGAAGGGCGTGGGGCTTCGGGCACGCCTCCAGTCCGATGAGCGCGGCGCTTGCCGTGCGCGTTGTTGCGAACGAGGACCAGCTGACGGCACCAACCGCCGGGCTCGACGTCGTCCGCGTTGACGTTGCCGTCAACCAGATCCTCGCTATTACAGTGTCCGCGCACGCGCTTCAACAGCTTCCGAAAACCCACCGCCCGCACCCGAAAACCCTGCCGTCCCACCTGCAAACGTCTTCAAGTTGCCAAAGTCCCGTGCTATCATGCTGCTTGTGGCCGCGGCGACGGATTTCTGGTTTCAATGCTGAATAGCCCGGATGTCAAGATCAAAAACCCGTGCATCCCCAACTCCAATCTGCTTAAAGCCTTGGATCCTTTCATTTGCAAGACGGTTGCGTTTGACGTTTTTGAACTAGGGTAATCCTTCTTCGACGAACGTGAATATTTAGCAAATGAACTGTGCCACCCGACAATGTGTCTTCGATTGCGTGAGCTTTTTGCTGGGCACGCCATTCAGCCACCAGTGGCGCGATTGCAACCGATTGCGGGATTGGACGGGCTCGCGCACTCGCGTGCATGGTCGCGGCTTAAGCTCCCGCGCATTGTTGCACGCGAAGGGCGGGGAGGTCTCGTCCTTTCCGGCTTCCGTGCTCGTTGCGTCGTGCGACTGCCCGCTAACCTATCCTGTGACTCACTCGCTCACTGAACAACTTATGCCATCCGTCCGCGAATTGGCGCGGGATCGGCAAAGCTTCAGCGAATTCGAAGCGGACCAATCGAGCGAGGGCGGCGACGGATCTGTGTGTACGTGAGCCATGTGCAATCAGAGAGAAGGATTGCGTGCTGGCGCGACTGATTTGAAACACACTCACACGCGCGCGCGCACACACACACACACACACACACACACATGCAGTCTCACTCCCTCGCCCTCTCCTTATTGCTCTGCCTCCCATAACATCTCATCTCTCCGGGCAGAATAAAAGGGTTGAACGTTCGGCACACACTCCAGATTTGTTAACCCACAACTGCCCACCCCCAAATCCCCAAGCATCATGACGCCACCCCCTTCCTCTGCGGAGACTGTCGCTACCGAGTCTAGCACAGCCATCGCCAACCTCAAGGAGACCGTCGCGCCGCAGCCTTCGACGCTTTTGAGAAAGCCACTTGAGCTCTCAGGTGCCCTGGAAATTTTTAAGCGTTTCGACGTGACGCCTCACATCGGCACCGAGTTTGAGACCGGAGTGCAGCTGTCGGACCTGCTGAAAGGTGAGAGGATTGCAGTTGGCAGCCAGCCGACTCCATCAAATTTTCAACGCGCTAACTGTCTTAAATACCTCGCGGTGCTCCTCTCGCAGCCGAGAATTCCGACGATCTCATCCGCGATCTCGCCATCACGGCGTCGCGTCGCAATGTGATCTTTTTCCGCAACCAAGACATCAACATCGAGGAGCAGAAAGAGCTCGGCCGCCGTCTCGGTGAGCTCACCGGCAAGCCAGCTACGTCCAAGCTGCACGTTCACCCAATCATCTCGTTCTCCAAGCACGGCGAAGAAATCAGCCAGATCACCTCCGAAGGCCGAAACGACTACCACGCTGCCGGCATCCGGTCGGAACTCGCCAGCGTCGACTGGCACAGCGACATCACCTTCGAGCCGGTCCCTAGCGACTACGCCATCCTGAAAATCCACACCCTCCCCACCACCGGCGGCGACACGCTCTGGTCCAGCGCCTACGAGCTTTACGATCGGCTGACCCCTGCCTTCGCAAAGTTCCTCGAGGGCCTCACGGCGACGCACAACGCCGACTTTTTCAAGACGATCGCCGACCTCCGCGGGCTCAAGATTCGCGAGGTCCGCGGCGCGCCTGAGAACGCGGGCGACAGCCTGCAGGCGGTGCACCCGCTCATCCGCACCAACCCTGTCACGGGGTGGAAGGGCGTCTATGCCGTCCGCGGCTTCACGCGGCAGATCAACGAGCTGTCCAAGGACGAGTCGGACGCCGTCCTGCAGTACCTGTTCAGGCTGAATGCGGAGAACCACGACCTGCAGGTGCGGTTCAAGTGGAGCAAGAACGACGTGGCCATTTGGGACAACCGCAGCTCGGTGCATTCGGCCACGTTTGATTACGGGGAGGAGCTGAGGGTCGGCGACCGCGTCGTGTCGCTGGGTGAGAGGCCGTACTTCGACCCGGCCTCCAAGTCGCGCCGGGAGGACTTGAGGATTCCCACCATTCGCGAGTTGCGCTACGGCGCAGGAGCGCAGAGGAAGGAGAGTCGTTGAGGGTTGAGTGAAACCTCTGTAGCTTTCTGTGGACAGCCTGTTGTACATGCCACCGAGCTCTGCACCCTTTTTTTTCCGATTGAGAAGAGGTTGGTTGAGTAAATACAACCAAAGAATTTGTTGCGCTGCCCTTTTTCCCACTCCACTCCACTGGACGCGTCAGGCTCGCCGAGGATTCTGGGTGTGTTGCTGTATGCGATCGGATTCATGCTCGCTGTGAGGAACTGATGTGAATGTGAAGGATAGGCCTGATTAGCATCGCTGCGCAGATCGTCCTTTGTGCATCGAAGGTGTCCCGATGACGTGTCTCTGAGTCCACGGTTCGATAAGGAGTCTCATTTCTTCTTCGACCGCCTGGTGTCAGGGAAGCCAACGGCCAAGCAACAAGGTATGCTCCTAGCTCCAAAATAAAGGCCTTCGCTACGCTGTTTTGCAGGCTCCCACTGCATCGTCGCGCCCTGCCATATCACTCTTCAGTTGGTCCTTCTCCACGAAATGTATTTATTCCCTTCAAAAATTACAAAGTCGACAATCACGTCCCATTTATGTATGCTTCGCCAATTCGTTCACCTTTTTCTTAAGCTCCTGTCCCTTCTTCTTGTGCTGCGCGTGCGAGCTGTTTTCGTCGAAGCGAGCCATAGCCCTGCCGTCTCTGTCCTTGTGCTTTTGCACGTTCTCCTCGATCGAGTGGTGCTCCTTGACTGGCGATGTTTGGTGTGAGACGGCCACGACTCTGTTTCGGCCTCGGTCGGCGGTTTTGTCGTCGTTCTCATCCCATTTCGGTACGGCGACGCCCGATCCCCTGTCGCGGCCTCGATATGCGGCGTTCTCGTCGATTCCATTCCACGGCGCCGGCGCTTCGGGAGGTTGGGGACTGGGAGGGAATGGGTTGACGTGAGGTTTTCGTTATTTATTGTGCCCGGATGATGGTTGGCCTTCCCAGTTGGACAAAGGTTGGGAACGATAGGCGGGTTTCGGAAGGAACTGGGTTGTTGAGGGCAGGGTGGAAGGTGACCAAACGATAGTCTCACATTGGTTTCGCCTGAACGACGCAAGTAACTGCTAGCATGACGAGAACTGACAGCGAGGGGAGGGAGAGGTGCATTGCGTTGATTCTTTGGGTTGGAATCGGGAAGGAGGACAGGGGATGACTATAAGGAGACTATTGCGGGGACAAGGAGAAGGCAGGGCTTGCGAGTGCGGATGCAGAGTGAAGTTTGTGCTAAGGCGCCGGGGATTTATAGTGGCCAGTGGTGCGCGCGTCTCTCTCCCTCTCTCTCTCCCTCTCGCTCTCTCTCTCCCTCCCTCTCTCTCTCCCTCTCTCTCTGTCTCTGGGCGTGTCTTCTTCTGGGTGGCGCATCCTCTGGGTGGTGTCTTTCTTTCCGTTTTCCTCCACCGTGGTGGCGAGTGTCTGTCTGCATCTCCGTTTCCCTTGCAATGTCGCAGCCATCGTTCCTCACTCAGGAGCGAATCGATGGATCGCTCCACCCTGCCTTCCCTCTCTGGTTTGGATCTCGCCGTTGTCGGTACGCCGTGTGCGACTTACAACAACCTGCTGCTGGAGTAGTTCTGAGTACACACAGATATGAAACACGCAGGGTAATGGATTTGAAACGAAAAAAGAAAACACACACACACACACACACACACACACTTAATTCGAATAGGAATAAACGTGCTTGTAGGAAGTGTATAACCACGAAGGAGGGTAACAAGCGAATGTACTGACAGTGAGGTCACAGCTCTGAAATCAGACGTCCAAAAAGGCGAGTAGAAAGAAAGTAGTGACGCAATTTGAATGATGGAGAAGAAATATCCAAAAACTTCAAAAACTTGGAAAGAAAACCAGAACTTGCAGGAAAAAGGGGAACTCAAGCCGCTGTAAATGTATCCTTTTGCTCAAACATCGAGGACAGTAACGCGTAGCATCGGGCACTGCACGTCGTAGCGGCAATTCCGCACTGGCACTTACAATTCTTGGCGTTGGCTTCAATGGTTTTTCCTTTTTAGAATCTGCCGTCGGATGACCATCCGTTGGAGTCGTACCCAAGGACGAGAATTTTCTCGCCAGCCGACCGCACCTTCAAAGGAATCACCTTCGATTTAGTATCTTGCGGTACAACTCGATGATCTGTGCCGGCCCCAAAGCACACATCCTGGTAAGAAGTTTGCAGCATTCTCAACTCATTGGAGAAAAAATAGGGCACTTCACCTTTTTTTTCCATCGCGTCTGCAGGTTGGAACCCGGGCTTTGTCGGGAACGCAATCCCCCCGGAACACGCGGACCAACGAGGACTCGCTGCGGCTCCGTATACGGTGGAAGCGCACTTGAACCCGAACCGCCAGCTTTTGAGCTGACAAGCAGTGGGACTGGTGATGGCGGTAACGGCAGTCCCTGCTGAGCTTTGTTTTGGGACCGGCGTCTGCGGGTTCGTTGTGGGCACCGACGTCGATGGCGGCGGCATCCTCTCTCGCTATTTTTCTTTTCGGTCTGGTGTTGGTGGTGGGGACTGGGGAAGGCTCGGCACTGTTTTTCAAGGACGCCTCTGAATTGTCGATGGTGATAGGCGGTGTGATCGACGGTGTCGTGTCCGGCAAAACCTCGCGAACCTGATTGCAAATGAGTGCGGAAAAGATTGAGCACCA
The DNA here is from genome assembly GCA_025765615.1 of Zopfochytrium polystomum. Taxonomy (NCBI): domain Eukaryota; kingdom Fungi; phylum Chytridiomycota; class Chytridiomycetes; order Chytridiales; family Chytridiaceae; genus Zopfochytrium; species Zopfochytrium polystomum. The sequence continues at coordinate 481,173 of JAIVFJ010000011.1, read as the reverse complement.
GTGCTTGGTCTGGTGACAACTCAAATCCCACTGCTGAAATTAGACCACTTCTCAGCGTCTGTGCAAGCATTCATCCAGGCTGCTCAAACCTAACAACTGCTGATATTGAGCCAACACCCCTACTGCCTGCACAGAATCTTTTTGAAACAACAAGGAATCTCCATTCTGCCAAAACGCAGGAGGGTCTTGCAGAACAGAAGGTGAGAGAAGCACTCCATGGCTTCAAAACAGCCAACAAAGATATATGGAAGAACGCCAAGAAAGTAGCAGCAGGCTTAATTCAGCAGCACAAAATGACTCTTAAGTCCGTTACATCAATCATATTATCTGGCAAGGATTGTCTGAAAATGAATGACAGTGGCTCTGCAGAGATGAGGAAATGGATTCAAGTAAGTAAGCACACTGCAGCAGTTGGCCAAAGAATGGAGTATGAAAAGCTTTGCAGAACCAGCTTTGCTTCTGTTGTGGATGGGTTATGTCAAATGGAAGGACTTGAAGACATTTGTAACAAGCTTGCCAATGATTGCACACTGCGAGACTGTCTATGGCACCTCACAGACTATAAAATACTTAAACAGCAACTTATGCAGTCAGGAAGCAGGGCAAACCTATCAAAGGAGCTTTTTCTGCTCAAAGACATGAAGAATGACTTTCTTGATGTGGAGGCAACAAGCCTTGAAGTGAAACACTTTCCTGGACAGGACATTTGGAAAGACCTTCACATTCCACCAAAGAACCAGCATTATCCATCTGGAAAGCACTTGCTGACCTTTTTGAGGACCCAGCTCACCTAAAGTGCAAACAACTGGTCCGAATCTTTCTCAAGCTCAAAGAATTTGCAGATCTCAGCCCCAGTGAAGCGTGGAAACAAGTAACAGAATCAGATTCAGACTCAAAAATTCTTCCAAGAAAGTGGTGGGATCATGATGCAATGGATGTTGAGCAAGGACAGCTGGCATTAGCAAACCAGTCATCAAACAGCTTACTGATCTCGGCTATCCCAAGGAGGCAGAATTTGCTGGCATGATTGCTCGCTTTTATGATGCATTTGACACTGAGGTGGCAGTATGTGATGAAGTCATGCACTACTTCCAAGCAAAGCTTGGAAGCGAATTGTCATCCCCTCTAACTGCAACAAAGTCACAATTCTCTGGTCTGAACAGTGAAGTTGTGTGGGGGTCCTAATGAATGCAGCGGCTTTGAAAGCTCTTCTCAAGAATTTGCTGAGCCTACCTGAGAATATTCAGGATGCAGAAGATGCAAAGAAAAAGGATGAAGTTCCTTTCCCAGTCTTGAATACTCGCAGCCTTGGAACAAAACCAGTTGAACAAACCTTCAATCATGTGCGGGAAAAGGATAGGTCTGGTGGATGTGGAAGGAATGATAAATCAAATGCAGAAGAACTCAAGTCATCAGTCAATGCTGTTCTGGTTGCGGAAAAGTATGTCAACATACCCAATGAAAAGCATGGATTTTCTATTGGAAGAGTATCATCAGGAAAAACCTATATTGATAAGACTGCAGAGGAAGATTTGAGGTCACAATCCCGCCTGCCGAAAATATTTAAGTCATCGGCAGGAGAGAAGAAACAAACAAAATCTATTCGCACAGACCCATGCGAAATGCCAATCCCAACTGCTCGGAGCTTCAGCAAGGTGAAAGCTAAAGCTGCGGCCCTCTTTCCAGATCGTAAGGAGAACACCCTGCCATCTTCGAGCAGCCTGGTCCACTTTGATGCCTCACCGCCTTCACAGCGAACTAAGAGTCCCTAAAGCCGGCGAAGATCGTGTCTTTCACAAAATTTTTTTTTGTCCTTTTCCTTTTGTTTCTCATTTTATTGAGAAATAAAAGTAGCCAATCATCACCTGGCGTTGGGCAGTCTTTGAAACTACCAAGGCCTGCTCCGAGGAGTTTCCGTTTTGCATGCCGCTGTGAACAGCGTGGTTTGAGTAAAAGAAAATCGAACCATGAGCGCGAGATAGGCAGACAGACAGAGAGACAGAGAGAGAGAGAGAGAGTGAGGGAGAGAGAGAGAGAGAGAGAGCGACAGAGAGGTCCGCGCTAACGAAGAAAAAAATGAAGAAAAAAAAATGAAGAAAAACAAAAAAAAAAAAAAAAAAAAAAGACCGACAAACCAAACGCGACGCGACGGACTGCCCACCGACGCGGCACCTCCACGCCCGCCGTACCCAACTGTACAGAGCACTACCACGGCACAGCCCCTCCCCCAAACCATGCCCTTCCTCTCGCGCATCACTACCTTCTCTTTCAACAAGGAGACCTTCTGGACCGTTGGCGGGTTCATGATCGTCAAGAACTTGCTGCTTTTCATCAACTTTCTCGCCTTGGTAAAGTGGAACGCTTTTTCTCGCCCCTTCCTAAAACTAGCCCCAATTCCTCAACTCCTCGCTCCTCGTCCAAAAACTCGCGTACCCACTTTGCCGTCATCCCCACCCTCCCACTGATCAACGGAAAAATACTCCCCACTAGCTCGCTGGCATCCTTCTCATCGCCGCGGGCGCCTATCTTCAAGTCTCAGCACCCTCCACCGGTGACCTGATTCACCTCTCAACTACGATCGCTGCGGGTTCCCTCGGCGTCGGGATCGTGGTTGTGGTCGTATCGTTCCTCGGGTGCTTTGGTGCGGCGAACGAGAAGGGCATGATGCTCAAGACGTACTTTGGGCTACTATGTGCACTGGTGGTGCTGGAGCTGGGTGTCGGCGGTGCGGCGTATGTGAAGCGAGACGCGGTGAGGCCGGGGTCCTTTACTAACTTTATGCAAATATTCGAATCTGATGAACCTTGGGAAAGGTGGCCGATCTCGTTGAAAGGCAGTGGGAGAAGCTGATCGCGGACAACACGACGGCGTCAACGAACACGATCCTCCAAATCGAACACACTGTTCGTTACCTCCCACCGAAATGTTTTTTCTTTCCTTTGATTTCCCTCGTTGATCATCAACACTTTTCCCCCACTGCATATCAGTTCCAATGCTGCGGCTACCGCACCCCCACCACCCTCTCTGTGCCGGCGACCGACTGCCCGCTTACCCTCGGCTACCCAAACCCCTGCTACTCCGTCCTTTTGGACGCCCTCCGCTCCTCCCTTTCGCTCATTGGCGGCGCCGGTGTTGGACTGGGCGTGGTCGAGTTTATCGGGATCGTGTTCTCGGCGCTGCTATTTGTACGAATCGCGCGGCGGGAGCGGGCGAGCGAGAGCCTGCTTGGGGAAGCGTGGCGGATCAACAGGGACAAGATCCAGTACGGGTGAGAGCAATTTGCTCTATGACAAGACGTGACACTGATCATCCGTTGTGCAGCTACGCGAACTACCAGTACGTGTGAGCTAAAGCGTGAGTATAACGATGCTGCAAGACGCGCTGCCCGCGAGAATTGGAGTCACGGCGGAGCCGATTCATTTTCTTTCTACAAACACTAGATTCATGTTGTGCTTTTTTCGCGTGTAAAATTTTAATGGAGCAAATTGACTGAGTGCAAGCCCAGAAATAGAAGCAAAGAATTATCGATCGGCGTTTCCATTCCAAGCCAGTTCTCATATCGATGCACTTAATTCTTTGATTGAAGCAAGAGATGAGAATTTCTGCATTCGGCCTCGATGCGGCCTCTCAAATGCGCTTCAAGTTTCGTCTTCAGGGCAGCGGGTTCTTGCTTCTTCAATGCAGTAGAAGACTTTCGACCTGCGGACCTGCCACCCCTCGTACCTTTATTCTCAGCTCGCTTGTCCGCACTTTGGGCGTGGCCTCGGCTAGAAGCTGCACCCCGAGGGTCCCACCTTGTTTCCGTCGCGATTCCACATGAGAACTCTCTAGACAAGCTTTATCTCATCAACCACTGCAGATTTGATCACCTCCGCGGACTCCTGGCGGGATAACCATCTTCCAGTAGGATATGGATCGTCCATATCTTCGAATTCTTGGAATGAGCTTTTCCAAATTCACTCTAAATTCTCCTCCAGTTCGGGTAAATGTTCATCGTAGCTTTTTGCATGAAGCCCTTGCTCAACAGCGTCCCGCGCAGGGGCGACCTTCAGTTGCATTTTCAGAGCCTCCTGCGCAGCGACTATATTTAATCGCTTCTCCAGAGCTTCTTGCTTAATCCCGGTCGCCTCCTCCACGGCCAAGCGTACCCGCTGCGCTGTTCGGCACCAGCAGGTTTCTTTGATGTCTTGCCGCAGTTTGCGAAACTCGCTCCCGCTCTTGATGGCCTCTTCAAGGTCCGCCTCCAGTTCCGCTGGCCACAGAGAGCGCGGAAGGCGCGCTCTGCCTCTGCGAGTCGCGGCTGAAGCACCCAGTCGTTCGGCCACCACTGCAGCTTGCGTTTTTCCAACTTTGAGAAGGCCTGCTCAACCTGAGTCATGGCGTTGGACTCTGCGCGCAGCAAGGCGAGGACGTTGGTTAGACCGTCCCGTTCGCCTTGCTCGGACGCGATCCTTTCTCCCCACTCTTTCTCATCATCCCTTCGGACAAGGTAGTGGCTTCGATGTCATTCGCCGCTGGCCTTTAACGAAGGGAACGCTGCAACCAGATCTTCGGGTTCGTCCCCCACTCAGAGCGAGTGCCCAGTTCCGCGTTGAAGGCAGTCCGCGCACGCGCGGACGCGGAGTGAGGTCGAACGGCATGCAGAAGGCACGCGGAAGACCGGCCCACTGGAGAAAGAGTGACGCGCACTCGGAGTACATGGCTGGAGACGCGGGCGAGCTCGATGAGCTTACAATCTGCGTCTTCTTTGCCCATGAAAGACAAACAGTCAAAGCCACGTGCAGTTGCAAACCGGCTCTGTCGCCTCCACTGCATCCCCTTCATGGAGCCAACGGCAGGGCAAATGGGCGTGAGATACATATATTGCGCCTCCTACCCATAGTGGCGAAGGTTCTGTCTACATCCGATCCTTAAATTTTAAGGTTGGATTGCCAGCAAATCATACTTCTTTCCATGGGTTCGTGGTCTAGTGGTATGATTCCTCCTTCGGGTGGAGGAGGTCCCGGGTTCAATCCCCGGCGAGCCCCGTTTTGCTGCTTGGGTAGGGTTGTCTGAATATGTCCGTTTTCTTCCTGACAGTTCGTATATTGCGACTTGCACACAATATAAAGTGCAGATGCGGCATGCACCGCACGCCATACCAAGAGAAAGTCCATGTCAGAGTGCATCTCAAGAGGGTTACTTGTCCTTTATTCATCCATAGAATGAATGAAAATAGTAAGGCAAAAATACTTGGTTTGTTACATACTATGTCGAGAAGACGCCAAAACAGCGCTTGTCCAGAGAGGCGGCACCCTTCTTTTCTTGCCCGTCTCTCCAGCACAGGCCACCCATCTTTTTCTCTTTTTTTTTGGTTTCAACGAGTCACCGTCTCAGGGACCGCGTCGTCGACAACGGCGACGAGGATGCGCTCGAGTGGGCGCGGCGCGACCGGCTCGTCGCCGAGCAGATGGTCCACCAAAGCGGTGTCCGTCTCGTCCCGCATCGAGTCCGCGCCTAAGATCAGCGCCGCGCCGTCCCAGCGCCAGCTAGACGCCACGCCCGTCGCCGCCAGACGCCACTGCTGCCGCGAGTCTCTTTCGCCGGAGCCCGACGAGGCGGCGCCGACAGGCACTGCAACGGGTGCTGCTGCATCGCTGCCGTCACCGCCGAACTGCAGGACGCGGGAGGGGCCGGCACCGACCGAGCCGTCGCAGACAAAAATGCGGCCGGCGCCCGTGTGGGCGAGCTCCGTGAGGTCAAAAATCTGGCCGGCGCGGAGAGCCGCGGCCGGGTCGCCGATGCATGGGGCAAATGTGATGGCGGTGGGGGGGGATGTGGTAGTGGTCGCTGCGGCTGCGAGAAAGGGTTCTTCGGCCAGATGCGGCTGCTCGGAGCTTGATTCTGCGGCATGGACCATGGCGACCGCGGCCTGGAGGCACAGCGAAGGATTCGCCCGCGACACGATACGTCCGCGGACACGAGCGGTTTCGCGCTCGAGGTGGTGGTATGCGCCGCCGCTGCCGGTGTTCACTGGCTGCAGACGGAACTGGAAAAGACGGTCCCAGGTTGACTCTGGCACCGTGGTCGACCAGGCAAACGAGTTTGCGACGACCGCGGGGATCGGCTCCCGGCCTGGCTGCTGGGAGAGCGGTGCGACAGCGCGGCGGTCGGCGCCAAGCCGCGCGGTCCCGTTGCTGTCTTCCAGCGAGAAGAGGTACGACAAGAAGCGCGACCCCGCAGCGTCCGTCTTGTCGAAGCGGTGCAGCGCCCACGTCAGTAACGGAGAGCTCAGGTCGGGTTTGCTGGGTGCCTTCTTCGGCGCCCGGAGCTCAAAAGTCCAGACAGAGTGCTCGCCTTTGCGTTGCCCGCCCCTCGACAGGGAGACGGGCGATCGGCTGTTGACGTCGCCAAGAACGATCACGTCTTTTCCGCGAACGCGAATGCTTCCTTTCCGCGGCTTCCCCGTCGTTAATTTACGGTCCAAAACACTGGTGAGGTCGAAAATCTGGCCGCTGTACCACGCCTCCACGTCGTCAGAAATTCTGAGCGATCGGATCATTCCCTTAATGTGACGAACAATTAAAGAGCAACAGTCCAATTAATAAAGCAATGAGTCCGTCGAAGCATCGTCATGGCCCCCTACCTGATGTTTAGTGACCTGGCAGGAAAGACGCTCGTTGCTCAAGTGGATGCGCGCCAGCATCGGGGGACGATCCCCTGCCCACGAAAAACCAACCGCTCGCAAGAGGCCGACGGGGTCCTGAACCAGCTCCACGCGGAACGACTGGTTCTGAGATCCGGGCTTGAGCTCGGCGAGTCCCATTCTGGCGTCGATTTGGTAGGTGCCGGAGTTCCACGAGTCCCACCCAAACTTTGTGTTTCCGAGCCTGACGACGAGCTCGTCCGTGCGCAGGTTAAACATGCCGGGGATCTCGGCGGCGTACCAGTCGTCGTTGTCCGTTTTGGAGAATGCCAAGCCGAGGACGTTGCCGTTCTCGACGCGCTCGCGCACGAAAAAGCCGTCGCTGACGGGAAAGTCTCGCGGGAGCTGCTTAGGGAGGGGGAGTGTCTCGGGAACGTATTCGAACAGCCGCCAGAGGTAGTTTCCTTGCTTCAGCGTGATGCGCTTGTCATACCAAATAGTGAAACCGGCGTCCGCCATACGCTTGACTGGCTTGTACAGCAGCTGCCCGCTTGCCATTTTGATGTGGCCTTGGTAGCAGGGAACGTTCAAGGGTGTAAGATTCAGACTCAGGAGCTCGGACAGGTCGAATATCTGCCCGGCTTCCCACGCCTCTTCGTCGTGGTCCTTTCGCAATTCCTGCCGAAGGATCTTTCACGAAAAAATTGTTGTAATATGAGAAGAAACGAATTGGAAGGGGGAAATAAAGCGTATAAGTGCACACCTTATCCGAGCATTCGCAGTATAACCCCGAAGGTGCTTTCAACCGAACAAGCACCGGCGGCGGCGCGTCAGGCGACACCACGACCGGAGACATTTTCTGCCGTAATGCAGCCGGGTCGTCGACGAGCTCTGGCTCAAACAGCTGGATGTCTCGCGTGGGCACGTCTTCGCTGAGAGTGATCTGACTCCCGCGCTCCTTGCCCACGGCTTGCCAGAAGTACTCCTCGTCGCCGATTGTTTGGCTCACGCGCAGTTTGATCTTCCTTGTGACGGATGGGAAGGTGGGGAACAAATTAGCACTTTGTCGATTGGAAAATGAGAGGAGGAAAGTAGGGTGGAGTAATGCGAGGTTCAAAGAGGAATACCTTAGCGGACCGTCGGTCGGCGGCTGGATCTCTTTGGTGTGGCTCGACGACGCGATGATGGCATTCTCATCAAAAGCCGTGCGGGCGGAGTACAAGTCCGCCTGAGTGGCGGACGCGGCCTTCTGTATTGAGAACGCAGCGGCTCGCGCATAGGCATCCGCGTCCTCCGGCCCCGTGACGCCAAACGATCGGAGGAGGAACGCGGTCCAGCGGATTCCGGTGGCCCAGTCGTTGTCGGTGATGCCGCGGGTGTCAAAATCTTCGGGGGCCTCGCTGAGCAGCCAGAGGCGGTCCCAGCCGTTCTTGGGGCCGCCGCGGCTGGTGACGAGGTGCGGGGACTTGGCGAGTTCAAACTCCGTGGTTGCCAGGAACGCGTCGCCGCCCACAAAGATGCGGCCGGGAACTGCGCGGTAGTGGCCGCTGCGCAGGTCGATGGTCGTCTCGCCAGACAGCGGCTGGAAGCACTCTGTCAAATCAAATATGACGCCTTCGTTGAACGCCTCTTCGTCGTCTTCTGGGGTGAACCATGACTGTGATTTGAAGTTTGAGAGTCAATAAACCGGCAGCGGAGATGAAGCCTTAATCTCCATACCTCGGTGATTTTTTCCTTCTCTCTGGCCAGCTCTCTCGAGTGCCACATCGAAACAATGCGTCCCTGTATTGCCGATTCCTTGTGGATGGGGCTACCCTTCTCAATCAAGCGCAGCTCAAACCGTTGCGTCTCGTTCAGATCCGTGGGCAGCCGCGCGCCAACGGAGAGGACAGTCTCCGAGTTCCACGACTTGCTCTTGACCTGGAGGGTCAAACCTGACGCGGGGTTGGTGACGACAAAGACGAGCGGGCGCTCATTGCGATCGAGCCGGCGGCAGGGCATGAGAACGGCGGGGCCGGTCATGGACGGCATTTTCGGACTCGCCCAGACCCAGCGGGCGCGCTGGCTGGGCCGGTAGCGGTTGGCGACCTGGATGACTCGGGCTTCGACCCCGAAGCCGTCGGGGGCGAGCCATGCTTTTGGGACGGGAACGCCGGCGCCAATCTTGGTTCCGGCGGGGAACCGGCCGGTCAGGAAGGACCAGTCGCGCTGAAGGAGGATGCTCTCGAGTCCAATGTGGTCTTCGTGGTGCGACTGAGGTGTGGTCTAAGTTTCTTTCTCCGGTTCATATTCGTGGTAACCAAAACTTACTGAATGCCAAGCAACCTGCGCGTTAAGCAAGTTCGGATGTGACCCATATAACTGGCGGAATGGGAACTTTCGACGAAGGAGACCCAGAGCGCCTGAACCGAAAGGAGTTGTCAAGCAGTTGGCCTCAAAGTCCAACATAAACAAAAATAATGTAGAGTGAACTACCAACCAAACAAGCGATCTTCGAGATAATAGCTCTGGCGCAGCCCTTGGCCGAGGCTGACGTGCATCATGACAAGCCCTTTCAGTTTGACGATATCGGAGCGCAATGCCTGGGTGTTCAGAATGTCGAGGCCCTTGAACTGGAGCTCCTGGGCGGCCAGTGCCATGGCGTCCATGTCGACGGCGCACGGGACAATCTTGTTTTCTTTTCGATCCATGATTTTCACAACCATCGCAACGCTGTCGGGGAGGAGGCACTCCTGGAAGGTCCAAATGCGGCTTATGAGCCAAATGTATTCGGTACAGTTAATGACGGTTGCATCTGTGGAGAATTCAAAAAGAAAAAGATGCCAGCCCACGCAAAACAAAAAGAAAAAATAAAAATCAGCTCACCCAAACCAATCGCTTCTGGCAAAAAGCTCCAAAAGGTTTCTCAGAGTGCTCACAACGAGCGCCATAGCATCCGTTCCGACCGCAGCATCCTTTTCGCTGGAGGACGCGACCGATGCGCGTGCAAAGGCTTCCATCTCCGACTTGAGGTTCATCTTGAGGAGCTTGGTATCGCACCAGCGGGTGATGAGTCCAGCGTCGTTGCGGCTGAAGCCAGTCCACTTCTCGCCAAAGTTGTACTTGCGGGACAGCCGGTTCACTTCGGCGGTGAGAGCGAGGACGTGTTCGAGGGACGCGGCCTTGCCCATCGATCGGACGACCGAGAAATCTGGAAGCAAGGCGGCCGGCCCGTCGCCAACGTCAATCACTTCTTTGGGCGGGCCAAAGGCAAAGCAGCCGCGCGCGTGTTCGTAGTAGGAGCCCATCAGTGGGAGCTCAGAGTACCGCTCGGCTTTGCTTTGTTCGTCGGAGCCTTGGTTCAGGCAAAGAACATCAACCCAGGCGTACTTGTAGCCGCAGTCCCGGCTAAAAGAAAGCAAAGATTATTTGAGAATTCAGTTGAGTCCATTACGGTTGAATACACTCACCAAACGTCCAGTTTAAATTGAAGTTCTTCAATTGCTGCGTGCGGCACTGGCCAGTTGACGCCATATTTGGACCCATCATGCATCTCGACGTAACCCCATCTGGGCAAAGGGAAAGACAAGATGAGGTGCTTTGTTGGCATTGCTAAGGAGGGTGAACAGAACTTACACGTAAGAAACGGCGGCATACTCCTCCCACCCCCCGGGAGGCTCTTTGCCCTCGTCGCGCCGCTCGACGCGCATTGTATGGAGGTTAACAAGCCTCTTTGGCGCGACGCGGTCGTTTAAGACAAACGCCGCTGGGCGGTGACGGAAGGAGCGGGGCATCAAATTGAGACGCGCGCCCATTCCGTCGCCGCGGGCGGATTCGGCGACATCGTCGTTCGACCAGACAACGTCGATTGAGTCCCTAAGGACGACCACCCTGCCGTCGTCCTGGACGCAGACGACATAGTTGCGATTGTCTGACCTTGGCGGCGACCGCGGGGAGGCGCCTCCGGACGTCCAGCACTGCCTCGTCTTGTTCCCGCCGAGGTCTGCGTAGAGGGACAGAGTGCCGTCGCTGCGGAGGGTGAGGCTGTTTGCGAGCGAGTTAGCGGTGTTTGAGGACCAGACGCGGGTGCCGGTGGACCGGTCCCAGAGGATGAGGTCGCCGTCTTGTTGGAGGAGGAGGTGGAAGCGGAGAGACGGGCTCGAGATGGCTTCGAAGCGGCGCAGCGGAGGGTCCAGGGTCGATTCGCTGCCCTTGCGGACGCGGCCTGTTGCTGTGCCGCTCGCCTCCCAAATAACCTTGTCATCATCAAGGTAAAGTGCGACACGGCCCACGTCTTCGATGGAGAGGCGGTAATCGTGGCCTCGATTGTACATGTCTGTGTTAGAAGCCCATCGCTCACCCTTTCCGCTCGCCTTGAACATGCAGATATTGCCGTCGTCCTGCAGCGTCAAGCGATCGGCAAACTGGCCCTCCGTCATCGCTGACCACACGACTTTCGGCGAGATTTCGAGGCCGTCCTCGCTGCTTTCACCATGGTCGTAGAGGCAAAGGTTGCTGTTGACCTCGAAGACGAAGCGGAAGCGACCGTTCGGGCTCACCATGTACTCTCCGCGCTGCATGTACTCCCCACGAAGGAGAGAAGATGAGGGTCGGAGCTTTGGCGGAGGAGTGGACTGCCATAGAATGCCCTCCCCATGCCTGAACAGCACAATGTTACCGTCGTCGTGCACCGAGAGGGTGTTGTACTTGCCAAGCCCGTACACCCAAGTAGCCGTACTCCACCGACAGTTCTTTGACACCGCCTCTCCGGCGTACAGGCAAAGGTTCCCATCCTTTTGCACAAGGAGCAGGTCGGTCGGGGGCGACACGCCACCCGTATTGCTGGTCCAAGTCCTAGCTCCAATGTCTCTGTCCCACAAAACGAGGTCCCCATCCTTCTGAAAGAAAAGCTGAAAGCGACCAGACGGGCTGGGTAGGGTCTCTCCTCGGTGAAACTTAACACCAACTGGCAGTACTGGGTCAGAATCTGCTTGCCAAATGACGGTGGTATTGTTTTTGTACAGCGCAACGCGACCCGTGTCTTCCAACTCGAGGCGATAGTCTGGTCCGGCACCGTGTCCCCAGGTGTAGGAAGACCAGCGACATTCGTCAAAATTGGTGTACATGCAGAGGTTGCCGTCTTCCTGCATGGTCAGCCTCTCTCCAAAGCGTCCCGAAGTCTTTGCGGACCAGACGCACTTTGGACTGCCGCCGTCTGCAGTTTTGTCATCGTAAAGCACCAATTCGCTGTTGGCCTCGAAAACGAAGCGGTAGCGACCGCTGGGGCTCACAATCGACTCGCCACGCCTCAAGGACTCGCCGCGTTTCAAAATGTTCGAGTGTAGGACTCGCGCGACCGGTTTCGTCTCCCATATGGTCTCCACGCCGTCCATGATGAGCTGGATGTTGCCGTCGTCCCCCACGCAGAGTCGATAGTCGTGTTCCGCGCCAGGCCACTTGTTAGTGGCCCACCGGCAGTTGTCTTGGATTCTTTTGCCAGTGTAAAGGACCACGTTCCCATCTTCTTGCACGACGAGAAGGTCGGCAGGAGGCGAAAATCCAGTGGTGTTGGTCGCCCACACGCGCGATCCTGTTGTTCTATCAATCATGACCAAATCGCCGTCCCGTTGTAATGTGAGTTGGAATTGGCCCGAGAGACTCGTCAAACTTTCGCCAGGTTTGAAAGCCGTCTCCCGACACAGGACGGCGGAGCTCGCCTCCCAAATGACGGTAGCACCGTCTTTGTACGTGACGATTCGGCCTGTATCTTCCAACATGATGCGATACTCGTGGTTTGTGCCGTGCTTGAAAACGTTGGAGCTCCACAAAACTTTTCCCTTTGGAGACGTGGACATGCGGAAATGGCCGTTTGCCTCGAGGGTCATCAAATTCCCAAAGAGTCCGTCCGTCTTGGCGGTCCAGAGACGTTGGGAAGGACCGCCGCCAACGGGGTCCTCATACAGCGCCAGGTCGCTGTTGGCTTCGAAAACAAATCGGTAGCGGCCGTTTGGGCTGACCAGGGTATCGCCGCGCTTCATCGTCGCACCCCGCTCGAGCACGTTCGACGGGAGAAAGTGCTGGAGCGGGTTCGATTCCCAGATGACTGCGTCCCCGAGTTTGTGTAGCACAATGTTTCCGTCGTCTTGGACCATAAGGCAGTAGCAGTAACCCTCACCAAACCGCCCAGTGTCGGTGCTCCAGCAGACTTTGTCGCCCGCGTAAAGGCACAGGTCGCCGTTCCGTTTCAGCACGAGAGAGTCCGGCGGCGGGGAGCAGGTAAAGGTGCTAGTGGACCAAGCGCGGGACCCCGAGACGCGATCCCACAGGACGAGGTCGCCGTCTTCTTGGAGTACGAGGTGGAACCGGCCGGACGGGCTGGGCACCGTCTGTCTGGTGCACAACGGGGTGTTGTAAAAGAGTCCGACCGCCGCGCTCACTTCCCATATGACCGAGTCGTTGTCTTTGAAGAGGGCGACCCGACCTTCGTCCTCCACAGCTATGTGGTACTTGTGGCCCTTACCGTGCGCGTTCGTGCTGGTGCTCCACCGGCACGTGCTTCCGGACGCCGTGTACATGTCAAAGCTACCGGACTCGGTTATTTTGAGGACATCGCCAAACGCTCCGTCGAGTTTCGCAGACCAAATTCGGTTGGCGCTGCTGCCATCGGCGCCGTGGTCGTACAGAGCTATATCGCTGTTGGCTTCAAACACGAAACGGTACTGGCCGCTTGGGCTGACGAGGGCGTCGCCGCGACGCATGGTTTCGCCGTACTTGAGGACATTGGAGGGAAGGATCCTCGGGGAAGGGTTTGACTCCCAGATAACCTCGGCTTCGTCCTTCCGGAGGATAATGTTTCCGTCGTCTTGGACCGAGAGGCGATATGCGTGGCCTTCACCATGCTGCCAAGTGTCTGTGCTCCAGCGCAAGTTTTCAGGTACTTTATCCCCTTGGTATAGGCAAAGGTTGCCATCCCCCCTCAGCGCGAGGACGAAGCCAAGCTCCGGGTTGTCGGAGGCAGTGTTGGTGCTCCAAGCGATGCGGTTGTTGTTGATGATGGTGCCATTGTTGGTGGTAGTGGCAGTGGTGGGGACGCCGGCACGCGTAGAAGACGACTTTAGAAGAACGAGGTTGCCGTCCTCGAGCAAGGCGAGGTGGTATCGGCCGTTGGGGCTCGCGACGGACGCTGCCGCGGCGGCGGCGTCGCCGGCGACAACGACGATCTCCGAGCCTGCCTCCATTAAGGTTTATCTCTTTTTCTTCTTCTTCTTCCCTTTTTTTTTTTTTTTTTTTTCTTTTTTTGTTCGCGCTCTGTTCCCTCCCCTTTTCGACTTCTGTATTATAATCCAAAATAGGCAGTGATTGTGTAGGCAGGCAAGACCGACAGACACAGGAGCGAAGAGACAGACACGGATGCCACTGGCGAAGCGCGCGACTTGAAGACGCAGACAGAGACAGAGACAGAGACAGAGACAGCAGGTACGCATCCAGCTGTTGATCCGACCATATTTGCAGGCAGAAAAGAAACAAGAAACTGTGCCGATTTTGTTTCGATCTTCATTTTCATTTGTCGCACAAGACAAGACAAGTGACCACGAGACAGATGTCAAGTCAATAAACATTGATTGACAAGGGTGCTTGCCAGACACTGGTGATGTTGAGCAATTGCGACCAACGAGGCAGAAAGAAGTAAGAAAGTTACAAAAACCTACTGCCCGGCACGGCAGGACAACTGGCAGTTGTGGTGTGGACGAGGTGAATAACTAGGAAAGAGAGCGCGAGAAAGGTTAGTAGTCACTGTTTCAAACAGTAGTTGTTCTCACCTTTTTTTTTTTTTTTTTTTTTGTTTTGAAGAGGAGGAGCATGAACCTCTTTCACCTGCGAACTTCTTGTGGGAGCCATACTGGTGGGAGCTCTAGGACTGAGCAAAGTATAAAAATCCCCGCTGGCCAAGGAAAAGAGTGCAGCACTTGTATGAAGTGTTGTTGTGCGTGCCCCCAGTCGCGGGAGGAGGCGGTGATGAGGGAGGCCCGTGCCGCGATGCGAGCCTCTATCCTCTTCGCCGTGGACAAGTTTTCCCTTGAAGGGAGGAAGTCGGAAGAGGAGCCTATTTATTGGCCCCCTCTCTGGTTGGGTATTGTTGGCAGTGTTGGGTGAACTTTCTTTGTTCTATTCGCCTATTGCTTTTCGACCTAAAAAAAAACCCCCCAATCAAGGAACTCATCGGTATCTCACCGCCGCCTCGACCCTCGTCCACCGCATTCTCACAACCGCCTCAAAGACATACCGAAGAAGAACCCACTGAGATAACACGTTTGCAATGCGCCAAATCCACTGGCTGGCGCTGGTCCCGAGCAGAATCTTTTCCTCCTCCGCCACGCTGCCGTCGGGCAAAAAAGCAGTTATGCGGATCACAGTCAGGGACGACGGCAGTCGGCCTTCCAAGATATCGAGCTCCACCGTGTACGGCGCGGTCGCCGCGTCTCCGCCGAACGCCTCCAGCGCGATGGGAACATCCGTGTGAGCGCCATTTCCACCGAGGTGGCGGCCCGGCAGCGGCTGCTTCCGCCAAATTAACCCGCTTGTCGCGTCCCTTCGCTTCTGCAGCCTCCCCGTCTCGCACTGGTTCCGGACGAACGCTTCCCAGGCGGCCACGAACGCGTCGACGTCGGCCGACTTGCCGTCCGCGCGCCAGAGCAAGCCAAACAGGTCCGAAACGAGAACGTAAAACGGCGCCGTCAGTGGGACCACGAGGAGCAGCCCGCCGAAAACCGCGTACATTAAAATCGACGGTTCTTCGTACAAACGGCACAGCGAGTAGGCGAACTCCACCGAGTACTGGCGGGTGTACACGGCAAAGAGCGCCAGGGCGACGTCGGCCAGCAGCGCGATGGTGAAGAACCCGGGGAGCTCGCGGAGGACGAGGGCGCTGAGCGGGGTGAGGGCGGCGGTGCCGGGGGCCGTTCGGGCGCGGCGGGCGCGGCGGACGAACGGCGCGGCGACGAAGACGGCGGCGTTCACGACGAGGTAGGCGGCGGCGACGGCGGCGAGGAGTGGGAACAGCTTGCCGAGCGTGTAGATTTGCGGGGAGACTTGGCAGCCGACGGTGTCGGGTGTGCGGATCCACGGGTCCATTTGCGACGGCGCGAAGCAGTGCGGGGAGCAGACGTCCGGCTTGTACCCACCGTAGAAGCAGAGGCTGCCGGGCTCGACGTTCGTCTTGCAGTAGCCATAGGCGTCGCAGATCACGCCCGTCGAGTTGACGACGGCGACGCACGGCAGGACGGTGGGAGTCGCAGTTGCCGTTGTCGCCGTCGTGGTTGCCGTTGTTGTTGTTGCTGTGGCCATGTGGCCTCGACTCGATATTAATTAAGAAAAAAAAAAATTTTTTTTGTTTGTCTGTTGTGAGATCAAAAAATAAATAACTGCCAAGTTGAACGCAAGCCACCCCGAGGACTCGTGGAGGCAAGTGTGTGCGTGTGTGTGTGTGTGTGTGTCGATCCTGTCTTTCCTGTGTCTTTCTTTCCTTCCAAACGTTTCTTCCCAAAAAGGCATCATCAATCAGAGAAAGACACTTCCCTCCCTCGGAGAGCTCTGCGTATTATCAAATGCTCTCATAAGTCCTGAGAATGCAGAAGTACGCTGCATTTCTTGTGAAGGAGCTCCTTCCCAGAGCGGCGAAAGTTTGCTGGCTCGAAAAAGAAAAAGGTAGAAAAATCTGATATGGAATGCAGAGCGAAGTCATCACGCTCTGTGTTTCCAAGATCCTCTGTCCTCTGACGTTTCTTCAAGAGTAAACAATAAGTAAAATGCCATCACTGTAAACAGTCTAGTCTGAGTGAGTGAGTGAGTGGAAGGGGTGAATGAAGTGGAGATGCGTTTTTTTTTTTTTTTTTTTTTGGGTGGTCCTCTCCCCAACTTGGAGAGAAAGAGAAAAAAAAAACTCTGCTATGAATTATTGATACATAATGATGATGTGCGTGCTATAATAGTTGCAAGGCAAGTGTGACCAGCAAAAACCAAAAACCTCTCCTATCTTATCTGCTTGAGCAGAGGAGGAGGAAAACTGTTTACACCAGGCTTCTGTTCCACTTGATACTTGGAGTATTGTCAACAGCACAAGCCATCGCCTGGGTCTGCATTGGCAGTGGCTCTCTCTCCCCATGGGCATTGTGAGAACAATAACTGACAGTCACAATAGGTTCAGGTCCGTCTTGTGCCTCTTGCTGCTAACCTGTCAGTTCTGCCAAACAATCGGAGTCTCCAAAGTTAAACTGCCAGTGTTTTCTTTCTTTTCGACAAGTACAATGTGCTGGGGTGTCAGGAACAGGGCAGGACAGGACAAGGCAGACAAGGAACTGAGAGGAGTGATGATTGAATTGGAAACAATAATTCACTTGAGGGATGGGACAGGTCCCCCATCCCCCTTTTATACCTTTTGAGAGTGTTCCTTGTCAAGACTCAAAGAAAGTTCCAGAAAGAGCAATTAGTAATACAATGATACCAATGATACCAACGACAACAAGGCAAGTCAGGAAAGCAAAGAAGGTTCCAGAAGGTTCCACAAGGTTCCATGAAGGAATGTTCTAGAAGGTTCCAGAGGTTTCCAGAGGGTGATTCATAACATGACTGCTCTCTGCCGCTGCCTTCCCGCCGCAGGAAAAAGCCTTCTGCTGGTTACAGGCTGCTCTGCCAACTTCCCTGCCAGATTGTGATCCCCAGAACCTGACTGCTCTCTGCCACCTCATCTGCTAGATCCCAATCTTTGCTCTTGACCTTTTGATCTCTGCTGCTGTGGCTGCCAGATCACAATCATCACTCCCCAGACTTTTTTTGATCCTTTTCCGGTAGTGCAGAGCACATCAGCGTGCTTCATATGTAAACAGTCTACTCTGAGTGAGTGAGTGGAAGGAGTGAATGAAGTGGAGATGTGTGTTTGTGGGTGGTCCTTCTCCCCAACTTGGAAAGAAAGAGAAAAACTCTGTTATGAATTATTGATACATGATTTGCACGCTGTAATAGTTGCTTGGCAAGCGTGACTGGCACAGGGAAAAAACCTCTCCTCTGTTATCTGCTTGAGCAGAGGAGGAGGAAAACTGTTGACACCAGGTTTCTGTTCCACTTGATACTTGGAGTATTTGTCATCAGTGCAAGCCAGTGCCCAGGTCTGCATAAGCGGTGACTCGCTCTCCCATGGGCATTGCGAGAACGATAACTGACAGTCACAATAGGTTTGGGTCTGTCTTGTGCCGCTTGCTGCTAACCAGTCAGTTCTGCCTGACAATATGAGCAAAATGATAAGAATGATTTTGGGCGCTTGGGCTTACTTCATTGCGCACATACTCCATGGGTTCTGGCCAAATCAGAGTGATGCAATAATGATGTCATGCATGGCTCATTCCTTCCAAACACAAGTGACATACTCTTCAGACTTGCATCTTGGTCTTCAAGTCCCAATTCAAATCTCTCGCTGCTAAATAAGTCTGATTCCCGAGACCTTTGCAGCAGGCCGTGGACGGAAGGAGCGCACCAATTGAGCAACAGAGGTCTCCATCGTGTTTGGGTGTGTCATTTTTGTTTTTTTTCTTCCTCTCTCTCTTTTTCGTTGTGTGCTGTGCATTTCTCCGCTGAGCTCGTGGACGAAACCAATTTTTCCGGCTGAACTGCGGCTGAAAAAACAAATCGGTCTTGCAGATCTTGAGACAAGCAAGTTTGGGGTTACATACTATAATAAAAATCAGAAGAAAAGAAAAGGAGCCGACACACACACACACACACACACACACACACACACACACACACACACACGCTCGCACACTCACTCTCTCACACCATGCCGGGCCAAAAGACGACGACGGCGACGACGTGGACGTTCGACCGCATCCCCGACCTCGCCGGCAAGACGTTCATCGTCACAGGCGGCAACACGGGCCTCGGCAGGGTCACCGCCCGCGAGCTCGCCCGCAAGAACGCCGTCGTGTGAGTACAGGGGAGGACACCGCCGCCGCGATCAAAGTGTCCGCCTCCTCTTCCCAACTTTCCTGCCTCTAACCCCTCTCTTTCCCAACCTAACGGAACGAAAAAAAAAAAAAAAAAAAAAAAAAAAAAAAAAAAAAACAGCATCATCGCCAGCCGCTCCGAGGAAAAAACGCTCCCAATAGTGCAGGCGATCCAGTCCGAGACCAAAAACCCCTCGGTCCACTACATGCACCTCGACCTGCTCTCCCTCAAATCCGTCGACGCGTTCGCGACCCAGTTCATGGCGACCCACCCGGCGCTCCACGGCCTGGTGCTGAACGCCGGCATCATGATGTCGCCGTTCGCCCTCTCACGCGACGGCATCGAGACGCAGTTTGCTACCAACCACGTCGCGCACTTTCACCTGACAAACAGGCTGCTGCCGTGGCTGGAGCGCACCGCCGCAAAGGACGGCGAAGCGAGGGTCGTCTCACTATCGTCGCTTCTGCACGACAAGGCCCCCGCCCCGGAGGGAATCCGGTTCGACAAGATCAACGACAAGGCATCGTATAACCCCACAACAGCGTGTGAGTTGGGGCTCCCTTGTATTTCATTTTCGAGTGTGTAGAGTGTGCGTGCGTGCGTGCTTGCCTACTGCGCGTGAATGAGTGTGAGTGCGTGCGCGCGCGCGTGCATCGTTTGGTACGTGAATGCATGTGCGTGCGCGCGCGAACGCTCGTTCGTGCGATCTTGCGTATTTGCGTGCGTGCGCGCGTGTGATCGTGCATCGGCAGGCATTCGTGCGTGCCTGTTGCGGCGATCACTCGTTCGGCGAGCAGTAGTTGTTCGGCGAATAACCAATTAATCATCATCACCTTCCCATCACCACTCACCTGCCAAATCTAGACGGCCAGTCCAAGCTCGCAAACATCCTCTTCGCAAAACAGCTGGCTGCAGATCTCGAGGCGCGCGGCGTCGAGAACGTTTACGTCAACTCGGTGCACCCGGGCATCATTCAGACGGAACTCTCGCGCCACATTGCCTCCAACGTTGTCATGAAGTTCATGGTTGGCGTCTACTACAGGGTTAACCCGAACATCATTTGTAGGTGTTGCCTCTTGATCTCTCATTTGCTTTTGTTTTTTGTTTTCAGGTTCGTCCGCTGGGCTGACAGATCTCCGATTTCACAACGACAAAAACACACACGCACACGCATACCTACTCCCTGTTCAACAAAAACAAACAAACAAACCCAACAAACCCAACAAAACTACCAGCCCAGGACGAAGGCGCGTCGACGTCTCTTTACCTCGCGACGGACCCCGAGATTGTTGAAAAGAAGTACAAGGGCGAGTACTTTGTGCCGATCGCGAAGCTGGCCAAGCCGACCATCCCGCAGGGTACGGACATGGCGCTCGCAAAGAAGCTGTGGGACTTTACCGACGCGCTGGTGAAGGAGAAGCTCGCGGCGGAGTGAGCCGCGTTAGTGAGAGAAAAAGAGGAAGGGGGCGGTCGCGCGTCGTGGCAGCGGTGCCTGCACCTTATCTCGTCTCCTCTCTTCGCACTTTACCCCAGCTTCCGCCTCCGGCCCTCTGACGCAATCCTTCAGTCTCAGTCTCTCTCCTCACTCTCGCGTCTCTGTCGCTTGGGGATGGACCTCGTTCAACTTTCTTTCATTTGCCCATTTCTTTGAACTACATACTCTTTTTTCTTTTTTTCCCCAGTCCTTGACAAATACAGAAGCGCACAGATCCTCTTCTCGTATCGTGGGCAGGGTCGATTGGGGCAGGTAGCGAATACGTAAGTGAGATGAGTGTGAGTGGATGGATACCGTCCCGGGAAAGAGGCCAAGTGAATAAACAACTTCGTCAGAAAAAAAGAAAACGACAAACCGACGAACACGTGGAACGAATGGTGAGAAGAGAGACGCGCGGCGCCGGCACGGCCCTCAGCGGCGAACTTCGACGGCGAAAGGGCGACCCCCCTTTCCCCCCGGGGCCGCTCGAGCGAAGCAAGGCGCTCCGCGCGCCGAACTGTTCCCTGCCTGCTTGCCTGCCTGCGTGCCCGATGCGGCTGGGAGCTGGCTGCCTGGCGGCAAAGCGCCAAGCCGGCTGGCGGCAAACCTAGCATCGACTGCGCCCCAAAGCCTGCGATCCCACGACATCAAGCCCCCAGTCCCTGACATCCGATCTCCACATTCTCGACCGATCGTCTCCCTCAAATTGCAAGCCACCTAGCGATCGAAATCTAACGCCGCCCCCCCTTCTGTGAATCCTGCATGCAATCTCCCCCCTGCACCGGCCTAAAGTTCAACAACGACGATTTCGACACGCTGCACGGCCCCAGCGGCTTTGGGCGCGGCGGGATGGGCGGGTTATTTGGCGCACAGCGCCGCGGGTTTGTAAGTTAACCCGGTTTTGAGTCGGAGGTCGGCGCTTTGGCCTCCGCAGGGGCTCGTTTCAAATGGCTAACCCGCTTTTTCTTGCTCTCCTTTTCTTTTAGAACGAGTACTTTCGGTGTTATTCGATGGCAATGATGCCCGGGCACGAACGAGACGACGCGAATTTCGGGGGAAAGAGTTGAGTCTCTGGCGGGGGGGTGGGGGTCAGCCGTTTTAGTGGCGCCGGGTATTTGTTAAACCACTGCTCACACACATTGCACGTATTACAGTTTTTCTACCGCCGTCTGCCCTCGCCAAACTCTGTAAGTTGCAACTCTCCTCTCCTCTTCTTTGGGACGAGCAGCGTTCCCGACCGGCAAACATTAAAAAAACACACAATACAACAGCCACCCTCAACATTGCCTACCCCATGCAGTTTCAACTGGTGAACGAGCAGCACAAGGAGAAGTCGTCACACGCTGGTGTGCTCGAGTTTACCGCTGAAGAAGGCAAGGTTTACTTGCCACAATGGGTACAGTACCTTCTTTCGCGATTCCTTTATTTTTTGTTAGTTTCTTGCTGTGCCTGGAAACTCACCAGAATGGGGCAGATGATGTCGACTCTTCTCCTCGCAGAAGGCAGCCTCGTCCGGGTAAAAAACGTGACGCTGCCTCTCGGCCAGTTTGTCAAACTTCAGCCGCAGTCTGTCGACTTTCTCGATATTTCCGATCCGAAAGCCGTCCTGGAGCGCGCGATCGGCAACTTTTCGGCGCTGACCGAGGGCGACATCATCACCATCAAGTACAACAGCAAGCTCTACGACATTCTGATCGTCGAGACAAAGCCCGGCGGAAAGGGCATCTCGGTCATTGAGACCGACCTGGAGGTCGACTTTGCGCCGCCGTTGGGGTACAAGGAGCCGGAGAGGTTGCCGAGAAAGCCGGAGTCGGTCAGTCTCGTCGTTGGGCTCGGGCGCGCGGTTTGGTGTTGACCCATATTTTTTTTCTTTTGCGCTTGCTACTTCTCCGCCCCCCAGCTGCACCAATCCACGACCAGCGTCGACGAGCACAAGGTCGAAGATGCGCCAAAGTTTGTTCCGTTCGGCGGGTCCGGGCAGCGGCTGAAGCCGGCGTCGTCTTCTTCGTCTTCGGTGGCTGCCTCGTCTTCGTCATCGTCGTCATCGTCGTCCTCGGCCGCGGCGGGCAGTTCCACTGCCAACGGCTCACGGAGGTGAGGATTTGGCGGCAACGGCGTTTTACACGATCTGCAAAGAAAAGAAGAGAAGAAAACAAAAATCGACGCTCACGCGCTTTGATTTCACAGCTCGGCCGCCCCCACGACAGCAGGCGGCAGCGGTGGCTCCAATGCCCCGGCAGCCCTGAAGCTGCCTCCCGGAAAGCTGTTTTTTGGTGAGCTTCAATTATCTGTCGTCGGGGTGTATTTTAAATCATAATTTCATTGGCAATTTGTTGCGGCTGCCGCTCTGCGCTCGCATGCACACCTCCTCCCACAAAATTGAAAATGATCACCTTGATAAAAGGATACCCGGTGGTCCCACTTAAGAAGCCCGGCGATGCGGACGAATCGGTAAGAATATGCAGGACTCTGCTTGGAGCGAGAGGAGGCGCAGGGCGGCCTTATCTCGTTTTGCTAACGAGCAGTGAAAAAAACCAACTCCCTTCGAAAAAAAAAAAAAAAAAACAAAAAAAAAATCTAAACAAAGGCGCCAAACACGTTCTCCGGCTCGGGCAACACGCTCCGCGCCGCGCGCAAGGCGGCGGGGGGCGGAGGCACCCCTTCGTCGACGACGTCGTCGTCGTTTTCTTCCAGCAAGCGGCCCTGAGCGAGAAAAAAAATGAAGAAAAAAAAAAAAAGGCGTTTGAGGGGGCCACGAGGGTGGTTGTTTGTTTGTTGTTTTTTTTCTTAAATTTTGTTTTATGTTTCGGTGTTCTCGCAACCCTCTTCCTCTTTGGAATCGAGTTTCCCGGAAGGAGAGAAAGTCGGGATTCGGCAACGAGAAACGGCAGGGGCGGGAGAACACCAATGCATTATAGGGAGTAACACACTGCAAAGAACGAGAACGATTGCGTGTCTTTGCTTAACTTAGGTGAAAGAACCTCAGAATACTAGTTCAGCACTCTTTATTGTTATCGGAACGTGTGGAGGGAGAGGAGGGCGGGCAAATTGAACCCAGCGGAACGCGCACCGCACCGCGACCCACCCACCGCGGGACGAGGGGGAGGAAAAAAGGTACAAGAAAAGAACAGGAAAGGA
This sequence comes from Zopfochytrium polystomum, assembly GCA_025765615.1. NCBI lineage: Eukaryota > Fungi > Chytridiomycota > Chytridiomycetes > Chytridiales > Chytridiaceae > Zopfochytrium > Zopfochytrium polystomum. The sequence continues at coordinate 457,960 of JAIVFJ010000011.1, read as the reverse complement.
TAGGGAGGAGAGGAAAAGGAAGGCCGGTGTTGGCGACATACACAGTAAGAGACAAAGAGACGAGAGGTGTGGAAACGGCTGAGCGCACTTCAGGGAACGAAGCCAAGCACGCGCTTCCGGGATTTGATCACGTACAGAGAGAGCGGGACAGAGAGCCAGACGGAGTGCGAATATGTGTGCGTGTGTGCGTGTGTTTGTGTGTGCGTTCCAGAGTCGGAGTTCGCAGTTTCAGGGACTGCGTCCGTTCCGTGCGTACCCAGAGGTCATGGCAGTCAGGTAGGCGAGAGGAGGCAAAAAAAGAAAGAGAAATAGTTTATGGGGGGGAAGGTGATAGTAGGGGATAGGTGATCAAGCGGCGAATACGCGCAAATGGCCTATACGGGCGGTACTGGAAGGGTATTTAAGAAAAAAAAAACACAAATGCTGAGAAAGACGGCCAGCCGCATTTTCGGCTCTAAAAAGATCGGCTGCGAGAGAAAGTAACAAGGCGTTAGATGGCTGAATTTGCAAAAACCGAACGCGATTCTCCTCCTCTACTCATTCAAGAAAGAAAAAAAAAACGGCGAAGAAACGGAAAAATTCCTCCTCACCCTTTCTTTTCAGCTCTGCGCGTTTCCACGCCGGATATGCGTTAAAAGTTTCCAAGTCTGTCTGGAAGGCCTTTGAAAACTCTGCGGGCGACAGGTAGGCTTCCAGACGAGTCGGGTCGACGCCCAGGGGAAGTTCGTCCCTGCGTCGCAGCTCGTCCAGAGTGTAAGATGCACTTGTCATCTGACAAGTTTGAAGAAAGGCGAGCCCGAATGAGACAAAGAAGGTGTACTAAACAAGGGGATGGCTTGGAGAGGGGATACCAAAAATCTCCGTTTCATACCTTTTCGAGCATTGTTTTCACTGGCTCAGCCTTAGGCTCAGCGCGCCTGCGTCGCTTCAGGCTCCCTGTGCGGCGAAACCGGTTCAAGAAGCCGACGGGCGGCTCCGTCGCGGCACCACCCGCACCGCCGGCAGAAAGGACGGCGCCGTCGTCAAATCCGACAAACGCCGCCCGAAACCCGTGCGTCTCTTCACCACTTTTGACGACCCACGCCGGAATAGCGTCGTCTGGGTTGGCGGCGTCACCGCCGCCGCCGCTGCCGCCGTGTCGGAACACTCGACTTGGTTGCCGGGAGGAGGCAAACGCGGAGTACTCAAGGGCAGTGACGCAGGCAAGGTGTATGTCCTTGTGCTTTTGGCGTGCCTCGGCGCCGATCCAGACAAAAACCTCAAAAAATGCGTCGACGACGAAAATAAAAGAGTCGTCGAGGTCGGAATGAGTGAAGGGCGCAATCTCTTCGGACTGTGAGGTAAATGGCGAAACACCATGGTCAGTATTCACCATCGAGACAAATGGATGGGCCAAACAGTTTCAGCAAAGACATCAACACAGTGGTGAGTCAGTGGTTAAGCAACGATGCCTACCGATGGTCCGCCATTGACAACATGAGAAATACGAAACAGGCGGCACTGATACTGGCCAGCCAGCTCAGGTTTGGCTGAAAAGTAGTCCATTGAAGCGTACTCTCCTTCGTGCTGAGACCGGAGCCACTCAGTGCGGCCAGAGAGCTTTGTCCAAAAATGTCTGGGCTCGTGGAGTTCGTCAACTTCTAGAACGGGGAGGCCGGACTGCCAGTGTCCCACAAAAATGAAAGTCTTCAATGAGAATTCACGGAGATAAGCAAAACAAGGAAAGGAACCCGCAATTCTCCAGGCAACACATTACCGAAATCCGTCCAGCTAGGTCGACGGATGCGCTCCGCTCGAAGGCAAACGCACCCCTACCGACCCATACGTAGACGCGGTCCGACATTCGCGCGACAAAGCAAGCGCCGCTGCATAGGCTTGACGGCTGCCATGCCACTTCCACAGCGCGCACGAGAGACCGCTTGAAACCTGCAACGTGGAACAGTGTCTTTGCGGGCGACAAGGGAACGGACTTTGAGCCTGACGAGGATGCGGTTGCACTCAGGGCCGGGGGTGGTGACGATGCGGGACGAGCGCCGCGGCGTATCACCAGGTATGGTGGGCGCGGGTTGCTCAGCAGGAGAGTGGGCGAGACGGCGAGAGAAAAGGGGATGGGCGACGACGGAGAGCTGGGCAAGGGTGACGACAACGACCGAGGTTTCGGCGAGCTGGGGCTCTCTAACTGCGAAGATTGTAACGGTGGGGGGTCAACCCGGGGTGAGTCTGGCGGGTTTGAAGAGACCGGAGACGACGGAGAGGAGGGTGAAAGGCCGTCCGTAGGCGAGGCGGATCTCCCCAACGGACTGTCGGCACTCTTGCGAGGTTGGTTGAACAGGGTCAAGAAATGCTCCGGCTCATGGCCCTGTGCGACGCGGACCTGCCGGCCCTTGTGCTTCTTTTCAAGATCGACTGCCGCATAAGCGACAGTTCCCTGTTCCGTCTTTTTTCGTCCCAACAGTCAGCGGGAGAATGAACTTGCCAAAGATCGAGTTACAACGAAGCAAAAAGGTACATACCGCCCTCGACGCGTCCCCGATCCAGAAGTAGACGACAAACACCACCTTTTCGGATCCCTCGCGCCCGGATAGATGTTCGTAGAGCAGCACGTAGCATTCCCCCTCGTAAAAGACGCCGTGCTCGACACTCGGGATCTCAACGAGATCTGAACCAACGGCCATCCATACCTTGAGGTCTATCCGACCGAGGTCTTCGCGGAGGGCTGGTGGGCCACCGGGCTCTGATTCGCCATTGGCCAGCGTGCCGTCGGCGTTGCGCTCCCACGACGCAGGTGGCGGCGGAGGGTCGTACATGCGAGCAACATCAATCTTGTCTGAAACGGCTGAAACTGCAGATATGTTGTGCAGGTTAATAAACTACTAGGATGAACAGCACCAAACAGAAGCATCTGAGTAGGAATGGAAGTGAAGCTAAATGAACGCACATCCACCCCTGTCGTAAACATAGCGTGACCTGTCTTTAACGGCAACGTTGGACGCCGCCCGAATCTGGACAGACAGGCCATCGGACCAGTCTACGAACCGCTCCATGAAGAGGGCGCTTTCGGCAAGGTCGCGCTCGACAAAAGGGTGCTGGCATTCCTGCCAGTGCACGCCGGCGACTGATTCGTCGCGAGGGACCGAGATGAGAGTCTAAACGAACAGCATATTAAAAAAACGAGTGATGGAGCCAAAACAAGTGGGGGCTCCCTGTTGGTCACCATTTTGTTCCTCCCTACCACACTCACCTCCGCAAAACGAATCGCATCGTCCTTTGCGCCGGCGCCGCATTGCCGCCCGTACCAGACGTAGACGCAATCGCCGATGCATTGGAGCACGTAAGCAGCATTCGGCTGGAGCACTTTCATCGAGAGATGCTTGCCCGGCTCAACGACAGGCGCAAAAGTCTTTGTTTCAACGTCAAGGCTTGTGTAGCCAAGAATCAATTTTTGGCGGAGAAGATGCGTTGTGGGCGTTGCTCAAAGCTTGAAAAAACCACCTACCCGTACAAAACCAAGCTGTAGTCCATTGATCGCTCAAACTCGAGATCGTCTCCTCCGCTGTTAGCCGGTGCCCACTCCGGAGGTGAGTCCGAGGTCCACGTCCTGTCCAGTGCCGCGTTCCAGAATGCGCGCTGGTCTGCATTCATCCGGCCATCGTCCTCTGGCGACCGAAAATGAAGAGAGAGACAAAGTCAGGTCGCGAAGACAACAACGCAACATCAACAAGAAACAGCAATGGAGAGATCTGCACCAATTTCCACAATGCTCGCCTTCCTCTTCCAATCTCTGTCGACGATCCTGAGCGCGAGCTCCCTTGCGCGTGCTCTCTTGACCTTCCCGGCATCGCGGCCGGAGTAGACGTACACAATTGCTAGCTTTTGCAAAGAGGCGGGCGTCGCCGGGGTCACCGGGAGCGGGACCTCTAACACAAACACGTCGCCGCAGTTGAACGAGGCGGCCGAGCACTCGACGCGGTGGAAATGCATTCGCCTGCGACCCTTGACACGCCAGAGAGTCCGCGCCGAGCGTGGGATGACGGGGGTTGGCAACGTCAAGGGAGAGCCAACGACAGCGGGTGGCAGCACGGGCTCTGAAAAAGAGCCGGCCGCGCTGCCGCCGCCGCTACTTCCGGTGCTCTTCAGGCTCGACCTGCTTCCGGAGCGAGCGACTGGTTTAGAGGGGAAGGGGCTGGTCTTTTCTGCCGCGGCTGCCGCTGCGACCGTCGCAACGGCCGGGGCGATCGAGCTGCCCGTGTTGCTCCGAGGGCCGAGCGAGGAGGGTCCCTTGTTCAGCTTTGAGGGAAACGCCGATGCAGCGGCTGCAGCGTCTCTCCGTTCGGCGAGACTGATGCGCTCGCGGAGACTCATTGCGCTTGCCGAATGGGTCAACGGTGGTGGGGAGTGACGAGGCATGGAGGGATGGGACGTCGAAGTCTGCGGCGGCGGCTGTGGCGGGGATGCATCGAAGTCGGAGCGGGCCTCAAGGGCAGTGGTGGTGGTGGTGCGATCGGGGCTTGCGGTTCTTCTCGTCGTTGCCGACGTTGTCAAAGAAGTCGCCTGCGACTGCTGCTGCTGCTGCTGCTGCTGCTGCTGCTGCTGCTGCTGCTGCTGCTGCTGGTGCGAGGTCATGATTTTGAAGAAGGGGAAGACTCTGTCCAGCAGTTGGGCGGCCTGTTTGCAAGGAGATTGATTGGTGATGAGAGAGGAAGACAAAGAACCAAAAAAAAAATAAATAATAAATAAATAAAATAAAAAAACATCAAGGGAACCGCAATGAAGCAACAAGACAGATCGAGGGAGAGACAGACAGACAGGCAGACAGACAGACAGGCAGACAAGACAAACAGACAGACAAACAGAGAGATTTCAGGAAGACCGAGAGAGATGCCTCCTCACCTTCGACCGCGGCGAGCCAGGCGGGGACGACGGTGACCTCGCCGTCGTCGTTGCGGCCGGCCGACGCCGGTCGCGCGACGACGTCCGGCTGCGCGCCAGCCCCGGCGGCTGTCGCTCAAAGTGCGGTACTGCCGCCTGTCCTGCCGCCGATCCCACCGCCGCTCCCCCCGCCCCGGACGGCGTTGCGGGCGAGCACAATTGCGTGGATGCATTTTGCATCTTCGTCCCTTCATCGGGCGTTGCCGTTGGTGCCAATGGTGGCGGCTGCGGCGGCGGCGGCAGCGTCTGGCCGCCATCATCGTCCCCGTTGTTGTCTTGCGCGCACTGAAAGCCCCCCGCCGCCGGTCCGAGACGTGCAGGCGTCGACACCGAAGCAGGCTCCGGCTCTGGCCGGCTGTCAAGCGCAGACCCACCTGGTCCGTCGCCGCCGCTGGTGGCATCTTCGTGTGACGGTGGCAGCGGTGCCGCTCCCCCTGGAAGGGCTCCAGGCTCTTCGTTTGGCTCGCTCGGCGCTGATCCCGCTTCGCCTCCGCCAGCCGCACCGTCGCCATCACCAGGAGGAGCGCCGTCACTACCATCACCACCAGCACTCCTTCCGCCGCCTCCTCCGCCTTCCTCCGTTTCTGTGGACAAGATAGACCCACTGGACTCGTCGCTACCATCTTCGTCCACGTCGCCATCGCCGTTCTCGCCACGACGTGGACCACCTCCGGAATCCCGCGTTAGCGACCTGTGCTGCCTCGGCGTCAGCAGCAGGGGAGCCTCCATCAGCTCGTCCTCGCGAATCACCACCAAGCCGGCCGACGCGAACGCCGCAACCGCCGATGCGCTGCCCGCGCTGCCCGCGCTGCTGGCCCCACTACCGCCGCCACCGCCTCCCCTGCCGCTGCCCCCGCTGCCGCTCCCTGCGCCACTGCCGCTGCCACTGCCACTGCCGTTGCCGCCGCCGCTGCCGGCAGACCGCGAAATAACGCCAATGCCCCCGCCGCTGCTGCCGCCGCCGACACCCCCGCCATCAATGCGATCTGGCACCAGCACACCAACTTCGAGCGTGGGCAGCGACAGCAAGGACGCGGGCTGCGGGGAGGACGAGGAAGGCGCAGACAAAGACGACGAGGAGGCTTGGGACAGGGCGCGTCGTGCGGCGGCCATCGACCTCGCAGAGCCGCCCAGTTCCACAGCATCCAGAATGCGTCCGCGGGACTCAACGGCCGGCAGCAGCACCGCATTGTCGACATCGCCGCCTTCATCGTCGTCGTCATCATCATCATCGGCGGCAGACGTTGTGCTGGACGATTCAGCTCCGCCGGAGCTGGTGATCGAGTCGTGCGACGTACGCGCCGCAACCTGCAGCAGGAAGCCGCTCCCGACCATGCGCGTTCGTGTCTCGGTGCTCTCACTCTTCCCACCACCACCGCCGCTGGCGCCTCCTGCTCCCGCGTAGCCGTCGCTGGTTGACAAGTCGCGCTCGCCTTTGCCGCTGTTGCCGCCGCCACCGCCTCCTTCGTGGATGGAGGTGACTGCACCAGCGCTCTCCGTCTGGGCGGCCTTCGCAGACTCCACGTCGCCACTGTCGTCTCCGCCCTCATCGTCACCGTCGTCGTCCTCGTCGTCGTCCAAATGCAGGATGGTCGTTGTGACAATAGTGTTTCCAGAAATGTCTGGAAGTACGAGCGGGTTGTTCCAAAGTCGCATGGGAGGTGGCGGCGGCCCACCGCCGTCTGCGCCGGCACCAAGGTGCCTCTGATAAATATGCGGCACAGCACCTGGCTGGCCAAAGACGCCGCTCTCCAATCGCAATCCGATTATACCTTGAGCCGGCGCGGGCAGCGGTGGACGGCTAGTCCTTGGTGTCGGCTCGACAGCACCGTGGGACAGGGCCGGCGTGGACGGCGCCCCAATGTCCCCGCTCCGTCGACGCCGGGCCGCATATCCTGCAACCACGGCAGGGTGGTCAGCGTCCAGCGCCGGCGGCACAACCATCCCCGGGTCGCTCTCGTCGCTATCGTCGTCCACGCTTTCGGCCGCCGGGGCCGCCCGCTGGCTGATGCTGTCTTCTCTTCTTCGAACGGGGGCAGCGGCGGGAGCAGCCGTGGAAAGCACCCCAAGGCCTTTTCCGGCACGTCCAATGAGGGGTGTGTCAGACTCTGACGTGGACACCGACCCTGAAGACGATGGGTCCAACCGACTCTTTGCCCTTTCAACGTTCACACCCTTGGCCACGGGACCGCTCTGCAGCATCGCACCAGCAACGCGTGGCCGACTTGCCGTCGCAGGAGTGTCTTTTATGTCCTCCGCACGCGAATCGCTCGTGTCGTCCGCGTCCGAATCGTCGCTCGGGGTGCCGCCAGCGTTACCACGGTCTCTCCCGGTGTTGGAGTCATTTTCGCTGCCCTCTCCTCCACCGCCGCTACCGCTGCCGCTGTGGGCCGAGGAACTTTGCCAATTGCGAGCGATGGCGACTGTGTCGACTGCACTCGGCCGGTCACGGCTGGTGCGTTGCTTTGGAGGAGCGACTGTCGTGAGCACCGGCGGCTTTGGTCTGCCCTTCGGCGATGGGACAGAGGCTTTGGCGTTGAGGGCTAAGGCGCGCACGCTGGCGCTTGCAGTAGCTCCAGATACGTTTGAACCACGTGCAAGAGAAGGATCGGCGCTACCCTGTCCGCCAACCGCTTGCTGGCCGCGGTCATCGTCCTCGTCGTCGTCTTCACCGAACAGCGCGTCCAGATCGGTGCTTTCTGGGCGATGGAGCTGGTATTCGACCTGAAACGCAGCACTTCGCGGGAACAAGCCCTTTTTTTGAATCCTGGCGTTCTTCGGCTGCGCTATCCAACCTCCCGTCTCGACGGCAATGACACCCTGAGCACCTATGGAGAGCACTGGTCCCGGCATTGGTGGGCCGTCATCGGCGGGGCCGCCCACGGCGAGACGATACGGTAAGATATCCGTTCCTTCTGGGCGATTCGACGTGTAGAAGAGATCGTCTCGCGTCTCCAAAGTTCCCGCAGTGCTTCGCGTCGTGGCGGTGGATGCTGTCGTGGCCGTCGCGTTGGAAGAAAATGTGCCACCGCCGCCGAGGTCGTAAGCTGTTCTCCCGCCGTTCCGTTCCCGTCCGCCAGCGTGGTGAGATAACGATTGAAACGGTGGCGTTAGCGGCCTAGGGCCCGCGACAATGTCATTCGGAATCGGGGGCAAGTACGCGCTGGTATCGTTTCCTTCTTGGTCCATGTAGTGCGGCTGTTGAAAGTAGTAGAAATAGTCTGCATTCGACGACCGGGACTCGCTGTCCTGGTCGGACGACTCGGTGGGAGCGCCAGCAACTCCTGCAAGGTCTGCCTCCGAGTGCGGCTTCTCGAGGCTCTCTGAGGTTGTCAAAGATAACGTAAGCAGGCTGTCGAGTATTCCACGGCGGTGATCTCCCTCCAGAAGGGAATTTGGCTGCTGGTTCATGTGTTGCCTCGCAGGGTCTGAGTCTCGGCCGTGAGTTTGAAGGTCGCGGTCGGATCTGGCGGGCGTCCTGGACGTTTCCGGTTCCATTGTCCCATCGCCGCCATGACCGCCTTGGTTGCTGCTACCTATGCGGCTACTATCGACCGGGGAGGACTGGCGACGGGTCAAGTCTCCTCTGGTGCCGCGGTCGCTTTCATCATTTCCGTCTTTTGTTGCATACGACCTGCTGTCTGCCTGCGTAGTGGAAATAGTTGCGTCACCGAGCGATCCAGGCGCCCCTCCGATTGTAGACAGCGAGATGGACGAGAATGAAGCGGGCGGTAAATGTCTGCCATTATGATGCTCATCGGAATGGGCCTCTGCCGACGAAAGTAGCGGCAGCGACAAGGAACTGGAGGGAGGAAGAAAATGAAGGCGAGACGCGGAGTCTGGAGAAAACATCATGATGTGGCTTGGCCTTTCGTCGAATGCGAACGTCGGGCCAGCCCGGGGAGGTGGGGACGTCGAAGAGTTGTGGCCCAGTGTGGCGGTTCTCGTTGCAGAGGCACTGTCGGGAGGCGATTGCGGCGGTGATGTGGACGTTGTTGAGGCCATTGTCAGAGAGTCGTGGGAAGACCCAGCAGCCGACGCTGCAGATCCTGTCCCGGAGGCTCCAGCCGGAATTGAGCTGGGGGTGAAGTGGGCGGGTTGCGAGGTGGTAGTCGTGGGGGCCGTTTGGCTGAGCGTCGCTGTTTGTGTTGGGTTTTGGGGCCGATTGCTGCATTCCTCAACGGACGGCATGGGTGTTTCAATAGTGCCGCTGGCCTTGGTCCAGCCGTTGGTGCTCGCCTCCAGCTTTGGGGTGAGAAACTGCATGACAGCCGCGGGCTGTTCGTGCAGTAAGTCCTCGTTCGCGTCGTCGACGCACTCCCCGCCAATGTTGCTCGTGTCACCCTTTTTCGTCGGCTCATCTCGAGTAGCTTTGAGCGGCGACTTCAAAAATGGCTCGGTCCGTTCCCAGTGGCCGGCTTGGTCAGTGGAAGTCGGGTCGGCTGCAGTGTCTGCGAAGCGTTCGCGGTGTAGGTCTCCGCTGCCGGTAATACCACCCCCGCCGCTGTCCTCAGCTGACTGGACGCCAGGGGGTGTGGACGCCTTCGGCAAGATCCACACGTTGCCGGCTGCCAGGCCAACCACATCCGATGTGGATGAATGCGGCGAGGAGAGTGGTGGCAGCAAAATGTCCATGGCCAGGTTAAAGTGCGGGGCCGGAACGGGGCACGCGAGGTCAAACACGGGCGGTTCGCGTACGCTTTCTGGCGGAGTCGAGTCGATGAGGCTGTCGTGTGCATCGTCAAAGCTGCGCGCATGGCCGGCAGCTCTGCCACCGCCGCCAAAGTATTTGCTGTTGCTGCTGACGCTGCTGGTGCTGCTGGCGCTACTGCTGTCGTTGCCGCCACCGCTGCTGCTGCCGTGTATTGTCGCTGGTTCGACAAGCGTAGGGGAATGAGGGCTGTGTCCAATCATGATGTCGTTCGAGAGGTCTGGGGGATTCAGGAGTCGGGGTGAGGGGAAGAGTGGCGTAATCGCCGGTTTGAAAAAGAGGAAGTTAGAGCGGAATGCGTTGGCCAGGTACGGAGAGGGCACGACGGTCGCGCGACGTACCTTCCGACCGGGCGACGTTGCCGCCACGCGTAAGCCAAGAACAGTTACAGCAGGGTTGGGCTGGCAGGATCGCGTAGCGCGGAGAAGTCGGTGCCGGAAGCGCGCGGTGAGAAGCTGTCCGGAGGATTGGTTTTACTGGTCTGTTTTTACGTATGTGTGTGGGGGAGTAGGGAATCTGGAGAGACCGGGATGGATTGTAGCTATTTACGAGGCCAGGGTGCGGGTGGCCGAAGCACTGTTTACGCGGGCTACTGAATGAAAAAAGGCGGGCCAAAAAGGATGAGATTGGGTGATTGTATGAAAGCCTGCAGGCCACCACCACCCAGCCAGCTGCAGAGCCGATGTTATGGGCGAATGGGTTGTGGGATGCAGGGGGAGAGGTGTGTGCGGCCGGGTGGTGGGGTTCAGCGATCGATAACGCAGGGGCGGAAGCGGCGGCGGCGGCGGCGGCGGCAGTACTGTAGGCAGCGGTGGTAGCGGAGGCGGTGGGTGGTGGTGGTTGGTTGGGTGGGTGCTTCAGCAGGCCGTGGCGGATAAGGGCGAAGTTGGATTGGATGGATTGGATGGGTGGGAGGATGGGAGTGTGCGGATGGGATGATGATACTGGGGGGCCGGTGAATGGGGGCGTCGCCAAGCGCTTCCCCCCCCCCTCAGCAGCTGCAGTCCTCGTGCGTGGGTGGGTGGGTGGGGGTGGGGCGATCGAGGGTGAGTTGTGGGGGCGGCCCGTCGCGTCAGCTGCTTGGGAGGCAGTTTGCTGCTCCTCCTCTGTCTGTCCGTCTCTGTCTCTGTCGGTCTGTCTCTTCTCTCTCTCTTTCTCTCTTTCTCTCTCTCTCTCTCTCTCTCTCTCTCTCTCTCTCTCTCTGCCTCTCTCTCTCTCGCTCTCTCTGTCTCTCTCTGTCGCTGCATCTATCTGCCCACCCCGCCACGTCGCTTGGCCATATTCTTCTCTCTTCTCTTTGCATGAAAACCGCGAACTGCTTTTGGGAAAATTCAGTTTTGGAGGCGTTCTCCGGTTTGAAGAAGACACAACAATCAAATTTTCCTTACCAAACGGCCCTCAACTCCCTCACTCACTACTACGAAGAGGAGTTTGCGGAGACCATTTTCCCATCATCAATCATCATGGGAGAGGCATTCTCCAATTATTTAACCAAAGGGACTATATTTTGCAGAATTTTGTCGTGTTCCAAAAACCCAAACCATGAAGAACTGTCTCGCCGCCGCCACCTTGACCCGTGCCGGCCGCGGCGGAGGCGCTTCTCTCGTGGCCTGCAGCTGCGCGATACTCCTCCTGCTGCTGCTACTGCTGCTACTGCTGCTGCTGCTTCTGCTGCTGCTCATTGGCGGCGGCCTCGGTGCATTCGCCACCGCAACCGCCGCCGTCGCATTCGCGGCAACAACACTTGCGGTCGTGCGCGCAGCCCAGCACGACCGTGTCGACGCAGGCAGGCCGGCGGCGGCGTGGTTCCGGTTCGGGATGGACCACCGCGTGCTGAACATGCGCGTCGACTCGCTCTGGCTCAGCATGGTTCCTTCGGGGGATTTTTTTTGGCCTTTCCTCTCGCCTCCCCCACACACCCACGTAAACCCGTCCCGCCCCTTCCAACTACCCCCAACCTCCATCAAGGGCCTGTAGACGGATGACGACGACGACGAAGACGACAACGACGACGACGACGACGAGCACGAGGAGAGCTACACGTCGGCGTGTGAGCGGCTAGCACTCAAGGTCGCCGAGGGCTGTCTCAACGAGAACACCCGCATCATTGGTGAGGGTGCGGTGAGGGGGATTTTTCCCACATAATATGCGTTTTTGGGCCTACCAAAAAACACCCCGCCCCTCTACCCCCGCAACAGACTTTGGCGCCGGCTGCGGCGACCAAGCGCTCCTGTACTTGGCGCGGCAGCCGACGGCGACGGTGACGGCGGTGACGCTGGAGGCTTCGCACGCGGCCGCAATTCACGCGCGCGCGCACGCGGCGGGAGCGGCGACCGCGCGGCGGCTGCACGTGTACTGCGGCGACGCGGCGGCGGCGGCGGGCGACGCGGCGTGGGCGCGCGTCGGATGCGGCGTCGAGTGCTGCGACGGCGATGCCGGCGCCGACGACGGAACCGCATGGCGGGCCCTCAGTGCGACCTGGCGGTGGCGACGGACAGCGCGTACCACTTTTCGCCGCGGCGCCGGTTCCTGGCCGCCGCGGTGCGGGCGCTGCGGAGCGGCGGGCGGCTGTCGTACACGGATATCTTCTTCGTCGGGCGGCCGTCGGCGAGGTGGTTGGCGCAGGTGGAGCTGCGGGCGGTGTGCGCGTTGGCGGGCGCCGGGCTTGCGACGGAGCTGGGGACGCGGGCCGCGCTGCGGGACGCCGGGTTTGAGGCGGTGGAGATCGAGGGCGTCGGGGCGCGGGTGTGCCCGGGGTTCGCGCGGTTTCTGGGACGACAGCGGCGCGCGGCGCAGTCGTGCGGCGCCGCGTGGCCGTGGCGGTACGTCGTGATGCGGAGGGTGCTGGGCCGCGCGCATGAGGCCGGGGTGCTGCGGTTTGTGGTTGTGACCGCCACAAAGAGGGGAGACAGTGCGGTCGAGGCGAGCCGGGCGTGAACGGGAAAAGCAAGGTCTATTCTTTGTTGCGAGCGCAGAAAGGAAAACGGTTTTCGGACTTGACTTGTCCAGTCCAGATTGTTGTCGTGGATGGTCGGATGGATGGTGGATAGGATGGATGGGATGGCCACATGCGGTGGATGGATGCAACAGCAGGGCGGGACACCGCCGAAACGCTCGTGACTTATCTGCTGTCGGTGGGTGAATGCTTGCCGGGTAGTAGTTGCGCGAACGCTAGCGCGACATGCGTGCAGCACTCCCCCGGACTTCCTTTCCTTGCTTCGCTTGCTCGCCCCCCATTCGTTCGCGCGTCGCTAAAAAAGGGCGGACGGGTACGGAGAGTTGCTGTTGAAGCTGAATGAATGAATGAACGGCCTCTCCACGCCTCCAGGAGGAGGAGCAAGCCTGGTGAAGGGGCATAAGGAACCGTCCTCGCCCACCGCCAGAAGCCATCCAAAAAATAAAGAGCGTGACATGGACAGCTCCAACCCGCTCTTCTCGCTGGCCGACCTGGCCGTAGCGGCCGCCGAGGCCGCCGCCGCGACACTCGTTCTTCCGTCGGCGTCGGTCCCCGCCGCACCCGCAACCGCACCTGAGCCCCTGCGGGCTGCTGCGCCCCCTACTGCTGCTCCTCGAGCTCCTGCAACCATGCCCTCCGGCAACGCCCCGATCCCGCACGACCTGCCGGCAGCACATGTGCCGCCATCGCTGTCAGGACAACCTCAACCACCACCACTTCCACCACCGCAGCCTGCCCAGCCGCCGTCACCCTCCGCAACGGCGTCGTCGCTCGCGACCTCCTCGCCAGTGCAGCAAACTGGTCAGCCACTTATGCAGGAACTGTCTCCGCCTCCCGGATCGGTTCTTGCGGCGCCAGACTCTTTCGCGGGTTCGCCGGACGAGGCGCGGTCGCACTTCCCTCCTGCTCCCATCTCCACCGGACCTCAGCAGCCGAATTCTCCTCGCGGAGGCCACTCTTCGCCCGCCCAGAAGCGGCCAGCACCGGTGAACTCTGGGCAGCAGGATCCCCCGGCAAAGCGGTCGCGTCACGAACACCCAAACGGAGTGAAAGACTCCTCAACTGCTTCTTCTGGCGCCGAGACTTTATTCAACAACGAGGAAGGACGTGGACAGCAAGGGGAGACGACTCCGATTGTACAGCCGGCTCGACATGATCGGCAGCGAGCCACGATCGAAGGTGAGATGTCCTGCCTGCTGAAACTGTTTCCAAACCTTCTCCTTCAGATCCAACGACTTTGGACCGCATCTCCCACATCATTCGCACTCAATTCGACTTCGAGATTCTTCTCAAGCGTCGGGAGATTCAGTCAATCCGCGACGAGATTTCGAAAGGAGAGGACGCCATGAACTTGATACGCAGCGCTGTCGCGTCTTTAGCAGCTTCGTCCAGTCCTGCAACCCAGGCGGGTGCAGGGACCGGTCCTGGGGATGGTGGGGCCTTCGCGGGGAATGCTCAAGCGGTGGGATCAAGGACGCGCCGATCGACGGGCGCGGCTGGAGGAAGGCAGTCTGGAGCTCACAGCGCAAGCGCGATCGTAACTACACTTGCACCCACGACCGTTACATTGGAAAGTGGAACAGCCGGGCCACCAGCCCGCGCTCTTGCATCTCAGAGCAGTGGTACGGCGAATGACGCGGCTCGCGCAGTGGCGGCTGCTCCCCCGGTAGAGGCTATTCCCGCCTTACCGCCGCATCTGGAGACGCCCGTAGGTCGGCGGAGCGGCAGCAATGGAAAGGACCTTTTCGCACAACGCGAAGACGGTGTCACGGTCAAGTACGTGAAACGAATAGTGTACATTGTTCTATCTCCCATTGACGCCTGCCGATTCCCTCATTCTTGTGTAAAACACGAATCGAACACACTTTGCGACAACCGCACTTTCCGCTGTCATGCAAAACGACTTCCGTTGGTACTTGGTCTGCCTCCTGACGAAGAGTGATCTGCCCATCCTGCCGTCGATCTGACTTTGCTAGCCTCCAAGGCTTCATTAATCATTGTCGTAACAAGCATCAAATCGAACTGACTGGACACCTGCAAGCCGTCCGAATGTGCGGCGTGGAGGTAGCACTCTTTTGACGTTGCTTTTGTTCCATTCTATTAAAAATCCGCTGCTGATTTTTTTGCTGCTTGTCCTATTCAAAGGTCGCGCCGGGAGTGACGGAGGCTAAGGAGACGGCCCGACTTAACTCATTGGTTCCAAAAGCCTTCGATCGGCCCGCTGGACCCGTCGTGAGGGAAAGCGATCTGTTGAGTACCCCGTTTTGGGTCAATCCTCTCGTATCCTTGTGGAAGGAGTGAATCTTTAATCAGCAGGAACTCGTTCATTTTCATGCAGCAACTCTGTAAACAGTAAGATCCGTCCAAAGCGGGTTAGTCTTCATCGTGGCTGTTGTGCTCCGAAATCGGCCTTCTCTCCATCTGATATTAGAGGTCCACGCCGTAGATTGCGCGCATCAATGTCTACGAACCCTCCGGTGACATAGACATTGGGGACGAGGACGCCGCGGTTCCGGCCGAGCAAATTATTCTCTCCCCGGATCCCGTTAGTCCGACCGCAAAGCCAGATTCGACAGCCCACGCCGACGATCTGGGTGAAGAGAAGGCCATGGGAAGTAGAGACGAAGATGTGGAAATGCACTCGGCAGTTGCAGCTGACGGTGCTGGTTCAAGGTAAACATTTTACTGGTTGAATTTTTGCGATCGTTTGACCAAGTCGTGCCTGACGCATCGCTTTTGACTGTTCCACAGCAACAGCAGCAGTGCAAGTCCCGCAAATGCCCTTTTTACTGGTGGAATTGCGATCCGCCCCGGCGCGGAAGGGTCTCGCTTTTATATCACTCGAAGAATATTGGTTGGCAACGTTAGCCGATACATTCCCGAAGGTTAATTGCGTTTATTGGTGACGGGTACAACTTTGACATTACCTACTGAACAGAAAAGCGTGGTTTCGACAAGTATCAATACAAGTGGATGCTCTTTCTCCGTTGCCCCCCAACCGTACAGTCCATCTCTTCTTAAACATCCAAGTTGCAAGAACTGACTGAAATTCACTCGCTCCTCCCAAACTGCGTCTCTGACAGGATCCCGACATCTCCACATTTGTTGATCGCATCGTCATTTTTCTCCATCGTGACTACGCACCAAATGATGTAGTTGGTGTAACCGCCCCGCCATTTCACCTCACGAGATACGGATGGGGTGAGTTTACAATTCGAATTCGCCTGTATTTTGTGGACAAAGAGCGAAACAGACCTAAGGATCTCATCTATGCCTTGAAGGTGACTTTCTTCAGTTCTTTTCAACGTCCCCTTCACTCGCCATTGTGTGCCTGGGCGTAATTGCTTCCCTTCTTTCCAGCTCGACCGCCTCCAGCTCGGCACGCAAGTCCTTGGCGGAGAGGAGTGGTTCGACATCGAACTTGATCGTAATACCGTGTTCGGACCACCGCGTGCTCCTTCCGCAGCTCCACCACCACCGCCACCTTCAGCCACGAGTGGAAAGAAGGGTGGAGGAAAGGGGAAAGTTGCTCGAACAAAGTCCAGTTCGAACATTGTGTCAGGACTGTCGCAGGGAGCGGTGGCCAAGCCCGAGACTCGAGCAGAAGCACAAGCAAGTGGCAGCTCGAGCGCGACGGAACCGAAAGATGCTGGATCTACTCTGGTGCCGTACTGCTGGGCGTGCGGCGGCCCGTGGCATGTAGAAGGCGAAACGGACGCTGCCCCTTTGACATGCCCAGTCCTCACCAAGCACGGCTTCGGCGCGACCCGGACTGCGGAATTGGCCGTCGCAGACGGCGACTCCTCGGGACAGCCAGCCTCCACCTCCGCGGCAGCGCCCGCAGCGATTCCAAGTGTGTCCACGCTCTCGCGCCCAAACCCGATTCTCGCCGCATTGCGCGCCGTTCCGCCGCTACCTGCACTGTCTGCACATTTTCCGCCCAACAAAGGCTCGTCGGCTTGGGATGTTGCAGCTGCTGGTCCCCGGACGTGGATGAGAGGTTGCGCCAACCCGAATGGAGTGGCCTGGGTGCTGGCGGAAGCGTCGCGCGTCGGCGTCGCCGTTCCAGGTGCTTTGGATGTGGTGCGCATTGGACAGCATGCGGATGGCGGTTCGTCTGGAGTGAATGGTGATGGCTTGGTTGTTGCAGCACGGGAGGTTGTGGGTGGACTTTTGTTCGAGGTACGTAGTTTGCTGCTTCTTTTTTTTTTTTCATGCCAACATGCCACTAACGTAAAGCTTGACCCGTTTATTTATTCTCCTATCATTTTGATTTGTTCTTGCCACTCAATGCGGTGGTGGTCCTCAGGCTACCAAGCTTTTCCTATCGAAGCTCCTCAAGCGCGCGGAAACAGCACTTCGCGAGGATGCTCAACTCCCCCGCGCTCCCGCTGCCTCGGCCGCCACCACCTCTTCCGCAACGCACTCAAAGTCTATGCTGCCGTCTCCACCTCCACCTCCGCCCGATTCGCAACCTACAGAGGGCTCTGCAGCGGACGCCGTGTCCACCAGCAACGAAGCCGCCCCTTCAAAGCCGACGGACGGTGGCGGCAGCATCAGCGATCGCTACACGGGGTTGCTGGTCCCGCTCCACGTGCACCGTGCGGCGACCAGCGATCCGAGGTTCGACTTTCTGACGGGCTGCTACGTCGGGAGCTGTGCGGCGGCACCGGCTGGCGCGACGGCGGGTGCGCGGCTAGCGCGGTCGGGCGGCGGAGAGGGTGGCGGACCGAATTCTGGCCTGCCCGCCGCGCCCGCCCCCGCCGCGGGGATGGTGCCAGATGCTGCGAGAGCGAAGGATGCGCCGTCCCAAGTTCGAAGACCGTAACGCTGGGGAGGCGATGCGCGAGGACTGAAGAGGACGAGAGGGGCCTTGAGTCCGGCTCGCGCTGTAGATTGAATCCATTCTTTTTTTTTTTTTTTTGTTTGTTTTCTTCCTTTCGCGTGGTGGTGCGCCTGCGGGTCGTGAAACGATAATTGTGAGTGTGGAGTTGTTGTTGCTGTTGGTGTTGTTGTTTTAATACTAAGTAAGAAGTTGTAATCGCGTCGCGTAGCATCTGCGTTCGCACCCGTTATTTGCGGCAAGAACGGCCCGGCGAGGTGTTGGAGTTGAGGTGCTTAAAATTTGTACAGACCGGCAGAAAAAGGTATGATCACAGCAGCGGAAGCAGGCCAAAGCCAAGGAGGCACCACCGCCGCGAGCGCTTGGACGGCAACGGCGACGATGGTGGCGACGGCGGCGCCGGGGGTGCCAGAAGCTCCAAAGGCCTCTTCTCAGCCCAGGGACAGCAGCAGCGCCGGCCGAGCCATCAAAGGCCGCCGCAGCCCCTCGTCAACGAGCCAGTCGTCGCCGCCGCCGTCAGTCGGCGCCGCCGCTGGCGACGACCTTGACTCACTGCACGACCTCGACATCGCGGCCGTCCTCGGCCTGCCCACGGCAGCGCCGTCCTTCACAACGCCGACGCTCGACTACGCCGCCCACTCGGCCGAGCTCGCCGGAATCGTCGCCGCCGCGGCCGCATTCGCCGACTCGTACTGGTCGCGCTACCCGCTCCCCGCCGTCCCCGCCTCTGCCTCTGCCGCCGCCGCCGCCACTGCGGCTGCTGCTGCCGCGAGCACCCGCGACCGCCGCGTCGCCGCCGTCGTCGCCGCCGCGCTCG
This sequence comes from Zopfochytrium polystomum, assembly GCA_025765615.1. Classification (NCBI taxonomy): domain Eukaryota; kingdom Fungi; phylum Chytridiomycota; class Chytridiomycetes; order Chytridiales; family Chytridiaceae; genus Zopfochytrium; species Zopfochytrium polystomum. The sequence continues at coordinate 439,704 of JAIVFJ010000011.1, read as the reverse complement.
ACCACCTCGCACTCCTGACTTCGCCGCCAGCCCGCTCGCGCCGCCGCGCCGCCGCCGCTGCTGCCGCCGCCGCCGCCGCCGCTGCTGCGTCCCCGTCCGCGTCGTCATCCTTGGCGGTCGCCCCCGCCGCCGCCCCCGCCGCCGCGCCGGCGCGCTTCGACGCGACGCTGCCGGCGGCCAGCGCGTGCGCAGTACCACCTGCAGCGCGCGCAGCTGCTTGCGCTCCTTCCGTCTCCTCCTCCTCATCCTGCGGCAGAGCCTGCGCCAGGGCCGGCGGCCGCCGGCGACGGCAGCCAGTACCACCCGGCGGCGCGGGCGCTCGAGGACTTTGGGTGCTGCGTCAAGCTGGACCCCGGGTGCGTGGACGGGTGGAACGGCGCGGGGGACTGCTGGTGGCGGCTGGCGATCGAGGCGGAGCAGGTGCCGCCGACGGCGACGACGACGACGTCGGCGGCGGCGGGGGCGGAAGTGGCGGCAGGGGCGGCGGCGCAGCAGGGCCGGGCGAGGGCGCTCGCGTGTTTTGAGCGCGGGCTCAGGGTGCGGAGAAACGCGGTCGGGATTCTGAGCGTTGCGCAGATGCTGCGTGAGCCGGTTGCGGGTTGGTTTGTTGGTGGGGTTTTGCTTTTCCGCTTTAACCGACACCACCCCTCTTCCGTTCGTACAATTCCTAACCCATGCAGGCGCATCGGGAGAGGAAACGGCAAGGAATCTTGAAGAGAGCGCTAAGCTGTGCAAAGAGGCGCTGCTCCTGGACGCTGCAGACGGCAAAGCGTGGTGTGAGTCGATGTGAAAGAAGGAGGCGATTTGATTGTCTCGCCCCTGACCTCTGCTCAATCTACCTAGTGGGACTAGGCTCAACGTACCTGCGGCAGTTCCTCTCCGTGACGTTCCGGTTGGCGGAGCTTCGAAAGGCGTTGAATGCGTACAAGAAGGCGGTAAGCGCTGGGTGAACGGAGCCAGCTTCTGAAGAGAGTTGTGGGTTGGGGTGCAAAGTTTTTTGGATCGCTTTTGTTCTTTTATGAGGCACAGGGCACAATGATATTGTTCTAAAGACGTTATTTGTGCTCAACAGGAAACTTTCAAGCAACTTCGAGACAACCCAGACTTGTATCGGAACCGAGCGATTGTTAGTTCGTCGTTTGCGCAACCGGGGCCAGATTTGTGCCACGACTCTTGCTCATATCTCGTTGCTGACCGGCGCGAGCTTTTTTTTGGCGCAAACCCGCCAACTCCCCCCATCCCCAGGTTCATTGTTACCTGGAAAACTACGCACTTTCAGTCGCCGACCACCTTCGCGCGGCAGAGTTGGACCCTGTCGGCGTGGGACCCGACTCAGTGGAACAGGCTCGCAGTATTGAGGCCATGATGCTCAATGTGGTAGCGGCGATAGGGTCTGGCTCGAGCGATACCGCCAACACCACGACCTCGGCCGACATTCCTAGGGGCAGCGGGATACCAAGCGCACTTGCCGCTGGCGCTGCCGGAGTCCCGGCGCCGCCGCCGCCGCCGCCGCCGCCGCCGCCGGCTCTACCGGCGCTGACCGAAGTGGATGGCATCGACAGCGTGCTGTGCGACGCCGGGAACGTACAGGGCGGGACGACAGCGCCAGAGGAGAGATTTGCGCGGAAGGCAGTGCGCGTCAAGATTCTGAGGGAACTGAACTGCCCGCTGTCTCGGTACGTCGCGGTTTTCTTTTGATTCTTTTGTGGCGGCTTTTTCCTTCCTGACTCGAATTGCAAAAAACTTAACGTGAACAACTCTTTTTTTATTATTTGCCCCTTCTATTTCCTTCACTCGTCGCTACCAACAACGCGAAAACCCGAAAACTCTGCCAACTTTTTTCGATGTGCTTTCCCTTGCTGTTTTCGCCGTCCCCGCCTCAGCCTCTTTGTCGCGGCAGATAAGGCCGGCTTCCGTGTCGTCGTGACGCTCTACAACGTTTCGTCGAACGCGGTGACGGTCGGTGACGAGCTGCTCGTCGCGAGCCCGTACGTGCGGAATTGCGAGTTTGCGGGGCCGAGCGGGACGCCGTCGTCGGTCGTGCGGCTGTTGCGGGTGGACCGCCCTTGGCTGATTGCGGTTAACGGCAAGGTGTTTGGTCGGGCCACGGCAGCGGCGGGGGCGCCGTTGCCATAATGGTGGGGTTTTGGGGGTCAGGAGGAAAGCTTTTGCTGGAGATGAAAAATAATACACACAATTCTGAGTTGAGGCTACAAGAACACCGCACAAAGACACTTTGACAAAGCAACCTACTTTAGCCCCTCTCGCGCACAGGTCATTCTTCAAATAGCCACTGCCAAGAACCTTTCTTGACATCTCTTTTACACAAGTAAAGGAGAGCATTCGGATAATCGGACGGACACAGAGAGTTGTGGAAAGATAAAGAGCATTCCCGCCGTTTGCTTTTTTTTTGTCCTCAGTCCTCAGCCCAGCAAATCCGCAAAGAACTCGTCCATCTCCTCCTCGCGAGTTTTTTCCGTCTCCAGGACCAGCGGCTGAGTCCATATCCGCGACGCGTCCGCGGCAGCGGCGGCGGCCGCCGCTGCTGCGGGATCGCGATCCTGTTCTTCCCGGCGCCCCTCACCCTCGCCCTCGTCTCGCCGTGTTTCCTCCAACTCCTCTTCTTCCTCCTCCTCCCCGCCCTCGCGCCGCTTCCGCCTCCGCCGATCCGCAGCTAGCCGCTTCCGCCGCCCGCCTCCCTTGCCATCCACGTCGTCGTCGTCGTCGTCGTCGTCGGCCGCCCGCTTGCTGCTGCTGCTGCTGCTGGCACTGCCGCCGTCTCCGCTGCCGCCCCGCCTCCGCGCCGCGGCCAGCCACTCCCCGCACGCGCCGCACAGCCGCAGCTTGACGAGCGCGTTCTTCTTGACGCCGTCCTCGACGTACGCAAAGTTGACCTCCCAGCTCTTGAGCGCCTGCGACGACGACGACGACGACGTGCCACCGCCGCCCTTCTTTGTCGCGCAGCTGAGGTTGCCGCACACGAACTGGCCAAAGCCTGAGACGACCTCGCGCTGGGTGCGCCAGCGGAGGGCGATGGCTCCTGGGGGCGGGGCGCGTTTTGTCGATGATGAGGATGATGAGGGCGGGCGGATGTCAGCGATACAGTACTCTTTAAAGAGTTTGTTGTAGTAGCGGAGAGCGATGCGCTGCTCCCACGTTGTGGTGGCGGGGTCCAGGTCGGTGTCGTCGTGGAGGAATCTGTTCGAAGGGTTGCCGTGTAAGGGATCCGAAACAAATAAAAAGAAAGGAAAAAAAAGAAAGGGGCTGAAGTGGTCCTTTACCGATGGTGTTTTTTGAGAATGTCAATCTCGGACGGACCGACACGGCGAGGACCTATTGCGGCGGCGGTAACGTCGGCGGCAGCGCGGGTGGGGTTGTAGTGGAAAAAGTAATCGTTCATAAACTTCTTGTGGCGCTGTGGGTATTGGTTATGCGGGCACGCGTGTTCGTGTGTGTGTGTGTGTGTGTGCGTGTGTGTGTGTGGTTTTTTGATTCCCCGTTGTTGTTGCCGTGGGTTGCGATCGTCGGGCCATCAGAATCGTTAGCCAACGGATCAATATAGCGGGGGTAGAATTCGCTCAGAAAAGAGTCGGCGAAGGCCGGTCTGATTTTTTTATTTCAACCCCCTTGTCGATCGTCGTCCACAAGCAAACGTCCCACGCACGCACGCACGCCCCCCACGCCCCGCGCCACGCCCACTCTGTACGCACCTCGAATGCGTTGAGGCCAGCAAGGGTCTGACGGAAGACCGCCGAGGTCGTCGCCGTCGTCGTTGAAGTAGTGGAGGAGCCCGCAGCCGCAGCCGACGACCGTGACGCGGACATGCTGACAAGTCTCGCACTGCTCGTGTGGGTGTGAGAGTGTGTGTGTGTGAAGAGATGACAAGTCTTGCTATGCTGGCGCGCGCGCTCTGTCGCGAGGCTGTGCGCCACCCACTCACCAAGCCGCCCAGCCCCCACTGGGACTGGGACGCCACCCTCGTCTTCGTCAATCATCTCCATCCCTATTTTGGGCTGTCTGTCTGACTGTCTGTCTGTCTGCCTGTCTGCCTGTCTGCTGTCTGTCGGTCTGTCCCAAAAGTCGCCGTGTCTAGTTCCTTTTTCCTTTTTTTCCCTCCACATTCGCAATCGACTCCCTCAATCATGCTCAGGCCCTGCAGCTTCGACCACAACCAGGACGACGACGACAACCACGACCACCACGACGACCACCGCGCCGGCGGCGACGACGACAACGCCAGTGGGAGTGCGACTCCCTTCCTCCTTGCGTCGTCGTCGTCGTCGTCGTCGTCGTCGTCGTCGTCGTCGTCGTCGTCAACCTCTACCTCTACCACCACCACAGTGCCCTTGGCGTCATTGTCACCGCCATTGCCGTCTTCACCGTCCTCCACTGCCTTTTGCATTGCCAATGCTGCTACAGGTCGGCATCCACCACCGTTTGGATCAGTTGACTCGCACCTTCACCATCACCGCTGCGTTGAGCCGTTTGCACCCGACGCGAAACCGGAAATTGGACCGTCATCGCCCTTCCTCAACCGGCTGGTTCCTGGCCGCTCACCACCGCCATCCGCTTCCTTCTTCGCCCCGCTTCGTTTCTTCCGCGCGGCTTCCCGTGAAAAGTGCGATTATGGGCCAATCAGTCCAACTTGCCGGCGAACCTCTTGCGCCCGAAAGGCGTTGTTGGTGGCGGTTACAGCAATTCTTGCTGTAACCGGGGTTCTACTCGCCGCGGGCGCAACCAGCCGCTGGTTCAATGGACAAGTGCTAACAAGTTCGGGTCTGGCCAGCAAAGTGACCGCAGGGCACCAGCCCTACACTGTGTACGGTGGGTTCACACGCATTGGCTTCTTTGCTCTTAATTCTTCTCCATCTACTTGTTTAAACGTTCACAGGGCTCACCACCATTACTGCGGATGGATTTTATGACAATTACACCTTTTCAGCAGACTGGGCAGTGGACCCTTACACTGGAGACCACATTGCTGCCGTTGGGGACACGGTAACATCGATTTGGATTCTGTGCACTCGCCATATTTTTAACTGCTGCTGGCGTGTTTCCACTTTAGATCACCTTCACACTCTTTAATAATGCCCTTGGCCAATGCATGTCATATTCTGACTATCAGCAGTGTAAATGCCGTGGTCAGGAATCAGGTTTATACTTCAACGGAAGTGAAACAACGACCGTTTGGACGATTACCGAATCTGGGAACTACTATTTTGGAAGCGTAAATGGGGAATCCTGCCAGGGTAAATTAGGGCATTTCGTGTTGCGTGTAGTCGATCTTCCAACAAGTAAGAAATTTTGTCCTCGCATCTGTTACTCATAGACCGTGTTAGCCCCACAGCAGTTGACAGTGTCAGGTACGTGTAGTGTGCGCTCGCCTTGGGAGCATAACTTGCTAAATATTTTTTGCCACTACAGTTCGATTGTATAACGAGGAAGTTCGCATCTTCTTTGATCAAGAGGAACCAAATTCAATCATTCCACAATTCCGCGTCAATGATTTTGTAAGTGGGACACAATTCTTACGAGTGTGACCACTACTTACACAAACATCCCTTGCTTCGCCGCTACTTCACATGGGCAATGCATAACTTATCAGGTTAAGTTTAGCTCTTCCTATTCGTTTGTGTTCGCAAGCTCTATACAGGACTATGCTGATTGCAATCCCATGGAAGCCCCTCAGTTTTCCCCCATTCTTCCGGAGTCACTTTATCACCTCCCTTCTACCCCGCAACGCTACTACTTGATGATCAACGATTCGTTTGCTTGCAAGCATTCAGCTGCAAAGTTTATCATGGATGTAATTGATCCCACTCAACCCCGTGAGCATCCAATCCCTTCCTCTCACTGTCTGTAATGTTCTCATGTCGTTCTTCTTTCTACTTAAACGAAAGAACCAAATGTCCTTTACATCGAAGGTTTGTGCAATTACACGTTCATCGAGATGTCACTTATGCTTTAGATTACAGAATCTTCTGACTACTACACTGTCGACGGTGTCCCATCTACACCTGCAACAATTACAGACGCCGACACAGTGAGTATGTCCATAAGCGAAGATGAAACTTTAACGCCCCTTAAGGCTTTCTTCATCACTACACACGGCTTCAGTATGCTCACCGATTCCTACTATTACTACCAATGTCGGGGTGGAAGAGGTACAGTTGTAAAATAAACAAATGACGAAAGAAAATAGACTCAATCTTAATATCTATACCCCTCGAAGAATATGAAGATGTCGCGGGATACGGTTCGGTCCATGGTGGAAATTTCTCAATCCCGGAACTTCCGGCAAACACCTACTACATTTTCAACTACGAGGATTGCGCTGTCGACAAGATCCTGCAAGTATCTCCGAGGAGTACTGGTTACAGGCAAACTTCCACCGTCTGGCCGATCATTGTGTCTCCAACACCGACAAGCACGCTTCCTGTGACGGTTCCTGTGACGAGTGAAGGGACACCAACCATCCCACCATCGGCGTCATCCACCACTTCTTCGATTGATTCGACTTCTTTCGACTCATCAACCTACTCTGTGCCCGTCGAGACCTCCGTGCCTGTGGACAATTCAACAACTCTCAGCGCACCATCGTCCACCATTTTTTCCGATTCCACCACGGTCGAGACATCCGTGGAACCGACGTCGCAGCCAGTCCCTTCCACTGACACGAATGCGACTTCCACCTTGGAACCGTCGCCAACAAGCAGTGTCAACTTTACAACATCGTCGGAGCCTTTGCCAACAAGCACTTTGAACTCCACGACCTCGTCAGAGCCATTGCCAACCAGCACTTTCAACTCGACGTCGTCCTCCGAGGCGCCTCCCACCAGCACTTTTAATTCTACGTCTTCCACGGAGCCGTCGCCAACAAGTTCTGTCAATTCCACTTCGACTCCAGAACCATCTTCAACCAGTACCTTTTCACCCACTTCTTCAGCGTCCCCGACACCCACGAACACTTTCAACTCAACATTCTCGGAGCCGTCGCCAACAAGTACTTTCAACTCGACTTCTTCGTCAGAGCCAACCTCCTCAAGTACTGTTACGGTATCCTCGTCGTCGCCGTCCTCAACGAGTACTTTCAACTCAACATCTTCGACGTCTTCCACGAGTACTACGTCGAGTTCAACAACCTTGACGCCACCGCCCACAAGCACGCTCAACTCCACGACCTCCACACCACCGCCACCCCCAACCAGCTCTTCCGAATCGACCACATCGACACCCAGCTCTAGCACGACGAGTACTTCAACGCAGCCATCACCGCCCAGTAGCGTTCAATCGCCCACATCTTCCAGCACTACGAGCTCCTCCACGTCGTCCCCGTCGACCGAAAGCAGCGCAACAACCGCTTCCACTACAACTACCACAACGACTTCGACAACAACACCTCCAGCTACGAGCTCGTCCGAATCGACCACGTCAACATCTGTCTCCGGTACGACGAGCTCGTCAACGGAGCCATCGAGCTCCGCCAGTAGCGCTTCCTCGTCCCCGTCAACCGAGAGTAGCCCAACTGCCGTCTCCGCAACAGTGACCCAGATCTTGTCTGAGAGCCCGAGCCTATCCCAATCGCCAATCCCAGACACTTCAACAACCGCTCCTGTCACAAGCGCTCAGGCAATATCCCCCATTTCACAGCTACCGTCGACGGCGCCCGAGTCGTCCTCTTCAAATTCGCTGAAGTCGCCGACGGGATCGTCGTCACAGCCTGCGAGCTCCGCAAGCGAAAGCTCCGCGGCATTGACCGTAACGCACAGAGCCGACTGGCGCAATGGATCTGCAAGGACGGCCGGCTGCTTGAACCGCTCCGCCGTAATCGCGTCTGTTTGGCTATGTGTTGTTTGGCTCACTTTGCTCGACTTTTGAGGGGGGCCGCCTTTTTCCTTTTTTCTATCTGCAGTGGCCAGTTAAGCCTTTAACACTATATTCCCACTATCCCACGGAACTTTTCCTTTGAAGCATTTTCTCCATTGCCGACTTCTTACTTGTGTGAATTGTCGAAGTATCACTTTTCCCCTAACTTCGATTTAGGGCAGCGAAGCCCAGTCGGCGCTTCCTGTTCTCGCTGGACTTTTTGTTTGCTTTGTTTTGCACTTTCGGACCCCAGTGCACTTGCGTTGTGGCTCCACTGCCTTTTTGCTTTCAGTGGTCGTGCTTTCCAGGCCATTCGCTCCTTCCGTTTCCGTATTATTCTGGTTCACAACTGTTTCAACACTCCGCATGTGCGAAATGTCCATCGAATTTTTTCGAGCGAACCCATCTTCTTCATCGTGGCTATGGAATGCAATAGATGGAGGGACCATTTCTGGCCGCAAGTGAGGATTTGACCCAATGAGCTAGTTTTTAATATTTTTGGTTCACATTGGAGCACAGAAACGTTCGAGTCCCCCATCATAGAGCGTGTGTGTGTGTGTTTTGCTAAGACGACAGGAACATTTTGACAATATACTGCCAGTGTCCGTAAATTGAGGTGTTTGCCTACCGTCAAGCACACGAAAGCACAAAAGCACGAGAACAAATAACCTGAAACTTCCTTGCAAGAAAGAGGGCGTGTATGAAAAAGGATGAGAACACCTAGCCCGCAACTTTCATACAGGGAGAGAGAGTGTGTGTGTGTGCGTGTGAGTAGTAAAGTCTGCAGTGAAATCAAACCCAAAAAACACCCAGGTACCACATCCAAACAAACAAAAAATTCCCACCAGCGTATCATGGGATCGACAACTCGACAAAGCACGACAGCTTGTGCCCAAGAGTCAGCACGGATTGGTCCCCAACGACCTGCCAGTCGCCGCGCATGTCCGAGGGCAGCCAAAACGACACCATGGTCGGCGCGACCGTCAGATACGCCGTGTTCTTGAGCGCCGGGTCGATAAAGGGCTCCTTGTGCCAAAAGTACACTCCCGCCGAGTTGCGCGAGCTGACAATCTTGTGCGCGCTCTTTGGCAGGGGGTTTGTCCCGGCTCGTCTCATGACGGCGGCTGCGGCGGCCGCGACGTGGGAGTACTGCTTCTCGGCGCCGCTTGACGCATCCCACACTTTGATCTGCCCCTCGCGGTCGGCGGTGTACACGAGGCTGCCGTCGGGGCTGAAGCGGGAGATCCACGGACCTTGCAGGGTTTGTTCCATCCTGAGCAACTCCTTGGAGTTGTGCAAGCTCCAGATCCGGACCTTCCGGTCAAAGCTACCGGCCACGACGTACTTGCCGTCGGGACTGAAGCCCACGCTGGTGATTTGGACGGGGTGCCCATGAATTGCTTTGACCAGATTGCCGCTGGCGACGCTCCAGATTCGAATCACCTTGTCGTCGCCGCCCGACACCACAAACTGGTCGTCGGAGCTGAACGCGGCGCTCCACACGTAGCCCATGTTGCCAGTCAGCCTGTGCACTAGTTGATCCTTGGACGTCCGCCACACGTAGACGGTCTTGTCAAAGCTGGCGCCCAGAAGCAGCTCGCCGTCCGACGAGAACGCCAGCGTGCTGATGAGTTGCGACCCTCCTCCAGACGACGAGGAGACCGACATGGCGCGAATCACCTTGAGCGTCTTCACCTTGAACAGAGCCACGTCCCCATGCTCGTCCCCGACCGCAAGTTGGCGGCCGTCCGGGTTGAATGCAATGGCCGTCGCGCTCGACTCGCCGTCCATAGTGTACAGCAACTCTCCCGTCGCCGGATCCCAGACCAGGACACGCTTGTCGCTGCTCCGCGACACAACGATCTGCTTGTCTGGGCTGAAGACGACTCCGGAAACAGCCGCCTCATGGCCCTCCAACGGCTCTACCCGCCTGGCTCGCATGCGCCGACCAGATCCGAATGGTCTTGTCCAAACTGGCGGTTGCGATCAACTCGCCGTCGGGACTGAAGGTGGCGGCGACAACCATTCCAGTGTGCCCCTCCAGTGAGTGCAGCTCCCGGCCGCTGGCCGCATCCCATATCCGCACCGTCTTATCGGAGCTGACAGACACGATAAACCTGCCGTCCGTGCTGTACCGCGCATCTTCGACAGATCTCGTGTGCCCCACCATCTTGACAACCTCCTGGCTCGACGCGCTCACGGTGCCAGCAGCCCCACCCGACCCCGCCAGCACTGCCGACACGTCCAAAACCTTCACCATTTGGTCGGTCCCGACCAAAACGACTCGCTGACCGTCGGGGCTGAACGAGACGCGCCACCTGATTCCATCCCGCTTGCCCGTCGGCGCCACTTTGCACACCATTCGGCCGGTCGCGGTCTCCCACAGCTTGAACGAGCCAATGTCCTCGTACGGGAACTCGGAGCTGGTGGTCACTATGTGGCTACCGTCCGGGCTGAACGAGCTCGCATATACAGTATTGAGGTGCGCCGCCTTGACACACCACAGCTGCTCGCCCGTCTCCGCGTTCCACATCCGAAGCGTCTTGTCCTCGCCCCCGGTCGCGACGCGGCGGCCGTCGGGACTGAACTTCGCGCACCCAACCAAGCCGGAGTGGCCTTCAAACCTGCGCACCTCCTGCGCGGTGAACACGTTCCACATCCGCGCACTGCCGTCGACACACGCCGACAACACGTGCTGGCCGTCAGGGCTGAACGCAACCGACACCACGATGCCCGTGTGGCCGACGAGCGTGTGCAGCTCGTGCCCCGTCGCGGCGTCCCAGATGCGGACGCTCTTGTCCTCGCCAGCTGACGCGAGGAGCTGTCCGTCGGGACTGAAGACAACGTCCTTGACGCCCATCGTGTTGCCCTCCAGGACCTGAATGCAGGCGGGCCAGTGGCGCGCGCGGCCTTTGACGACCCTGGGGAGCGGGACAGTGCGGGGCTGCGACGACGCAAAGCGTTTGACAAACTCGCACTCGGACGGCGCGAACGGGATGACAGAAAAGTACACCTGCAGCGCGTACGCCTGAAGCGGGATCGCAAACATTTGGACGACGCGCTTGACGTCTTGCATCAGCCTCGGCACCTTTTTGAAATCCGCTTTGGCCGCGTCCGGCCCCTCCGGTCCTACAAACGATTGGAGGTTGCTCATGGCTGTGAGTACGACAGCCAGCGACCCAAGCAGGCTGCTCGCCTCCAAGTAGTGGTGCGCGTGCGTAAGCAGGAAGCCGTAGAGCTGCGACACCAATTCGGGCTTGAGTCGCCGCTTTGGCGAAAGCACTATCTCCTTCTCTATCTCCTTCTCCACCTCCACGTTCTTTGTAGAGGGCTTTGGAGCCCAGAACTTGAGTTTGTGCAGCCCTTTGAACCGCCCGCCTTTCTTGTCCTGATGGTCCGTCTCGGTCAAAGTGTGCACAGTCGCGCCTCCTTCCGACAGCGCCGTCTCGTCTGGCACACACGCGGTCGAAGAGTCGGTGCAGTGCTCCCAAAAGTGCCTCACTGCGTACCTTACGTGTTCGCCCATGCCCTTTTCGACTCTGGCGGCAAAGTCCTTGATCTCAGAGTGAAAGGCGTACGGAAGGTTGCACACATTGAACTTGAGGTTCCTGTCCAGGGCTGTGATGCACCAGCCTGCAATGTTGGCGTGCCAGCTCGTGGCATCGATTTGAATTTTTGGGTGCCTGCACCGGGCGGGATCTGTCAAGTAATCTTTCACCGACTTGTGAAAGATCCTGATCTTCTTGGTCGACGAGTCGAGAATGAGAACTGGGTCCAACAGTCGGATGCACCGCATTACACTCTCCGACTCGTGGTCGGCAAGCAGTGAAACGATTCCGGATGCAGAAAACGGCTCGTACGCCAAAATGATGAGGGCCAGTGTTTTGCAAAAGACGCTTTCTATGCTGGGCTGACCGAGCGAGTCAAAGATACCACCGAATATCCGATCGTACATATTGTCAATACTGCCGTCCAGCTGATCTCCTTCAGGAAGCGCGTTTATCTGATCCAGCGTGATGGCCTCGCTCCCACTGCCGCTGAGATATTTGCAAGCACTCACAAGCCAGACAAACACCCCCGCGGACTTTTCCACGAGAATCCGGGAGCCTCTATCAACAACCGATTCGTCAGCGCCGCATGACTCGAAAAAGTTTCGGACAAAAAGCATCTGGTCCTGAAGATTTTCCTCTGCGGTTGGCTCGATGGACTCGGTCGGAAGCTCTGCAAAAGCTTTGACAATATCCTCCTCTGGTCTGCCAGAGACCAAAATCTTGACGTTTGGAGGAAGTCGACGATTGAGCTCCTGGAACACCAGCAGAATTTCAGCCCTCTTGTGGATCACCCCGCATTCATCCAGCGCGTCCACAATCAGCACAACCGGTCTTCGCATCGTTTTCGATTCAAACACCCTGTCCAGAGGCTGCAAGATCAACACACTCATGATTTCGAACACGGATTTCGACAAGATGTCCGGATTGTCGCGTTTCACTTCAAGGAGGATGTTGCCGTACTGCACGCTGAATTTTGCGAGTCCATGAGCTACTGTCAAGACCAGGTTGCGCGCGCTGCTCCGTCGGTCGTCATCGTGCTTGCAAAAGAAGAGGCCGCCGAGCAGGTGCAAGGCCTGCAGCTCTCTCGACACGACTGCAGCCATCACACTCTTGCCCACACCGGCGACGCCTCGGAGCCACATAACTCTGTTGGAGCTGGTGCGGCCAGGCTCGTCTGGCGATAGGAATTGAAGAACTCTGCGGACAAGCCAATCCCTGGTACCGGGTAAAAAGTTGCGGAGGAGCGCATCCCGCTCATCTTCCATCTCGGTTGTGAACGGATTCAGCCAGCTCTCCAGCTCCAGTGACTCAGATCGGGATAGAACGATGTTTGTGGCTGGAACGGTGGGGTCAACAACACCAACAGCGCTTTTGCGGCGGTTGTGCGCCTCTCTGGCCTCCATGACAATTCTGGCAATGTGTGAGTAGGAGTATGTTGGTCAACCAGCTTTCGACCGCAGATCCCCCGTTTCTACTCACCTTGACATATCAGGGTCTGGGTTTAATATTGGACCATTGAACTCAAGGATCTTTTGGACGGTCTCAGAGACTGTCTGATGGCCAGGGCTGGAGGGATGACAGTGCAGCTTGTCAGGGAACTTGCTATGGTCAAAATGACTGAATTCCATAATCAGGCGGCTTTTCCTTCCACCAGGAAGAGTGGCTTCGACATAGCTGGAGAGAAAAATGGGCAAGATTGAAAGACCTATTTCTTCATGCAACTGGAGGGCCAGCTCCCACTGAGAGCAAAAAAATAAAATAAAATAAAATAAAATAAAAGTTCAGCACCAAAGTAGTTTTTGAAGGGAACAAGAAGAACATACCTCCAGAAGGACATTGTCTGGTTGCGTGTCTGCTTTCTTCATATTCTCCATCGCCTCAGCAGAGCACAGCACGATGATCACACTTGAATGGAAGAGTCCCGCCATCGAGTTTATCCCCCACCTTTCTCCGTCAGGCAAACACATTGAATCGAGAAATGGATGCTGGCCGCTCATTCGTGCTTCTTCCTGAAGCTTGACCCGTCCATCTTCGCGAATGAGAGCTAGTTTCAGCGCATAAAACAGATGCTTTGCAACGACTGCTTCCGAGGATTCAGAGTAGCTGTTTGGTTATGGAATGGATAGCTTGGATTGAGAAAAATATAAAAAGCTGCATTTTGTGCGAATACCTGATGTAGAAAGGGTGTTTTTGGACTTCGGTTTTGCAGTGCCAGTGGGAAGGAATGAGGGTGGTCCACGTTTCTGCTATCGAAAGCACCATAATTGTTAACAATTTTGTTCCTCGACTTTTCTTTTTTTTTCTTTCACCTTTTTTGGGTGTAACAGCCACCGTCGTATCAAATTCTTCGTTTCGAACGAAGTCAGCATTGACCTCCTCGGCCGCGGGAGCAGCGTGAGCATCGACGCTGGGTATGCGCTTGGCTTCAGCCTCCGCCGCTCTACTGATATCGATCGCCTGCAAAATGGGATTTGCCCGAGGTCAGCTATCGGGCGGGACAAGGTTGACGGCGAAGAAGAGTTCTCACAGCCAACAGGCACTTTACTGACCTTCCACTTGTAATTGTGGGTCAAAACATCGGAGACATCCTCGTCGGGGCTCAGGATGTATATCTGGCCGTCAGCGGGGTCCTCGTATTGGACCTCCACGGCGGCGACGTTGAAACTCTTCGCCACTCGTTGGAGGATCTCATCGTAAGAGTCGGACGGAGTGACCTTGATCTTTTTGGACTTTTCTCCAAACTTTATCGTCACCAGCGTGCCGGCTCCCATTTGGCCCCTGCGAGTAAGAAAAACCGTTTAGCTCTCAAACGCGGGAGAGACCGGAGAAGGCAATATTCATTCGACGAGAGGCTGACGAGGAGGAGGAAGGAGGAGGTGGAAGGACCGATCTGGACTGGTCGTGTGGGGTCCCGGTCTCGCGGCCGCTCATTCTATTCGCCTCGACGATTCCATCCCTCGGCGGTGTTTCTAAGGAACAGGACGAGACGCGGCGCATCTCCCGGCGGTCCAGTCGATCTACCGATTTGAAGGGAGCGGGCTCGCTTGATGGGGGCCTGTGGTGTGGGTGGAGAACGGACCCAAAACTGGCTTCTTCCCTTTTTGGGGATGTCTTCTTCTTTTTTGTTTTCTTTTTTATTTTATTTTTTCTCTTTTCTTTTTACATCTTTTCAAAACTTTCATCCCTGAAACCACTCTCCTTTGTTGAGGCCCAAAATGTCGTTCCGACCTGACAGAAAGAGAATCTTTTTATACATTTTTGGAAAAATCCATCTTAATTATTTGATGGTTTTGTTTTTGATGATGATGATGATGATGATGCGTTCGTTCGCCCGCACGAGTTTTTCGCGCTGCCCACAAAATTTTGCGGCAGCCTTCTTGTTCTTGTGCAACATTAGGGCCTGTTCGGCGGCTTCCTGCGCCCCCGCCTTTCTCGTTATTTTTCGACAAAACATTACCAAACGGAAACACAGGCCTTGATTCCAAAACAGACAAACGCAATGCACAGGAAAAAAAGTGTCTGTTCTTCTCTGAAACAACCTCCACCTTTTTCCAACCTGAAAAATCACGAACAAAAAATTGAGGCTGGAAGGGGCAAGGGGCGCCGAACAGGGCCTTAATATCTGTGCCTGGGAAGGCGTGGCAGAATGGCAACATTCACTGCCCATCCTACAATGTTGATGAGCTTTTTTTTCATTTTCTATGTACACCACAGCGAACCTATCCGGCGTGAATCCGAGGGTAAACTGGCAAAAAATCCGCAACAATCTGCCCCTGAATAGTGAGCTGAACTGGATTGCCTCGGATTGTGTTTGGTGGTTCTGCTTTCAGCTGTCCAGAGCCAGGTTTCCAAAATTTTGTGGTTCGAAGAACTGACTGTTTCCGACACCCTGGCCAAGCCACAATCGTCAGATCTAATCCGAGGAAAATCCGACGCCTACCCGGTGAAAGCTGCGTAGCCAGTGTTACACGATCTAATCGGGATTTCTAATTGCAATTTTTGGGTTTTCCAGCGGGTTACCCTCAAGGTAGGTTCGCTGTGCACGGATGTATTTTTATTTTATTTTATTTTAATTTTTTTTTTTTTGGGTACGGGTTGGCAGGAACTAGATATTTGATTTGGGTAGCCCTCCTTGGCTGTGGCAGCCAAGTGTCGCCTCACGCGCCCAGTTGTAGTAAAGACATTTCATTCCGGGCAGGCGGCGGCACAGCTCTCGAGAATGTAGTAGCTCTGGGTGGCCGTCGGCACCGCATGTAATGTCAACAGCTGTAGCGCGCGGCCTGCTGCACACCCAATCCACAATCGTCGCCGGTTTTTTTATGATGGATGCATGTACATTTGTACGACGGGGGCACGGGGGGTAAGGGAGGGGCGCCGCCTCTGGAGTCGAGCTCAGCCCGAAATTTTTCCTTTCACCCTATTCAGCCATGTCGGCCTCGTCGCCCGCAGCAGCAGCAGCAGCAGCAGCCGACACCGCCGCCAACGCGCAATCGCAGGCCCCTCCTCCGCTCACGGCCCGCATCTCGAAGATGGCAATGTCCCTGCAGTTGAGTCTCACACTTCTTCGGTCGAGGAGGGCGAGGGGGGCGAGGGGGGGCGAGGGTGGGCTTGCTGTGCTTCTGCTGCTTCTTTTGGTGCCCAAGGGGTCCTTTTCGGGAGCTGACAGTGCCGCTTACTTACTTTTGTACTTCGATGGCCAGATGTAAGTGCTTCGTCGCGCCTCGGCAAGCGACGCGCCAGGCATCCTTCCAAACCGTCGTAGATTGATCCAATCGTTCTGCTCCTTCCCCACCCAGTCCTTTGGTTTTTGGGTCATGCAATCACAGGTACGGTTTGTCGTTCGTGCTCCTCCTTCCCGACGGCAGCGCAAACTGATCAAAAAAACCCTGCTTCAGTTTTCCAAAGCACATACTACATCGCCTACTCCCGATTCCTAAGCGGTGGAGGAAGGGGATACTGGAAGGCGCTTTGGGCGGTGCTGCTGTCCTATGGCGTCATTCTGATCAAAGCGCACGGGGTAGGTCCAAGCATCCCGTGGTTGTTGGCGCACTTGACTGATGCATTCCCCCACCTTCGTTCTCGGGGATCGGCAAGTAGATTCCTCAGATCAAGCGTGCTTATTTGCAGCGGGCATGGATGGACGAGAACACGCAGTACCTCCTCCTTGCACTCATGTGGCTCTCGTCTAGGCCGGTTTGGGGTATGTATTGACATCCCTTTCTGCTGAATGCAATCGTCTTGACGTAGTGTCCGCCCGGTTTTCCGATTTGATCATAATTCCAGTCACCCTGCTACCGTTTGCAGTCTTTTCCTTCTTCCACACCATCAACTACACCCGCGCCGAAATCCTGCCCGTCCTGGTTCCCCAAACGAGCCCGCTGCACTCGACGATCACGAATAAAGTGGCGCCGGCGATGCGCAAATTCTCCCAGACGTACCAACCCCACGGGCTCCGCCTCGTCGCGTATCTCGAGGTCTGGCTGATCATGCCGTACTTGACGCTTTTCGTGCTGACGGGCACGGTCAGCCTGTTTGCGCCCGTGCTGTTTGCGATATTTTTGCGGTTCCGGTTTTTCTTTTCGCCGCTGACGCGGGAGGCGTTTGGGGAGCTGCAGAGGCGCCTGGACGGCCTTTTTGAGAACCCGCGGATGCCGCCGTGGGCCGCCGCGTTCTACAGACGCGGAGTGGAGCTGGTGGTTCGGTTCGGAGACGTGAACGTGTCCAAACAAGCCGGCCCGCAGCAAAAGGCGGCTGCTGCGACACCCGCCGCCGGCACCCCGTCGGCGCGTTAATACCTTTTGATTTTGCTTCTTTTCCGCCGCTCCCCACTGGTCTGGTTCCCAACTCTGTTTTCCGCATTCCTCCTGGTTACGCATTTGAAGAAAAAGACGAAGCGAAGTGAAACAGAGAGATTGTACTGGGTTCTGCATGAGTGTGAAGCCTGAAAGCCGACACTGTCCCTGAGAGGACCGAAAGTTGACCGAGCAGTTTCGAGAGCAAGAGTGGAGTGAAAGCTAGGTGGGAGTGGATGTGTTCGTGACTGCGTGTCTGTGTGTGTGTGTGTGTGTGTGTGTGTGTGTGTGTGTGTGTGTGCAGGCGCACTGTGTATGGGTGCCTGACGAACAAGGTTCCAGATCCACGCTCTCGAGGGTTCTTCTCGCTTCCTGTGTTCAGAGGAGTTACGCACCACATATGGAATCGGCTATTTCGAGACGATGACTAACAAGTGGCCAACGACAGCCAACAACGCCGAGAGCAACAACCGCGGCCGGCACTTAACCAAATAGCGACAACAGGAACAGGACCAGCAGAGGGCCGACTGCCACGTCACCGTCCCCGCCGGCTTCGCTCCATCTCGCCTCACTTCACCCTGCCCCAACCAAACGGCGACGACCCATGGGCCCGCGAATCAGCCCCCCTCACGTCCACAGGGTGTTTCCACCAGAGCAGCAGCAGCTGAAGGACCAAGGGGTAACGCGAAAAAAAAAAAGAACAAAAAGAAAGGGGCGATCTGCACACGCGACATCGATCGCAAACCTTGACCTTGTTTTGCCCCGCTTCCCCCTCGCCATTTCAATTCGATCTTCCTGCGCGCCCCCTCACTCGCTCGCCTCACGGCGCGTCTCACTCCCTCCCTCCCTCCCTCCCTCCCTCACTCCCCATCACCCGTCGATACACGTCATCGATACCCGTGCTCCGGACCGCCCACCTAACCCGCCGACCGACCCGATGCCAGATCTTTGTCAACCTGGACCTGCTCTACCACACGACCACGGAGCTGTCGTACACATCACACCCGGTAAGGCAACACGCGCGCGCGCCTACGCACAGGCAGCACGTGGTATTTTTTCTGTGTCTATCTGACCCTTGGTGTGATAAAAAAAATAAAAAAATAAAAAAACCGAAAAAAAAAACCCAACCAATATATATACACACACACACACACACACACACACACACGCACACACACACACACAGCGCCAGTCCCCAAGCGGGCGGAAACGACCCGAGTACCAGCGAATCTGCGACGTGCGAGGGTTCATGGCCGTCGGGAACTGGCAGCCAATCGGCAGTCGCGGCGGCGGCGGCAGTAGCGAGGTCCGTAATTTTTTTGGGAAGGCGACCCGCCATGAAGTGCTCCCTGCTCCCCCGCTCTCAACGGATGAACCTAACAGCGAAAACTCAATCCACACCCCCCACCCTCACCCCCCACCCTCACCCCCCCCCCAATCCATACCAATACCTCTTCTCTACAGTCCGCCACCACGACCGCGGGCCACCCACCGCCACCAACAACAACAACTCCGCCGAAAACGCCGCCGCCGTCGTATTTTTCGTACGAACCGCTGTCGACGACCTTTCGCGACTCGTACCTGCCCTACGTCGGCGCCGACGGCGGAAGCGGCCTGCCCGCCGCGCCGCCGCCGCCGCCGCTGTCGCGTCCCGGAACGACGGCGTCGACGGCGTGGGCACCGTCGTCTTCGCGGCCCGAGACGCGGGCGGGGCGTGCGGCCGACCTGCACCATGCGGCCGCGGCGGCAGCGGCGGCGGCGGCGGTGGCAGCGCCTGCGGCGGGGATCCGGCTGACGGCGTACCTGCCGCCCGGGCGCAAGGGCCACCCGCCGCGGACTCCGACCGTCTCTGGAGGCACCGGCGGCGGCGGCGTCGGCGGCGGCGAGACTGCGGGTGCTTCGTGTGTGGCGGCGGGGGGCGGCGGGGCGGTGGCGGCGGTGCGGAGCGACATGCCGTGCCTGCCGTGCGTCGGGGTCGAGCGGGTCGGGGTGTCTGGGTGGATGATGGCGACGGGAACCGGTGGAGGCGGCGGCGGTGGCGGCGGAGGTGTTGGAGGAGGGGGTGTTGCCGGCGGCGGCGCTAGCGACGTGGCGGTGGCGACGGCCGCGCCGGGTGTCGGTGCGGTCGCGCGACGGAAGCGGTTCAGCTACGGAGGGCCGGCGGGCGGCGGCGCCGCGTGGTCGTCGTCGTCGGCGTCGGCGTCGTCCAAGTCGTCGTCGTCGTCGTCGTCGTCGTCGTCCTCCTCCTCGTCGTCGGGGGCGGCGGCGGTCACCGCGGCCGAGGGGTCGCTGCGGCGGCGACGGGAGGTGGCGGCGGGCGGGCCGGGCGGCGCCGGAGAGGGGCTGTCCAAGTCGTGGGTCGGGCACTACGACATCCTGAATGGTGGGTTATTTTTCTATTTAAAGAATTTTTGCGTATGCTTTTGCCGTTGTGCAACGCGTGTAGCTCGAGGGGCGGTTATTGCATTGCGTTGGTGTGCGGGGGGGTGTGTGTTGCTCGTTGAACCGGCGACGATAATGATGTGAGAACCAAAAACTAAACTACCCCTATCACAAGGTGACTACGTTTCGCGTATCAAGCCAGCGGCAGTTGCCAGGCCGGCAGTCAGCAGCCTCGTCGTCTGGGCTGGGACTACGGTGGCGGCCGGGTCGTCCGCGTGAAGATCGTTCCGACTGCCCCATTTCCCCTCGATCATGGCTTGTTCAATTTCTTTTTCGCCCACCAGACGCAAAGCTTGCAACCACTTCTTCGCAAAGTGCTCTGCCAAAACCCATTGATAGAAAACCATGAATTAAAACAAATAAATCTTTTGGCACTGGATCCACCGCCGTAGTTGATTTTTCTTCCCTCATGGCTGGCAATGCTACCCTATTGACAGTCGCTGCCCGAGTCAACACTTCATTTTGAGATCGCAAGGACGCTTAAGAGGAGTCCCAGGAACGCACCAGGAACGCAACACTCCAATAATTATTCGCCCGGCGGATGAGAAAAATGAAAAGAAAAAAAAAAAAAAAAAAAAAACAAACTTATCCCTCGAGGGCTGCTTCTGGCGGCTCTATTGACGGAACTCAGTAGGGAGGGGTTGGAGCGGGAAGGGAATTGAGAAGATACTACCTGCACGAAATGATTAATAAGGGAGGAAGGGAGGGTAGGCGGAGTGTGTATATGTGGGAAAGGAAGGTGGCCACCAATAGAGCGGGACACACACGTCCGCCTCGCTGCGTCCACCTCGGGCACCATCCGCAAAAACGTTCGAAACGTCTTATAACTTAGTGAAGGGAAAAAGGGAATGAGGGGAAAACGAACGACAGGTTGGAAAGTCCAAGGGAACAAAAAAAAAAAAAAAAAAAAAAAAAAAAAGATGTAATGCGGGGGGCCAGGACGCGCCAGAGTCCAGCGCACTCAATCAGCGTCTTCCACCCCACCTCACGACACCAAAAGCCTCTCAGCCCTGCCCGACACACACAGCTATCAGCCAGCGCTCTCGCCCTCGCCACGGCCGCCGCCAACCTCGAGCTGCAACCGCGCCTCCATGATTCGTAGCCGCTCGTGCAGGGCTTCGTTTTCCGCCGCCAGCCGGTCGCGCGTGCGAACCACAACCACCATCTCGGCAGCGAGCCGGAGGTTGTCTTGTTCGAGCTTTTCGCAAAGCTCCTGGTAGTGCTGGACCTGGAAAACAAAACAAAGTGCGCCGTAATGTCCGTGCAAAGGTCGGTCAAGGGGAGCCCACAATTGCGTGTTTATGAGTGAGTCACGATCGCAAGAGAGAACAAGAGACTCGTCAGCATCCACAGCGAGCACCAATGCGTAAAGAGAAACGGAAAGAGAAAGCAGATGCGATTTTGCAAGTGCAGGGGAAGATAAATACACATTCTGCTGAAAGCTCCTCCCGCGCCAACCCTTACCGTCTGAAGTTTCCTAAGCCGAGTTCGCCTTGCTGCTTCTGCGTTTCTCTTTCTCCGCAAGGTAATAGGGTCCATGTGCGGGTCCTGATCTTCCTCTGCAGCAGCGGCCGCCAACGCCGTATTCTCCAGTGACTCGTTCTCGCCGCCGCCGTCATCGTCGCCGTTTGCAATGTTCAAGTCGCTGCCTACGGCCGCCGCGCGCGCGAACAAGTTCTTCTGCATCCCGGCGTCATCGCTGCTTGTGGCGCCCCCCGGAGTCGACAATGACCGACTGCTGCTGCTGGTGCTGCTGACAGTTCCTTTGATTGACGGCGACAAGCCAGCCGTTGCTGCAACGGCAGCCGCGACAGCTGCACGCGTTCGCTTCCTCCAGCCAGCAGGAGGAGCGACGTTCGTGAACAAGTCTGATGCAGATAGCGCCGAAGACGAAGAAAGTAGCGCCGCTGATGAAGACGACCGGGAGGTACGTGACGCGGCTAGCACTGGGGCTGCAATGGCGATAGCAGCCGGAGCAACAACAGTTGAGCCACCAGCGGGCTTAGGTGCCACTGCAAGCAACGGACTTCCCTCGCCAAAGGCCACTGCGAGCTGCATTAATGACATTGGGTTGGTGTCAGTATTACTGTTGTTGTTACTTGTGCTGTCATTCGTGTTTAAGTTGTCGTTCGTCTTGTTACTGCTGATCTCGTTGTTTTTGGTATCATTATTGCTGTTTTCGTTGCTGCTGTGGTCTAAATGGTCGGGTTCCACTTCGAAGGGCGTGGCTACTCGTGGGGTGTTTGCTGTGGACGGCTCGACGGGTTGCGGTGTCCTACAATGCCCGCCCTCAACGGTGCTTGCGTTTCTGCTTCCGACGGGTGACGCTGTACCATTCAATTCCGCACTATTGGCGTTGTCCGTCTTATCCAACCCTGGGTCGACGGGCTCAGTTCCCGAAACTATCATCGCTTTATCAGGATACTCTGTGTTCTCAGCCAAAGTACCAGCAGATTGCGAAATCTCTTTGCTTCCACCATTCAGTTCTAAAGAGTGCTGTCGAGCGGCTTGGTGCAAACGCTGTTCGGCGGCCCATGGCGAAGAAGGGTGGCAAAGACTTGCGACTGATCCTCTACGAGGAAAGTTAGTGCCTATATCGAAAGCGGCCGGTTGTGGAAACGCCATAGATGGGTGTGGTGCGTCCTCAGTGTCTTCCGAATGTGTTGCATTCGCCCAAGAGTTTTCGGATTTGGGCGCCGCGTGCCACAAATCCTGAGTGGCAGGCAACACAGACGGAGAAGGCGGACGTCGGTCACCGTAGGGGTGGTACCTGGCCGGCAACTGAGGTCGGTAGTCACTGTGACGACTTTGACCTTGCTGCCTGGCGACAGCCAGCAATGCGCTCTCGTCGGGGTCCGTCGAAGCAAACTGCTCGCCTACTGGCGGTTGGAATTGGGCACCTAGCGAAGCCACTTCATCCATACCCCGTCCGCTGAATTTTCCAAGGTTTGGAGTGCTGGCAGCGGTTCTTTGCGAATTGGGCCAATAGGAAGGGGAGAAGCGGGGTGCAGCTATTCCATAGTCGACATGCCGACGTGGGGTTGAGCTAGCAGTTGATGGTCCATAATACGCAGCGGGACCAGAATGATGGGACCGCCGCAGGTGGGTCGATGGCGAAATCTGCTTGTTCGCAAAAGGTGGTGCAACAGACAGAGGCATGCCCATGCCATGACTGTGTTGATGGAGGTCATCGTGAACACCTCGACCTGGGGACGGCGCTAAACCTACAATACTCGAGCGGGAAAAGAGTTCGTAGTGGGCATCAGAGGGCAAACTTTCACGCTGGGAGCCTGTGCGAGTAGCATCGCTGTCGGAAGCCGTGGCGGCCCGGGATCGCAGCTTCATGGCCGCAACCCAGGAAGAGGCTGGAGACGCCCCGACAGATTGGTTGCCATCTTCGCTCATTTGCTGCCGCTCTATAAAACGGCTGTTCGCGAAGTCGGGATGCTGCTGTCGATCGAAAAGAAGTCGGGGGCGGGATGAGGGAACAATCATGGGGGCGTTCAGAGAGCCGCCTTCTGGGAGGAAATAGTGGGGTTCAGATGAGGTGTGAGCAGATGAATCGGAGAACCGGTGGATCTGCTGTGATCGTGCTGGCGGCAAGCCGTGGTTGTGATACGGTCGATGAAGATCGCTATATGAGTCAAATGGATGAACCGCCGCTTCCGCAAGGTTTGGCGGCCATCTGCTCGCCGTCGGTACGTCCCGCTCGTAGGGTGATTTCCAACCTCCTTCCTCTTCTGCTCTGGGCCATCTTGTTGATGACGACATCACAGAACGAGATGGGGGAGGAACGCTGTTGCAATCGCTGCTGGTGTAAGGTGGCGCCGAGTAAAAGTCTGAGTGTGCAGCGCTGCTGTTGCGCGGAGAAACTGACCGTCGATGGTGAAAGCTGACTTGAGGAACCGGTCGGGGGTGGAGCTGACGCTGGTGTGGATGAGGGGGGCGCTGTTCACACCAACCGTCCCAGCCGCGGCCGGCGATGTTCAGCGGTCCGTCAACAACCGCGGCATTCCACGAAGCGCCGTCGTACGGCCCACTCCCGTGTGCAGCTTCCGCGATGGCTTGTGGTGGTTGCGGTCCAAAAGTTCTGCGGTTACCAGGGGGGCTCCGATCGTGAGCACCGGACAGGCGGCGCACCCGGCCATCGGCGGCCGAGGAGACGTTACCCACCACGCCGAAACCAGCAACGCCATCGCCGCGACCACCACCCTCCACCACCACCGACGTCGGCCTCTCGCCCGCTCCGATCTGCTCCGCGTCCCACTGCTCCTCCTCCTCCCAGTCCACCACCACCATCGACGCCCAGAGTGAAAGACATGAGAGTGAGCGATAACCGAAAGCAGAGCCAGAGAGAGAGCGGGGATGGAGAGAGAGAGAGAGAGAGAGAGCGAAACAGAGAGAGAGAGAGAGAGAGAGAGCGAAACAGAGAGAGAGAGAGAGAGAGAGAGCGAAACAGAGAGAGAGAGAGAGAGAGAGCGAGAGAGAGAGAGAGAGAGAGAGAGAGAGAGAGAGAGAGAGAGAGGAGAGACAGATCTACATATGTCTCGTCTCTTTTCTTTTTTTTTTGTGCGTGTCAGATCCCTTGGTTTGTCCCAGCTTGTTTCGCGTTGTGTTGTAGAGAGAGATATGGAGTGGAATTGCGGATTCTGAATGCCAAGCGAGACAACTCCTCTCGAAGCGAGGGAGAGAGAGAGAGAGAGCGAGAGAGAGAGAGAGAGAGAGAGAGAGAGAGAGAGAGAGAGAGAGAGAGAGAGAGAGAGAGAGAGAGGGTCCAACAAGGCAGAGGGCGCGTTGTGCGTATGATGTTGCCACAGCAACAACACATACACCAGCAAGCAAGCAAGGCCTATTATTCGGTCTTTCTTGCCTGAAACCTTGTTTGTGCCAGCCAGCCGAGCCTCGTCGGGTAGCAGCAGCATATGAGGGCAGTGAGCGCGGCCCCAGAGACAAAGACTCCAAATTGAATCAAACTATTATATTCGATGGACGAATTTCTGGGCCAAATGGGCATCTTGCAAGTGTTCAAAAAATCGCCAGCGTGGCTTCGCGTTTTCATTCTGCGACAATCAAGAATCATTTGAGGGTCGGAGTCAAACGATCAACTTCCTTTCGGCTTTGATTCAATTTTGTATTCGACTTTGGCCACAGAATCATATCCATCAACTTTGATCCAGGGCCTCGTCAACCGGAAAGAAGATGCAAGGAGTCTGACAGATATCAGTGTTTGGTGGCAACGGCGCCATGCGCCCACCATCATCTACGCACAACGCGTTGCAACATTGCGAAATTCCCAAATTTCAACAAGCACAAACCTTCCGCTCCCACCACCACCCCATCAACTTAACACCAACACTCCGTTTGAAATTGTTGCAGCCAAGACTGCACGCCTCCGTCCTTTCCGGCTTTCTACCTTTTACGCTCTCCCATGAGAGCACTGCGTTGGACGGGTACGGCCGCAGTCACATTGGGGCTGGTGAAATCGTGAATCGTTTGAAAAGTGCGTCTGGTGGTGAAGTTGGATAAACGAAACAAAGAAAGAAAGAGAAGAGAAGGAAAAGCCATCATGACTTCCGCCGCTGCTGCCGCGTCGTCGTTGGCATCCACCGGAACGGCTGCCGGCGCGGCGTCGTCGGCGCTCCTCGCCGCCCTGCTCCCCGCCGCATCCCTCTCGCCCCTCTCGTCCCTCTCGTCGTCCTCGTCTTCGTCGTCGGCGTCGTCTTCGCCCTCTTCGCCGTCTTCGCCGTCGTCATCAACAACAACCACACCAACCGCCGGCGCCCTGCCGGCCCATGCCCACGCCATGGCATCCGTCCTGCTCCTCGACCTCTGCTGCTGTCCGCGCTGCATCGTCCGCCTGCTCGGCGTCGCCCACCGCCCCACCCACCGCGCCCTCGCCCACACCTCCCGCGCCTCGCTCCTGTCGCTGCTGCCCGGCGGCCTGCACGGTCCCGCCGCCTCTGCCGCCGCAGCCTCCTCGGCCAAGTCTCCCCCGTCCCTGTCGTCGCTGCTGCCAGCGGCGCTCAACCTCTCCTACTGGGCGCACCCGTCCCCACATCCGCCGCCCCCCTCCGTCGACGCAACCGCCGTCGCCGCCGTCTCCACCACCTCCACGACCACAACCCCCACTACTTCCTCCTCCAACGCCGCCTCCGCGGACCCGATCTGCCCGACGTGCCTGGGCCTGCTGCAGCGGCCGCTGCGCCCGATCGCCGAGGCGGCGCAGCGGCAGCTGGCCGAGAGCCGCTACGCGGGGGCCACGTCGGTGGTCGTGTGCGTGCGAGTGCCGCCGCAGCTGGCCCTGCGCCAGTGGGCCGCGCTGCGCTGCGTCGAGCACCGCCTCGCCGCCGCCGGCATCCCGTACCGCGCACCCGGGTTCGTCGAGCGCGTGTGGTTGAGACCAAAGCCCGCGCCCGCGGCGGCGGCGGCGGCGGCGGCGGTGTCTTCGGCCCCCGACGGCGGCGACGACGATGCCGACGGCGACGCGGTGAGGGACGCTGGCGTCGAGTCCGCCTCATCCGCCGCCGAAGTTGCCGGGGGTACTGCGCCAGTCGCGACGGCGTCGGAGACGGTCGACGTCAAGGACGTGCTCAAGACGCTGCTGACGGAAGAGTTCCGCGAGGTGCTCGGCCTGCCGTTCGAGGCGTCGTCGCAGCTTCAGTTTGAAGTCGGGTTCGACCACGCCGAGACGGAAAACGACTACATGTTTATGACGTCGATCGGCCGCCTGGACTTTAAGGTCAAAAAGAAGAAGCAGCGCGTAAGTCACCCGTCTTCTCTTTATTATTTGAGGCGAACGCTCTCTGCGGCTTCCTTTTCTTTCTTTCCCTTTGCGATGGACACCCTTCTCAACGCACGCACGCATGCACGCGCACCTCCGCCCCGTCTCCAGGACGGCAAGATCGCAGCGCAGGGAAACTCGTGGAACAAGGTGCTCAAGGCGTCGTCGGAGCTGACGCAGGAAGAGCTTGTCCGGGCGAAAAAAATCCCGCTTCCCATTCCCAAACAGCACTGCACCCTGGCCGAATTCAAGTTTTGGCACGATCCCGTCTATTTTGCAGGTTGGTTTTTGGGGGGCCGGTTTTCTTTTCCTCTTTTGCTGTCTCGCGACACCAACGCTTCCTTTTTTTTATTTCTTTTCTATTTTCCTTTTTCCGCGTTGTTGCAAGGACGGTACAACAAGCTGCAGCGCGGCGTCAGCCACTCGCGGTGGGTGCACAAGGGCGAGCGACTGTGGGAGGACTCTGTGGAGGAGCTGATCGCGCCGCACCTTGTGGAGCTGAGCGGGGCCGAGTCGCACAAATTTTCGTCGGCGGGGCGCGAGGACGTGGACGTGCTGATGCTGGGGCGTGGGCGGCCGTTCTACTTTGAGCTGGTGAACCCGAAGCGGGCGCAGTTTTCGGCGGGCGAGGTGGCTGTGGCCGAGGCGCGCATCAACGCAGCGGCGGGCGGGCGCGTGGCGGTGCGCGACCTGCAGGCGATGGGCGACAAGGAGTCGCTGCGAGTCATGAAGGACTCTGCGGCGACCAAGCGCAAGTCGTACTCGACGCTCGTGCGGCTGTCCGAACCCGTCGCCCTCGATGTGCTGGAGCGCGTCGGCCGCATGACGGACATTGAGCTGAAGCAGCAGACCCCCGTCCGCGTGTCGGAGAGGTAAATTCATTTGCAATTTATTTTATTTTATTTTATTTTTTTTTTTTTGCTTACGGTTGTGTGTTTCTTTTTGTTTGTTTTTTTTTTTCTTTCTTTTTTCCCATTTTGTTCGCCTTCGCGCCACGTCACGCTTACTCACTTCGATCAAACGATAAAAAAACAAAACAAAAAAAAAAAAAAAAAAAAAAAAAGACGCGCGGACCTGGTCCGCGACAAGATTGTCCACTCGCTCCGGCTGTACCCGGAGCCGGCCGAGACTGCAACGGCGGCGGCGGCGGCAGCGGGCATGGAGGTGGTCGTCGGTGCACGCGACAACGACGACGCTGGCGACGAGAGAGAGAATGGTGGCGGGGAGGAGGACGACGACGACGACGAGCAGAGAGCGACGAAGCGTGCGCGGCTTGACGGCAGTGCTGCTGCAGCTGACCTATCTGCCTCTACTTCTGCCTCTTCTGCGTCGTCCTCTTCGTCCTCTGCGTCGTCGTCGTCCTCGTCGTCGCGGCCAAAACTGTCGTACCGGCTGATTCGGGTGGACCTGACGACGTCTGCGGGCACGTACGTCAAGGAGTTTGTGCACGGCGACGGCGGGCGCACGACGCCGAGCCTGCGCGAGCTCGTCGGGGTGCGCGAGGCCGAGGTGCTGGCGCTGGACGTGACGGACGTGGCGCTGGACTGGCCGCCGCCAGTGACGCGGGTGCAAGAGTGAGGGATGGGATCGAAAGAAGAAAAGATCAAACCAAACCCCTCTTCAAGAAAAGGGAATTCGGCCCCTTTTTTGTACTTGGGTAAAAGTGGCTGTGTGCCAGCGTGTGTGAGTCAGACTGCAACAGCAAGAACCCCGCCAAAGACAACTAGCAGGCAGCCAGAAAATACGTCCCAAGAATGTAATAACGATAGCTATCCCGATATGATAGGGGTGTTGTGGGAGGTAGGGGGTGGCTGGGAGGAGAAGGAGGAACAGGGGGTGGGTGTTTTTCCCTTTTTCTGTTTCCCACCTACGTCTACGTCACACATTCATATATATATGTATATATATATATATATTTTCACGTACGTATCGTGCACCCGTCGTCGTCGATATGCACCACGAGTCCGTCCGTCCGTCCGCTCGCTCGGGCCAACTAGGAGTTTGCTGTGAACGCGGTTGGGGGGGCTTAATCGGGCCCGATCGCCCTTCGTTGCGGTGAACAATTTCTGCGGAGCGCGATCGGGAAAAAACGCAAGCGAGGGATCGAGTCACCTACCGATTGACCAGTGTGTCTGTGTGTGTGTGTCCGTGTGTGTGTGTGTGTGTATGTGTGCGTGTGTGTGTGTGTATGCGTATGTGTGTGTCTGTCTGCTCTGTCTGTCTGCATTGAGCAAGCAAGCAGCAGCCCAGGCCCCGCCGAGTCAGGCTGACCCATTCCTGCAGCGACGGGACGGTTTCCGTCATGCAAGTCTCTCTCTCTCTCTCTCACTCGCTGTCTCTGTCTCTGTCTGTCTCTCTCTCTCTTTCTCTCTCTCTCTCTACCACCCACAAGACCATTCTCGCAGGTTCTCTACAAACAAAAATAAGAAAAAAACGAAAAGACAAAAAGGAAAAAAGTAAGAAAAAAAAGGAGGGGGCCGACTATATAAGCAACGAGAGTCCAGTCGGAGAGCCAACCCGCACAACTGCTGCCCCTGCGCGACCCCCGCGCGAAGCCTCTCTGCTCTCCTCTGTCGACTGGACTGACTGTCTGTCTGTCTGTGTGTCGGTGAGTCTGTCTGTGCTGCTCTCCAACCTCTCTCTCTCTCTCTCTCTCTCCCTCTCTCTCTCTCTCTCTCTCCCTCCCTCCCTCCCCTCCCTCCTCCCCTCAGTTTCCCTTTCCCTACCCCTCTCTCACTCCCGCTTCTCACACCAGCACGCTTCATTCACCACCACCACCACCACAACCAACAAAACAAAAAGTGAGAGAATGAGCCGCCGCCAAAGCACAAGCAACCGCAGCAGCAATAGCAGTAGCAGCAGTAGCAATAGCAACAGCGCCAGCCATACCAGCAGCACTAGCAGCACTAGCAGCAGCGGTCGGCCCAGGAACAGTAGCGGTCCCCTCAACGAGCGCGGCGACCCCCGGCTGCAACGGCCAACGCCGTGGTATCATCACCGTCACCACCACCCGAGCAACCACCAAGACCATGACCACCCCCGCCAATTCTTCGACGGCAACAACGACGCTGACAGCGGCCCCTACGTCCCTACCGTCAACAACGACAACGCCAGCAACAGCATTAACAACAACACCAACACCAGCAACAACGGCATCAGCAGCGGCTTTTTCTATCCACTCGACGGCGGACCACCAGCGCAACCGCAACAGCCGCCGCAACCACCGCCCTCGACCTCGTCTTCAGCCTTCTCGCCGATGCAGCAGGGCTTCTCTCCTTTCTCCGTCGCCTCGTCGTCGTCATCGTCGTCGTCGACGACCGCCACCCCCTCCTCCTTCTCGCTAACGCCGTCGTCTTCGTCACTCGCATCGTTGCCTCCGGCAGCGTTCCTTGGCCCCGCCTCGCCGCTTCCGTCCGCCGCCAGTGGCACCACCACCACCACCCACGACCAAGACGTGAACTCCGTGTCTTCGCGCCGCGCCTTCCTGGGTCTGTCGCAGCCCCAGCTGCGATACCACCACAACCAGCAGCAGCAGCAGCAGCAGCAGAACCTATTTTCACTGTTCGACGGCCCGCCGCCGTCGGCGTCGGCGTCGTCGGGGATCGGCGGGATCACCTGCTTCGACGAGTCGGACTTTGCGGCCGTCGCTGCAGTCGCTGCGGCGGCGGCCGCAGCTGCCGCCGGTGCCGCTGCCGTTCAGGCAAGCACCTCTCCACCTTTTATTCTCTCCCAATCCGTTGTACTTTGGTGTCTCTCTCTCTCTCTCTCGTCTCTATCTCTCTCTCTCGCTCTCTCTCTCTCTCTCCTCTCTCTCTCTCTCTCTCTCTCTCTCTCTCTCTCTCTCTCTCTCTTCTCTCTCTCTCTCTCTATCTCTCCATCTCTCTACTCTTCTCTCCACCTCTCTGCACATCGGAAACCTCTATCCAGATAGCCACCTCGCCTCCCCATCCATTCTCTTCACACATCTCTTCCCAACCCAGCTTGATCCTCCACACATATCCCCGACCTCGTTCCCGCTCCCGATCCTATCCTCGCTCTCCTTCTTCCTATCTTCTCTCTCTCGCCGCACCCCGATGCTACCACACGCCACTGGCCCCCCTCAACCCCTTTCTGGCATCCGGACCAAAAAAAAAAAAAAAAAAACCAAAAAAAAAAAACCGTGACGTGTGCGGCTCATACATCGTTTTGAACTCCCGATCGGCGTGGTGAGTAGTGGTAACAAAAAAACCTTCCCTACGCCCACTCTTTCCCCACGATGTTACCCAGAAAAGAGAACGGCCGTAGAACACATTTTCGACATTTCTTCTCCCCGAGTCTGGGGCACTTTGAGGAGTCGCCTTCCGTTTCACCCCTCCAACCTACACTTCACCCGTTGATCCCAGAGACAGAAGCCAAAAAAGAGAGAGACAAGAGAGAACAACCCCAACATTCACACTCGGACCCAATGTTCCATTTTCCTTTCCCTTTTTTTTCTTCTGTACTGCAGCCCGCCCGCCTCCAGAATGCTAACACCTCTCTCTCCTGCACTCCATGCTCGCACCTCCCCTCTCCCTGCTCTTCCAACCCGCGACAACAACAACAACAACAACAATGCCGTACGACCTTTTTGCACACACAACCAACCCCTTCCAGGGCCTCCTCCAGCTCCCGGACTTTTCCCCCCACGCCGTGGCCGCGGCTGCCGGCGGCAGTGGTGGCGGCGGTGGCGCTGGGGGGAACGCGACGGCCGCGGCGCTCGCGAGCATGATGGCGTCGTCGGGACCCGCAGCAGCGGGCGGCATCGGCCTCGGCAGCGGACTTGCCGCGGCGCCGTTCGCTCTAAGCTTTGGCGACGACCACGGCGACGAAGGCGGCGCGCACGGGGATGGCGGGGACGGCGGCGGCGCTCGGCCGCCGGCGGCGACGCTGATGAGCCTGTTTGACGCGCACCCGCTGCTCCCGCTGCCGCTGGCGCCCGTCGTCCAGCAGCAGCAGCAGCAGCAGCAGCAGTTCCCCGCCGCGGACGGTCGCCTCGCGGCCACCGCCGGAACGGATGGGAACGACGCCACCGTCGCGGGCGGCAACGCAACCGTCGGTGCCGTCGTCGCGGCCAACGGCGACGCAAGCGACAGCGACGCACCGCGCGGGGACCGCCGCCGACGGCGGCGCGGGGCAACGGGGATGACGACTCCGGCGGCGACAGCAGTGACGACGACGACGAGAACGACGACGACGACGCCGCCGGACACGAGCGCGAACACGGGGTCGACGGCGGGGGCGGGCGCGCGGCGCAGCGGCGCGTGGGTCGGCTGGCGCGGGCGCACGGCGCCGCACCGGCCCGCGCCGGTCGTCGCGACGCCGCGGGCGTGGACCGGCAGTGGCGGCGGCGTTGCCGCGGGCAATACCAGCAGCAGCAGCAGCAGCAGCAGTAACGACGACGGCAACAACAACAGCAACAACAACCTCACGACTGCAGCGGCGGCTGCTGTGGTGTCGCCGTTCACGCCGTCGCCGCCGCCCCCGCCGCCGACACAGTCGGCGCGCGCGCAGCAGACGGCGTCGCCAGCGCTGACGCCGACGGCGACGACGGCGGGGGAGCTGCTGATGACGGTGGTGGTGCCGGCGGCAGCGGCGGCCGAGCGGCGGCCGCGACGGGACAGCAGCGGCGGTGTCGGCGGCGGCGTAGGGGGTGCCGGTGGTGGTGGTGGTGGTGGTGATGGAGGCGAGGTGGCGCCGGCGGCGGACGCCGAAGTTGCGGACGTGGAGCGGCGGCGGCGTAACGCGGAGGCGGCAAAGCGGACGCGGATCCGCAAGATGCAGACGGTGCGTATTTGTGAGTGCGAGTGAGTGAGTGTGTGTGTGTGTGTGTGTGTGCGTGCGTGCGTGCGTGCGTGCGTGCGTGCGTGTTGTGCTCACGCGTGACCGTGAGTCATGCGACCTCACGGAAGAAAATTAACCAACCCCTTCTCTCTCTCTTTGCCCCTTTCCCTATCGAACTGTCCCCCCTCATTCCCCTTCCGCACAATCCAGCTCTCTTATTTCCAAGCGCAGTGCGCGGCACTCGAAGCGCGCAACACGGTTTTGTCGTCCGAGACGACGACGCTCGCGTCGGAGCAGCAGGAGCTGCGCAGCCGCAACCGCGAGCTGGAGGCGCGGGTCGAGGCTCTCGAGGCGGAGCTGTCTGCGGTGCGGCAAACGCTGGTCGCGGTTCGGATGATGCTCCAGATGCAGATCGCTCAGCAGCAGCAGCAGCATCAGCAGCAGCATCAGCAGCAACAACAACAGCAGGTGGTGGCGGTTGGTTTTGAAGGTGGTGGTGGCGGTGAAGGTGGTGGTGGCGGTGGTGGAGACAGCAGTAGTGGTGGTGGTGGTTGTGGAATTAACGGCGGTGGGGGTGGCGGGGGGGCATAATGCGCATTATGCCCCCCCACGACGGGAGACATTCTCATTTTTTTTCCGTTTTCTGTTTTTTCTTGACTGTTTCTTACCCACACACTAGTATCAGTGCCTGTTGTTAAGCGCGGCAGCTCCCCCAACGTTTATTTCGTTTTTATTTCTTCAACTTCTTTTTTTTTTGTCCCCTTCACGCCTGAACAGGTCGCATACTACTCCTCCTTCTTCCCCCATTCTCCCCCGTCTTGCCTATGCTGCCGCGGACTCTCCTCCCCGCTCGTCTCCACCTCACCTTCTCTCTCCCCATTTCACTCTATCTTCATAACTGTGTGTCTGTCTGTGTGTGTGTGAGTTTGTGCGTGCGTGTGTGTGTCCTCCTCCTCGTTCCACCCAAAACCTTTTTTGTGCACCAGCAACAACAAGTTGGGGCCTTGGATACGACCAAAAGGAAATCAAAAATGAGCAAATTATTAATACAGTACGTACATTATTTATGAATGCATTGCATTAATGGTAGGGGTAGTCAAACTTCTCGCTGCGAAAACTATTCACAATCGTTTTCTCAATGATTCTCACATCAACCCTCGCTAATCAAAGTGACTGCGGATGCGCTTAGGCTTACTAACTCTGTCCGAGCAGCTCTCCCAAACAATGAGAAAACTTCGCTTTTGAGATTATGAGTATGCCTAATTAATTGGAAGAGTATGTTGATTTTATTAGGCACTCTGCGGCAACCTTCATGGTAATTTCAATTACTACTTTTTTTTTCGAAGTGTTCTCCTGCCTGTCTGACACCTCCTTTCTCTCTTTCTTTTACTCGCTACCTGTTCAGAAAACCGCAGAGGAAGTGGAGGGTCAAACCTACTGCAGAGAGCAGAAAGCGTTTGATTTCTGACAAAGAAGCTCGTGGGACGTAATTGATGACTTCCAGTGCATTCCCAGCGTAACCCTAACCCTCCTCCTCCTTTCAACACAAAATTCAGGAAAGGAGAATACTGTGGTGGTGATTGGAAATGGGACCCAGTTCTTTTTCCAATCCTCCCACATCTTCAAACCTCCGCAGTCGACAAGCTCCAAACAAACGGTTTCGAAGGGCTGTGGAAAACATCCTAATGCACTCATGGTTGTTGACGTTGATGATTACAGAACATCCAAGCAGGATCCAACTGGGCAACCGCCCAAAGGGATAGAACCAGGGTGGTAAGTTTATGTGCTGCAGTCCAACTTAAATTATGTTCACTGCCTCTCTGACTTTTTATTGTTCTTCTCTTTTTTTTGTACAAAAATCACACAAAAGGAGCATTGTCAAGAACTTGCATGATGCAAGGGCAGCCAATAATAGTTGCGGTCCAAAGATACACGCAATCCGAAGCTCACCAAGCTCAGGAGCCATGTGGGACTGCGATATTATGGCTGCCATAAACATGTATGGGATTGTACAGCGTTACGTGCTTGGTGACAAGGATAATCCCTTGAGAGGGACTTCAATGGGTCGTGCACCAATTTTTCTTTCGAGAAAAATGTAAAACCACTACCCAGAAATATACGTTTGGGTGAGTGTTCAATCTTCTTGTAAATAATTTGCTAATGTGCTTCTGAAATACCTTTTTTCTTCTTTCTCTCCTTGTTCTTTGTATTAGGAAAAAACGGTACGTCATCTTTCCAATGATGTTTCCGTTTTCCCCCCTAAAACAACCCATTTCACTTTTAAAATCTATGATTTTCGTTCTTTTTTTCATGTTTTCCTTCCACTTCTGTTTTTCTTTCCTTGTTTTGTTTTATTTTGCACTTACCTTTCTCGCTGGCTTCGCTGTCGCTTGTCTAAAACAGTAATTGGATGTGTGAGCCCTACCAAACAGATATGACATCGTCTTTCTGAAGTCTGGTTTCAGTCCCCATAGACTCCGGTGGGCCTAGTATGCCTCATTCCAGTGACATTGACAAATGTACTAGCGTATAGCTTGTAGTTGTAATTACCAGAGGCACAAGACTCATAGCTGTGATTATGAGTACAGTGGCCATTTGTTGTAGCCATAAGTACGAGACTTCTGCCTGTTTCTCACAATTAAGTATTTGTCCCTGTCGAAGTGATGGCAAGATCGAGCTCATTCATGGATCGTGATCTGTAGCCGCCAGAGATGAGAGACAATTCCATAGTGCCAAATCTTACGCCCAAAAAGCAGACCACAGTTGAGGAGTTCAAGTCACCAGCTGAAAGTATCCAGGAATGAAAGGACAACAGCAAGAAGTCACTCTAGGATTAACTTGGGAAGAATCGAGGGTGCGACCCTTTCCGTTTCAACTAACGGCTCAAACGCATAGCCACTTGGGACGTTTCTCTGCCTATGTCGGATTGGAGAGAATCATTCACAAAAGAATGCTCAGGTCTGTGATTGGCGATAACAAAAGGGAGGAAGTAATAATGCCCAGGAGACAGCAGATTAGTCTGGGTATCTGGGGGATAGGTGACAATATCAGAGTAGAAGTGGGTCTTCTACAACCATGCGTTGCAAACGCCACAATAGGAGCAGAGGAGGTAACACAGGAAGAAGTGGATGATTGTTTGACAACATTGCACTTTGTGCCGCTTCCTGGAGCTTGCTGCCTCTTGCGCCTCCAGTGTTGTTACCAGATTTCTGTCAGGAACAGGGCAGGACAGGACAAGGCAGACAAGGAACTGAGAGGAGTGATGATTGTATTGGAAACAATAATTCACTTGAGGGATGGGACAGGTCCCCCATCCCCCTTTTATACCTTTTGAGAGTCTTCCTTGTCAAGTCTCAAAGAAAGTTCCAGAAAGAGCAATTAGTAATACAATGATACCAATGACAACAAGACAAGTCAGGAAAGCAAAGAAGGTTCCAGAAGGTTCCACAAGATTCCATGAAGGAATGTTCTAGAAGGTTCCAGAAGGTTTCAGAAGGTTCCAGAAGGTTCCATGAAGGAATGTTCTAGAAGGTTCCAGAGGTTTCCAGAGGGTGATTCATAACAATTTCCCAGTCCCCTTTGGCTTTGGCTTTTGCCTCCCATTGGGCCTACTCTGTGTCATGGACCAGTGAACCCTGCACATTCCTTGCTAGTGTGCCACCTTTGCATCACAGGCAAAACTGTGTGCAAACAAAAGACGGAGCTGGTGGTGTTGAAAGGATGGGATGGATCGAGGCAGAGTATTAATATTGTGGTTACTGGTCAAAACTGAACACAAGGCCGTTTCATATTTGCATACAAATACGTCAGGAGCGTTCAGGTGGCCCAGCTGGGCATCATGAGAATGATAACTGACAGTCACAATAGGTTCAGGTCCGTCTTGTGCCTCTTGCTGCTAACCAGTCAGTTCCACCTAACAAGTAGCACTGATGAAAACTTTTTCTGTTTTTATTTTAAAAAGCTCCAAAATGGTAAGTTAGTCCAGTGGTCAAGTGAGGTTTGCGCGCATGTGTTAGCGGGCTTTTTGTTGGATTTTGAGCACAGAGAGAGCATCATTGTCAGTGGTCCACACTGATGGCCGCTGTCAGCCGCCCGCCACCTTGTTCATTGAGCGATCCATCCACTCGGGTTCTCTCAGTTATCATTCTCATGATGCCCAGCTGGGCCACCTGAACGATCTGACGTATTTGTATGCAAATATGAAAACGGCCTTGTGTTCAGTTTTGACCGGTAACCACAATATTAATACTCTGCCTCGATCCACCAAATCCTCATCTGCCAAAAGGGAGCTTGCGAAGCCCCCCCCCCCCCCCTTTTTTTCTTTTTTTTTTTCTTGCACCAGGCAGGAAGTGGACTTCGTGATGCGTTGGGCAAACGCTGATGCAGACACCCACGGCGAAGGTGGTCGCAGTGCGGTGTGGGTAATTTGTCCGCGCCTGCAAAGTCCGCGCACGCAAGTATTTATTGCTTTGACTTGCGGCCCAGCCACCATCTGAGACCGCGAAAACGACCACCCCTTCAACCCAAGACGAAATCTCATTATTGTTGGTGGTCCCTCGATCATATAGGCTGGGGAGGCGCATCGTCAGTCCATTCAACGGCCTCCACTGCGCGCTCCTCTCCCTCCCTCTATCTTCTCCCTCTTTCTTCTTTCCTTCCTTCTCTCTTCTGCTTGCTTTGCTTCCTGCCGGGATGCACTGCGTCGTCTCCGTTCTTGCCGTGGCTGCCCTGCACCAAGCAGCTTGCGCCATGACGACCGTGTACGCCGTGTCGCCGGGCGCTGTCGGTGCAGCGGCATCCTCGTCCGCTGCATCAGCTTCCCTTGGCGGACCGACCGGCATCTCTCCCTCGACCGTGGCGACTGTGGCTACCGTGCTGGCTATCGTCGTGGTCGGCTGGGTCGCCTGGCGCTCGCAGCATTCTGCCTTCGATCGCCCCCTGACAGCACCACCGCCGGCTCCGTCGCCCTTGGCAGTCCGTCCAAGAAACCCGATCGCAGCAAACAACGGAAATGCCCGTCCCGAAGCGGCCACCGAGGCGCAGTCATCACCGGAAGGGCACGCGATCGCCACGCCAGACTCCTTTATTGAGGAAAAGACGGCCACGAAGGTTTCCGCTGCACCCAGCGTGAAAGAAACGGACTCAATCTCGTCAATTCGAGCAGATCTACTGGATGCTTGTTGCGAAAACGACCTCATCCAACTCAAAGCTGTGATCAGTTCACTGGAAAGCACCAGCACGGGAAATTCCCTGGAAACCATTGTTGGCAATGCCTGGCAAGACGTTCCAGGGAGAACTGGATCTTGCATAATGAATGCTGTCACTTCGGTAACATAATCCGGCACGTCCGTCCAGCTTCTGATCTGTCCTTTCCTAGGGAAATTACGAGATCCTGGAGTATTTACTGACCATCCCGGCATTTGCGGAGGAAGTGAATACGTTGAACATCGCTCATCCTCGAGAGACTCCCCTACTGGCGGCTATCCACAAGCGTTTGGATCCCAAGTTTTTCCAGCTCCTCATTGAGCACGGTGCTAAATCTCATGGTACTTCGCGAAGCCATAACCCGTACTTGTTGGAGGCTGCCGCGATACCCGGTGTGGAAACTTTCGCGCTCCTGACCGAAAATATTGCTGCTAATGGCCACACCGCCGTGCTGTCCAAAGTTTTGGGCGACGCCAAAAAGCTGTCTTTGGAGCAAATTCGCGTTCTGATTAAACACGGCGCCCGCCTTCCAAATGCCAGCGCAGTTCGGGATATGATTTCAACCAACAGCGTAGCGAAGCTTCGTCTTTTGATCCCGCTTTTGGACTTCGAAGACACCTATGAGCTTGTGGGAGACTCTTTTGAACCGAACATGAAAGATATTTTAGTCGTTAGGCACATCCCGCCCCACGCCTCTGAAAACGATGTGTTCGAGTTCTTCTCCTCAAGCGGTGACCTGGTTTTTGTCTACTTGCGAAAAAGGTCGGTGGTCCAGAAATGTGGTGAAAGAAATGACACTCATATTCAGAATTGCTTTTTTGTGCTTTGCGAAAGCGGAGTCGCTTGAAGAATCCTTGAAACGAAATGGTTGCCTCTTTAAAGGCTCCACACTATCTATCGAACAGTGGAACGGAGTTCGATTTGCACTGCCTCCCGAGAAGAAAGAAGCGTTGCTCGAGCACGAACGTAAAGCTCGCAGCCAGTTTGTGCCTACAGAAGTTGCTTCGTCGATCTTTCATGAGGCTGCGAAGCATGGAAATTCGCAAGCAGTGCAACTGATTTTGGACCGGTTTGGCTCGCATCCTCAGTTCAACATAAACATGATCGATGACGAGGGACGGAGCCCGCTCGATTGCGCACTTCAAAAATCGCGGACCGATATTGCCTCTTTATTCATTGCTCACTCTGCCGACCCAAGTGCCCCAAGCATCGGCACAGGTCGAACTCCCTTGTTCGAAGCTACATCGAACGACAACGTCAAACTCGCGAAGTTTCTCATATCGATGGGAGCTGACCCCAACGTTTCGTCGAAAGTCGTACGCGGATCAAAGGAACGCCAAGAGTACCCAGTCCATGCTGCACGCTCCATCAAAATGTTCAACCTTCTTAACGAAGCTGGCGCAGACTTTGCTGTTCGCTCAGAACCGCACCGGCGTCTCGCTCTTCATTGGGTCTGCAAGTCTCGGAATATGCGCACTGGTTTGACGGACCGACTGATTGCCGTGCTGACCGGTGCAGACATGCCCGACATTTGGCGGTCTGGCCGTGACGCCAAAGGCCGAACTGCACTCCATTATGTAGTGCTCGCACCTACAAAGGACTCAACTCTTGAGGACTTGGCAACCGTTGTGTGTGGGGAACTTCTCAGGGCAGGAATCGCGTACCGAGTCACTGACAACGAGGGACGAACGGCGGGAGACATTGCTGTCGGAGGTTGCAAAGCCATGCTTGAAAATTGGACGCGACCAAGCCCCGTTGATTCCCTCGCGCGAATGTGCGTGCGCGCCCTGAAGCAGGAGCGGATTTTGGTGACGTCGGCGGGACCTCGCGTTATGGAACTGCTTTACGGCAGCGGCTTCGGGAATAGCCAGTACGTAGGCGCAGGAGGCAAGGTGGACCTTGGGTTCACGAAAGTGAAGCTCAAAAAGAAGTCAGAGGTCTCGACGACAAGCTTGCCAGCTTTGGTCGAGGGAGTCACTGAAAAGGCTGAGGGAAATGACGTTACTGCTACCCAACCGTCTGCTGATACCGCGCGCCTGCCATCATCGACAGCGCCGGACGAAGTGGCGGAGGAGGAAGGGGCTTCCGAGGAGGGGAATGGTTCCGAAAGCGAAACGCCACCGCCGTCAAACCCCACTCCTGCTGCGACCTCCTCTTCCTCGAAACCTTCCTCCCCACTATTCGGCGTGGGGAATCGTGTCCATGCCCCGTCATCACGGGCGGGCGGCGTGCGAGCGGTAAATCGCTCTCGCGCCCAAAAAAACAGGCGCGACTATTCCTCTTCCGTGACTCGAGGAGCAGACGAGACGACAACTGGCGGTGAATCGAACATTACAACTGCGGCCGACCACGGGCAGCCATCATCGTCGTCGAGTTCCGATCCTTCCCCTTTTGCAACAGCGATGGCCGGCTTTGGCAACGGTGGCGGTACAACGAGCTTCACGTTCGCAGTTGCTATTCCCCGCGACGTGGTGGCACCACCACAATTTGAGTGAAACCCGCAAGCCTCTTTGTTGGCCAACCCTACTATCCACTGACAACTCGTACCTTCTTCGCGTGATGACGATGAATGCCGGTGATTTGTTTTTCTTTTTTTCCTTTCGTTCCCACTCCCTTTGCTGCACCTTCGGCCGATTCAAGGGAACCTCATGTCCACAAGAAGAGACTACGAAATATATATATCTATTCCTTTATTTGTGGGGGAGACCCGCTCTCGCTCTAATTCTTTTCGTGAAGTTGTCCTCTTCAACCGCACCTAAAGCAATGGAATAGCATATCGAATCAATCTTGCAAAACCGGCAATCTGGGTTGGGCCAGGTTGAACATGTGCAGTGGGGTGACAAATGTTTTCGTGGAAATGTCATAAATTACGGTGCGGTGCCGTACATTCCACAAATTGATGTGAAACTTCGCACATACATGGTGGACTTTTAGTGTAACATGCTGCATGAAGCTGGTATTCATTCTATGGCTGGGTCACTTAGTAATTCTGATTTTGGTGCAAAACTCCAAAATATCGAAGAGAAACTTACACTGCTGATAGGAGTTGAACAAAACACTTTTAGTGCGGCTGTGACGGGTTGAACTTACAGAGAAATGACAAAAGGCTGTAAAACATGTTGAAAACATCTGAAAAAAATTTGTGGAACAAAACACCATGCAATGAACTGTTGCCTGATGGATGGATCGAAACCTGCCAAGAATGAGTTCTCCCCAAAATGACTATCCTGTAAGTACTTACAGCCCCTTTTTGCTCTTATTGAATGCAGTATACATTTTGTAAGCTGTTTGTGAGGGTTGGCCCACCCATGGACTATATTAATGCGACACCGATGCGCAGCTGAAAAAATTAGTATCTTCGACCTAATTAAGTCAACGCCTTTGAGCCTTACCTCCAATTTTCCACAGTATCTTTGGCTTTATCATTGAATACACAAAATAAAAGTCCCATCAATTCTATGCAAATTTTACCTGCTGCAGCCATCTTTAGCACTGCGCTTTTGTTCCCAAGACTGATGGAAGATTTTCTTCCAATTTCTGGAGTTGGAAGATACAATTAAACTTAATTAATGCCCCAGCATATTCGTTCACTGATTTGCACTGTGTGTACAAAGTTTCACAACATTTCGTTGAATATTGACGAAGTTCGTCTAGCTGAATGTTTGTCCCATGCACTTAAAGTAGGAGGTTTCCACGAAAACATTTTTCACCCCACTGTACAGCTCTGGTTAAGAAATACTTCGACAATTCTTATTTGATTCTTGTATCGATTTCTTCAGCTCGATAGTTGTTTCTTCTTCGCGTCGCACTTCTGCAGTTTAACGCTGCGTTGGAATGTCTAAGGGTCGCTTCAAGTCCGTCGCCTTTTTCCCCAAAAATGAAAAAGGCGTTTCAAACGGCGACGACCCCCAGCCTCGCGATTCAAGGAAGAACATTCGGAGGAAGGACCACCATGGCAAAAAATATATTCTTTTGTTTGTTTCGGGCTGACGTAACCAGTGGATAAATCTTTTCTTAGTTTTTTTGGGCTGCGGAACGGCGACGAAAACAAAAAAGGAGATCCCCCATGTCCTTTTTCTTTTTTTGAGCGGGGACAGAAAAGGCAACACCCTATTTTTTCATTGGAGGAATTAAATTTTCCGCTGAACAGCAACGGCCTTGAAACGACCCCTAAGAGGCCGTTTCAAGTGGAAAAGGCGGAAATCTTTATCAGGGAAGAAATTATTTGATTGGCTGAAAACTTAATGGAGGAAACATTTTCCGCTATTTCCTTGCCAGAGCTAATCTTGCTCTATTTCGTTAATTGAGCTAAATCAGACAAATGAACTTGCCCGTGTTCGCAGCAGTTGTCTCATCGTCCTTGTCCACTGCGCTCGCTGGGTATGCATCAGCAGTTGCAGCAGTCTCCGATGGACGCTCCCACCCACCAGAGAGAATGCGAAAGTGGAGCAGTCGTATATCACAGTGGCTGGAGGTTGAGAATGACACTTCGTTTGACAATGGCTGGTACTTTGATACGTTCCGTTGCACTTGCAGATCATTCGATCAGATTGCCAGCTGCATCGAAAACAACTGGCTAAGAACCTACGGATGGCTGCCTGCGATTAACTCAGTTTTTGACATGCGAGCCAGGACAGCAGTCACTATGCACTACCTCTGCCACTCTGGCTCCCTTGTTGAATCAGCGACAGCCTTCGGGACAAGCAAGCCTTCAGCTTTGCGATATGTATGGGATGTTGTTGAGGTCATCGAAGCATCGTTCGACCAGATTGCCCTTCCCAAGACAGCAGAGAAGTGGCGAGCGGAGCCGGAGGGCTTCTGTTATGAATCACCCTCTGGAAACCTCTGGAACCTTCTAGAACATTCCTTCATGGAACCTTCTGGAACCTTCTGGAACCTTCTAGAACATTCCTTCATGGAACCTTGTGGAACCTTCTGGAACCTTCTTTGCTTTCCTGACTTGTCTTGTTGTCATTGGTATCATTGGTATCATTGTATTACTAATTGCTCTTTCTGGAACTTTCTTGGAGTCTTGACAAGGAACACTCTCAAAAGGTATAAAAGGGGGATGGGGGACCTGTCCCATCCCTCAAGTGAATTATTGTTTCCAATACAATCATCACTCCTCTCAGTTCCTTGTCTGCCTTGTCCTGTCCTGCCCTGTTCCTGACATCATAATTCACTTCACCCTCTCCCACTACTCTCTGCCATCATGTCTGACCCAAACAACACCTTCCCTGATGCAACTGCCTTCCAAGCCTTGATGGACCAATTACAAGCCCTTTCAAGACAGACACACCAACTTCAAGAACAAGTCCTTCACCAGCAGCACCAGCTTCAACAACAACTTCACCAACAAGAACATCAAGCTCTTCCCCTGCCTCAAGCCAACCAAGCAAGAGAGCCCAAGGTTCCCAGCCCTGACAAGTTCACTGGGCTGGCCAAAGACCTTAGGAACTTCATGGCCACTGTGGAGAATGTCATCCTTCTCCAACCTTCAAGATTTCCCAGTGAGCAAGTCAAGGTTCTTTTCACAAGCACCCTCCTGTCTGGTCAAGCTCAATCATGGTACAGATCTCTCCCAAGCACACCCACCACCCTGCAAGAGCTCTGGGAGGGGCTGGAAGCTACCTTTGGTGACCCCTACGCATCTTGGACAGCAAGATCCAAGCTCAAGCATATCAAGCAAGGAAAGCAATCTTGTGTGGCCTACACCAACCAATTCAAGCAACTAGCCAGAGACTCTGGATACAATGATGCAGCTCTGATGGAGCTGTACCATGATGGTCTCCATGAGTCTATCCAAGACATGCTCTCCCAGTCTCTGCACATCCCTGAGACCTTGGAAGAGTACATTCTCCTTGCCATCAAGATTGACAACAGACTCTACTCCAAGAGGCTGAAGCAAAGACAAGTAGGAACTACATCAAGACCTACCCCAGTTCCTCAAGCTCTTACAGTTCCTGAACCCATGCAAGTGGATGCAGTTGAGACACTTCCTAAGGGTCCTCTGAGCCAAGAGGAGAAAACAAGGAGGGCCCAGCAGGGACTGTGTTTTTACTGTGGCTCCAAGGAGCATGCTGTCAAGGACTGCCCAAGGAAGAAGCACCCAAACTCCCAGGTCCAGGCTCACTGAGGGGCAATTCCCTGGACCCTCCTCCAAGCTGCCCCTGTTTCATCACCACCACCAGCACCACAAACACCTCAGATTCCAAGCCCCACCAACTCACCATGGATGTCAAGATTCAACTCTCACCCAAGTCAACCATCACAACCAAGGCCCTTATCGACTCTGGATCATCCTGCAACATCATTGATGCCACCCTTGCCAAGTCTTGTGCCATTCCCACCATTAAGAAATCCACACCCCTCAAGGTCCACTTTGCCAATCATGCTCTGTTCAAGGAAATCAGCCATGAAACCAAGCTAAACCTCCACATCCAAGACTTTCCACCATCCATGGTCAACCTGGAAGTATTGGATCTTGGCTCACCCACATTCTCTGTCATCCTGGGATTACCATGGCTGCAAGCCCAGAACCCTGACATTGATTGGGTCACTGGTCAAGTCCAACCTCCACCAATTGGAACAGTCACCCAAAACTCAAGTCAAGCCTCCAAGTCTCATGCTCGCAAGACCTTGAT
The DNA here is from genome assembly GCA_025765615.1 of Zopfochytrium polystomum. Taxonomy (NCBI): domain Eukaryota; kingdom Fungi; phylum Chytridiomycota; class Chytridiomycetes; order Chytridiales; family Chytridiaceae; genus Zopfochytrium; species Zopfochytrium polystomum. The sequence continues at coordinate 395,624 of JAIVFJ010000011.1, read as the reverse complement.
TCAAGGTTCACAGCCAGGTATTAAAGGTCAACCACCAAAGACTCCAGTGTCACCCTGCAGTTCACAAATCCCAGCCAAGACTCAAGTTCCACAGTTCACAGTTCACAGTCAAGATTCAAGTAGAGCTCACAGAGCTCACAGTCATGGCCAAGTCTGTAGTTCACAGAACCCACAGTCAAAGATTCAAGTACCACAGTTCACAGTCCAAATTCAAGATTCAAGCTCCACAGCTCACAGCCTTTGCCAAGAACAGAACCCTCAGTCAAAGATTCAAGAATCACAGTTCCCAGTCAACAATTCAAGCCCCACTGCTGATGAGCACAGAAGGACAGACCTTGCACCTGAAGGGGGAGATGGTTTCACCCCACAATCCAAGACACACCTTTCACTGCTTCCTGACCGTGTGTGGGCCCATGCTATTTCCAAGGACCCCAAGCCTCACAAGATTCAAATCAGCCAAGAAGAGGAAAAACTTGAGATACTCAAGACAAGGCATGATGGAGCAACAGCTGGACACCCACGAGAGCACAAGACATATGAGCTTGTTTCCAGAGACTTTTACTGGCCAGGCATGAGGAAGAACTTGCAGACCAAAAGACCAAGTCCCAAGCTAGACAACCTCAAGTTGGGTCCTTTCAAGATCTTGGAGCAAATCAATCCAGTCACCTTCAAGCTGGATCTCCCTGCATCCATGAAGATCCACCCAGTTTTCCATGTCAGCCTTTTGGAGAAGTTTGTGGCCAATTCCATTCCAGGCAGAGTTGTTCCTCCTCCTCCTCCAGTTGAGGTAGAAGGTGAAGAGGAATTTGAGGTTGAACAAATCTTGGATGCCAAGTGGTTTGGAAGGACACTCAAGTTCCTTGTTAAGTGGAAAGGTTACTCAGATGCTGACAACACCTGGGAACCTGAGTCAAACCTCACTCACTGCCAAGACCTTCTGCTCAAGTTCAAGACCAGGTACCCCACCAAGTTGCAGAAGAGGCCTAAAAGGGGGAGATGATGTTATGAATCACCCTCTGGAAACCTCTGGAACCTTCTAGAACATTCCTTCATGGAACCTTCTGGAACCTTCTGGAACCTTCTAGAACATTCCTTCATGGAACCTTGTGGAACCTTCTGGAACCTTCTTTGCTTTCCTGACTTGTCTTGTTGTCATTGGTATCATTGGTATCATTGTATTACTAATTGCTCTTTCTGGAACTTTCTTGGAGTCTTGACAAGGAACACTCTCAAAAGGTATAAAAGGGGGATGGGGGACCTGTCCCATCCCTCAAGTGAATTATTGTTTCCAATACAATCATCACTCCTCTCAGTTCCTTGTCTGCCTTGTCCTGTCCTGCCCTGTTCCTGACAGCTTCGAAGCGATCTGCGGCTTCCCAAACACCTATCTTGCAATAGACGGGTCGCTGTTCGAAATCGAACGCCCCCATGTAAGTTGAGTACAACTGGTTTTTGTTTGCCAGTTCCCGCTGTTGTCTAGTAATTGCACCAACGCAGGATTTTGAAGGGTGGTACTGTTGGAAAGGGTATCCCGCCTTCAATGTTCAGCTTGTGGTGGACCATCACAAGCGCATACGCGACTATGACATCAGAGCTGGATCAGCAAACGACAAGCAGATCTTTAACAACTCGAAGTTTGGTAAAACAATCCACAACCTCCTTCCTCGTAATGGGCACATCGTAGCTGATGCTGGCTATGCATTGATGCACCACGTTATGACCCCGTACCCAATTGAGGATTCCATGCCGCGAGACAGACGTTGCTATAACTACTTGCATTCTCGAACACGGATTACTGTTGAGGGCACCATTGGGATCCTTAAGGGGCGTTTCCGAATCTTTCAGCGGCCGTTGAATCAGCACTGTCGTCTTGATCACGCTAAAGTGGAGATTTCTGCTGTGGAGTTGATGGCCAGACTGATGAAAGTGTGCTTCCAGTTGCATAACGTCCTTATTGATCTCGAAGACGAAGCCCCAATCGTATCTTTTGTTGATGATGCAAACACGGACAATGAGGACGAGCAAGTGCGGGAAGAGGAGGTTGTTGTTGGTGATGCTGCTGTTCGAAAGAGGGACGCCATAAAATCATATTTGGCCCCGATACAATAAACTGCTTTATTACTGTTTCAACTCTCGCACAGCTTGAAGGAACACCTGTCCAAGGCGATCTAGCGACTGGTCCTGCCTTGTCGCCAGATCTGCCAATGCTTTATCTTGCCGATCAGCCAGCTCCTTCATGGCTTCAGTAAGCCCAGCTTTCGTGATCCCACCATCTCCACTCAACGCAGCCCCTCGAATCGCATCACCCAGATACTCCATCCCGTTCTGAATACCTTTGCCAATGGTACTCAACGCTGATGGCAGGTCTTGCTTTTCTTGCTTGCGAGTTGGGGGAACACAGTGCGATGAGCCAGCTGAAGTGGAACTCGACGATGAGCTCAAACTGGGAGTGGGTGCAGGCCCTGTCCGTGGACGCTTGGATGAACTGCTATCAGGGTCATCTTCAGTCTCGCCAGAGACTGTGTCAGCCTCATCCACCGTGTTGGCATCCTCAAGCTCGAGATGGGCAAAGATTTGATCGTCCAGCTCTGCGGCATGAGTACTGGGATCTGCCACGCCAAAGCGGGTGCCAGGAGTTCCAAATGATTCACCCGAAAGCCCCTTCCGTCCACCGAAGTAGTGTACCATGGTGTTCCAATATGACCGCGGATGAAGCCTCTTCTTGTTGCCTGTTTCAAGGAAAGACGCACTCAAAGAACCATATTGCTTCTTCAAGGCGCTAAACTTTCCTTTGATCTGTCATCGTGCAAACTCAGTTATATGGTAATTAATATCTGACTGCGTCATACCTGAGACTCTGAATAAAGAACACCGCTCTGAGCATTAAACTCCAAGATCACCTTATTCCACGTCGCGATTATCCCATTCTTGTCGGTGGAGTCCAGGAACCCATCGCGATGAGTTTCGAGGCGACTTTTGAGAAGAATTTCCACCTTGTCATCATCCCAGTCTGCCTCGTCGAAGCCTCCTTTTGGGACCTCCTCTGCAGACTTTTTCGGTGGTCGTCCCCTCTTTTTCTTTGGTGGAGCGTCCAAGGTTCCGATTTCGGCTCCCTTTTTCGGGGTCTTGGCTGGATGAGTGGTAGCGTTCCTTGTTGGTGCTAGGAGGATTGGGGTCACTGAGGGCGGCGCGGCTTCTGGGTTGACTGACATGGCGTTTCCTAAATGAAAAAGGTGCAAAACAGCACTGACCAGCTTGGAACAACAATTTCCCAGTTTGCTCAAAATCATTTTGCGCCTTTTCCACTTGAAACGACCTCTTATTATTATTTTTTCTTCTTTTTTCTTTCCTTTTTTCCTATCTTTGGCCCATTTCATGGCACTTGCACGAGCACTTGACGGGAGAAATGCAGAGCGAGTGCGACAAGCGAGCGACACAGTGAGAAAGGAAGAGAAGATTTGATTGAGGCGCCCAAGAATCTCACACACGCAAACAAAAGAAGGTTCCATTGCGAAAGGAGAAAAGGGTGATGCGTTTGAGCTCGTGAATTTTAACTTTTTACCAAGCTGATGAAGACGGTGCCAGGCTGTTTTGACAAAGAAAAAAAAATAAATAAATTGGAAAGCACGGAGGGAAAAAGTCCGTTGTGCTGCTCCGCTTGAAACCGAAAGATTCAGTCGTTGGGAGAATATGACATTCCAGCTGGGATGGGGGACACTCTATTGCGTCACCGTGACGCTGGCCCCCACCCCGAAAAAACATCCGGAGTATGTGAGCGAAGCATCAAACAAATTCGATAATTATTCAACCTTTCTTTCGCGAGTTTGCTTTGCGCGGAAACGATTGTGGAAGAAGGGTTCGTTCGACGCAGTTTTCAATCCAGTGTCTGTTGTGTCTTCCTGTCATTCCTAGTTTGGTTTCTTCGTTGTCTCTTTGTCTTCGTGTTTTTGCGGGCAAAAAAAGTTGGCTTTTTTTCTCACACACCCACCCACACACACACACACACAAAGTTGGCTTTTTTTCTCACACACCCACCCACACACACACACACACACACAACACACACACACACGCTCTCTCTCTCTCTCTCTCTCTCTCCCTCCTGTCTCACCTCGCTCGTTTCTGCTTCCTCTTTCTTTACTTTTTTTTCTTATCGGCGGTCAGAGGCAACGCGAGCGCACAACAGAGCGCATCCCAACAACCAACTTAACCAAAAAAAAAGAGCGCTACCAGCATGAGGCAAAGCAACAAACTCCGTCCGTTTTCAGACCCTCCGACCCCCCTCCACCCGCGGGGAAAAAAGAAGTATGGGCTTTGGTTCGCGCAAATATGAAAAATGAACCAAAAAAAAAAAGAAAAAAAAAATGAGGAAAACTAACAGAGAGCAAATAGGCTGGGCTGGCTGGCACACACCCAAGGCCCTCGATGGCGCGGGTAAGCGGGGTTGGGGGCGGAGGAAGGGCGGGGCAGGGGTAATGCAACTCAGGCAAAGATGATGAGGTTAGTTTTTGGTTTTGGAGAAACGGGGTTTATGTAGAGGAGTTAGGGTGGGGGGAGTTGAAAAAAACATAAGCGAAAGGCAAAATGCCCGCTGCTAGGCAGTCCTTGTTCCAGGGCGAAGGCGCTATAGTATGTTCGAGTTGAAGGGTGCAAATTTGCGATCCGAAAAATGGGCGGGGGCTAGGCACTGAGGGAGGGGGGGTTGAACGGAGGCTCACAGTTTGCGACAAGGTAAAAAAAAAAAAGCACGTGCGCAGACAGCGGATTGGAGATGGGCAGACTGTTATAAATGGACGACGCGGCGAACACAAGCAGAAAGAGGGGGCGAGCAGGGCGGGGTAGGGAAGAAGAAAAAAATCAAGGAAAAGAGGAGCAAGAAAGGGAACGGAATCAGAGGGAAACACAAAAAAAAAACTAGCAACATCTGCACACTTTTGCAACTGAAGAAGAAGCTTGAATTTTTTGAGGTGTGAGTGGGAGGGTAGGGTCCTCGGAGTTGCGCGATTTGGAGTACATGACGTTTGTTATACCATAAAGGCAGGACGCGATTAAGTGCACGAATTGCCGGAAGTCCAACAAGGCTTACTGCTCGGGTTACCTCCCCCCCTCACCCTCCGCACATCTAATGATTCATTAACGGGGCGACTCAATCAAGCGGGGGAAAAAGCAAAAGAAAAGAGGGAAAGTTCAAGCCATCCGGGCGCCCGGTACCGATCTCCGAGAGAAAGGCGCAGGAAGGCGGTCACATCGGAAAAAGCCGCATTCAGCGGCCAGCTTGCTTTGGTGGGGAATAAATTGGAGCGTCTGGCGCGTCTTTCCGCGAGAGAAATCATTCTTCGACGGCTACTCGAAGTCCGTTCAACTCTCGGCTGCCATCCCATGGCGCTTTCCCGTTCGCGCTGCTGGTCGTGTTTGCGGGTCCCGTTAAATTGCTGGCGAGTGTCGTTGGGGTGGAGACGGCAACGTCAGATGCCCCACCTGAGGACGATGCCGAGGCAGGGCCTGCCGATGTTGGCGAGTCCGTTTGCTGCGGCTGCTGGGAGGGTGCGACAGCGGTGGTGAGAGACGAAGAGGACGGGGTTGGAGTTCCAGCGACGACCACAGGGCGACTGGGGAGGTTCAGCTGCAGGTCGTCATTTTGGATTGGAGGTATAGGTGTAACAGAGATGGACGACGAGGGCGAAGATGAAGACGCCCAGGCTGCAGATGACGAGGACGACGAAGAGAAGGAGGGCCCGTAAGCAGGAGTCGTTTCAACTACAGCGTCGGAAATATCAGTTCCGCCTTCGGCTTGTGCAGAACTGGTGCCCTCGGCGGTCTGCCCCTCCCGCATGCGGTTTCGCAACTGGATGGCTCGTTCAATCATGGCGGCGTTCAACTGAGCGGCCCGCCGCTCTGCCCTCGCAACGGCCTCGTACTGACGGTCGGTGAGCTTTGTTTCAGAAAGGACTACAGGTCCTCTGTTCCGCTGAATGAGTTTGTCAATGAAGTTGGATGTCGGAACTTCGACAACGACAGCATTTCGGGTGGGGTCGTTCAGCACATCTGAACGCGCACGAGGAGCCTCGCGTGGCCGATTAGGCGCCAAAGACATCGAATTGGCGGTTGGAAAATCGCTGCTAGTGTTGCTAAGAACAGGGGTGGCGTTCGCCGGTCTGAACCAGAGGCGACCCCGAGGGCGAGGGACAGTTGGCGAGGCAGTAACGGCTGTCGATGGAACCTCCAAAACAATGTCCCCAGCTTCCGCCTCGTGCGCCAACTGGGAGCCAATCATGGATGAGGAAGAAGACGAAGAGGAGAAAGAAGCTGACGGGTTAACAGATCCCGTTATTTCCCTCAAATTGCTCAAAGAAGGGCCAGGGCGAACGGGCAAGGACGACGACATCGGGACATCGATGAGGTCCGGGGTATCTCGCAGGCTTGGGCCTACTCGCGGTAGCTCTGTGAGGGAAAGGCTGCCCGGCTCATCGACCAACTCGGACGACGCCACAGAGTTGGATCTTGAACGTCCGACTCGAAGCGATGGCGCGAGAAGACGCTGTGCCACGTTGAGGTTTTGCGGGTCGGGCGTAGGTGAAACATCGTGCGGGCCAGCCACGGAGCCTGCCTGTTGCTGCGGGGACGATGACGCAGAAGAGAGCGAAAGGCCCGACCGAGTTCGCGGAAGGTGTTGGCGCTGCTGGGTTGACATGGAGGTGTTGCTGCCGATGCGGACCAAATTCGCAAAGCGCTCACGCAGCGAAGGTGACGATGGGCGCGGAGCCACTTCACGGGGTCTTTCTTGGATGCTCGGAGGTCGAGTGTTATACAGAGGAAGTGGCTCGTCGTAACGGATGGCGTTTGCATCATAGAGTGGAGCGTTGGGGAGAGGGGCCTCGTACATGACAATAGCATTGACCTGATCAACTGGGGTGTCGGCGAGAAGACCCATTTGAAGCGCAGCTTGGAGCCGACGCACCCTTGATCTGTACACAACGTACTATACAGGAAGTCAGCCCTGGCCCTCAACTGTGGGGTCGAGAATTTTTCCGTCGCTCACCAAGCCCAACGGCGTTATAAGCACCACAGCGACAGCGAGGCCGTAGATCCCGTATCGGAGGTTTCCACCATCACCACGAGTGGTATTAAAGACCTGGTGATTCGACGTTGACGACGTTCTGCAAAAGGCACAAGAGGAACTTCATCGGATCACTCACCAGCAGCAGCGCCACAAAAGGCACGACGTACAGAACAGGGAAGCCGTACGTCCTGCGCAGCTTCCACAGGACCGTTGTGTACACGTTTTGCGCGTACTTGTCGCTGTCAAAGTACACTGGGGGCTCCGACACTGGAATGGAGAGCACGGACCTTGCATCTTCGTTGTTCGGTGCTGCTCCTGAGGCGGTGTTGGGCGTCGCGCCGCGCTGCGCGGACGCCGACGCCGACGACCACGACGAAGCAGCAGCAGCAGCAGCAGCAGCAGCTTTGGCCATCCTCCAGGTTCGGAAGCAGCAGCGCTGAGAGCGCTCGTGGGGTAGGTGGGGTGACGGTGGTGGTGAATAAAGGCGTGGGAGAAGCGCGGGGTTGCAGAGGGGATCGTGCTACTGCCGAATCCAAGTCAATTCGAGCCGCAGAGGAAGTCAGCGCCTTGATGACAAGATCAACTGGAATGTTTGGTTTTTCGGTGTTTTTTTTTTTTTTGTTTGTTTTTTTTGTTTTTTTGTGTTTTTTTTTGCGGGAGGAGCATTGGATGTCGGAAGGAAGATTCGATAAACCATCACGATTTTTGCCAAATACGGGAATTTGCCACGCGCACAGGCGCAGAGACAGAGGAGCAGTTCAAGGAGGGAGGGGGAGAGACAGACAGACAGAGAGAGCGGGAGGAGACTGGAACGGACAGACGGACCGCAGCCGGGCGAACAGCCAACACTCCCCGCAGGGCAGGGCGGAGCAGCAACCAAAGGCTGGCTGCTGTGCCTGACTCGACCCCGCCCTTTGGCCTCGTCTCGTCAACGTTGAGTTTGATTTTGGGCCTGAAAGGAAGGAAATGGGGGCGGTTGGGTGAAGGGTGGGCTTACCAGATGTAGCGGTCGAGTCTTGGACCGCGGTCGTCGTTGACGAGGAGCTCGCCGACGCCGACGCCGCCGATGACAGCGACGAGAACTGCACCGCGTCCTCCGCCGTCGTTGTCAAGAGCGGCGTACGGTAACCACGATGGGCATCTGCCGCCGCCGCCTCGGCGAGCAGCATCGATGAGGCCAGTTTGTTGCCGTTGCAAAGGTCGTTGGGCGTTGTTGTTGTCCTCGGGCGGCGCGCGGCTGACGGCTTCGCTCGGCCGTCGTTATGGTTGCCGTTGCCGATGTCATTGCCGTTGCTGTTGCCGTCTTCGTCGGTGGTCGTGGTGCTGGCGGCGCGGGTGACGGGGGAGAAGGACGGTGGCGGGATATTCGCCGTGTCCGTTCTGGATGAGGTCTGTGGTGGTGGCGGCACCAGATCGCTGGCGGTGGCGGCAGCGGAGGATGTGGTTGCTATTGATGGTGCGGGTGGTGGTGGTGGTGGTGGTGGTGGTTGTTGTTGTTGTTGTTGTTGTTGTGGCGGTGGTGGAGCCGGCGATGATGCCGATAGTGCAGGCGCTGGGTCCGGGGGTGAGGAGCCTGGCCCACCATCTTGCGTCCCCGCTGAAGAGGAGGAAGAAGACGAGAGGGTGGAGGTGGCGGCGGCAGCGGCAGCGCGCACCTCGCTTGCCATGGAGCGAGGAATAGAAAGAGAGACGAAAAAACCTCGGAAAACTGTCTTTCGACGACATCACAAAGATGACCTTTTCTTGTTTTTTTTTGTCAGCAAGAGAGACGGGAAAGAGAGAAACGAAAAAAAAAAAAAAAAAAAAAAAAAAAAAAAAAAAAACAACCATGAAAGGGGTGAATTCGAGAGGTGCGACGTGTGAGTTACAGAGTGTGGAAGAATCGAAGAAAGAAGTCTCAAGGAAAAAAGGGGGGTTGAGGACGCGGACGAAAACGGGACGGGTGAATGGGATTCTCTCATTGTCAGGGCGCGTGAGTGCGAGAGTTTTTAAAAGTGTTCACGCCGAGGCGGCGCCCGCGGCGTCCATGACAATGTCCTCCTCGCCTTTCCTGTGCTTAGTGGCCAAGGTAGAAACGGCCTCGACCTCCTTCTTCCCTTTGTGGACATCAACGTAGCTGTGCGCGCAGTCGGACGGAAAGCAAGGTTCAGATCATTGCAGGGACCAGGTCGTCAGCACTCACTGAATCAATATCACGGGTATGCCCAGCATGAAAATGAGGAAAATCCACGCATTCGATATTCTGTGTGTCGCACTCGTGATTGCGCCTAAGTTGCGCGAAATACATGAATAATGTTGGAAATAAGCCGACTTGCGGATCCAATTTGAAAGATTTCAGGCAAGACTACGACACCCACCGACGACCAATGGACCGAACCACGAGCTTCCTTTGTCCGTAATAGAGTAAAGAGCGAAAAACTGAAGAAAACAACATGGTCGTTATCGTAAGCGCCAGCACCACATGACGTTTCATCGTTGGAAAGGAGAAGTGGAAATCGCTTTTCGAACCTCACTCTCTTGTCCCTCCGGCACCAGCTCGCTGTACAGCACCCGGAAAAAGCTGTTGATTCCGCCCAGTAGCGCTCCGTAGTAGATCCCCACCGGAAAGAGCTCCCACTTCTTCTTCAAACCAAACGGCACTGCATCAATGAGCCCGATCATGCCGTAGACTGGCACCGCCAGGTTGAGGGTGAGCACGAGGAGCAGCATGCCCTTTGTCGACCAGTGGTACCGTCGCTGGAAATACAGCCAGAAGTAGTTGCCGACTGCGCACGTTATAGGCGCGCCTATCGCTAAGATGATGAGCTCTGTCGAAGAAAAACCAAGCTCGTTCTGCGGTGAGAATTGCGCGTGGAGGTAGGTGTGGGAGGTAATGGATGTTCGGCGAGGTCGAAATGAAAAATTAGCCACGGGCCTGTAACGTGAGATACAGACCAGGTGCGTACCCTAGCGAACAGAATTGTAACGCTTGCGACGGTTGTGAGGGCATCAGACAGGATAAACCAAGAGAGCAGAAGTAGGAACGTGTTTGGGAGCTTCCGGATTCTCTTGAGCGTTTGTCCCACTGAAGGACGGGTGGGCAAAAAGTGGTCAGTGAGCAAATCTCCGCGACGAAAAAAACAAAACGAGGGACCATTGGGAAAAAGGATTGAGACTTTACACTTCATCCAACTGTAAAACACATAGCTTTTCCCTTTCGGGAACTGGGGACCTGGCCGAGGCCTTACAAAGCGCAGAGGCCAGTACATGCCAACAAACGCCCAGCACCCGGCGAGAGCCACCGCAAAGCATTCTGCGTATGTGGAGACAGCATTGGCATCGTCGAAGTACCCGCCAACACCGAACCCGGTGGAGCCGGGAAGCTGGCCGAGTCCAATCACAAAGATGCCGACAAAGGCAAAGCAGGAGACGGAGCCGATGTATCCGTAAATTGCGACCATCGTGGACAGAGTGTTTGTTGATGCATCGACAATGGCGTACCGTTCGGCTTCGGTGGATGTGGGAATGTCCGTGACTTTGAGAACGGACTTATGCGCTCGAGCGAGCAGCGGAACTGCAAAGGCGAATAGAGATTTCAGAAAAAAGAAATGAGTGGGGAAAGTAAAAGTCGGCATTCGAGTCAGCATTGGACGTCGCGCACTCACTGTAGGCGTTGTAGAAAACCATTGACGCCTGTTCATTGTTCGGAAAAGGCGCAGGGCAACAGCTATCGTCAGCCGAACACGCCGTGAAACTGAAGTATGAAACACAACAAAACTTACCCCAAAGCACACGTTTGCGAAAATGACAAGAATTGCACTCAAACCAAAGTAGGCTGTGGAAACAGAAAAATAAGTAAACGATGAGTGGTCTTGGCGAGCCTTAAGGAGAGGACTATTAACGCACAGGCTTGTCGAAGGCTAAGAAAGGCAACGCAACATAGGACGCATGGTATCATAAATCCAATCATGAATCGTTTCCTCAGGGCTTTGAACAAGGGGGAAACAAACAAAGTTCAAAGATTAGTCAGCCGAAACAGGAACTTTCTTGACTGACGGAGTGGCAACCAGCCAGACACACACACCCACCCCACACGCACCTCCGTGGTCCGCCAGGGCGCCGAGGCTGATGAACAGAATCGCCTGCATGGCGACCGAGACTGCGGTGGTGTAGAAAGAGAAGCTCGACACGTCCACCCACAAAGATCCGATCTGCACGACACATGCGTAGCCGTCGACAGTGTAGTCGCACCGGCGCGACCGGTCGTTCACTTCGTAGCCGTAGGCTGCAGCGAGCGACTGCTGAATAAGCGGCGCGAGGGCGGTGAAAACCACTACCACCATGGGTTCGACCTATTTTGTGGAGAGGGTTAGGAGAAGGAAGACAAACTCCTCCCCACATGTGGAAGGGAAGAAGGCCAAGCCACGGGGCTGGAAACCACACCGCAAACGAGTAGATGTAGAATGCCTTGAGTTCCTCCCAGCTGACGGGCGGATGAGGGTCGCCCGGGTACATGGAGTCGATTTCGTCCTGGGTTGGAAGGTCACCGTAAGCCCCCTTCCGCACGGCGAAGCAGCCCCTCCCGATCTTTTCGGGTTTGCCAGCTCGGGACGCGGACGGTTCCGACGAGTCGGCGGGAAGCGCCGCAGCGTCGGCGTCGTCGTCGTCCTCGTTATCGACACCGCCGCCGCCGCCGGTGGACCTCCGCACCTTCCCCAGCATGCGCGAGACGACGGAGCGTCGCTTCTTTTGCGTCGTCGTCCCCGCGGTCGCGGATGTGGCACCCACGCACCTGGAGCTGTCCACATCGTTCAGCGGGCTCTTCGAGTCGGCCAGGGAGGCAGCGCCGGTGATGGTTGAGGTGCCGGCGGTGGACGACGGGACGGACAGCTTCCGCGAGAAGGCGGTGGCGTCGAGGAACGAGGCGTCTGACGGCCGGTGGTGCTGGTGGAGCTGGTACGAAAGGCCGGGTGGCGAGACAGTAGCAGTGGTGGTGGTGGCGGCATTGGCTGGGGAGATGGATGAGGCTGCCGTCGGCGGGGACGATGGGGACGGGGATGGGGGGGAGGAAGAGGACGACGACTTTGAAGGAGGAGGAGGTGGTGGCGACGGCGTGGCAGTAGCGAACCAAGAGTCTGTTTGCACCAGCTGCGTAGGAAGAGGAGGAGGGGAAGCGCGAGAAGGCGCCGTCGACAACGAAGGGGAGGGAGGTGAGGGCATGTCTCTCGGCTTTTCCCCACTCTTTTTTATTTTCTTTTTTTTCTTTTTCTCCTTTTTTTTTTTTGTTTCTTCTCTTATGTGCTTCTTTCTCCATCTTTGGAAAGGGCTTGTCTTGTCAGGATCGAGTCACTTATATTTTGGTGCAAAAACAAAAGAAAGACAGATTCAACAACAGCCATAAATGAAAAAAAAAAAAAAAAAAAACGGTAGGAGACAAATCGATTTAGAATTCGCAGCTCGGATAATAATACTTTGGAGAAAAAAGACAAACATGCAACCAAAAAAAAAAAAAACAAATTAGAGAAAGACCGGGGAAAGTAAATAAAACGACGAATGGAGTGGGTGGCCTCTGTGTCAGAGCAGTCAGTTTCTTGAATGGCAAGGATGGTGGTTTTGGTGTGATCGAGCCAGTGGATGGAGCGTCGTGCAAAAGATAAGGTGAGAGCAATGCACTGTGGGCCATGGCTGGTCACATAGCTACCATTTTGCATCAGAAACGGATCTGAAGCTATCATTTTTAGCAAAATGGTAGCTCTGGGACCGGACAGTTTCTGGAGGGAGTGGGGATTGAAACCAGAGGCAAGAAAAATGGTGGTGGGAGCTCCCGTTTTTCAAGAATGGGAGCTGGGGAAAAGAGTTTTTGCCAAAGGTGTTGGGGATTGAAACAAGTGACAAGGAACAATGGTGGTGGGAGCTCCCACTTTCCAAGAATGGGAGCTGGCACACACCCACCTCAAGGTGATCAGAGGGTGGATATTGAAGAAGGAGACAAACAACTTTATTCTTCGCTCTGATGGAAATATGCTTCATTCATGTCAGGAACAGGGCAGGACAGGACAAGGCAGACAAGGAACCGAGAGGAGTGATGATTGTATTGGAAACAATAATTCACTTGAGGGATGGGACAGGTCCCCCATCCCCCTTTTATACCTTTTGAGAGTCTTCCTTGTCAAGACTCAAAGAAAGTTCCAGAAAGAGCAATTAGTAATACAATGATACCAATGATACCAATGACAACAAGACAAGTCAGGAAAGCAAAGAAGGTTCCAGAAGGTTCCACAAGGTTCCATGAAGGAATGTTCTAGAAGGTTCCAGAAGGTTCCAGAGGGTGATTCATAGCATCATCTCCCCCTTTTAGGCCTCTTCTGCAACTTGGTGGGGTACCTGGTCTTGAACTTGAGCAGAAGGTCTTGGCAGTGAGTGAGGTTTGACTCAGGTTCCCAGGTGTTGTCAGCATCTGAGAAACCTTTCCACTTAACAAGGAACTTGAGTGTCCTTCCAAACCACTTGGCATCCAAGATTTGTTCAACCTCAAATTCCTCTTCACCTTCTCCCTCAACTGGAGGAGGAGGAGGAACAACTCTGCCTGGAATGGAATTGGCCACAAACTTCTCCAAAAGGCTGACATGGAAAACTGGGTGGATCTTCATGGATGCAGGGAGATCCAGCTTGAAGGTGACTGGATTGATTTGCTCCAAGATCTTGAAAGGTCCCAACTTGAGGTTGTCTAGCTTGGGACTTGGTCTTTTGGTCTGCAAGTTCTTCCTCAGAAGCCAAACTTGCTGACCCACAGCAAGGTCATGGTCCATTCTGTGAGTGTTGGCGAATCTTGAGGCATCTTCTTGGGCTTGCTTCAGGGTGGAGTCCAGGAAGGTGCTGATGATCTTGAGCTTATGCAATTGTGAAGCCACAGCAGGAGCTTGGACATTGGATAGGGTCTCTTGTCCCAGAAGATCTCCTCTTGGATTGAAGCCATAGGTTGCAAAGAAAGGAGATAGCTGGGTGCTTGAGTGGAGAGAATTGTTGAGAGCAAATTCTGCCAGCAGAAGGAGGGTGGGCCAATCATCCTGTTGATAGCTGACATAGCACCTCAAATACTGCTCCAGAGTCTGGTTTGTTCTTTCTGTTCGTCCATCAGTCTGAGGGTGATAAGCAGTTGACAGTTGAGACTTGATTCCAAGGGCTGCTGTGAGTGCTTTCCAAAATTGAGATCTGAACTGAGGTCCTCTGTCACTGATGATTGACTGAGGCAGCCCATGGAGCCTGAATATGTGCTGCAAAAACAGGTCTGCTGTTCCTTGTGCATCTATATTCTCAGTGCAGGGGATAAAATGGGCCAACTATGTCCTTCTGCAGATGACAACAAGGATAGAGTCAAATCCATGGGATGGGGGCAGTTTCACAATGAAGTCCATGGATATTGATGACCAAGGGCTGATGGCAATTGGGAGGGGCTCCAGAAGTCCATAGGGCTTGTGTCTGCTGGATTTGTTTCTTTGACAGGTTTCACAGCTGCTGACATAGTTCTTGATGTACTTCCTCATGCCTGGCCAGTAGAAGTCTCTGGAAACAAGCTCATATGTCTTGTGCTCTCCTGGGTGTCCAGCTGTTGCTGCATCATGCCTTGTCTTGAGTATCTCAAGTTTTTCCTCTTCTTGGCTGATTTGAATCTTGTGAGGCTTGGGGTCCTTGGAAATAGCATGGGCCCACACACTGTCAGGAAGCAATGAAAGGTGTGTCTTGGATGGTGGGGTGAAACCATCTCCCCCTTCAGGTGCAAGGTCTGTTCTTCTTGACAGGGCATCAGCCACAGTGTTCAGGTGGCCAGGAGAATAGCACAGCTTAAAGTCATACTCAGAGAGCAGTTCAGCCCACCTGGCATGCCTCTGCTTGAGCAACCTCCTTGCCCTGAAGAAGGTGAGGTTCTTGTGATCAGAATAGACAGAGATGCCTTTAGAACCAGCCAAGTAGTGTCTCCAGAATTTGAATGCTTCCACAATTGCAAGCAACTCCTTGTCATGGACTGTGTAGTTACACTCAGCACTGTTCAGCTTCCTGGAGTAATATGCCACTGGATGCAGAGGAGCAGAGGGGTCCTGAGAGCTTGGCTGGGACAGAACAGCGCCAAGGGCATAGTCTGAGGCATCAGTTTCCAAGGTGAAGGGAAGCAAGGGATCCACATGCTTAAGGAGTGGTGCACTTGTGGTTGCTGTCTTAAGAGCTAGCCAGGCTTGCTCTGCTGCTGGGGTCCATTCAAACTTGGTGGTCTTCTTGGTGAGATCAGTGAGAGGCTTGGCTATGGCAGAATAGTTGGCAATGAAGGTTCTGTAGAAGTTGCAAAATCCAAGGAAGCTTTGAACATCCTTGATGGAATTTGGAGCCTTCCATTCAAGAATAGTTTGGATCTTGTCTGGTGCCATGGAGATCCCTTTGTCAGACACAATGAACCCCAAAAACTCAATGGAGGTCTTGTGGAATTCACACTTCTCCAGCTTTGCATAGAGGTGATGCTGTCTGAGTCTCTCCAAGACAGTCTTGACATGTCCCATATGGCTTGCAGTGTCAGATGAAAATACCAGGATATCATCCAGGTAGACAATGACAAAAAGGTCCAGAATATCCCTGAAGATGTCATTCATCATGCCTTGGAAAATAGCTGGAGCATTGGTAAGTCCAAAGGGCATGACCAAGTACTCAAAGTGACCGTATTTGCATCTGAAGGCAGTCTTCCATTGATCCTGGGGCTTAATTCTGACCAAATTGTAGGCACCTCTGAGGTCAATCTTGGAAAATATCCTTGCATGGCTCAGTTTGTCCAGTAATTCAGAGATGAGAGGCAGTGGATAGCGGTTCTTGACTGTCATCTCATTGAGATCTCTGTAGTCCACACAGGGTCTCAGTCCCCCATCCTTCTTCTTGACAAAAAAGATGGGAGCTCCAGCTGGTGACTTGGAAGGTTGGATGAATCCCTTGTTCAGCATTTCTTCAATGTATTCTTGGAGGGCCTTGGCTTCTGGTGGAGAGAGGTGGTACAGTGGCTTGAAAGGTGGGCTGCAATTTTCATCCTTGAGTGGGATTTCACAGTCATAAGGCCTCTGAGCTGGTAGCAGGTCTGCCTTGGTCTTGGAAAGCACATCAGCAGAGATATTCTTTTGGTATCCTTCCATCACCAAGTGGCTCCTACCCAGTCCAACCTAAGCAGCATGCAGAATGGTGAGGTGCACTGGGGATTGAACCCAGCACACTGCCATGATGGCCAAGAGGACTTCAACCTCCTGTCACACACCAGGGGACTGCCACCCCCAGCTCATACACACAGTCAGGAAGAAGAGGGCAGGCAAGGGACTTCAGGTGCAGTTCTCACAGTCAACAAGAAGGGGGGGCAGCAGTTTAAATAGGAGAGGGTTGGAATCACAGGGAGGAGAGGAAAAAGGAGGGAAAACACATACAAAACAACAAAACAATAAATAAAACAGTAAAGAACAGAATGGGAGGATGATTCACCAAATGGGGCTGAGCCATCAACAAAGAGAGACAGCTCAGAGAATCATGGAGCCATTTCTTGGAGACAGACACCAGAGCAGAGTGGAGGGGGGGTGGAGGAACTGGCAAGAAATGATTGGTGCAGACAGGAAGACAGTCACCACAGCCACAGAAAGAAAGGAAGACACACAAAGAGAGACAGTAAACGAACAATTAAATAAAAGATAAAACAAGCAAAAGAGCCAAAACAAAGGAAAATACTAATTGAAAAAATAAGTAAAAATCATCAACAGAAAGAGAAAGGAAAGCCCTGTCTTCTCATACCACTCATATGAGGCATTACATCATGATAGCTGGGCATCTGGACTTTGAACTTCTCCCACAGAAGTGGCTCAGTCCTTAGTCATTCCAAAAGTGAGGGGTTATTAGCTGGACATGGTGGACTTTGCAGCCCAACAGTCAGCATGTCTCAAACTTGGTACCTTCGCAATCGAAGGGAGCGCTCTAACCACTGAGCAAGGAAGCCCTATGCCAGCAGTTGAGCAAACACTGAGTCACTCGGTCTGCAGCCGTTGTACAGAATAATAATAATAATAATAATAAGAGCACAAATAATAATAGTGACAGGTGATGTAGGCATGACAACAAGTGTCAGTCGGCGGCTTATGTGGACAACCAATAATAAAACAATAATATATACAACAGAGTCCAAGCTGAATGCGTGTATAACGCACTTCGAGACAGGTATATAATCCTCACAATTATCAGTGAAAAAGTGGGTATACACTCTTTTATTTGAGGTCACAGGCTTGACAGCCTGTTGTCCTCACATTGTTGTCATTGGTATCATTGTATTACTAATTGCTCTTTCTGGAACTTTCTTTGAGTCTTGACAAGGAAGACTCTCAAAAGGTATAAAAGGGGGATGGGGGGCCTGTCCCATCCCTCAAGTGAATTATTGTTTCCAATACAATCATCACTCCTCTCAGTTCCTTCTCTGCCTTGCCTTGCCTTGTCCTGCCATGTTCCTGACATCATAATTCTCTTCACCCTCTCCTACTACTCTCTGCCATCATGTCTGACCCAAAGAACACCTTCCCTGATGCAACTGCCTTCCAAGCCTTGATGGACCAATTACAAGCCCTTTCAAGACAGACACACCAACTTCAAGAACAAGTCCTTCACCAGCAGCACCAACTTCAACAACAACTTCACCAATGTCAGGAACAGGGCAGGACAGGACAAGGCAGACAAGGAACTGAGAGGAGTGATGATTGTATTGGAAACAATAATTCACTTGAGGGATGGGACAGGTCCCCCATCCCCCTTTTATACCTTTTGAGAGTCTTCCTTGTCAAGACTCAAAGAAAGTTCCAGAAAGAGCAATTAGTAATACAATGATACCAATGATACCAATGACAACAAGACAAGTCAGGAAAGCAAAGAAGGTTCCAGAAGGTTCCACAAGGTTCCATGAAGGAATGTTCTAGAAGGTTCCAGAGGTTTCCAGAGGGTGATTCATAACATCCTTGAGGATTGGTAGTGGCCACTGTGCGGGGAGTTGCAACTCTGATAATACAGCTAGGAGCCATTGTGCTTCTTGGAAGGCTTCAGAAAGTGAGTAGTATTCTGCTTCTGTGGAGGATAGCGATATGCAATGTTGTTTGCGTGAGACCCAAGAGACAGCGCCACCCATGAGGAAAAAGACATAGCAGACTCCAGGTTCGCCCCCTATAGGATGCGTCAGCATATGCGGCTGATTCAAGGGTGTCATTTGTGAAGAGCCATAGCAGATTGTGGCTTTGCCTGTAGAATAGTTCGTAGTCCCAGGTGCCTCAGAGGTAACGAAGCAGGTGGCAGAGTGCATTGCAATGGCTTCTGCAAACTCTCCTCTATTGGCCTCATCGATCTGGACGTTGAGAAGCTTGACTTCAACCAATCTCTTGCTGAACGTGAAAGTACCATTGTTGTGCCATTTGGCAATGTGAACATTCAAGGACAAAAAATCATCAACACATTGTTTCTGAATGTATTGTGTTTTGCCTGAACCCTAGTGTCAGCATATGGCCGGCTGATGGAAATTATTCACATAGGCTCAAAGCTCATCCCAGTTTATGGCAGACCCTGGCTTATGGTTTTCCCAAGTCAAAGGTTATGTAGGGTCAAGATTAAGAGGTTTCCTGAGTGACCTGCAGGTCTGTCACACCAGCTTTGCCCAGCAAGAGGCATGCCAGCTGCTTTGGTGAACCTTTTGCCTTGATTTGCCAAAGTCCAGGAGCTGCCTAATTTAGGAGCCCTTCAATACTGATGGATGCACTTTCGAAACTGTGTTTGGCAGCATTCTCGCGTCCTTGATGGGAGGTTCCTCCTGCTCCCTTCTCTCCAGTCGCTCAGTGAGTAACGAAGTGTCATCGATTTTTTTTTGTTTTTTTTTTTTTTTTTTTTTCGGAAACCAAGTCGGTGGCACAGCGGGGCTCGTTTGATTTGTCCAAGCGGGCGGATCGTGGAGAGGCGCCACATTGTTTGACACAAAACCAGAAGGGAGAGAGAGGCAGAGATAGAAAGCCTGAGAGAGAGGGAGACAGAGAGAGAGAAAGAGAGAGAGAGAGAGAGAGAGAGAGAGACAGACAGAGAGAGAGAGGGAACAAAAACAACATCACGTGGTCGGTCTAGTGATCCCTCTTTCTCTCTGTCTGTCTCTTTCTCTCTCTCCGTCCGTTTCTCTGTCTCCATCTCGCTTTTCGATAGGCAGTGGTTTGACTTCTGGTTTGGACCCCCCTCCCCAAACCAACCGACAACGACTGGGTTTGTAATGTATTTATTTAAATACTCCACCCTTGCCCCCAGTATCCTGTTTCTGAGTGCGGCAACGTGACCTTCTGCCCCCTCCTCCCGCATCCGCCTCCGTCGCCGCCGCCCGGCCGCAGTCCAAGCACCCGCCGCCAGCCACTGCAAGCCGCTTCACCCGCTGCGACTCTTTGGCCGTCAAACTCAGTCCATTACCGTCGAAGAGATACCATCACACGAAAGTAAATCCACACAACTTACCCCCACGTCCGAATCCATCTCTTCTCCTCTCTTCAATGGGAAGCGCATACTCCACCACACACACTAGCAGCAGCGGCAGCTCTTCAGCGAACACAGCAAAAAAGCAAACTCCTTTCCCAGGAAGCTCGGTCAGCGCTACTGCCGACTGCGGCCCGTCTGCGTCGTTTTTCAATTCTATCAACGACATCAATGCCAACGAGGTAGACGGCTTCGGTCCCCTGCCTCCGAAGTTTGTTCCAATCAACACCTCGAACCGAAGGTCATCCACAGCCTCCTTCTTGAGCACTTCAGCGCAGAGCGACTACCTGTTTTCTTCGTCGAACAGCCCATCTTCGCCGAGCTCGCCGCGTGGTTCCATTTGGTTACCACCCTCGTCTATCCCGTCTTCTCGACCCTCCACTCAGGTTGATTCCCACGGCTTCCCTGTCAATTTTGGAGTGTGGGCCTCCATGGATTAAGTTGGTCTACTCGCTGGCTTTTCTCCTCCACTCGTTGTTTGAAGACGCTACCGTCGCACCTACTCCACCTTTCGCACATTTCTCTTGTAACTGTCGCTGACTACATAGGATCAGTGTTGTTGCCGAAGATGAACACCAGGATCCCGGGATCCCCACCCTATTCGTGCCCCATCCTTTTCCACTGTTGCCGATGATCCACCCTCTGTTTCTCTTTCTCTTCCCGACCCTCCAATTCCTTCCTCTCCTCCTACCCCTCCTCCCCATAAAAGTGCCTCTGTCCCAGCCCTCCCGTAGCATGATTGCGATCAGTCTGTGTTGTTTTCTCGTCATTTCCAACCTTCAACGTACGGAATAAATTCATCATCCTGTATAGACCACTTCCTTTTTCCAGTAACTTGTGTAGACGCCGCCACGTCACCATTGTCTGTTGCACTATGCCGTCGACCAGCAGCAGCAGGGTTGTGCCCACACCGCCAATCGGGGCGCCGCCGCCACACCATCCCGCTCACCGCCCAGCTACCTTCAGCTCTTCATCTTCTGGTACTTCTGCCGCGTCGAGCAAATCGTTAGCTCCAACTGTGATGAACGATGGGACGAACTACCGATTCCCTCCTCCGCCGCATTTGGGCCAGAGTGTGGAGAGGATCTTAACTGCAGACGGAGAAACGGTCCCTGCACCTGAAGGTCTGTGCGGCAGTCTCGAAACCGATCGCAACAGCCTCTCGTCACTATCACAGTCAGCATCTCCAATCCCTCCATCAGCTCCCTCACCACCCGTCACCGATGGAACGCTCTCCGGGACCCCAGCGATCCCTGAACCACCACTGGAGGGGTCCTTTGCTCGGCCAGAACCGCACCACGAAGACTCCTTCGGAAGAGACACCACCCCGAGCACCAACCACGACAAGGCACCAACCAAGGGTCCCATCCTGGACCCGCACCCTCCCGCCCACCCACACCGGCACCCGCCTCTGGCGCACCTCAGGGCCGCCGCGGCCGCCCACAGCTCGGTCTCTGGTTCCTCGTCGGCACCGCGTGCTTCGACGACGAGCGATGCACGGAAAACGGCGGTTGCCACCACGGCCGTCGTCGCTGGGCCGGTACAGCGCGATGGACAGGGAGACGCACCGCCCGCGGGGTTGGGACCGGGAAAGATTGAGCACCACCGTGTGGAGGACTCGGTCGCGCTACAGGAGAAATACGATGTTGGCAGGAAACTGGGACAGTAAGTTGCGGGCGTTTGTGCCCATTTTCTTTCCCGTTCGTTGGTGGGGTGTCTGGTTTAGGTGGGGGGGGGGAAGGTTGCGCCACTCCGCCTAGATTCCTCATGTTGACTCAGTTGAGAATTTCGATCCCTGTGTGCTAACCATGCTGCTTTCGACGAATAGAGGCTCTTTTGGAACGGTTATGCTGCTGACCGACCGACACCACTCAAACCCGCGATCATACGCGTGCAAGTCCCTCAAAAAGAAAAAAGGATCGCGAGCCTCATACGAACAGCAGGAGCGTGAGGTTGCTATCATGAAGATCATCAAACATCCTCACATAGTGCAACTTTATGAAGTGTATGAGACGCCAAGGAAGTTCTTCTTGGTCATGGAGCAGTTGAGCTTGTTACGGAGTTTGATTCCACTGACTGACCACTGTGCCTTTTTTTTTTTTTTTTTTTTTTGCTTGGTCAAAGTTGTGAGGGCGGAGAGCTGGTTGAAAATATTAGGGTTAAAAAGTGGACATCTGAGGAAGATGCGAGAGTCATCATTCGACGGATTGCGGAGGCTGTAGGTAATTTTCACTTCTATTCTTTCCTGATGGACAGCGTCGTCTACGACCCTCAAATATTATTTCCAAATGTTGCAGCCTATCTACACGACCGCGGGATCGTGCACCGTGACTTAAAGGTAACCCTGAATCCTCCTTCCTCTCTCAATTGTCTTTGGCCTGGACAGTTCGCTTACAGGTCCTTTTTTTTATTTTTTATTTTTAAATCGAGTTGTAGCCTGAAAACATTCTCTTGTCACTGGAAAATCCTCACGATCACCTGAATGTGAAAGTGTCGGACTTTGGACTCGCGACCTGGGTAGACAAGTGCTCGATGATGGAGCATATGGTTGGGACGCCTTTGTACATGGGTATGTGATGCTCCGCTCCTGCGCTTTTCCGAGTCTTCCACTCAAACTTGACCGAACCTTGATGGCATAGCTCCGGAGATCATACACGACCTACCGTACAGTGCTCAGTGCGACATATGGTCTATCGGTATCGTTATGTACCTGATGTTAGTTTGAAACTCTTTCTTAGCATCCATTTCCTCTACCTTCACAAAATTGCTACTTGACACTACTCGTTTATTCCCCAAACTCAGTCTGTCTGGATGCAAGCGAGAAGTGGAGCGATCATTGATCGGGATGGTTTCTTCGGGGAAGATCGAGTACCCTAACGAGATATGGAGGGACGTGTCCCCTGGAGGTACCTTCCAATGAATGTCGCCAAGCTATTCGTCACCCACTCCTCCACTTGCGTCCATCTTAAGCCAAGAGCCTTTGCGATTCGATGCTCCGATTTGATCCTGCCAAAAGAATATCTGCTCGGGAGATTTTACTGCATCCATGGACAAAGGTGTGTGACTTCATTTATTGGAGATAATTGAGTCTAAAACTATCGATTCCCAACAAAGGGCCCTCTTGGAGACTTCCTTCACGCAGGGCTTTTAACCACAACTAATGTTCTGGATCTCATGCGAAATTTTAACAGCCACCGCCGCCTCCGCAAGACACTAAACGTGGTTCGCGCTGCAGTCCGCCTGTGTCGCCTTGCTCGTGTCAAGTTGAAACTAAACACCAGGGTCGCCGGTCCGCAATCGCTCCACCACCACCCCCACGTTCTTCACCAACACCCGCATCACCACCTTCACCACACACCCCACAAACCAGGGGGCGATGCCGGTGGTGGTGGTGGGAGAAAACTCGGGAGCCAGTCTCTGGCCGGGGGTGGCGGAGTTGGCCCGACCACGGAACGCACGGGGCCAGCAGCTCGTGCCATACACCTCACACCTGTGCACAACGGGGGCGGCGGGTCCATCGGCACCCGCAACGGTGGGCCGCGGAGCGAGGTTGGCGGTAGCGGCGGCTCAGCTGTTGCAATGGAGACTGCATGGAACCGGTTCGGGGCCGGGAGCGGGAGCCCGGCGGTGACAGCGGGTGTGTTTGCGGCGGTTGGTGGTGGCGGCAGCGGCGGCGCCCGCACGCGGTCGGTACTGTCTTCAGATTCAGATGGGTCGTCGCTGGCGTCGCTGCGGAACCTGTCGCGAAAGTCCAGCTCTGCCCAGCAGCTGGCGGCTGCCGCCGCCGGGATCCCGGGAGGGGGGATTGGGATGGGCGCCGCGGTTCCACCGAGGGCCACGAGCAAGCACGCCGGTACGTCGTCGGCGGCAGGGGTTGGCAAGGGCGTGGGAGCTATGGGGGCGTTTGTGCCAGGGCAAATAGGCGGGGCGGGAAGCAATGGACACTGGTCACGGCAGTCGCAGGCGGTCGCTGTCGATAGCGGCCAAAACCGCTGGCGTGGGCACCACAAACAACAACAACAACGGCAGCAGTAACAGCAACAGTAATGGCGGTCTGCCGGCTCACGGCCAGCAACCACTCAGCTGCCTACCGTCGGCGGGCGGCCCGCACCACCACGGACCTTACCAGCATCATACCCACAGGGGCCTTCCGCCAGCAACGGCCGTGGCCGCACCACTAAGCTCCCGACGAGCCAGTTTCGCGTTAGTGGAACTGGCGACCGCACGATCGGACGAGCACTAAAATTTCTTACCAAGAGCACTCAAAAAAAAAAAAAAAAATACAAAAGAAAAAAAAAAAAGGCTTACAGTGACGGTTGCACATTTGGTCATGTATTTTTTGTCTTTCTGTTTTCTGGTCGTTCTGGAAAAACAATGGGCAACAATGATCACCCCGCCTTCTCACAGCCTGCGCCGACCGCGCCGAGCCTCCCTCCCTCGACCTCAGGCTCCCCGCCACCGCCGCCGTCATCGTCGTTGCCTGCGCAGCAGCAGCAGCACCACCAGCACCAGCTGCATCACCCTGTCGCCCCATCTGCCTCCAGACTCCCTCCCTCCTCTGCGCCTATCTCTGAAGTTCCAATGTCCACCGGCTTTGCCTCTCCAGCGCGTCGCCTTCTGCCCAAGATGCGCCAGCGGACGGGCACCTCTAGATCGCCGACAGGTTCCTCGTTTCCGGCAATTAACCAAGACGCCCCGCTCGCCAGCGGCGGAATCTTTTCGTCCAACGACTCCGCCTCTTCCTCTGCGGCTGCTGATTCAGTGCTCCTGTCG
The DNA here is from genome assembly GCA_025765615.1 of Zopfochytrium polystomum. Lineage (NCBI taxonomy): Eukaryota > Fungi > Chytridiomycota > Chytridiomycetes > Chytridiales > Chytridiaceae > Zopfochytrium > Zopfochytrium polystomum. Next base: position 371,263 of record JAIVFJ010000011.1, on the reverse strand, counting down.
CTGGGCTCTCGTTACGGCAGCACCGGCGCGATCAAGTCGAAACTCGGCGGGTTTGGCGCAAGCGAAAAAACGGTTGCTCCCATCCGATCTGTTCCCGCGACCCCGACATCGTCGGCGTCCCAGCGCCAAGCGACGAGCAGGCCGCGGTGGTGTAGTCGTGGAACGAGCATTCTGCTCGTCTTGGTCTGTGCTTCGTTCTTGCTGGGCTTGTATCTCAGCGGCGTGATCTTCCTGTCGATGGAGCGCCATCCGTCGGTCAGCAAGGAGGATGTGCGGCAACCGCACCATGGTATATCCGATCACAACGAAGCTGAAGAATGGAGGAGGAAGTACGAAGGTGATCACTGGCAAACTCGTCTCCTCAGTAACAAACAAAAACCCGCCAGCTCACTGACACTACTGCACTGAAACCTTTTTTCTTCATGTTTTAGAGCTCCTAGCAAAAGTCCAGACGATCCCGGCATTTGATCATGTAAAGAAAGTCGTCGGACAGGAAACGTACGTCGATGTTTCACAAAGCAACGCAGATCCAAAGTCTGGATCGAACGCGCCGGCGGGCGGAGGTCGTGTAAACGTAGCGGACTCGAAGGAACAGCACAAGCAGATGGCCGATCTGATGAAGCAATCTAAAGAGTCTTCGAACGAGGGCGACCAGCAGGCTGATAAGTCAACATCTGACGAAGCGACCAAGATCTACTACTACCAGAAGCTGCCGTCTTCTTCAGTGTGGTGTTACGGTGATTCCATCGAGAACAGGTTTGTGTTGCGCCAGGTCTCGCGAATTTCGGATGGCCGTCAATAACCAATTGGTCCTTAGGGTCTGTCGCTTCCGTAATCTGTACTACAATCCAAAAGATGAGCGATTCTTTATAATACGTTCAAACTCATCGATCATGGAGGGTGTTCCGCCAATGAACGAGCGAGAGGTTATCCTTGAAGTCGGCAGCGTCAACAAGCATCCTTGGACTGCATGGACCTTTGAAGAAATTCATCCTCTTAGTCCTGGCCTGCAGAATGTGCCAGTTCGTTACGAAACGGAGCAGCACATCCTATTCAAAAGGTTCCATCCGCTAAACATCATGCACAACCTGCACGACGATGTCATTGTCCTCTTTCACCACCTGAAGCAGTTTATTGGCGGCGGAGACGAGGGACTTCGGATGCCATTTACTTTGGAACACCGCATTCAATTTATCGACCCGTATGACTTTACTGCATCATCCCGTCCATTCCAATATCTATCCCGCAAGTCTTTGCGCATGAAAGAGTATTTGGATTCCGATTCCAACGTCATCACCGGATTCCGCGATGCGATTGTGGGCGTTCACAAGCTTACCACTTGGTATCAGTACGGTTTCATTGAACCACAAGGCCCTATTCCCGGCAAGACCGTCAACGGCCTTTGGATTCGCGAAGTTGCTGAATGGTTTTGCCGGCGGTTGGGAACGCCGCTTGGGGACGACGAGGACACCATTAAGGAGCTCCCGTCGCTTCCAACGATGGCAGTGCGATCTGCGAACGGAGACCTTGTCGAGGTCATCAAATACCCTGATGTCCTCGACAAGTCTCTGGACTTTATTGGCACTGACTTGATCATTATTCTTTCGCGTCGCAAGAACCGACTGATTCTCAATGAAGACGAGCTGCTTGCTCAACTGATGCAAGAATTCGGGTTCGAGGGCATGATTGTGAGAAACGAGGACCAGAGCTTTGATGAGCAGATAAAGCTGATGCGAAGAGCGCGCATAGTCATGGCCATGCATGGGAGTATTCTCATAATGACCATGTTTTGTCGAAGAGGAACTGTCGTCCTGGAAATGTACCCGTTTGCAGTGCCGGCTGAAAATTACATCCCGTACAAGTCGATGGCACACTTACCGGGGATGGATCTGGTCTATCGTTCTTGGACGGTGCGTGATTGATTTTTTCTCGCTGGTTTCGCGACCGTTCCCTTTTGCTCGTTGCCTCCACATCCCAACCTTTATTTTAACTGGTTTCACACCATACCCCTTAAGAATACCCACCCAGAAAACACTGTCGCTCATCCAGACGCGGACTCTTACGTCGGTGGAATCATTCACCTTCCTCCGGAGGAACAGGAGCAGATCATCAACACGCTGACAGTTCCGACCCACCTGTGCTGCACAAATCCGTACTGGCTATATCGCATCTACCAAGACACCCACGTCTCCATTCCAGAGGTCAAGGCGATCCTCGCGGACGCGCTGGAAGAATCGCGCCGCCTGCTCTTCCGACTTCGACACGTTAGCCCGGAAGAGGCGGTCGTCCTTCCTCCGCTGATCATCGTGGATGACATTGTCTGTCTCGGTGGTGAGACAAGGGAGCCTGGAACCCTGTGGATTCGGTGGAATGGACCATGGAGTGGGATGAAGGTGGACATGTGGGTAGTCAAGATCGAGAATGGGAGCATTTACTCCACGCACGATCCCATTGTCGAGATTGGCGGCTTCGATCCGGGGGCGGAAGTTTACTTTTCGCTGAAGAGCATTGTTAAGGGGCACGAGCAGGAGTACGGCCCGGTCACTTACTGCACCGTGTAGAAGCTCGTTTTTAGCGAACGGTTTTATTTTCCCCTTTTTTTTCGGTCCTAGTTCCTACAGTTTTGATGCCTGGATATTTACCTGTTTGCCGTGTTGAAATCGCTCTGTCTGCCTTTTGATCCGCGTTTTCTTCTCCTTTCAGAACCCGTAATTTACCTTCAAATTTTCTATTCTGGGACTCTGATTCGCGACGCGTTCATTTCACTGACATGCGACTGGTACGCCGCAGAGAACATGGGTATGCGCATCCGAACCCCTCGATTTCTCCAACCTTGGGCGAGATGTCGTATAACTTGCAAAGGCTACCTCCAAATCAAGGTCGCGATTCGACACCGTTCTCGATCACCTCTAAAATTTTCCTCCAAACAAACCAAATACTCTCCGCCCACCACTTCTTTTGACCTCATCCACCGCGTAACGGGAAACCAACGATACCAGTCTGCATCACAGCGAGTACCGCACAGTCCTCCCCGCCGACGATCCCGGCGTGTTGGAGCTCACGGAACAGCCGGCAACGCTCACGGCGGAGAACTGCAGACAGCAGCTCGTGTTTCCGCGAGTTGTTCGCGCGCGCGAACGCGTCCGAGAGCTTGAGGACCGGATGGAGAGAGAAATGGTGAGCAAGCGAGACTGTATGCTGAGGGGTGCCGCCCCGGTCAGCGAGACGCGCGTGAGCGTTCTCTTTTGCTGATGATAACAACGCGATTTCCCCGCCCCACCTCACCAATTAACCCATCGCCGTTCGTCCTCCGCGGGGAAAAATAAAATGAAACAGCTGAAAAGGCTCGACGGTCTAACTCCACAGCAGCGGCACGCGGTCCTCAAGCTAATTTCGCGGAATGCGCGCGTACGGCGGCGGTGGGGTGGCGGCGTCGGTGGGCTTGCGTCGGTTGCGGCGGGGGGCCGTCCGGCTGGTTTCGGTTTCGCCGATGGTGACAGCTTCGCTGCCGCCGCCGCCGATGACGACGACGATGACGAAGGCAGTGACAGCGACGGCGGCGGCGGGGGCGGCGGCGGCGGTGTCGACGATTTTGGGAGATTTGTAGGCGGCGGTGGCAGCCGGGGCGCCATCGAGTTTGCGGTGCAGCCGGCTGTGCTCGTTGGCGGCGGCGGGACGGTTGGACGCGCGAGAGCAGAGTCGGCGGCTGGGCCTGCGGCGGCTGGTAATTAGTTGAATTTAGAGTGTTTTCGTTCAAACACACGAGTGCGCAGTGTGTTGGGAGGCGTTGTGCGTGCCATTGCGTTAGTTTGTACAGGGGGCAGTTTGTGGGTTCGTGGGGCTGCAGAACTGCGCTTCGTTAACCACCACGCGCTCTCCTTTCCTCCCCCTACTCAAATATCTGCAATGCCCGGACAAAAAAAAAGAAACCGTTCGAGAAAAACCCGAAATTCCGCCAAGGGTCAAGTACTCTACAATGATCGATAGTCTCAAGCTGAAGGAAAAGCAGGAGATCGGGGTGTCGGATCTTAACAAGGGCTTTAAAGAAATGCAGCGAGGTTTGGGGAAAGCAAGAGGATTTGAGTTCATCTTCGCCACGGACCGACCATTCTTAACGGTTCCCCTTCCGTTCCTCCTCTTCTGATTATTACACGTCGCGTTCGTTATATTTCCAAGTCACACAGGCGATGTCACAGTGGGTACACGACAACCTCGATTCCCCTTGTGTACTACAAGACCCCATTGCAGCCGCTCAACGCGCAGCAAAGCCTCCGACAGCCACAGCCAATCACATGCTGCCAAGTGCGGGCGACGGTATTGATACTTGCGGGCCACAACCGCCCAGCAGCGCTCCAACATCCACGCCTATGCAAGGCCAGCCGCCATTCCCACTAGGAGCATCCACGTCAGCAGCAGCGACGACTCCGTCGACGCAACTGCAGGCACCAACAGCGACTGGAGGCGCAGGGGTTGTGTCGGCGGCAGCTGCGGGAGAGACGACGTCCTTGGCAGCACCGCTGGCTCTCAACTCTGGCGGATTGAGTGTTGGAGGGTTCGAGGTGCTGCTAAATGCGTGCAAGCCGTCAATAATGGAGACAAAGCCACCGGTGCGCCTGATGGCGGTGCGGGAGACGAATCCCCCGCCCGCGCTTATACAGAGCATCAGGGAGAACTTGAAGGTGGAGATGACCCCGGCGCTATTTCGAGGCGACCGAAATGCCATTCTGGATTCTTTACCGAATAGTGAGGACTAAGAGGGTGGGAGGGTGGAAGCTGCTTTAACGCCACACCTAAAAAAAAAAAAAAAAAAAAAAAAAAAAAAAAAAAAAATAACACCCACACTCATAGCGCCAAAGGCTAGTCCATCCTTCCAAAAATATGTTCGGCGAATGGAGGGTAACGTCCCCAAAAGGAATTTCAAAGCTCACTCTTCCTAGTACGGCTCCTGGTACACAGATCCGACAAGCTGGAAAGGAAACATGGCCGCAAAAGTCAAAGCTGAAGAAGTCTCAAAGGTGAGGAAGACAGCCCAAGTTCGCCTCTACACCCCTTTTGCTCCCTTCTACTCTTTCTAAACAGCATGATGAGGAGTGCGCATTGACGAAACCAACTAACGGATATCACTATTTCGATCTCGCCTTCCCAGCTATCTGCAATCAAAAGGAAACCAAAGGCCAGCCTTGTCCAGCAAAAGCTTGAAGCGATAGCTGCAAGCCGCGCCGCGCAGAACGAGGCCCTCCAGCAACAGCTGCAGCTCCTTCAGCTGCAACAGCAGCAGCAGCAGCAGCAGCAGCACCAACAACTGCAGCAACACCAGCGGCCGTCTCACTCACAGCAGCAGAATCAACAGCACATTGAAAGTGGTGACGGCACAAAGCGGAGCGGAGAGCAGGAGACGGAGGACAACACGCCTTCTTCTTCGCCGCCAGCGCAAATTCACGGGCGCCGAGCCTTGCTCTCCGCGTCAACGCAATTGATGGCGTTGGCTGATGAAGCGGAGGGTGGCGGCGGCGGCAGTGGTGGCGTCGGCATCACCAGTGCAAGGACGTCGGTTAATGGAAAGCTGAATAGCAGCGGGGGAAAGCGTGCTTCGAGACCTAGCCTTTGGGATGGAGGCGGCACCAAGGCTGACGGGGCAGGTTTGGAAGATGTAGTGGTCGTCGTTGTCGGAGGCGGCGTTGGAGACGGTGCAGAGTAGACATATTATTATTATAGCACTTGGCTCAATCATCCTTGGATGTGGAGGGGGGAAAAAAAAAAAAAAAAAAAAAAAAAAAGAGAAAAGAGAAAAGAAAGAAGAAAAGAATTGAAGAGAAAAAAGAAAAAGGCGAGAGAAGAAAAACAAGAAGAAAGTCAAAGTAAAACAAAAAGAAGAGGAAAATCAACGACTACACACACACACACACACACACACACACACACACACACACACACACAGGTGAGCCAACAACGGGGGGTGGGAACTAGACGCTTGTGGTTTGGGGGGCAGCTGAGTGCACCTCGCGAAATCCCATCGCTCTCCTTCTACCTCCTCCTCCTCCTCCTCCTCCTTCTCCCCCTCCTCCCGTTTTACTGATCCGCTCTCTCTTTTCCGCGGCTCGCTGGGAAATGAAGCGGTGAAGAAGGAGCAGCTGCGGGCTTCCCCCCACCTTGTCGGTGGAACCTGACCCTTCTCCTTTCCGCAGTGCTGACGAACTTCCTGTGCTGGGTCGCCGCACCAAACTCCCTCTTCCTAACCTCCCCCCCCCCAATGTCTTCCAGCAAGGATTCGCGCGAGAGCAGACGAACCCGCAGCTCCAAATCCGATTCCCATCACAAGACAAGCTCTGCGTTGTCGGCGGACTCTGCTCATTCGGACATGATGGTGGAGCGCGACTCTCACAGAGCGGTCAACCCACAATCGACCGAGTACGATTTGTCAGACTCAGCGCCCGACGCATCTCCCTCCTCCAAAACTATGGCCGAAGCGGGTGTGCGAACGGGCGGGTGGGGTCCCTCATCCACGAGCGCTCCGAGCGCAAAGTCTCCTGGTCCCATCAACTCGTCTGCCACCATTTCTCTGGATACCATCAAGGCGCAAATGAACCTGCGGTCGGAACATTTGCGAATGCTGCTTGGGTGGCGCGAGAAAGACGAACAGGCAAAGCGAGAGCACGAGAATCGAGTTATGCAGTGCGAGACAAAGCTGGCCAGCATTGAGGATGAAATTGCAAAACTGTCAGACAGGCTGGAACAGGCTCGCAGGAACAAGGCTGAGGAAGAGACGAAACGGGCTGGTGCCGAAAAGGCGGTCGAACTTCTCATTCGTCGAATGGCTGATAGCGATCAGGACATCGAACGGCTGAGTGCAGAGGTGGAAAAGCTTGGCACGGCTCTGATGGGTTCAACCCAGTTCCAGTCGGACCTCAGCTCAGGCTTGGCCGTCAGAATGGCAGCAGGCAGCTCGAACGAGGCAGACGATGCGGAGGGCTACCCCTCCCGTCGCGTTGAAGAGAACGACGATCGATCGAACGACGAGGCGGACTACGACGAAAACCCTATTTCCCATGGTGGCTACGAAGGCGAGGAGCAAAACAGATACGGCTACGACAATACCGAGGAAGAGGATGGCTCTCCTCGCGACAAAGAGGACGTTCAAGACGAAAGGAACAATTCGAGCATCAGTGTTCGGGACGAAGGGGATTTGGACCATATTAAACCTTGTCTTGAGTTCAATCTTGGACGACCTTGCGATGAAACAGGCGAGGACCATTACCACGTATGTGCTTATTGCCGGTCTTCCAGACACAGTTATTTTGAATGCGACCAGAAAGGTTGCATATGCGTTTACTACAATCGCAGCCAGTGTCGCGAGAACAAGTGTGTTCGGATCAATATTTGCATATATTGTTTGTCGGATCATCCTTTTACAAGCTGCCCACTGATGACTCCTGAGATCAAACTTGCATCTGACGAGTTTTGTCTGAACTGGAACTCTATGAGTTTCTGCCACGCTCCACACTGTCGTACGTATTTATCACATTAGTATTCCTAGACTATGAATATTACTCCCGAGAATGGCCATGAGATATATCTATTGTATCTTAGAAATGGGCTTTCCCTATTGGACTCCCCTCCTCTCCGACGCTCAGAATTCAATGACGCTCAACATACTGAAACCCACTCGCATCTACCCCCACGTCCCTTGCCTCCCTCGAACAATCAAAAACAAACTCAAGGTCGGCGGCACCAGTGCATGTACTGCCACGAGACTCATAGTGTGCTGGATTGCCCGGGCTTGCTTGAATCGTTCATGAAGAATCCGCAGTACGATCGTATCTACAAATTGTACCGCCGAAAGGTGATTTACAACCGCCAAGACCATCAGGACTACCCACGTGGAGGCAGTGCTGGGGCAAATGCCCAGAACAAATTCGGCTCCGGAGCCGATGCAAGGCGTTCCGGCTGGGAGCGCTCAGGGGGCGAAGAAGGAGGTCGTGTGGATCGATATTCCGGAGATCGTTATGACGGGGTATCGCGAAAGCGAAGATCTAGAGGGGACCGCGACGTTGAGCCAGATGCGACAGGAAACGGACGTGCCCGAGATCGTTCACACGAGCGAACCCGAAGTGGGGGTGACGGATTGGAAACGGATACCAATACGCGTAGCAGTGGAGGCCGACGCACTATCAATAGAAACAGCTATGCGATGGCAGATGCCAGCCCTTCGGAACCTCTAGGAGGGCGGTATGAGCAAGATTCTCGACGGCGAGGAGACAGGGAGTATGAAAGCACGTCGGGTTCGGCCAAGCGACTGAAGACAGACTCCGCCAGCGGTAGAGCGGACGGCGATCGGTACGCTATTTCCTCCTCTCGTAGTCGAGGGTGGGAGCAAGACGATGGTGGCCATGGTAACTCCAGTGCAAACCACTCGAGCAGTGACAATTACCGCAGCGGATATTCAGGCACGGCGCACATGCCGCCGCCCCCTCCACCGCCACCACCACCGCCTACAGATGAAGCCTCTCGACACAGAGATCGTATAGAGGATCGATATTCCAGCACGCAGCAATCGGACAAAGGCCGGCGTTCGACTACTTTTGGGGGAGATGAACGGTCCTCGGTGGCTTTCCCGGGTGACCAGGGGGGTCGCGGAGTATCGGATCGCCCAGTAGGTCGGCGGGATGTCTATCGTGGGAGGGGTGAGCGGGCCAGGGATGACGGTTCTGGCGAAGGTGTGGAAAGAGGCAGCGGCGGGCAGCATTTCTCTGCCGGTGAAAGCAGACGGGATCGAGATGGTGAGCGTGAGAGGGACCCCCGGGACCGAGGGGACCGCGCCGAGCGAGGAGACCGTGGGATGGAGCGTTCAGACCGAGAACGAGAACGGGAGCGCGACCGGGAAAGGGAGCCGCGGGACCGCGATCGGGAGCGCGAGCGTGACCGTGACGGAGCCGCGGCAGCGGCCGGAGGCGGCGGTGGCGGGGGCTCCGGTCGAGGTTCAGAGCGGGTGGACCGCACTGACAAGTCGAAGCCGTGCTTTTCGTTCAACGAGACGGGCAAGTGCGTCCACGGGCAACGATGCTGGTATCGCCACGCGTGCATGACGTGCAACAAGTTTTCGCACGGCGAAGTGGACTGCCCGGACAGGCGCTAATTTTGTTGAACTGCGGATCATGGTGGGATGGGAGGGAAAGGGATGGGTTGGTTTGGTTTTTTTTGTTCTTTGTTGCTGTTTTTGTGTTTTGGTTTTGCCTTCCACTTTCTGAGTGCGCCTTTTTTTTTCTTCTTTTTTTCTTTTTTCTTTTTCTTTTTTTTTTCTTTTAACTTTTTTTTGCCTTTTTTGAAGTGTGGCACTGTGTGAGACGAGAGTGTGTGTGTGTGTGTGTGTTCTGTTCTTTTGCAAAACCGTTTTCCGAAAAAAAAAAAAAGGTTTCCAGAAATCCGTGGTAGTTGGGTGGATGGATGATGCTCGGTCTCGGCCGGTTTGTCGCCTGCTCTCGAGTATTTAAAAGGGGATTTTTTGCAGTGTGGTTTCTGTGCTTCTCTCATTCTCTCATTCTGAATCTCTCTCTCTCTCTCTCTCTCTCTCTCTCTCTCTCTCTCTCTCTCTCTCTCTCTCTCTCTCTCTCTCTCTCTCTCTCTCTCTCTATCCCTCTTAAACAACCAAGCCCAAATGTCTTCATCGTCAGCAGACAACCGCAAGCCCATTCGCTTCATCATCATCGGCGCCGGCCCCGGCGGCCTCGCCGCCGCGTCGTCCATCCGCCGCCACCTGCAGGTGCTCGGCGAGGACGACGGCAGGCTGCCGCCCGTCGAGTACGACGTGTACGAAATGAAAGCACACATCAGCGAGCACACGGGCGTGCAGTATTCCCTCGCCCTGTAAGTAGTAGTACACTGTTGGTGACTGCTCTCGCAATGTGCACGCGTCGCATCGTGTTCAACACACAAAACACACACACACACACACACACCAATTCTGACTATCCCCCACTCCATCCCAATCAAATCCCACAGCGGCAGCAAAGAGCGGTGGGAGTCAGTCTTGGCGACAGGGGCATGGGCATCTCGGAGGCCATCGCTCCTGTCGTCGTGCCGCTGTCCCAGGTCCGCTACGTGTACGGCGACGGTGCCCACATTTGGCAGCGCATCGTGCCGCCCGGCTCCGACGAGGGCCGCTACATACCGCAGGTCCGCCGCGCCGCTCTGCTCGAGGCAATGGCAAACACGCTGCCAAAGGGGAAGATCCAGTACGGCAAGCAGGTCAAGGGCTGGCGTCAGTGGGACGACGGCTGCGAGGTCGAGTTCACCGACGGATCAGTCTCGCGGGGTGACTTTATCATTGCGGGAGGTGAGTGAAGAAGGGTGCGAGACTGGAGTGGCTGTGACAGGGTGAGACAGGCAGATGACCGACCCATGCAATGGATTTCCCAGATTTCTTTTCAATCTCCGCGAATTCCCCCACTCACATGACCCGCCACACTCACTAACAAACAAAAATCGAAAACAACACCTAAAAAAAAAAAAAAAAAAACACTTTCAAGATGGTATATACTCCCAGTTTCGGTACTCCTTCTATCCCAACGCACACCCCACCGTCACCGACGTTGGCTCCATCTACCTGTACGCCAGCGTCCCAAAGACCGCCAACGACCCGCTTTCCAACAAGCTGCGCACCATGTCCACCACCGGTGTCAGCCTCACGAGCCTGTCGTACGAGTCGTGCGCGGGCTTCTTCCCGCTGCACAACGGCGACTACTGCATCTTTTTGGAGTTGAAGAAGGAGTGGGAGGAGAAGAACCTCCCCATCGGCCAGTCGCTCGAAAAGACGCCGTTCGAGAAACTGAGGCAGATTGCAATCGACATGTGTGTCAAGGACCACGCCGCGCATCCCGAGCTCGCAAAGGGCTTTGAGTATGCCGTGAACTCGGGCTACCCTCTCTGGCGGTTGGTGCCCCTTTTTGTTTTTTTTTTATTTTTTGGTTTTTTTCCCTTCTTTCCCCGATGCTAAAAACCAGCGTCCATCTCTGGCACTGTCAGCATCAAATGCTTGCAACCTATTCCCAAAACCTTCCACCACCGCGTGCTGCTCATCGGCGACGCCGCGCACGCGGTGATCCCGTACCTCGGGCGCGGCGCGGTCACGTCGATCGAGGACGGAGCGCAGATCGGGTTCGCGCTGCGGGAGGGGCTTCTCTCGGGCAAGGACGCGCAGACGGTGCTTGCCGAGTACGCCAAGTCGCGCGACCCGGCCGTGCGCGGCATCTTTGAGAACGCGCAGAAGGAGCTGGACAACTGGTGGGCCATTGGCAAGCGAGAGAGGCCCGGCGACGCGCTGGTCCTGGCCACGTGGGACCGCGCGAGAAAGGCCAAGGCATCTGCGAAGCAGGCCTCGAAGCTGTGAGCGGGGATGGAGGGATTGGTTGGGTTGTTGGTTGGAACTGACAGGGCCGGGCACCCGACCTGACCCGAGACAGACAGGACGCTCTCTTCTCTCTTGTACGCTGTCTCTCTTTCTCTTCCTATTCCTCTTTGTTCGTTCGTTTTTTTTTTTTTTTTTTGTTTTCGGTAGCAGACCTCTTTTTTTTTTTTTTTTTTTTTTTCTTTTCCTTTTTCTGTTTTGGTTCCTTTTTCGTTTTGGTCTCCCTCGCTCTCTATCACTCTCTCTCATTCTTTTTCGTGCGTGTGTCCAGCAATCTTTGGTGCCTCCGACCAGTGAGTGGGTCCACAGCGCGGCAGCGGCAGGCGGTTGGGCCACTTTTGGGGCACTTTCCCGGTATATAAACGCCAAAAACATCCAAATCCAATCCGTTATTAGTAGTTAGTATTTAAATGTTCAGTGAAAAATTCTTCGGTGCACGCACCCACCGAGGGGTCGAGGAACTCTCTCCGGTGCAGATTTGTAGATTTGTTTTCGTCGTGCTTGTCTCCTCTTCCAACAGAGATTTGCTATTTTTGTTCCTCCTTCTCAGCAGTGGTAGTGGAAGGGAAGGAGGGATACACGGCTGCCACAAACTTCTCTCGAATGCACATGGAATTGTTGAAGTGTCCTTTGTTTGTATTTTATCTCCTCCCGACTCTTCCGTCCCCTTTCCTCCCCGTCGCCACAAACCAGAAACGACCAACGCAACAAACGCCTCGGCACATCCATCAGTCAATTGCCGCCGCGCACACCCGTCGACCCAAACCCGCCGTCGCCCCTCTCCGTGTCGTCCAGCTCGTCGACAACCACGGCGTCAGCCACCAGGTACTTTTCCAGAATCAGCTGCGCAATGCGGTCGCCCTGCTGCACGTCAAACGGCACGCCGCCAAAATTGAACAGCACCACCCCGAGCGGGCCGCGGTAGTCGCTGTCGACCACCCCGGCGCCGACGTCGATAAAGTGCTTTACCGCCAGGCCCGACCGCGGCGCGACCCGCCCGTACGTACCCGCTGGAATCGCTACCGATATGTCGGTGGCTACCACGCTGCGGCTGTGCGGCGGGATCGTGGTGGTGACGGCGCTGGCGGGGGTTTTTTTTTTTTTTTTTTTTTTTTTGGGGAGTTAATTGGTTTGCAAAGCATCCATAAATGATTGTGTGCGTGTGGCGAGAAAGTGCGTCTTCAGTGCATGTGCTCAAAGGGTCCGACCAGTCTGTGTGTGTGTGTGTGTGTGTGTGTGTGTGTGTTTGTGTTTCTGTTTATGTGCGTCTGTGCGCGTATGCCTCTTGCGTGCTATACCACGCCGTGGGCATAGCATGCGCATGAAGAAGATATTTGTGTGGACTTGCGCAACTGCATATGCCCTTGTGTCCGATAACGTGTGCGCGTGCGCTTCCGCTCAACAGGAAAGTTCTCTACTCAACTCACCTGTACAGATCGTACCCGGCAGCGCCCGCCGACCCACGCGTGGGCAGTCGCGCCCTGTCGCTCAGCAGCTTGACCTTGAGGGCGGCAGGATCGTCGAGCTGGCGCTTGCGCAGCGGCGTGGTGGCCGCCGATGATGATGATGATGATGATGATGGCACGGTAGCCGCGTCAGCCCCGCCGCGTGCCAATGCTGCTGCAGTGGCGATGCCGTTGTTGTTGTTGTTGTTGTTATTGTTGTTGTTGCCGTCGTTGCTGCTGCTGCTGGCGGTCATGGTTTGCCGTCGCGCTCTTCGTCTGTTTCTTCTTCCTCTTCTTCTTCTTCTTCTTCTTGTTCTCAAACAAAAACAATCGAAGTGGTTTTTCACCGTTCTTTATTCGATTTTTCTGCTGCAGAGCCACCCGGTTCGGACGGACGGACAGGCTTTCTTTCCACCACGCGGAAGAAACAGAAAGCGAGGGGAAGCGGACAGGGCAGCAAACAAACAGACACTTGGGAGGGTGACTTCCAAAAGGTCGATGTCTCCAGTTCTCTTCTTCTTCTTCTTCTTCTTCTTCTTCATCCCAAGGCGGTCCAAGCGCTCCTCAGTTGGGCCTTGTCCGAACGGACCGTTTCCATTCCTCGATGCGCTGCTTGAGTTCCGTGTCTTCACAGTGAATCGAAGGCATCGTGAGCGATGTGTGTTAGCAGCAACCCACAGATTCTTTGGCATCCTGGAAACTCACTGGGAACAACCATGTCTATAGTCAAGGGTTTCCGGTTGAACGGATCGATGGGCGAAGACAGAAGTTGCGTAATGATTGTCGATCTGTCGATGGTAATGCCCGATGTCGGCAGAACAACAGGGTCTTCCATAATAGTTGCGAGTAGCGGGTCTGCAAGCGGCAGCGCAAAGTTGAAGTTAAATAGAATTAAAAAACCGCAGCCGAGTATCTGTGGCAATCAATCAGCTGTGCCTACCCAAAAATTCGTCTGGAGCGTCTCCTAGTTCCTCCTCCGATTCTCTAGCGTTCGTTATGGTGTGTTCCACTTTCTGAACAAAATCTTGAAGGTTCTGAATCTCCATCTATCCATTAACCAGCATAGACGGTAGAAGTTAGTCAAGTTTATGCGATGGGGCACTGACAGCATTCTTTAGCGCGAAGCGCGTGGAAATTTCAACAGCCCTTTGGAAAATTTCTTTCTTATACGACCGCCCATCGCGAGAAACGGCCTCGACGAATTCGATGCGGTGAGACAAATTTAAAAAAATATCGATGATTTTCGAGAGCAATTTCTTCGGGTCGAAGCCATATTTCTCTGGATTTTTGACCTAACGAAAATACGACCCTGGTTCAATGCGAGAGACAGCAGCAGCACCATTACCTTAAGTTCAGTACATCGCGGCCCAACCAAAGCCGCGAGATTGAAGTCCAGCATTGCGGCCAATCGTTCGACGATATACGGTGCCATGAATGGCGTCACAATTTCCTCCACGGCTGTTAGGTACTGGAACATGTGAACAGTCTCGTTTCCCAGCGCCACATATGATTGCGCCATTCGTTCGTACTGTCGTAAAGACGATTCACGCTCTTCTCGTGTGTTCTTTGACACAGTATCTCAATGGGCTTATCCACGAAGGTTCACAGAACTCACCTGAGGTGTTGCGTTCCAGGCCTCCACATTCGCCATCTCATCCTGAATCTTGTGGATATCCGCCAGTTTCGTCAAGCTCTCGTCCAGCAGATATGTCGTGTCGTTCATTAGCAAATTCACAAACTTCACAAACTGGTCGGTGTTTCTGAAGTAGAGGGAAAGGTAGATTTGCGCTTTCAACAATATGCTGCCGTATCAATAAGTACCCACTTGCTTTCGGCAATCACTTTTGCTCGATGATCATGGTCATCCCATACAGACTTAAGAATTTGCGATATGTTGTATCGAATGTTGAATTTATCGTAGAACGCTGAGGAGACCCCGGTGTTCTCCACCTCTGCCGAAAGCCCAATTAATAAAGGACCAAAAGAATTAAAAAGTCTCACCAACATAAAATTTGACCATGGCCGACACGAGGAACTGTTTCGAAAGAGGGTGAGTTGAAAAAACCAGATCCAAGCGGGGCCCAGTTGGATCGCCTCTTGGTGTGCGATAGAGGGGGTAGCGTGAAAAAAAAACATGATCTGCCGGAAAATCAGCCTATCATTATCGAAAGTTGATGAACGAAGACCTCGACGAGTTTGCTCTTCAGGTGAGGATTCTTGACATAGGAAGTGCTCTTAAGGAGCGCTATGCTAAATGTCAGAAACTCGTCCCGAGGCTGGCCTTCGAAGTAGATTGGCTTGTATCTACAGTACACGTTAACAAGAATCTGTTCGTAGTCCTGCAATTCACCTGGAAATGAAGAGATAGAATTCGATAAGATCCTCCAATATCCACTCTGGGAGCGTTGCAAACGAAGCGGGCACATTCGCCGGTAAAGGAACTATTTGCAGGCCTTGGGTGTTTCCACGGACAAGAGATTCCCAGGACACTCTGTCGGGAGTCGTCGAGCCAGACGCCAGAGACCCAGATCCGATCATAATAACTCGCAATAGCCAAACCATTACGAGGTTGTAAAATCGTAAAGAGTGGTCAACTCCCGCTCGGTCGAAGAGTGACGTATCAAGAAGCAGTTTGTGAGATATGAAGACATCCATCTGCGCCTGTGGGTGAAATAAATGGGGTCTGAATGAGAAAAGTCTTTTTGGAGGAAGGCTCAATCTCAACTCTCACCAAAAGTCGCTTATATCCCATTTCCCGGATAGGTCCATCCGGTGTTCGCGACCACGCTCCGGAGTCTCGCTCTGCCTTCATCCGCTCCATTTCCTTTCGCATCTCCGAAATCTCTTTCACAACAGCACCGTAGTATCGAACCACGCTCATTAGCCCAAAGTGGTGGCTTCCCAGTGTCAGAGCGAAAACATCTGATATGAAGTTCGGGCTCGCTAAAGTGGGATTTTTTGCAGCGTATTCCCTTATCTCGGCGTCCAGGGTTTCAGTGTCTGCGTTCAGCAAGGTCGTACCGGTAGGCAATGTAAGGCGATGAGATTGACGTAGAAAGTACGTTGGCTCAATTAAGTGAACTTTGGAGAACATTGGATCGAGGAATGGATCGCACAGCTTCAAACATAGCTTGTTGACGTTGTAGAGAAATCCATCCGTCGCTACTGTTTTGCGATCAACCTAACAACAAATATGGTTTCATAGTCCGCATCTCATCAGAAAATGCAGTCACCTGCATTCGACCTCGTGGGTGATTCAAAGAGATAGCAGTGGATAGGAAGTGCAGGACCGCTTCCCTACATTCGGGCCCAGTTTTGACTATTGTCATAATAAGGTTGTACAAAACGCTCTTGATGTAACGCGTTCATCAACAAACCATGATCTGGAATGGACATTCAGCCTACCTGAACGTTTAAAATCGTCCCCCTTAATGTTGATTGGGCACTGCGAACATCACCCAAATTTCTTGAACCGATCGGGGAGCCTTCATTATCTGTTTCTCCAAGGCCGTCCGAGAATGCATTTCCCGACGAAAAGTAGGCTTGCGCAATTTTACCCTCAGGATCGGGGAATACAGATGATTTTGCGAAGAAAGGGCCGAGAATCGTCAGCATTTCAACTGTTCTTGCGTTCAGGTTTTCGGGACACCAATTTGGTAGCTTAACAATGATTTGACAAACAGTTTTGGATGATATCAATCGAGAGAAGGCCTTCCATTCAAGAGTTAGAATAGATACGTCTCCATCGACCTAACACACCCTAATCGGCGCCATATAGTCAGTGGTAATGTTTTGGAATCGCATGCTGCCAACAATATTGTTCACCAAAGATCCAATAATCTAGGGAGTTCCATTAAGTTTCGTTCATTGTAAGAATAACGGAATTCACTTACGTCGCTCAACCCATCGCCGTCAAATCGTTTTGTAAATTCATCCATGAAAGCTTGCGGAAATAAGTCCTCGGATTCGAAAGCGTCGGCGGATAGTTTCTGCGCCAGGTATCCCGGTCCTTGAACCAAGATACTGGCAGAAGAAAGAAAAGTCGTTAATGTGTCGAACGGCAAGCAGAAAATCCCGTACTCCTGCCGCTGAGGAAAGCTGTCTGCCATATCTGGAAGGATGACGAAACCCGCATAACTGACTATAAGTCCCCTCACAGTGTCGATGACGCCACAACGCTCTGTAACCAGAGCCACCATTCTTGCTCCCTCCGCCGGAGCCAGCAACCCACTCGACTTTTCTTGAATCTGCTGGATCTTCCTTTTCGCGTCTCCGCACCGCTTCCAAGCCGACAGAAGGTAGTCGAAGAGGGGAGTGGCAGAGGGTTGGGCGTTTTCAGGCAGCGACAGCCTAGAATGGAGGGCTCGGTCTGCCAGGCTTGCGGAGAGTTGTAGCTCAGTTATCCCTTCTCCGACCAAATCCTCCACCAACGATGAGAGAAATGCATAACCCTTCGCTTCCGCTGCAATGATCTGTTCCTGAAGTTAGGCAAGAGCAGTGGCTGGGACGGCTTACGTCGAGATCAACTTGAAGAATAAACGCGACAGTTTGATGTTCCCATCGGTCCGATGTCATGGTAAGAAACTGATTAGCCTGCCGTTGCGCTGCGGAAACGGTTGGAGAGGGCTTTGATGATGCCACCTAGGAGAGACAATGCCTAAGAATGTTCGTACCCTCTGGCGGCAAAACTTAACTGGCTGATCGACATCCATGGCATCGCTTCTGATCACAGGCTTAGGCTGAATGGACGGAGCTTGTTTCGGAACGCTCGGTCGCGGCCGAGGAGGGGTGGGATCTGCTTCCGCAGTGCCGCCTGAGCCGGAGGCGTTTGCGGAGGATGCCACAACGTTCATCTTGGCGAGACGTTTCGCACGGATCTGCCACAGACCGCAAAAAGGGAGTGTTAGTCCACCGGCCATAAAATGAGATGGATTCCAGTGGGGACGGATATACACGATGAGTGCTGCCGCTACGAAGGCGCAGCCCATGCAGTACACGCGTCAGAAGTGCACTTGCCTCGTCGGCATCGGCCTGGTCGCTCATGTTTTTTTATTATTATTTTTATTATTATTTCTTTCTACTTATTGCATGCTCACGGCTTGCTGGGGCTCCCCGATGCTGCCGATGCTGCCTGGCTCCGATTGCGGGCTTCGAACTGAGCAACCTCACTTTGTACCTTCTGGCGCTGGTCGATTCTGTGTTGTACGCGGGAGGAGTGAACCAAATGCGCCGGTTGAGCACACGGCAGTGGCAAGAAGTGCATCGTTGTGAGCTCCTTACCTGCTTTGAACCTCCTTCGCAAATCGGACACCCTCTTCGATCTCTTCAGTTTCCCTTTCACGGAACCACTTAATTTCGAAGTGCTCGTCTTCCGATTCGTCTGGGGCATTTGGAGAAGTCACGGCCGGTCCCTGTCTTTCGCCCGTTGTCTCCGCCGTCGTCCCCGAAACGGCAGCTGCCCGCTTCAACTGCTCCTTTTTTCGGAAGCGCTCCACTTCTGCCATACGCTCCTCCTCTGATCGAACACGGTAGAACAACGCTAACGCAAGGTTGTACGCTGTTTCTTCCTTGTGACCTCCGCCCTCCGCTGTCATGAGGAATTGGGCTCGACGAACAACACTGCAAAATAAAATGTGGTTTACTTCAGACAACCGTATAACTAAACCTACTCTTCGCCAGAAACATTTGTCCAGTTATCGTTGAGAGACTCTTTCATCGTCTTTCGACCCTCAAGTCCTTCCTCGGTTTCCAGCACAGACTTGGGGCGTGTCATTTCGAATGGGTGCTCAGAGTAGAATCGTTCACGTAACTTGTCTTCCGGGTAAACGATAAGTGGTGGCTTTGACGATACGGCAAGAGGATGCGGATTCATCCGGGGACGTTTGCTCCTGTGCGGGTTTCGCGAGGCCAGCTCCTGATCGTGTGCGAAGCGCTCCACTGCTCCTGGGCTGATGAACTGCCCAACCTCGGAGGGAACCACCTGACGCATTGGAAAGGGACCAGGCGGGAACTTCGCTAGAGCATTCATCCAAGCCGGGCTCTTCTGCGACTGAGCGGGTAATCTCGCTCGAGCGGCCTTAAGGATTTTGTAGGGATTATTGGGCACTGTGAACCTCATTGCTCTTCGGACTGAAAGCGAGGGAAGTTGCAGTGGGAGACACGTCAAGATCTCAAATTTTTCTTTTTTTGCTGGGAGCAGAGTGGTCCCCACCCTCTCCGCCACTCGCCCCTGCGCCTCCGCTCTCACCCCGTTTGCCTCCACCACCGCCAAAGCCCTTGAGGCTCTGCCCGTACTTCTCCGTCATCATCTTGTCCAGCTGCTGCATTTCTTTGTTCAATTTTGCCGCCTCCTTGTTTCGCAAGTCGCCTCCAATTTTCTTACGCCCGTCTGCGCTTTTCACGCCGTACTGCAAATAATTGTCTTTTTTAGCGCTAATCCAAAAGAATAACTCTGGTCGTCTTACAAGGAATGCTGCTTTCGGCATGTGAACTTGCGACTCTTTGTATCGCACAAATTCCTCCTCCGTTTCAAAATCAAAACGAGTCAACTGACGCCTCTTGTTCGCTTTAGACCCCAAATCAACCTGGTCCAGATTCGGCTCATCGTCCCCGCCTTCGTCTGATTGATACTCCATCTCCATTTCCTCCTCGCCGTAAGCAACCACACCCCTCCTCCCAAAAGCAAAACCCTTGCCATCAGAAACTGCGGCTGATACTTTGGCTGACTTCGCAACTACTTTTTCTGCGGTTCCGGCCCCCTGAAGAGTATTAAGCATTGCAACCCCGTGTTGAAGCAGCGTCTCCGCGGAGGACGACCTTCCGGTGTCCATGTGGCCAGATGGCGATCGATTATAGGCGGTGGAAGCGACTTTTGCGTCCTCGCGCTCCTTCTCCAGCGCCTTTTCAGCTTCAGCCAGGACGTCCTCGCCCATGGTGACGAAGTAGACTTTTGCTGAAGAGATCAAATTGAACTCAGTATCTCGGCTGGCGCGTTCCTTCACTTCGAGGACGTAGTCGCGTCCAGCATCTGCAAAAATACTGGAAAAATATAGTCATTGATCGAAGCGCACTAAAGCCAAACACTCACTCTTCGTCGTCAGCCAATGGTGGACCGGCTGGAAGAACAGGTTCCGCAACTTGCTCCTCTCTTCCTTTCCTCTTGAGTTTCTTCATCTCCCCGGCATCGCTTTCCCTCTTCTTGCCAAATCGAACGGAAGAAATCAACTGCGATATTTTGTCAATGACAATGCTTGAATCCGAAACGGCATTCCTTGAGTCCTCTTTCAAGTCTGATCGACTTCGAATCACTGTCGTTGGTATAAACGGGTCGGTTCCTAACGTGGTCGTGGCATTGGCAATATCCCAAACGAATGCCATGCGACCAGGTATAAAAAGGTCGTTCCGGACGGGTCGAACTGGTTTTTCGAGAGCGATCTTGCAGATTCTCGATGCAAACTCGGACTCGACCTTCGACTCAGTCTCTTCGTAGTCCTTCTCGAATACCTCTTCCAAGCGTTCATCATCGGCCCTTGGATTATCGTCAGTGGGTGGCCGGGTTAAAAAGGAATGGCAGTGCGTGAAGAGGTTCTACGATGATTTCACTTACTCTTCCTCTTCCGCTTTCCCTATTTCGTTCCGCACTTTCTTCAGAAGTGCGAAGTCCAGTCCTTTGACTAGGTGGGTGTGCTTTACGTCGCCGCCTAGATACTTGCTCTGCTGGTACACTGCTGCCTTCGTCTGCCTTGCAGACTCCGATTCATCCGCTGCCTGGCTTGCTCTGCGACGGAGAATCGTGTCATTACCAATACCAATTAGCTTTGAGGAATTTGCACTCGAGCGCGTACAAAGCTGTCAATCGGTCCAGGATGGCCTCAGAGTCTTCATAATCCGGGTTGATGCCCTCCCTCCGCTCTTTGGCACGATCGCGAATCTGCGGGGCTTCCTCTCCATGATCTGGACGACGCCACCTGTATTGCGCATACTTGTTTCAGTCAGTTCGGAGTCAATCTGTGAAGCCTGCTCAGCTCAACTCTTTCTTCTTTTTCTTTGGGACCTCTGGTTTCGCGAGCTCAACGTTCGGTTTCGGTGTCTGCCTGAATCGAGTCTACTCGTAAGCCACAACCATGAAAGGATAAAAAACGACATCCACTCACGGCGGCGGGCCAGCTGCTTTCTTTTTAGGTGCACTTGCTGTGACGGCGCGAGGTGTAGCCAGCAGCTTTCGGAAGTCGTCCTGGCTTAGTGACCTGATGGCGACGGTAAGTCAGAGAGGCCAGGCTGTCGCGTGAATGGGCTTACATTTTCTAAAACAGTTCCTTGCCAACCGTTGAAGACGAGTGACAAGGACCCCAACAAAGACAAAAAGCACATGTCGAAAAAAAAAATAAGAAAAATGAAAAAATGAAAAAGAAAAGGGAAACGAAAGAGAAAGAGGATCAGTTAAAATTGTCACAGAAGCAAGTCATACGCAACAGAACACATACCTACCATCCCTGACCGAAGTCTGCACTTATAAAGAAGAAGAAAGAAAAAAAAAATTAAGAATAAGAATGAGACAACTATATTATGAGCTAGTTACCAGTGATGAATAGTATGATGCTTTCTCCTGGAACACATCACCCAACACTCAGGGGATTTACTGATTCTCTGTGTAAAAAGACATTAAAGGATGCTGTACATGTTCACAGTAGTTATTACAACACAGTCCCATGGTTTCTGAGGTTGGTGACCCTGGGATTGCAAGCAACTTTGGACCGCAGCTGCCATAGGCTGGCCGTTCTCTGTCCTTGGGCTCGACATCACTGTGTTTTGATGGGGAAAAAAAAAAAGGAAATGAGAGAAGTTAGCGTGAAATAAGTTTTGGGTGACAAGAGCCACACTGTACTCAGTCCTTGTCTCTGTTAGTTTTGGGTCTTTTGGTGTAAGCAGTGTGCAGGAGCTTTGACCTGATACTGCTCTGCAAGGATGACTTGCAGCATTTTGCAAGTGATGGTCCTTGTAACAGTTTTGTATAAAGACAAACACAAGACTGACAGAAGCCAAGATCAACCTCCCACCACCACCACCTTCAGTAGTGTACTCCACCCATCACCACAGCAGCCGAATCCATCAATCAGCCATCATAGCAAATTCTTTCAGTCTCTCCCTTGTGGTGGCTTCCGTGTTCGGTCCTACTTGGACGTTCTGCATTCATCAATGTTGACAACTTTTAGAACGGGCAGGTGCTTTTCAACTGCCGGTTGAAATCTCAAATTGGGAGCGTGCTGACCTTGAAAGTGGGAAGAAGTAGTTGAATGCTTGCTGTTCTTTTCGACATGTATTGAATCTGTTAGAAGGAACTGACTGGTTAGCAGCAAGAGGCACAAGATGGACCTGAGCCTATTGTGACTGTCAGTTATCATTCTCATGGAACGGAAACCCAGTGTTAATAGTTTTCCTCGTCCTCTGCTCAAGCAGATAATATAGGAGAGGTTTTTACCCTGTGCCAGTCACGCTTGCCTAGCTACTATTACAGCATGCATTCATCATTATGTATCAATCATTCGTAACAGAGTTTTTCTCTTTCTCTCCAAGTTGGGGAGAAGGACCACCCACAAACACACATCTCCACTTCATTCACTCCTTCCACTCACTCACTCAGAGTCGACTGTTCACAGAATGTATAACGCCTCTGGGGGTTGGAAATTATACCTTAAAATCGTTTTTTTTTTTTGTGGTGGAAGTCAAAAAGATTTGAGTTATTATCCTATCATTGAGGAACACGAAGTTTGTACAGTATTATCGAAAAAACTGGCGCAGAATATGATGAATGTAACATATACTTCCACCCAGGAAGCTTTGGGGTTGACAGATTTCGTTCCAGCACTTTGATGTTGCTTTTTTATTTTATTTTATTTGTTCCAGCCCTTTTTTATTTTATTTTATTTGTTCCAGCCCCAAAGGGGCTGGTGGGAAGAGAAAGAGGGGATCTGTGGGGTTTGGAGCGCTTTTCAGACGGCTTGTGGGACTATGACTTCTCCCAAGAGACAGTGTTGTTGCAACGGGGAATCCAAATGAGTTGATGGGTGTCAAGAAGAAGCTGATGGAAAGTGGTGACAAGGGTTTTAAGGACAGAGGCGGCAGGGTTATCATGTGAGAATAAGGTGTGACAAAAGGATTGGGGAATGAAGCCACGAAGGAGGGAGGAAAAATTGATACAAGATTGATGATCACAAAGAAATGCAGGTTGGGAGAGCCAGTAAATGGGATGGGATTGGAGAGGAGAGCAACTGTGAGGTGCAGGAGGAACAGAGGAGGAAAGAGTTTCAGCAAAGGTATTGCGAATCATGGTAATAGCGCAAGCAGCTGCAGGGCATTGCAAGACATGCTCTGTGGTTTCCAAAGTGTAGTGACATTGACGACAGAGGCCATTGGGGTGGACTTGAGGGTGTCATTGGTGTAGAAGTTTTTGGGTGGGCAAGAGTGTTGCTGAGGATTTGGAGTAGGTACTTGCAACGAGCAGAGCCAGGGGGCTGCCAAAGTGGAAAGAGTGTTTAATACCAGAGTGGAGAACGAGAAACGTGGCTTTCCAATGAACTATGTGAGACGACAGGCTGTTGAGCCTGCGACCTCAAATAAAAGAGTGTACCCCGCTTTTTTAACTGATAACTTGTGTGGATTATCAATTTGACTCAACCAAACAACGTTTCACAAAAGTGACGTAACACACAGCTGGACCCCGTTTCTTATTATTTTCATGGATTATTATTGTCCCTGCAAGCCAAACCACTGAGATTTGCACTGTCTCTTAGCCGCAGCCATGTATATTATTCATGTTATTATTACGGACTAAGTTGCTGCTGAATGGCTCAGGCCGCTCTGCACTACTGGCAAGAGGCCCTCTAGCTGTGGTGTAGAGTGCTCCCTTTGATGGGAAAGGTGCTAAGTTTGAGACATGCTGGCAGTCGCTGAGTGAATGATGCAGAAATGCTAAGTTCTGCACAATGACTAAGCCTTGCTCCCCTCACTTTTGGAAATGGATTAGGATGATGTGCTTCAGTGGGTAGAAGTACAGAGTCCAGGTGTACACAAAGCTAACACAGAGCTGCTGTATAAGCTACCATGATGAAAGGCCTCATGAAAGGGAATGAGATCATAGGGTTTTTTCTCCTTTCTTCGTTGATGATTTTTACTTATTTTTCAATTAGTAGTTTATCCTGTTTTTCCTGTTTTTACTGTTTTATCTTTTATTTATTTGTTTGTTAAACTGCCAGTGTTTTCTTTCTTTTCGACAAGTACATGTGCTGGGGTGTCAGGAACAGGGCAGGACAGGACAAGGCAGACAAGGAACTGAGAGGAGTGATGATTGTATTGGAAACAATAATTCACTTGAGGGATGGGACAGGTCCCCCATCCCCCTTTTATACCTTTTGAGAGTCTTCCTTGTCAAGACTCAAAGAAAGTTCCAGAAAGAGCAATTAGTAGTACAATGATACCAATGATACCAATGACAACAAGACAAGTCAGGAAAGCAAAGAAGGTTCCAGAAGGTTCCACAAGGTTCCATGAAGGAACGTTCTAGAAGGTTCCAGAGGTTTCCAGAGGGTGATTCATAACAGATTGAGTTGGAACACTCTCCTTGGAGTGAGACAAGTTGTGTCAGATTCTGTTAAGTGGAAAACAGTTCTGATCTGGTTCAACAGGCACCTCTGCACACTAACTGTTCCTTGTGTCTGCCCTTTGTCTCTCCAACCCCCTCCAACTCAGGGTTTGACTTGTTGTTCATTTCTTTTGTTGTTTCTTTTGATGGGTTGTAGTGGCTTGTCACTCCCCTTACCAATTCAGTCGGTCTTACTGATTCAGTCGGTTCTGACTCTGGTTTAACTTGGCTTTGGCCTTGTGCCCCAGATGAAACCCTTCTGTGTCTTGCACCAGAGGATTATGCTTTCTGTTGTGATTGTGTCTGTTTCATGCTTTGGTGTGAGAAACCCCTCTTTTGTGTTAGAGATTTGTGTTTTTCTTGGGCTTTTTAAGACTCCAAATACACTTTCCTGACTAGTGCCCCTAGACACCCTCCTTTTGCCCCTTTTCATTAGTCAGGTTTGGTATTTAGGTCCAGGCTCTAGTTTCCACCTATAGCCCCAGGTGAGGAGTTAGAGCATAGTCTCACAACTAGGTCAGGGTTGTGGGCGATGTGGGCAAAGGCTGAGGTGGTCAGAAGAGCAAAATGGTGAGAAAGACCCATGAGGAGATGCAGTTGTCGTCGAGGTTGGCCCAAGACTGGGTATTTGAGATGAAGCAGTGTCTGGAGGGATCTGTTGTGAGAGGATTGGTGACGGGGTTGGGTTGGAAGTTGAGGTACAGATGATGCCAGCTTGTCTGCTCGTTTGTTGCCAGCGTCTCCATTGTGTCCACGAACCCAGGAAACTTGTGGAGGGGGACAATCCAAGATTGTAGAGTGGCTGCAATGCACGCCCAAAGGGTGGAGTGGGAAGTGGTGTGCAACTGACGATGGAGGGAATCAGAGAGAGGAGGTGTGTTGAGCTTGCTGTGCGGATGGGGATTAAAGGAGTTTGAGGGGAAGAGTTTTTCAAAGGTGTGAACCACTCCAAGATTGTCAAGCGAAAAGTCAGGGGCAGGGGAAGCTTTGCAGTGATAGTGAGGGGAGCAAGGTGAGCAGCACTTTCAGCAGTTGTGGAAGAGGCAGTGAGTGGAGGGAGGGCAAAAGAAAATTCAAAGCTCAAGGCAAACAACAGATCCAGCCATGAAGCCCTCGTTGTGAAGGGAGCCATCAGTGTCAAAGGTCAAGGATGGGTGGGTATGAGCAAGGTCAGCAGGGAGGAGGGGCACGTCCATCGGTTGAAAACAGGGATTCGTGAAGGGAGCTGGATTGAAAGTGGAGTCGCGGGAGGTGAGGAATGGGAAAGGTGTGCGTGTGAAAATGGAAGAAATGACAGCTGCTGTTTGTGGATGGTGGTGAACTACTCTGGTGGACTACTCTCTTGTGATGGTGAAGCTGAGATGCGAGACTATTGTACAATATGCTGTTTGGCTTTATACAAAATTGTGACAAAGACCAGGTGACAAAAAATGCACCAAATGCTCATCACAGTTGGTGCTCCCATGCTCCACAGTGTGAGGTGTTGCTCCTGCACGCTGCTTACTGCAAAAACCCAAAATCTAACACTCCCCCCTAAGCTGTGGGCAGGAGCAAAAGGGCCAGCACGGAGGAAAACCTTACGCCATAGGCAACGTAAGGAAACCGTACACTGGTTAAGGAAAACCAATAAACAGGTATGACTGGCCACCAGGTGGCAGAACAATAAGAAAAGAATGCCCATATGAAATTTGTAGATGGAGAGCAAAGAAGCTTGAATGCAGGAATATAAGAAGCAATGCAGAAGAAGAAGAAGGGCAAGAAAGAGAAAGGAGAAAGAGAATGCAATGCAAATAAAGAAAGGGGACAGAAACTAAGGCACACGACAAAGACCAATATGACTAAGATGGTAAGCACCTAAAGCAGCTGGTAATGATTTTGTAAGATAATCTGCTGGTTGCTCGCCACCATGAATCCATTCCAGTCGAATCACTTGTCGATCAACCAGTTCCCTGTTATAGTGATACTTAACCAGAATATGTTTTGACCTATTAGTGTAGAGATCGTTTGAGCTCAAATTGATAACGCCTTGGTTGTCAGTATAGATTGGAATAGGAGTTGGGGATGGGAGCATAAGTGCTGTGTGCTGTTGTGAGATGGCCTCCAGTTCTCGTCCTAGTTCTGAGACTGCAACGTATTCTGCTTGCTGAGGTGACAGCATAACTGTAGGACTGCGAGTTGATGCCCAGCTGATAGCGGTATTTCCAAACAAAACGAAGTAGCCAAGTTGTGATTTCCCATCAGCATGAACTCCATGAGCAGCATCCGAGTAGCCGAAAATTCCAGACCCTGTGTTGGAATAAAGCAAACCATACTCACGTGTACCATTGATATATTGAAGGACTCGAATGAGGATCTGCAAGTGGTATTTGCTTGGGTCCTTGCTGAAGGCGCCAAGATATGAGACTGCTGGTGCCAAGTTTTGTCGTGTGTGTGTTGCCAAATAGTTGATGCCACCAAGGATTGCTTGGTAGAGCTGTTGATTTGCTGTGGGTTCATCATTTTCTCAAGGTTGAAGAGTGAGAGGACTGGGGAGAGCAGTTACTGCTGTCTTCTTTCCATTGACTAGGTCTGCATGGCGTTGGAGTAACTCTTTGGTGTAAGCTCGTTGATGCAAGTAGATGCCAGTTGGTGTTCGATGAACTTCCATATTCAGTACGGTCTTGATATGACCTAGTTCACTAAGCTTATAGAAGGATTTTAGCAAATTGATGGCAGAGGTGATTTCCTCTGTGTGCCCAAAGAAACAAATATCATCGACATAGATAGCAATGAAAATAATACGTTCCTTTGTGCGCTTGAAGAGGATGCACGGATCTGCTGCGCTTTGTTGGTAGTCGGCAGATTTGAGACGACCAATGAGTTCCTGGTACCAACAACGCCCCACTTGCTTGATACCGTTGACAGCTTTGTGCAAAAGCCAGACCTTGCCATCCGAACGGTAGCCATCATAGCTGTGTCCCAACCGTTTGAGGCTGTCATAGCAAGGAGCCATCGTAGACTATTGATGCGAACAACAGGAGAGTGAGTGTTCCAGAAATCAACGCCACGACGCTGTGTAAAGCCCTTCGCCACTAGTCGTGCGCGAAAGCGCTCAATGCTGCCGTCCGGTCGAAGCTTGACCTTGTAAACCCATTTGTTCTGCACAACATTGACATTCTTGGGTCGATCAACGACTTCGAAGGCTGCAAGCATTCTGAGAGCGTCAATCTCTGTCTGCTCTGCTGCTATCCACTCTTTGGACCACTTTCCACTCATGGCCTCAGTGCGTGTTACCAGGTCTGGACATTTGACACTGGTTAAATATAGATGTCCAGATTGAGTATGTTTTGGAGATGGGCTGCGCGTAGGGCTGCATGGTGATTTGCACACATGTGTAGGTGGAGGCTCTGGTGGTGGTGGTTCTGGTGGTGGCGCTTGAGGTGGTAGGTCTCTAGTTGGTGTTTCAGCAATTGTTTTGTCATCAGGGGTATGCTTTGGTGGTGTTAGTAAAATGACAGAGGTGTTTGTGAGTATTAGGATGCAGAAAAAGGAAATAGAAAAATCATTGGCAGGTGAGCCTTCTGCACGATGCGGCTCGGGACACCCCGTGCCAGAGAGCCTTCTCTTCCTCTCTCCACAGCCCGCCTTCCGCACTTTCCCCATGCGTAACGTCAGGCGCCAAGGGACCTATCTCCCCTGGTGGTGTTCCTTACGGAATGGGCTCCCCAAACAGGCATCCATCCCTTCTGATTTGGGTCCACGCCACACTAGCTCCCGCAGGGTCGGTATGACCCAGGGCCTTCGGTTGCGCCACCCACGTCACTCCCAGCCGAGAGTGCGCCTGCAGTCACAGAGCCGGTCGCCGCCCTCACTCATCCGATTGGTCCCCCGGCTTTAGTGCTCGTAGGTAAGGCCCACTGGAGATGGCGTTAATTGCGGTAACACGGAGTCCATCCCGTCGAGCCGCCACCTCCAACACTTCGTGCTGTACATCGTTATCCAATTCACTTTCGCTGCCGTACCTGGACCACTTCATGTTCATTTGGTGCTAGTTCTGTGGAAGGTTGTCATTCAGCTACCGCTGCTGGTCCTGGTTCTGGGAATTGATCCACGCAAACATTGGCTTCACGAAGGAGGTTGGTGATGTTTTGTTCAGTTGATGTAAGTTCATCTTTGCTGAGGAGTGGTGTTAGCTGATGAACGAGGTCCTGAGCAATATCCTCTGCTGCTGAGGTGCTGAGGTGAGGGAAACTGTCTTCTGCAACCACAAGGTGATCCAATTGATGAGTGATTACTCTACCTGTGCTGATGTCAATCAAACGAGCAATGGAACGACCAATGTTTCCAATGTAAATTGCTGGTCGGGCGCATTCTGCAAGCTTTTTAAACTGATGTGTTTGTCCACGTTCCTTTGCTGTGATATGATACAAACATCCTGAGCCAAAAACTCTGAATTGACTGATGCATGGAGGGAATCCAAGAAGCGTTTCAACTGGAGATAGTAATCCACGGCTGAGGACAGGAAGTGTATTGATGATATCTACTGCATGTCGAATCGCGTATCCCCACAATGACCATGGTGAACCAGCATGTCTTAGAAGAGATCGTGTGACATCCATGACTGTTCGAACTGCTCGCTCTGCTTTCCCATTCAGCTCAGGTGTATGAGGTGGACTGACTTCAACGCAGATGCCACGTGATGCACAGAAACGGTTAAAAGCGAGTGAATTCAGTTCCCCACCATCAAAGCGGACGCCCTTTACACGAACATCCCTAACTGTCTCCAATTGTTGGATGATCTTAATGGCCTCCGGTAGTGCTTCTGACTTTCTCCGAAGGTTTGTCGACCAGAGATAATTACTTGCATAGTAAATGGCAGTGAGAGCAAAGCCATATTGTCCTCGAAACTTTGGTTTGACTTCCACCAGATCAAAGGCTAAATGTTCGCCTGGTAGTTTATCTGGAGGATCTGTATGTGGAATAGCAGCACGAGTCTGTTTGGCAATAATCCAGGCCTTACACGGTTCTTCAAGTAAGTCCAGCTTAATGTCAGGAAAGTCAGCACATGTACGGCGCTCCTTCATTGCTCGTAGTCTTGCATAAGGGATATGGCCGAGGCGTTCATGCATGTGCTGAGTGTTTGGAGCTTTGCTGTTGAGAAAGGCTGTGCGTATACTGAGTGTATCAACTGGTTCTGCAGAGCTGAAGAGGTTGTAAAATTTACTGGCGCAGTGTGCAATAAATTGTTTGCTGTAGTTGAAGTTGGGGTTTGCTGCTGTTGGGAACCATTGGAGACCATGTCTAAGAATCATTTGAAGGACGGCTGGATCTCCTTCCTCAGGACTGCTACGATAAATAGTACCAGGTTGAAGGTCTCGTGCAAGATGGAAGAAGCCACATAGTTGTAGGTCCCGATCAGCAACCAAGTTGACAGGACATTCTGGAGCATATTGGGCACCTTCAATTATAAGTGTGATGTTGTTGGCGAGTGGTATGAGAGCTGTGCCGAATCCTTCACAAGTAAGAATAGGTCCTTCTTTGGCAATACGCATGCTAGATTTCTGCTGAGTATAACTATAGGGAATGAAGAGAGAGAAATCTCGAAGCGTTGTGACATTGCAACCGTTGTCGATGAGTACAGGAAAAGAAATTGGAAGGGAAGGGACGTTAACTGCAAATGCCCGGATTACTCCCGGGCCATCCAAAAATCCTGTTGACTTTCATCTTGTTCGGTCTCTGATTGGAGTTGCGTTTCCATCCACAATTGCTGTTCTGCAGCATACTGCTCACTTTGCTGGTCATCCCAATCACCGTTCTGTAGCAGAAGTGCTTGGTTTTCAGGTATCTGCTGTTGTGGAGGGTTTGGTTGTGGAGTAAGAGCGCATTTGGGTTTGCTGGTGGTCGATTCTGTTGCTGTTGCTGCAATTGCTGAAGAAATGTGTTGGCACACTGTCGAGCAACATGACCATAGCCTCCACATGCATGACATTGGACTTCAAAAGACTGTTGCTGTGCAGGGTACCAACCCCCCCCAGAGCCGCGTCCCATTGCTGTACCACCTGTTGCTGTTCCACGTGAACAGTCCTCGCCATGTTCCTCAGCCTCGGCCAAAACCACCATATGGACGCGGTGTGTACTGTTGGGACTGAGGGTTTTGGTACTGCAAGGTTGTTGGGTGGATATTAGGGTACGGCTGGTACTGCTGAGGTTTATGATAACTGCCACGACCGCGGAGTTGACTATAGTGTACTTTTGGCCGAATAATTACATTTGCTGTTGGTGTAGTGACTTCTGGAATGGCTGTTGTCAGGTCCCGCTCCTGTTGTGCTGCAAGTCGATCCCGCCTCTCATCATATGTATTTTGGTGGGCAGTAGATTTAATAAGGTGATTAGTTTAGTCAATGATGAAATAGAAGTGATAGGATTCCCTGCAAACATGAACGTATTGGCAACACCCATATCGATTAGCGTGTTGTTCAGGGCAGATACGAAGACTCGCACAACTTTGGAAAATGGTGTGATGCGACTGCGGATTTCCACTGATGAACTTTCTGCAAAGCTTTCTACTTTGTGGTAAGCTGTAATGAAGCGCATTGCAAATGACTCGGATGATTCTGCAGGTTCCATTTTTATACGTTCGAAATCATCAATAATTTCCTTTGCTAATCCTTGATCTGTTGTTCGACATGCAATCGCAATTTCTCCAAGCAGTGTGTAGGCAAAAATCTGCCCTCGTCGGGGGAACTGTGGTAGAAGCCCTGGTTCAACAACATGTCGTCGAATGAGAAGGATACAGTATGCGTTCTGGTCTTCTGTCCCTGGGAACCATTTGACCGGCTCACGCCCGTCTCGTGCAAATGCATAATGCTCTCCGTGGTTGGGCCCCCCTGCGTACTCTGCATGTTGGGCACGACATTAGGATCATTGGGGTCCACTTGATCATTGCGTAATACGTTAATTCGGTCTGGGTCGACGCAGTGGCGGAGACCATTGCTTTTGTTGGATAGTTCTGAAATTAGGTCGTCCAGCCAATCTCCAAAATTGCTGCGCCTTTGAGGATGGGGAATGCACAGGAAGCATACTTGATTTGATCACGCTCGCTCATGCTTGGGAGGAAAATGTGTGAGAGCTTTGCAGGAGAATAGAAATTTGAAAGGCAGTGATTTCCCTGATTTAGTGGTAACCCTTCGTAGGGAATAGTAGCAGTCTTTAAGTCGACACTCAACAAGCGTGACACGACACTTGATGGTCAAGGTATGGGTGTGGATAGGTGGATAGGTGATGTAGTCAAGTTTGCACACGTGTGTAGCTAGTTGGGGACGAGAAAAACAGACTTGTCACGGGGTTTGAAGCGAAAATTGAGTAGTGGCACAACTGAATACCGCAAAATATGGTTGCAGCTCGTCGTAATTCAATATTCTGCAATGAAAGTAGATGTATCTGATTGATCAACGAGTGGAATCACGAAGATTGGGCGCTGAGCAATGCAGGAAAATTGGATTGAGGCAATTTGGTCCGGTTTTGGCTGAGTTGTGTTGGTGGGAAGCTCCAATACAGCAATTTCGACGAGTTGAGTGCTAATTGAACAGTAAAAACGCGGACAGCTGTTATTCTGCAAGGAACCAGTCGAAGATCACGATATTTGGTGGGTAGATAGAGCGGGATCGCCGCTTTCTTGCTGTGTTTAGCGATTTCCAAAGCAAGTGAGAGAAGTTGGAAAACGAAATTCTCGAAATTCAACGTCCTTGGGTGCTGATGCTGTGAGTGAGTGCTGTTACACGCTCTACAACGCTGCTGCAACCGTCAAAACGTCTTCCCCACTGTTAAAACTGCTGTAGATGGTGGTGGAATGGTGGGGGGACGAAAACTGAGAGAGTTGGTAGTGTGGAAGTGGTGGTGGCAAGTGGCGCTGTCGCCTCTGTGCGCTTTTCAAGTGTGTTGCTGCGTTCTGCACGTTCTTCCTCGATTCTGCTTGTTGTTTATACTCCAGATGATTGGGATGGGTCACAATTTTGTATGAAAGAAATGACTGCTGCTCTTTGTGGATTGTGGTGAACTACTCTGGTGGACTACTCTCTTGTGATGGTGAAGCTGAGATGGGAGACTGTTGTACAATGTATGCTGTTTGGCTTTATACAAAATTGTGACAAAGACCAGGTGACAAAAAATGCACCAAATCCTCATCACAGTTGGTGCTCCCATGCACCACAGTGTGAGGTGTTGCTCCTGCACACTGCTTACTGCAAAAACCCAAAATCTAACAGATTGGTGCAATCCCTGATTCCTAAATGCCTGTTGCATTGCTCAGATTGCACAGCACAGCAGAGGGCGGAATTCCAGATCAGGGAGGGGATTTCCAATGCAGAGAGCGGAATTCCGGACCAGGGAGCGGAATTCCGATGCAGAGAGCGGAATTCCAGATCAGGAAGCGGAATTCCGATGCAGAGAGCGGAATTCAGGAGCATGGGGCAGTGGTACACTGCTTCTGCATGCTTGCTGTGCTGTGTTACATGTGCAGAGTGCGTAGTTTGAGCGTTTTTGTGCATGTTCTAATTGCATTGTTCCTACCAGTAGGATGAACAAAGCTAGAACAACAGCCGCCTTTGCCTATCTCTTTTTATTGAGAACAGATTAGCCCTTCCGAGCGCCCCATTCAAGTATTGAATCTACTGAGCCCTTCAAACACCCCATCCAATGTGATTGGATGGAGTTCTCAAAGGGATCATCAGTAACGGGCGTAGTGTACCCCGTGGGCCGAATCTCAACACACCCCCGCAATAGAAAGAGAGGGGGCAACTGTTTCTCCTGGAGTACATGGCTGTCCAACAATGCCAGCCAAGCAGTGGGACTCGAACCCACCCATGCACCCCCCTACACTTGTGAAAACCTGCATGAACCCACAAGTGTAGCTGGAGAAGCCAGAGAGAGCCTTTAGACTAAGCGTTGTGCTGATTTGAGCGTGGGCACCACGCTTACACCTTGGAGGTCGGCGAGACTGCAAATTCCCATCAGTGATGCAAGCTTTGCATGTTGAGCTGCAGGAAGAGCTTTGGTGAGAAGGTCGGCAATCATCATGTCCGTTGGGCAATGAATGAGTTGAACCTCCTTTTTCTCCAAGTGGTCCCGTATGAAATGCAACCTCACGTCAAAGTGTTTGACCCGGCCATGGTGTATTGGATTCATAGCAATAGCTATGGTTGAACGATTGTCTTCATAAACAGTAGTGGGCTTATTTAAATCCATACCCAGCTCCTGGAAGAGTATTCGTAGCCAGATTGCCTCTTTGATGGCCTCAGTAAGGGAGAAGTATTCCGCCTCAGTTGAGGACAAAGCGACAACTGATTGTTTCTTGCTGTACCATGTAATAGCACCCCCGCAAAGCATGAACACATGCCCTGACCTCGACTTGCGTCCACCCTCTTCAGCATAGCTGGCATCAGTGTAGCCATGTGGTTCATCCCACTCTGGGTAAGAAATACCTGCAGCTTTCTCTACCTCTGGGAGCGTTGCATTGGTGATGCATGTCTTCTGGGAGTCTCCCTTCTGGTAGAAAAGTCCATGATCCCAGGTAGCGCGGACATATCGTAGCAATCTGTCAAGCGCAAGGGAATCTGAATGGGTCGGAGCAGACTGGTATTGTGCAAGTGTATTCACAGCATACGCAATGTCAGGGCACATCAAGTTTGCAAGGTAAGCAAGTTGCATGAGTGTGCTTCGGAAGTATTCCGACTGATTTTGTGGAAGTTTTCCAGAGTCCACATCGTGTATCCATGTCGTGGACATGGGAGTTGCTTTGATTTTGACAGGTAAGCCTTCATTGTCACACCAGTAGTTTGCTTCCTCCAAGACATGCTGTGTGTAGTTTTTCTGTCCAATAAAGATTCCATCTTTGATTTTCTCAACTTGGATGCCAACAGCAACTTGTGGGTTGAGGTCCTCGCGGATTTTGAACTTTGATTTGATCAGAGAAAGAATTTTGGCAATTTCTTCTTCAGTGTGACTGAAGATGAGGATGTCATCTACGTATAGAGTGATGATGGTCTTGACCTTTCCATCAGGGTGCCTTTGCACAAAGACACAGTGGTCAGTCTTCAATTGCGTAAATCCAATTTTTACTAGGAAGTCGTGGATTGTTTTGTACCACTGTTGACCAGACTGGTGCAGTCCGTACAGACTCTTCCTGAGTAAACAGACAAGAAGTATCCCGTCTGCACCACGTATCTCAAAGCCTTCTGGTTGTTCCATGAAGTTTTCAATGTCCAGTTTGGCGTTCAAGTATGCGGTTTCGACATCAAGGCCTGCAAGTATGAGGTCAAACAGCAACAAGATAGCAAGGATTGCCCTTATGGAGGAGATGTGGACGACAGGGGAGAAGGTCTCATTGTAGTCCTGACCAAAGATCTGAGTGTAACCCCGACCAACAAGGCAGGCCTTGAAGCGTTCAAGGTACCCTTCACTGTCAAACTTGTAGGCAAAAACCCATTTGGGCTTGAGAATCTTACGCCCTTTAGGTCGAGCCACTAAGTCCCAGACATGCTTTGACGTGATTGAATTGATCTCTGAGAGTTGAGCTGCCTTCCAATACTTTGCAAAAGGAGAACGCATGGCCTCTTTATGCGAAGCAGGGAGTGGCGGTAAGTCCCGCTGGTGGATCCTTTCCGTTGGATATGATGTGACTTCCTCCGGCTCAAGCACAGTGTATGCTTTGAGCGTTTGGTAGAGTTCACGAAATTGTCCCTGTGCTATTCGTAGTTTACGAATTCTTGCAGTTAAAGCGCGGAGTGTTTTCTGACTGTAAGTGGAAGGACTTGTGGCAATTGATGGTTTTGTTCGTAGTTTACAAAGGTTTGCCTTCTGATGAAATCCCACCCAGGACTGGAGGGACTTGGTGTATGTGGGGATGAAGAGAGAGAGAGAGAGAGAGCAGTGATGATGGAAAAGGTAGAGGAGTGAGAGGCTGGAGAGAGGAGAGAGGAGTGAGTGGGCAGAGATGGAAGAGAGAGCAAATGGAGGAAGAGAGATTGGCTTGTGTCGCACTGGATTCTGTCAAAGCAGCAAGGAGGGGGTTGGATTCCTTTTTTGATCTCTGTGAGAGGTTGCTGCTTTTATACTCCTGCAGGTTGGAGCCATCAGAAAACAGAGGGAGCAGTGGGCTGCACAGAGCAGGCCACAAAAATGAGATAAAGCAGGCTGAGCACCAATC
Organism: Zopfochytrium polystomum; assembly: GCA_025765615.1. Classification (NCBI taxonomy): domain Eukaryota; kingdom Fungi; phylum Chytridiomycota; class Chytridiomycetes; order Chytridiales; family Chytridiaceae; genus Zopfochytrium; species Zopfochytrium polystomum. The sequence continues at coordinate 335,597 of JAIVFJ010000011.1, read as the reverse complement.
CCCAGCCTGGGCTAAGTACCCATTCAGGGCTGAGTACCACCCAGTGCTGGGCATCACTCAGGGCTGAGTACCAGCCAGGGCTGAGTACCAGCCTGGGCTGAGCACCACCTTGGGCTGAGTACCAGCCTGGGCTGTGCACCACCCTGGGCTAAGTACCAGCCAGGGCTGAGTACCACCTTGGGCTGAGCACTTTGCCTGGGCTGAGTACCACCAGGAACCAATTTACAGCTTGTTTGAGAAACAGTTGCTTGTAAATTGGTTTGGTTGTTTCCAAATCAGGAAGCTTGTTTGGGAAACAAGCCGCTTTTTTCCTTGTTTTTAGAAATCCAATGATTGGTGCAATCTCTGGTGAGCTCAGTTTTTATCTCACTTTTAGAAATGCAGTGATTGGTGCAATCCCTGATTCCTAAATGCCTGTTGCATTGCTCAGATTGCACAGCACAGCAGGAAAGCTGGAATTCCAGATCAGGAAGCGGAATTCCGGTGCAGAGTGCGGAATTCCAGATCAGGAAGCGGAATTCCGATGCAGAGTGCGGAGTTCCGGTGCAGAGAGCGGAATTCCGATGCAGAGAGCGGAATTCCGGAGCATTGGGCAGTGGTACACTGCTCCTGCATGCTTGCTGTGCTGTGTTACATGTGCAGAGTGCGTAGTTTGAGCGTTTTTGTGCATGTTCTAATTGCATTGTTCCTACCGGTAGGATGAACAAAGCTAGAACAACAGCCGCCTTTGCCTATCTCTTTTTATTGAGAACAGATTAGCCCTTCCGAGCGCCCCATTCAGGTATTGAATCTACTGAGCCCTTTGAACACCCCATCCAATGTGATTGGATGGAGTTCTCAAAGGGATCATCAGTAACGGGCGTAGTGTACCCCGTGGGTCGAATCTCAACACCTTCAATGCCTGGTAGTCACGTAAACCTGATGGCTCCCGTGGTGTGATTGGGGGATTTGTTGCCTCCCCTGTTGACTCTGGCAAAGCTAGAATGTCAGGGGAAGTTGAGCGCTCCCTAGGAGGGATTTCCTGTTCATCAGGTATTGACTCTGGTTCAGAATCAGAAGCGTCGTATAGCATACCCGGCTGTAGATCTCCCCCCTGTGATTCTGCAGGTGGTACATCGTCTTCTTGTGAGTCAAACAGAGCGTCAGGATGTGCCACATCTGGATCAGTGGACATAGCGGGGGTATGCAACAAGGAGGAAAGATATTGGAAACCTGAGCTGTGGGTTGGACTGGTCCCGATTCCTTCAAGCAGGAGTCATGAAGGAACTGTCTCCAGTTCCGCACAATGCCAGGAATAACATTTTCGTGAAAGGAGACATGGAAGTGTTCTGATATTCTCTGGGTTTTCAAGTCGTAGACTACTGGAAGAGTTTTTCCTTTATACCCTAAGAAGATGCCTGGCGCCCCTTTGTCAGGATGTTCAAGCGTTCGCTTTTCCTTTGGGATACGGTGGATAACCAAACAGCCAAAGGTGCGGATGTGATCAACATTTGGCTTTTCACCGTACCAAGCTTCCTAAGGTGTTTTCTTAGTGTAAGAGTGGTAAACCCTGTTCTTGATGTATGCTGCGTAGCGGACTGCATACACAAAGAAAGAGTGGGGCAATCGTGACTCTAAGAGCATGCAGTGTGCCATGTCTTTGAGAGTGTTGACCTGACGTTCTACCAGCCCATTGAATTCCTTGGTGAATGCAGGACTAGGTTCTAAAACAATAGGAGGATGCCGAGTATTGGCCCAAGTTTTGAATTCTCCATCTTTGAAGATTTCCCCCCTGTCACAGCAGACAGATGTGATATGTTTGCCAGTTGTTGTTCAAACCTTTCCATTGTAGACTGGAATCTTGTGGGCGTGTTGGACAAAGAGTTGAGGAACTCAATGTCAAGCCAACGGGTTGACTCTTCCACAACCAGTTGCCAATGTTTTTCACCATGGTGTCCACATGTGGGCAGTGGGACAGCATCAGTGTGTAAACGACCAAGCCGTGTGGTGTTTGGTCTGGAAGTGGGGGTGGATAGGCGAAGCTTTCAATTTCCCGTCTGAGAACTCTGGCACAGAGAGTGAGTTCCTCATGACGAGAGCTCTTCCATTGACGAACAGGGTGAAGTCGCCCACTCCAGTGGCAGTTGCAAAGCCGTCAGCTGTTTTGATCTGCTGGGAGGTGGGCCGCAAGTTTGTGAAGTGCTCTTCACAAGGCGACATTGTCCTGGAAGCCCCAGAGTCAAGGATGACCTGGTGTGGGTTGCTGCCAGCAAGTCTTGCCATCAGCGCAGTTTCGTAGATGCGGCGGTAGGTGACGTTGCGGTAGAGGAAACGCCCAGATTTGTACATCACTTTGTAGCCCACGTTTGAGACAATGTTGTCAGTGATCCAGTCTGGATCCATTCTGCTGTCAAGAAGTGTAACTGTGAGTTCCACTTCAAATTCCTCCTCCACCTCAACGGCCTGGCATGTTCCAATTTCAAACTCCCGTGCTGCAAGTGCCCTTTCTACTGAAAGGAAGTCGTCCAGAGCTGAAGTGTCTGAAAGTCCCTCCAGTCCTGGGTGGGATTTCATCACAAAGCTACCTACAAGCCGTCGGCCACACTTGCACGCTCGAACAGGGCCCTGCTGCTCTTACAAGAAAAGGGTTTCTGACTCTAAACAAGACCAACCTGTCTGTGGGCACCGGTCTCACCAGCTACTTTAAGGCAAAAAAGGGCTCTTGGCTCTCTACAAGAAAAGGGCTACTGCTCTAAACAAGTCTACTGGTCGACCAAGCCGCTACCTAGCATGTCTTTTTCAACCCCCAAGGCTGTCTGCTTCTCTTCTTACAGCTACCAGGCTTGGGAACTGTGGAAGAAGTCATCAAGCCGGTCATGGCATACAATCTTGTTGCCAGCTTCCTCTGATTACTTTGGTACGTTCAACGAGCACTGCATCAAGATCGACATCGGCGCTGCTCCTCCCAGCATTGGTTCTCCCCCTGAATCCTCTGCAACGGAGGAGGCCAAGGCTGCGTACAGTGAGATGTACCGTCTGCACCACGCTGCCCTTGACAAGTACCACACTGGTATACGCCAAGAACACAAGACCTACAGGGAGCTTGAGGCCCAACACGACAAGGCAGTTGCTACCCTCGACTCCTGCTCGCGCATTGAGGATGTGCGCTCCATGAATGCGGCAAACATCACCAACTGCGCTGACCGGTACAAGTGGCTCAATGACAAGTACGCCCTGCAGGACCACTGATGAAATCCCACCCAGGACTGGAGGGACTTTGTGTGGGGATGAAGAGTGAGAGAGAGAGAGAGAGAGCAGTGATGATGGAAAAGGGAGAGGAGTGAGAGGATGGAGAGAGGAGAGAGGAGTGAGTGGGCAGAGATGGAAGAGAGAGCAAATGGAGGAAGAGAGATTGGCTTGTGTCGCACTGGATTCTGTCAAAGCAGCAAGGAGGGGGTTGGATTCCTTTTTTGATCTCTGTGAGAGGTTGCTGCTTTTATACTCCTGCAGGTTGGAGCCATCAGAAAACAGAGGGAGCAGTGGGCTGCACAGAGCAGGCCACAAAAATGAGATAAAGCAGGCTGAGCACCAATCCCCAGCCTGGGCTAAGTACCCATTCAGGGCTGAGTACCACCCAGTGCTGGGCATCACTCAGGGCTGAGTACCAGCCAGGGCTAAGTACCAGCCTGGGCTGAGCACCACCTTGGGCTGAGTACCAGCCTGGGCTGTGCACCACCCACCTAAGTACCAGCCTGGGCTGAGTACCACCTTGGGCTGAGCACTTTGTCTGGGCTGAGTACCACCAGGAACCAATTTACAGCTTGTTTGAGAAACAGTTGCTTGTAATTGGTTTGGTTGTTTCCAAATCAGGAAGCTTGTTTGGGAAACAAGCCGCTTTTTTCCTTGTTTTTTAGAAATCCAATGATTGGTGCAATCTCTGGTGAGCTCAGTTTTTATCTCACTTTTAGAAATGCAGTGATTGGTGCAATCCCTGATTCCGGAAATGCCTGTTGCATTGCTCAGATTGCACAGCACAGCAGAGGGCGGAATTCCAGATCAGGGAGCGGAATTCCGATGCAGAGAGCGGAATTCCAGATCAGGAAGCGGAATTCCGATGCAGAGAGCGGAATTCAGGAGCATGGGGCAGTGGTACACTGCTTCTGCATGCTTGCTGTGCTGTGTTACATGTGCAGAGTGCGTAGTTTGAGCGTTTTTGTGCATGTTCTAATTGCATTGTTCCTACCGGTAGGATGAACAAAGCTAGAACAACAGCCGCCTTTGCCTATCTCTTTTTATTGAGAACAGATTAGCCCTTCTGAGCGCCCCATTCAAGTATTGAATCTACTGAGCCCTTCAAACACCCCATCCAATGTGATTGGATGGAGTTCTCAAAGGGATCGTCAGTAACGGGCGTAGTGTACCCCGTGGGTCGAATCTCAACATCAAAGGAGTGAGTAAAGTCTCACAGGGGCTTCAAACACAAAGAATGAATATTCAGAGGGACAATCCTCTGAAGGATTGGTGTGGGAGCACCGATTGTGTGGCCGCAGGCTGGTGTGAGGGGAAACGAAAGGGTGCTCCTGAGGGCGCAACAAAACCGCAGAATAAATCGAGAAGAGGAAAACGGGGTTTACATCACAGGAACCTAATCTCAAATGCAACAGAGTTAATAGCAACAGGACAGACAGGGCACAACCTAGCGCCCCTCATTGCAGACGGTGCTGCAGGAGCCCTTAGACAATCGTACACGCACCCCACCAGGCTGCGTCGGCACAATCACTTGATCAACAGCCTTTATCGCATCGCATTCTTACTCACACGTCTCACTCTCACAGCAATACGACCAAGCCAGGCTCTTGTCGATCAAACTCTCAGGTGCTGGGGGCTGCACAGGGCGTGGCCACCAACACCACCATCGTCACAGCAGGCGAGCACTGGGGATCTTCACTCCAACACAGAGCCGGCAATGTCACACAGTCGCTGGTGGGGCCAGCTGCATTCCCCACCCACAGCCCCTTAAGAGGAGCCCCACTAAGGGACCATGTACACACCCAGGTTGTGTACCATCTCACTACCCTCACCTTGTGAGCCAGATGGATTTGACGGGACTCTGTATCAGGGCCAAAGGACAGAAATCAGATTGAAGAAAAAAAGGAAAAAGAGAAATGGCCCAAAAACAGAGAGAGAGAAAATTGACAAGTCAACCCCTGACTTGGAGTATCCACCACAAATGCTCCAAGTCCTCCAACCCTATGCCTGTATGTACAAGTGCCAAAAATAAATAATAAATTATGTGGGCATGGGGTATGGCCTGTCAGGCGCCCCATCCCAGTCTCCGTTAGTCACCGAAAAAGAAAATATGTTGAGAAACCTCTGGTGCAATGGAAACTGTTAAGATGAAAGTAGTAAAAGCAGGCCCAATAATAAAGATAGGTTAGCTGCAAATACACTTTGATAACGCCTTGGAAACTAAAGAACCAGGAATAATAATGGGAGTCCTGATCCTTGCAGTTTTATGACAGGTATGCTTGTTTTTGCGAATAAAATCCCTAGACTGACCTTGTTGTAGTCTCACACCAATCAGCCATCTGAATGGGACAGGGAAGGACAGGAATGTCTTCGAGGAGACCAACATTGCAATTGGTGGTACGCTGCCTCCAAACCAAAGCATCATGAACCCATTCAACCATCCAGTATCCAGTGGAGGCAGTAAACACTGTGAAGCACCAACAAGGAGATTGTACAGTGGTTATTGTGTTTCTCGGCACATATCATTCTAGCTTTCGCAGATAGGATTGTTTTCCATCGGTGCTCTTCAAACAAGGAGGTGTCCTCCCCAAAGCGATTTTCAATTGCATCCTTTCAAATATGTGAGCCTTCAACACCTGGGGGTTTCAGTTAGGGATCTAATTCTTTGCACGAAGCAACATCATTGTACTGGATCCCTCCACCATTGGCCCTTCCTTTGAACTTTTATAATGGCTTCATCAACTCCCATGCTCTGAGCCGCTGTAGTAATGTTCTTCTGCGCCGTCAATTATCATGTTCAAAGGTCTGCACTTGATGGGATTGCAGAGCAAAGACGTTTACTGCACATCGGCGGTGGCTTGGGTGCCCGAGACTTGTCAGAGCGGGAATCGTGGCAGGTCGCGCGCGTGAGCGCCGTCCTCACCCCGATCACACACTATCGTTCCAAACTGACAAGAAAGCTGACGTAGCGCCGCCGGCTCTGCTATTGAGCTGCTGTACAATATGGCGGCCTTGGGGCCACCTTTTTCAGCTAACTCGCCCTCCGTACAATCCGCAGCATCTACAACCGCAGCAGTGGAATCGGCTATATCCATGGGAGCTCACCATCCCGTTGTTCCGAGTCCTTCTGAAAATAATAACTATATCGTCAACGTTCCAAGCGCCCAGTCTCCACCTCCGCAACCTCTTTTTGAGCTTCTCCATATCTCTAACAGAATCACATTTGAAAATGTCTACCTGAACGGCATTCATGCCCTCCGTCGGTTGGAAATCAGCAACCTGTGCGCATTTGATCTCCTCATCAAACTCAGGTCGAACCTTGGATCTCAGATTGCCTTCCAACTGAGCAATGAAAACCTACCGCCGGCAGGAGATAGCGGCGTTCACCCGTCCGTACTCTCTGCTCCAATATTCGACAGTTTGGTGAAAGGAGAAGCAATACCAGGAGGAGGGGGTAGAGAATTGACCAGTTCGCAGTTAGTTTCCTTGCGCAAATTTAGCGAGAACGGATACGGATATCTTCGATCGCAGGAGTACAATCAGCTCTTTAATTACGTGAATCACATTGACCAGCTCGTCATTCCAGCTGGGAAGGTTGAAAGCGTTGTGCTGGCTTTCCTTCCTGAATCTCGAGACCGAAACCGCGTCAAGGCAGCGGAGATGCCCCTCAAGGAGAGTGAAATGTTAAGAATTGGCGACGATGCTAAGGATTTCCTGGATGATGATATGCATGACTTCTTCGAGGTGAACGGGCAGCTCTTCTTTTTTGCGTTCCGGCAGGATGCTCTGGTGTCAGGCTCAGGTACGCCAAGCATCCCAATCAATATCATTCAACTTATTGCCGACTGTCATCCTTCGTTCAGATACTGTTGAGGTGCTGAATCCACTTAGTCAGGTCGGTGTAAACTAGAGTGTGTTTGTTGTTTGCTTAGTCGTGCTTTCGCAGTTGTCCATTAAGTTTCGCTCGCGAGTGTGCCAATCAGTTCTCTTCGCTGACATCAGTGAAACTGGCATTATTTTTGACGGCTGCATCGTCGGAGGGAAGTATTTTCGGGACTTCTCGGTCTGGAATAGGTTAGTCCGCGCTCGTCTTCAGCTTGCCCTTACTTTATTCAGGTCCGAAATCGAGCTTATGTGGACCTTGACTTTACTTGACGCATCCAACACATCTGTGGGATCGTGGCTCGAGTTTACAAACTACGATACTGGCGAGCCTCTTGTTGATGGGCAGCCGGTTCCGTCGTACAGCCAAATACGTGTGCGAGTAGCTTTCAAACCCCAGGAGACTGGTGACTTCAACTTCGAAATTCAATTGGAGAACTTGAACGATGCGGAAAATACAGTCAGAGTTGCGGTCCAAGCAATCGTTACATCTGCCCCTCGAGAGGAATTGCTTTTGATTAACAATGGGTCCCCGTCCATGGACTTCGGTGATTGTTGCGCCGGTCAAAACTACCGGAAAGCTCTCACTTTACGGAATCTTTCCGAGTCTATTCTGGATGTCTCATTTACAGCAGAAAATGCAAATTTGCTCGTATTTTTCAAAAGCGATCAGTCTTCCTCAAAGGATCGGCCAAGCAATGTTAATGGTCCAAATTCCACGGCTGACCCTGATGGCGAGCGGGGAGTTGTAGAACGCGTCAAGGATCTAGAGTCATTGACTGGAAGTGAAGTTTCGAATCCTTCAAGCACCCTCAACTCAAGGGCTTCGTCACCAACTAGTTTGAACCGAAAAGAACCTGACACGGAAATCATAAGCACTGCCGATGTCCTGGAGTTTCTTCGACCACCAGATATCCAAGGAGCGGATGAAGCTCCTGATCGAATGTGGGACCGCCAAGACGTGCTGGGAACTGATTTCGTGCAGATTGAGGAGTTGGTTCTCTTAGCCGGGCACGAAAGATCAGTAGAAGTTGTTTATTTTCCTGGAAAAGACGCCCTCACTTCTGACTACCGCGGCGGGCGATTGGCCAAAAAGCAGTTCAAGCTCATTGTTAATCATTCAAAACGCGGTCAATCGCAGATGGAAAGAAAGATTGTGCAGTGCCGTGCCCGAACTTGTACTTCGTTTGTTGAGGTTTCTCCGAGCTTGGTCAATTTCGGTGATACAGATGTTGGGACCCTTAAGTCAGCACCCATTCAAATATCGAACATGTCTGACTTAGCAGCTTCGGTGGAGTTTCGTTTCATTTGTGCGTCGATGTCTCTGCAACTTTTTTTTTCACTGACATATTTTCAGCCAAAGTGCTGCACTGCTCGAAAGGGGAAATTTCGATTCCACCAAAGCAAACAGTTGAGGTGAAGCTGGACATTTACCCAAGGAAGGTCAATCCTGATTATTGCAAGCAAATTACTCTTGTGAACTTGAGAAACCGTGAAAACGATCAAATCGTTGAGGTCCGATCTACTCATATTGATAAAAACCGTGTCACCTTTCACTCGCTGTTCTATCGTATAATCACGCCTTCACAAACAAATTTCATTGATTTTGGTATGGCTGTCATAAACTCCCAAGTTGTGCGCACCGTCACCTTGGAAAACATTTCGAAGAGGCCCCTGCGGTTGGGTCTAACCTCTTCTATGCCGGACGAGATAACAATATTTCAAAAAAGCTCAGCAGTAAACCCTCGTTCAGAGTCTCAGAGCAGCGCTGTCGCCCATCGAAAGGAGCGCCTATTGGAATCAATTGGAGACAGGAGAACTACCAAGCGAGTCCAGGATGATAGTTCAAGCGCTGCCCAAAAGAACACCTCTGTGTCTTCAAGTCACTCGACCCCGAAGCTTCGAAACGAGGCCGAGGAACGGGAGGTTGTTACGGAGCATTCGGCTTACCTGGATCTCGCATCTTCATCAGCCCTGTCTTCCCGTGATTCTCGCAAGTCGCCGAGGAGGCGAGCTCAAATATACAACAATAGCGGTCATTATCGCCAGCTTGGTGCGGATGATGAGAGAAGAGTATCGGACGTCGGAGGGATTGGCCTTCATCCTGGTGAGTTGTCTTGCCCTTGGCATTTGTTCGCACTTACTTTTTTGCTTCAGTCAGTAATAATCACTTCAAAGCACCCACGAAGCGATTGATGTCTGGAGACAGCAGTGAAGCCGCGCAAGTCAACATTGATTCTCTTGTTTCTACTCTGGAGCAATCTTCTGGGCTCTCACCTCCGTTGTTTTCGAAACCTGTAGCGGAAGAGAAATTCGTGAAAGCTCAAATCGTTCTTCGCCGGGAGTTCGAGAATTCAGTTAGATCAGGAAAGCTTGTTACAGTTAATACGTTGGAATTGGTTGAGGGACAGAGTGTTCAGCTGATTCTCGTTCTTACACCGAACTCGTCCTTGCGGCCGACAATCCAGGTAAGTAGGACCAGCCTCGCCAAAGCTTACACTTTAGAAACACTCCAGAGCAAACCACGGAAGCACGACGCTAAAATTTTTATTCGGCTTGTGGACTTCGATAGGCAAATCGACCAGCCTCAGTTCGAACAGCTCTTACTTGGCTCAGATGCGCTGATCCCTGTTCGAGAATTGATGATCAGGTGCTCCCTCTGTCGCTCAGTCATGGAGTTGGGTCAGCGGAATATCAATTTCGGATTTTTAGACAAGAACGAGGCTCGAACAAAAACTATCGTTATTCGGAACAAGAGCGAAATACCCCTGCTTTATTCCATCAAAAAGTCCGGCTCAATTGCTTCCGGCGATCTTATTATAGTCGAAGGCCGAAATGGTCTTGTTCGTGGATATGGCCAGAAGGAGATCGAATTCGTCTTTGATCCGTCCTTGGCTGGTCCATTTAATGAGCGCCTTGTGATAGAGAACGTTCAAGATAAGGACAATGACCATGCACTCACCATCAAGGCTCTTATTCGCCAACCGAGCAAATTCTCTGTCGACACAGCTTCAATCGATTTTGGTATCATAAACGTAAATCAACTTGTTAAGTCGGCGGAAGCATTGATCGTTTCGAACACGACGAAGCAAGCCCGGACTATGGAAGTACGGCTCGATCCCAGTCAATCTCCGTCCGATTTATTCGTCGTGAGCATATTTTTTGAAGTTGGAGTCGATGAATCATCAGGCGTCGAAGGCGAAAACGCTTCGAAGAGAAAGCAAGTACTGCTGTCGAAAGACATGGAAGAAAAAATTGAGGCTCTGGAACAGAAGCTGAAAATTGCAGAGCGTAAAGGTCGAAAGGACAAAGCTGAAAAAATTTTGACCAAGTTGGCTAACCTGCGTTTGGGAAAATTGGACTCCAAAGTCGGAACAGAGTCAGAGAGTTTGAATGAGAGAAAAGCTCCACTCGGGATGGAAGCCGAAGATCAGAGGATTGAGCGCGGATTGGATGATCCCAAGGCCTTTGCGTCACCAGAGTCTGAAGGAGCTTGCCGAGCTTCCGAAAACTATCTTTCTTTTACGATACCACCCCACTCCATAAGCACAGTTTCCATGTCTATTTTCATCCGAGCAGCATACTTGGAGGTAATGGTCGCAACGCCTCCTTCTCCGCCCTAACTGTTAATAGAGCTCTACATCAACCTCCCAGAAACCAGAGTCGCTTCTGGTCTCAGGATCTCTATTAGTAAACGAGCTCAAAAACAAAGACGTTGTTAAATCTGTCCCTTTTTACTCAAGCTTAAATCTAGAGTATGAGATTCCAACGAAGTCAAGCACGATTTTTGGCAATCGGAACGAAGTTCCTTTGGAAAATGTCACGCTCTCAAATTCTGGTCAGCAACTTGCCCATCCTCCCATACCCGTCGATCGAGGCATTGGGATGGCCACAACAGATTTTATTCCCCGCAGAACCGAGACACTGGTGTCATCGGCGCCAGCCAGTGAAAGTGCAGGCCAAGACATCGATATCGAAATCGAGCTCACATCGATTGACCTCAAACGAGCAGAGATTAATGATTCAAAGGACGTTTACTTCACAGCAACGAATCCATTCGATTTTGATTGTAGCCTTCAAATTGTTCCGCCTGTGCATCCAAGTATTTTTCGCTTCTTGAACTATGTTGAAGCATTTCAGCCAAAAGAGACAAAGCGGATTTACTTGAAGATTGAACCAGAAACCATAGGGCGCCAGTCACATACATTTGCTGTTCAACTACGCCATCGGCAAGTTCAAATAGCATTTTCTTTTTACGGTGTTCGGAAAACATACTTCGCATTTCCCTATCTCTCTGGACATCACGGCGTGAATCCAGAGATTGATATTGGACCTACGTTCTTGAACTCGACAGCAAAGTATTCTCGAGTTATTCAATTTCCAGTGGTGAATATTTCGGAAGACGCAGTTCTTCTCGTTCCAAGCTCAAATCTCTCGCTTCAGTGTTTTCTGTTTGCTGACCCCGAGTTGGAGACTGTCGCCTCTTCTATTCTTATCAAGCCGAAAGAGACCGCTTCTCTCTATGTTGCAATTCAACCCAGTCAGAACCCGTTTATTGCATCACAGAACTCGAAAGTCCGAAACTCATCGTCCGGTGCAGGCTTGGTTGGTCCATCGGAGAGTGAGAGGCAGTCAATAAGCAACACCCGCTACTTGATTGGAGGCCTGAAGTTTACTGCCTTCACTATGCCAGATGTCAATGAAGATCGACGTGACGCTTTCAACATTCCGGTTGAAGGAGCGTTTCTGTTACAAACTCAATTGGTGAAGTTCAAGACACTTGTTGGGACATCATTGTTCGCAACAAGCGATACCGTCATTGATTTCGGAAGGGTTGAGTCGCTCGGTCAATTCTTTCAAGGCTCAATTTCAATAACGAACTTAACGCCGAAGTTCCCGCTTGAAGTTACCGCACAAGCTGAGAGTACGTTCATCCAATTGCCCGCCAGTTCAATTTCAATGCCATCGACCGAGGAGGCAGAGGTATTGGAGCCTTCAGACTCGGATCGCCAGCCAAAAGTATCCGCACAAAAAGGGCAGTCTATTTCGTTCACTCTCTCTGGATATGATTGGGGATACTGTTGCGACCGAATCTTTTTACGAAACGTCAACAATCCCAATCAAGTTGCCACTATCGAGGTTCGGTTGTTTGCAGACGTGCAGCATCTAAAAGTTCAACAAGCTGGTTGCGCTGACGCAGATGAACTGCCTGGCTCGATAGTGTCGATCAGGTGGGACGAGGTCAACGTGATACGAAGGACAGACGGATTTTTCCAAATTGCAAGATCTTTTGGAGACCCCAACGGGCAAGCACTTCCAATGGCATTGGAGCGGTGCTTGCTAGTCGAAAACATGACTGAAGAATTACTTCGAATTCAAGCGGACTGCAACATTCCACTTTCTGTGCGGTGGTTCATTAGTGGAGAAAGCGGATTTGTAATTGAGGGGAAATCAGACTCTGAATCCAAGCGCGATGCGACCTCACAATCATCATTCTTCCCCCAGGCTCTCCTGCACCCACATCAGAAGGCCTCATTGTTCATTGATGTCCCCGAGCCCGCCATAACAGACGAGTTCGCCACCCAAATCCGATCCGGCCTGAAGTTCCCTCAGAATGGTCGGTTGGCGATTCGAAACTGCGAAACAGGGTTCGCTCTGCAGATTGTTGATATTTTGGCTTTCTATGTATTGTCTAAAGGAGAGGTGACCCCCAACTTCATTAGCCTAGGACAGGTCGGCTACTTTGGCAACTGGAGAAATGTGGCGTTCACATTTCAGATCCGGTGCCTTTCGGATGTTCCAATGGCCTACCAAATAGCCTGTCCCGACGAAGTCGAAGTGGCTGAAATTCTTGACAACACAGGAGAAGTCGTCAGCAAGTGTGAGATTTCTGCTTGGCAGTATCACACAGTTCGCGCTTCGTTGTCGCCACGGTCTTTGAAAAAAGAACAAGCCGGACCTTGCGTGAGTGTTCTTCTGGTAAAAAATCTGTTCAATGCGGACAACGTCTCGACTATTGAAATAAAGTCGGATTTATCGCTCCCGGACCTTCGATTTGAACGAATTAGTGACCAGGAGCTTACTTTGCCCCCATTGGAGTACCCACCCCTGCAATCAACGGCTCAAAGTGACAATTGGTTCTCTATTACAAGCGTTTCAGAGCGTGAGGCTAGATTCGACATGTATTTCAAAATCGACCCAATTTTGGCCGATTTCATCAGAGTGGAGGTGCTATCGCGCCTTTCCAATTCTCCTGTTCTCGGCGCCAACACGATTCCTCCGTCCGGACGTTTAGAGGTTCGAGTGCGAGCATTTTTTTTGGAGCAATCCCGACTTTCAAAACAGCATCAGTACTTGATGGATGGAGCTGGGGTGCGCTTTGGAACTCTTCACATTCTGCCCAAGAACTCCAGTGCGTCTGCAGACGGCTCCCTCGACGACGTTGTTGAGAGTATTTTGGTGCGAGGATCGATCGCAGAAGTTTCGTCGTTCACCATTTCAACGAAGGTTATTCAATTTCGATGCATTCCTCCTTTGGACTTTGATGAGGCGCCGACCCCATCAACGATGACAAGGCGAAACATGAAGCAATCTGATGTTGTAACAATAACGAATCTTTCGCGAATATTCCCTCTCAAGTTCAGTGTACGCACAGAATACCCTTTGGAGCTTATTGGAAGTGACGACTTGATTGCCGTGGGTCCCCTTGATGAGGGCGGTTTCGGCCTTGTTCCCGCTGGGGCTCAGCTGACCCTTAATGTGGACCTGTCCCATTCTGGGCTTACTGGAGTGTCTGAGGATATCAAACTCAGCATTTTTGATGCAAATGCAATTCGTTCAACTACTCAAACAGTATTTGTGAAAATCACAGAAGATACTGACGGAGTTTTGGCCTCCGCAGAGGCCTTGTCGGAGGCAGCAGATTCTCTCTCTGAATACGACAGCTCTGAGTTGGCTCCAAAATCCGAGCTTGGCACCCGCTCCGATGACGCACGTGTGGGGGAGGACATGGAAAGCCTCACGTCAGACGGGTTTTCCGCAAATAGCCTATCACTTCGCTCCAACCTACTGGATTCACAACAGTAAGGACAGGGTAAGACAAACGCTTCTAATTGTTACTCCTTACTGCAGACGTCGAGCTCTCCCTTGCCTGATCCACCTGCGAGGATGTAAAAGGCCTCAAGATCAGTCGCATGTCTCAAACTATAGTGATTTCGGGGGCTTATTTGAGCTAGACCTTGGTCCTCAAGACCTTTCAAATAATTGCGTTACAAGGAAGCTCCTACTTGAAAATGGTGGCATCGACAGAGTTGCGTATCGTGTCCGAACGCTAATCGAATCGGACTCCTCGTGGGTAACGCTCAGTCGATCAGACGGCGTTCTTGATCCCATCAAGGCACTGCCTGGAGGAACAGGCGTGCAACGGGATAGTCATGCCCTAACGCTTTCTTTCATGGCCACGAGCCGAGGCGTCTATTCCACCTATATTATTGTGGAGAACATCGATAACCCAGCTGATACGAAGACCATTCGTACAACGATGGAGGTTGTCATTCGGCACAACATTCGCCGCCCATTGCCAAGTTCTGGCATGGGATCAGCAACGAGCAGTACTCCCCCAGTATTTGATTCTTCGGCGGCGAAAATGTTCGATGTTGTTGTGAATGGTCTTGCACATTCCAAAGACTCGCTGACGGATACAATTATGATGGAAAATCTGTACTATGACGTGGAATATTCTGCTAGGTCATTTGTCATTTACAACTATGACTCAGCGTCTCTGGAGTTTGTCGTCAAGTCAAACCTTCGCCACGATGACAGAACAGAACTGATTTTCTCGCTGTCACGAACGTCCGCAAAAATTTTCCGCTCCGTAACCGTGGACGCCGAGTCCCAAAAGCGTATTTTCATATTTTTCCGGCCGGCACCTCCCCAAAACGAGACCTTGGAGAGGACCCTATCGTGGGCAAGTCAAGTTGAGGAGAAGACAATCGAGATCTATGTAAATTGCCGAGTGGTTAAAGACTTTCAAAAGACTATTTTTCTCCGTGCGCACTGCCGACACCCTCAAATTGCTCTCGACAACCAAAGCTGCCTATTTAAGGCGAATCTGCTGTTTTCGAAGGATTCGGCCGATCCCCCAACCGTAACTTGGAGTCCCAGTTACATCGATGTTCGTGTCGAGAATTTGCTTCAAGATCCCCTCGATTACTACGTCATGAACGACTCCGCCTACTTCCACGTCGAACCGCTTGGTGACGAAGCTGAACTCAATCGGAGAGAGTTTGACAAATCCCTTGGTGCCTATGGCTCCCAGTGTTTGCGAATTTCTCCAAACATCGAGGCTATTCAAAAAAATGTCGAAAATATTCGGAGGGTATGTAAATTTGTGATCGTTGCAATCGTTGACCGCTTTGCAGGAAAAGTATCTTTTGGAGTTCATCAATGTTCACAACCTCAAGCGCCAGAGCGAGAAATGGAGAATTATGATCAAATTCAGCTGCGGGCGGTTGGCCGAATTTCAGGTGATTTCAGTTCCCCGAGTGCACCGCAGTAGCTCATAAGTTGACATCCAACCAGAGTGCATCGGGCTATCGCTATTCATTTCGCGTGCTGGAAGACAAAATCATTAAACTTTTACGAGACCTTCAGAGTACCTCGCGAACAACAGTAGAAAACCCGAACTCAGACGTAATCTTTCTGCTCTCCTCGAAGCTTGTACTGACTCACTTCAAGTCGCCTTCCTCTATACAGTTCACGCTGTATTCGCATGTTGTGGACGATTTGATTCATTTTGCTACGCGAGAGCAAGCGGGCGAGAACTATCTGCAACTGGCGTGCTTGCTTTTCACGTGAGTCCAACCCCGTGTGGAACTGCGAGGCTGACCATCCCTCGTAGTGGCTTGTTTCAGTCGTCTGTGTTTGGAAAGGATTCAACAAAGGCTGGTTCAGCTCCTGGACGCGGTGTACCTTTCCCGGATGGAAGGTTGCCTGCCTACGCTGAAAAATGGGTTGCTTTGTTATTGTATTTTCTCTCTTTCTTTCCGATGAGGTCGCATTCTGTTGAAAGTATGAGAGCATTGAGTCGGGATTTGCTGCCCGCTGGCGGCGGGTAGTCGTTGCGTGTAGGATTTGGGCATCATGATGAGGGCTTTCAGAATAGTAATGCTTGGTGAGACAATCGTTTAGCTGTGTTGAACCTTTCCACCGCACCATTGCTGTTGCTGGCAGAGCGAACACCCGACCGCCTTAGGCGAATCAGTCCTGCCAGTATCTTGAACGCAAATACTTTAAGCCAAGTATGACCTTAACAGTGAATCTAGCATTCTTGGCCATACATTCGTATCTGTTCGTGTGATGAGCATACATTTTCTCCATAGTCGCCATCGCTGAATCCACCCCACTGAAAGATTATGAGAATGTTGTATCGAATCTATCTGCACCGTCTAGCAGAGGGGAACTACGGTTCAACTCCATACAAGGACTCACACATGGCGACTACTACCTGACAGTGTGCTGGTCGCTTGCCTAAGTAGACGGAATGTGGCATCCTCTCTACACTCTACTCGTCCATCTCTTGAGACAAGTTCTTGCTCATTCACCCTCCCGCTCTATGAACGCTCAGGTAGCATCATGCAAATTTATTTGTTATTATCGTCCGTGCGAGTACATGGGCAGAGGTTCGCCCTGACGGGTGTAAAGGCGCTCCACAAGTAGTCCTGTTAGCAGGCTCAAGGCCGTGTTGCACAGTGTACACAGGGGTACGAGGCCTCCAGACTCAATGACGAGCCAGCGCAAGGTGGACAATCCCAGAGTGAAGTGGGAGGTGTGAGACTGTGCTCTCTAAATCTCCTCACCCTGAGCTGGAGGTGGAAATAGAGCAATGGCCTAAATACCAATCCTATCTAATGAAAAAGGCAAAAGAAGGTGTCTAGGGGTCACCAGACAGGAAAATGTATTTGGAGTCTACTAAAGCCATCAAACACAAAAGACACTCTTTAAACACAAAGAGCAGCTATCACACATCTAAAGGGAAACATAAGAAAAGTGTGACAAAGCACAATCACAAAAGAAAGTGCAAAATGCCTCGAAACCCCAATGTCAAAGCCAAAGGGACCGAATCACTCAGTAAGGAATGAGACTTAGGGCAACAAAGGGGCACCTAAGGCAGCACCAACCAATCTGTGCCAGCTCCTTCCCAAGGCAGAAGCCAAGGGGGAAGGCAAGAGAGTGGGAGGAAAGTGGCCAGGTCCCAACCTGTTGGAGCCACCACCTTGGAGCACCAGCTCCCTCTCTGCCAAAGACAAGCCCTAAGTTGGAGGGGGTTGGACACAAAGGGCAAACACAAGGAACAGTAAGTGTGCAGAGATGCCTGTTGGATCAAACCAGAACTATTTTCCACTTAACAGAACCAGACACATCTTGTCTCACCCCAAGAGAGGTTCCAACTCAATCCAAGGAGGGGGCACACAGGGTGGGAGACAGTGGGACTCTTCTTGCTGCATCCTATTAGGACACAGACATCTCCTCACCAGGCCAGAGGAATAACCCTATCTTAGAAGCAAGGAAGGTTAAAACCCACTCCCCTTGAGAGACCTGGATTTGATTAGATGTATTGACAGGAACCAAGAGGCACCACCACAGATTTACCCTCTATCCTTCCATCACCAAGTGGCTCCTACCCAGTCCAACCCAAACAGTATGCAGAATGGTGAGGTGCACTGGGGCTTGAACCCAGCGCACTGCCATGATGGCCAAGAGGATCCAACCCTCCTGTCACACCAGGGGACTGCCATCCCCAGCTCATACACACAGTCAGGAAGAAAAGGGCAGGCAAGGGACTTCAGGTACAGTTCTCACAGCCAACAAGAAGGAGGGGCAGCAGTTTAAATAGGAGAGGGTTGGAATCACAGGGAGGAGAGGAAAAAGGAGGGAAAACACATACAAAACAACAAAACAATAAATAAAACAGTAAAGAACAGAATGGGTGGGTGATTCACCAGATGGGGCTGAGCCATCAACAAAGAGAGAAAGCTCAGAGAATCATGGAGCCATTTCTTGGAGACAGACACCAGAGCAGAGTGGAGGGGGGGTGGAGGAACTGGCAAGAAATGATTGGTGCAGACAAGAAGACAGTCACCACAGCCACAGAAAGAAAGGAAGACACACAAAGAGAGACAGTAAACAAACAATTAAATAAAAGATAAAACAAGAAAAAGAGCCAAAACAAAGGAAAATACTAATTGAAAAAATAAGTAAAAATCATCAACAGAAAGAGAAAGGAAAGCCCTGTCTTCTCATACCACTCATATGAGGCATTACATCATGGTAGGTGGGCATCTGGACTTTGCACTTCTCCCACAGAAGTGGTTAGCTGGACATGGTGGGCTTTGCAACCCAACAGTCAGCATGTCTCAAACTTGGCACCTTCCCAATTGAAGAGAGCGCTCAAACCACTGAGCAAGGAAGCCCTGTGCCAGCAGTTGAGCAAACACTGACTCACTTGGTCTGCAGCCGTTGTGCAGAATAATAACAATAATAATAGCACAAATATAATAGTGGCAGGTGATGTAGGCGCAACAACAAGTGTCAGTCAGTGGCTTATGTGGACAACCAATAATAATAAAATAATAATATGTACAGCAAAGTCCAAGCCAAATGCGTGTATAACATGCTTTGAGATGGGTAGATAATCCTCACAATTATCAGTGAAAAAGTGGGTATACACTCTTTTATTTGAGGTCACAGGCTTGATGGCCTGTCGTCCTCACAAAGGTTCAAAAGGTAAGGAGGCTTCTGTAGAAATTTCTTCGAAGTGGCATTTAGTGAAGGTTGAGATAGGTCGGATTAATGAGGTTGCTGTTAGTTTTGGGTTTTGGTGTAAGCAGTGTGCAGGAGCTTTGACCTGATACTGCTCTGCAAGGATGACTTGCAGCATTTTGCAAGTGATGGTCCTTGTAACAGTTTTGTATAAAGACAAACACAAGACTGACAGAAGCCAAGATCAACCTCCCACCACCACCACCTTCAGTAGTGTACTCCACCCATCACCACAGCAGCCGAATCCATCAATCAGCGACGGGCAATCGCGCGTGACCGCCTAACAGCCTTGTCATTAAAGCGGTCTCTTAATCCACGATGGATGCAATCAAAAGTTCCGAGTAGAATGTCCCAGATGCGAATGCTTGTCCGTATAGCATGCAACAAAGCAATCATCGACTTCAGCCACCCGTGAAGATACGACACGACATCAGGAAACTTATTTGACACTGTCTTCCAGTTTGCATACCAGCTCTCTGTACAACAATTCATTGGTGCTGAACATAAGAGCTTGCCAGTCCTGAAATATAGCATCGACCTCCGTTGCGCTGCCTGGCCTGTTATTATAGTATTGAGCTTTGCCTTAACATTCATATTGATGTGCCACCGACACAGCAAATTGGTACTTGATAGAAGTACAGCGTGAATTTCGTTCATGAAGGCAAGCTCTCGGTCCGTTACAATCACAACTGGAGGAAGCGCAAGGACACTTTCAAGGCAATGGAGCACCCAAGTATACTCGTTGACTCCCTTAGAGGATATGAAAGCAAATGCAACATTGACTGTGGTATTATTCTCCGAAATTGTGACAATATTCATCATTCGTCTTGTACGCACAGTCCATCAGAAGCACACTGGGCCAACGCTGAATTTCTTTGATACTGTCTGGGTGAGCAAAGAAGAGCGACGGCACTCTGCAGGGGCCACTGTCGTTCGTTCTGTCAGGCTCCAGTCTATACTCAGTATGGTACCCATCCGTGTTGAGTCGATCAAGCAGAGCCTCCATTGGTGATCGCTCGCCAATATCAACCGTCGACGCTTTTGCCGCAAGTTTGATATGTCCTGAATCTTTGCAAGAACTCTGGGAAATTTTGACTGCAGCGAATGCAAGATAGCCTGTGATCGCACCGTACCGGCGCCAGCGCACGAAAATTGTCTACTGGGCAGGTGTGCTGTCCA
The DNA here is from genome assembly GCA_025765615.1 of Zopfochytrium polystomum. Taxonomy (NCBI): domain Eukaryota; kingdom Fungi; phylum Chytridiomycota; class Chytridiomycetes; order Chytridiales; family Chytridiaceae; genus Zopfochytrium; species Zopfochytrium polystomum. Next base: position 315,488 of record JAIVFJ010000011.1, on the reverse strand, counting down.
TTGGCATGGAAATCTTCCAGCAGCAGTGATCCCGTTTCAATGGACGAGCTGTAATTCGGAACGGGCACCCATTCTTTAGCGTGCTGGAAAGACGTCGCTTTTTGTTCGTTTTGTTTTGATCTTTCCGTACGCTCTGCTTGGGCTGGTAAACCCCTCCTTGCACGCAATTGAACCGAACGCAATCGCAGGTGTTGGATGCAATCACCACAGCGTTGCCATTCCCAATCGAGTGCTCCTTGACGTGGGGCACAAGGTCTGCTTTCGACTCAAACTTCGCCCCATCTTCCAGTGGCTGGTGATCATCCTGTGGCGCTCCTCATCTTGAGCGTTGTTGGTTTAAGTGGGGTCCTGTTTGCAGTAAAATAGACGCACATCATCGTCCTGGTTTCGTCCGAAGCGAGATTGTGTCCGCTCACTTTGTCTTCGTCCATGAAAAACAATAGGGGCAAAAAATGAAGCAAAAAATGAAATAGGAAGAAAGAAGTAACAGACAAACGGGGGCAAGATTGATCACTTGAACCAATAAAAAGCGAGAAAAGGAAATCTGGCGCGACATGTGCTGATGAGCCGCACAACTTGTTCCTTCCCACCTCGGCCGCAAGGCTCTGGCAAAATGCTGCGCACGCTGCCACCACCACCACCGACACGCCGGCCCAACACTCCCCAACACTGCTGCGCCCCATGTCAATGCTGTGGGAGACCTTTTGGCCGCCACTGCCACCGTGCCACCATTGTTCTCACCACCAACTCAGAAGGTCTGGGAAAACTTCCACGCTCGCATTGTCGCGTTCCTGGTCGCAGCTTGGCTCAGATGCAAATCGGGTGGCAGAGCCGTTTTTCTTCCCGCAAGAGGCCCAGAATCGAAAAACAGGCCAGAACCTGTATTTCACTCTGAATCGCCTTTTGTTTGGGACATTTGACCTTTGTTTCGACTGCCTGCTCAGCGCCAATCTCCAATCATGGACAACAGCAATGAGGAGTCAGAAGCACACACATAGCTCAACAAGTACTACCGCCACCAGCTACAACAACACCACGCCTTGTTCAGCATCCCGCCATATAATCGTTCTTGCATGAGCTGTGGCTGTTTCCCGCTTGTTGGAGCACGCAAATCCTTCCAGGAAGCTCTTTCACACATTCAGGTCATTTGCTCACACCAAGGGTGATCTGTTTTCTCTTCATTGTTGCTGAAGGCATTGTCACTGAGGGTAGTTGCACTGATCGACAACTCAGATGCTGGTACGTCTGGTGAGAAATCGGTTGGTGCAGCGGTTTGGGGTGGACAGATTGCTTCGGCTGCTTCTTGGCAGACGCTTTCCCTCCCATTTTGGCAAACAGAAACCAAATCTCAATCAAGGCGAAGACCTTGTACACAGATTGAATCATCATGCAGATGCAATCTGCAATAATATGGAGAGAAACAGAAAAAGGACAAAATTTTGGTTCAGGATCACGCCTTGATATTTTTCGGCGCCGAGCGAGGCCTTAATTTACCGCATTTTCGACTTAAACACCTTCTAAATTCGATACTTCGAGCGGGGACAACAAAGAAGTCCGGACACGAAGGCTAATTCTTTACAATCCATGGTCAAAAGGGTGAGGAAAGGCTCACATCAAATTGTGGGTGCGTGTGTGTGGGTGGGTCCAAGACATACTTCCTAGTGTTGTTTGACTGACAGTGTTGACCTCCAATCCGTTTTTTTTTTTTTTACTTTTTCAGATTAGAGACAGTAATGATTTTCGTTTCGAGCTCTGGGCTTCTTTTTCGTTTGTCTCAGGTTGAGACTGTCGTGATTCTTTCGACTTGGCATGCTTGCTCCAACCTTTAAAAATACCCTGCAATCCCAAAGACTTTCTTGCCGTCCCATTGCCAATGAAACTGTCGTTCGCACCAAGCGTCTCTCGAGCAGGAGCAATGGGGACAATGCCATCAATCGCTCTCCTACGAACGTTTTCCTCAGGTTCCGTATCATCCAGCACTTTTGAAGTTCGCCTCGATCGCTTAGCCCAGGACCAGACCGATGGTGATTTTGTCATTAGCACAGGGTCTGCCGAAACATCGGTGGAAAGGGAATAGCCAAGTGAAGGACTTGCAGGGAAAGATGTCAGTGCCACATCTTCATCAAGCGGAGGGAGTCCGAGAATTGGTCCGCGACGGGTACTTGGCTCAGCGCTTTGGCTGCGGCGGCGCGAGTGCCCTCCGCGATCCATTGTCGTAGGCCTGGTGAGATTGGAAGGCTGCAGCGATGGGAGCTCTCTGTTCAGGCTCCTAGATTTTCGCCCCGCGCGCCGACGGGGGCTGCCTTCATCTTCCAGGTCGCCTTCATTTGCTTCATCATTCATGTGATCCATCATCAGTGAGCGTTGGGTGCCGCTGGGACGGCGTTCGCCGCGGGAGTGCCGTTCTTGGTTTGCCAATCCAAAGCCGCCGAGTCCAATCACACCTTGCGATGGCAACGGCGGGGGCCGCGACACAGTTGGTCCCGCTTTTGGAGAAGTACGTCTTGCTTGACGAGTCGACTCCTCCTGGTCTTGGGAAGTGCTGGTGTTGGGGGATGTTGCAGCCCTTTGCCTTCCACGACGAGGCTCCGGTTGTCCTATTTCTTCAACGTCCAAATCGGATACAAGTCCATTTGTAGAAGGGGCTGCCCCTATGGAACGCATGGACTGGCGACTCGCAGACCGTTGATGCCGTGAGTGAGTAGATCGGTAGTCGGGTTGAGCCTGACGAAGACGCTTTACCCCTGCTATCAAAGTAGCGATCCTGGAATCCGGAACGCCGATTTGGCGTGCTCGTGACGGTGTCATTTCAAGTAGAGCGCGACCATCTATGGCGTTGGCTGCATAAGATCAGATAGTATTCAATGGTCAGGAGAACTAGATCCTATGTGGCGGAGGAGAGGGAAGGTTCCATCAAGACGGATGGATACTTTCAAGCTCACCAGTGAACGGAAGAATGTCGGAGAACCTGAATCCCTGAGCAGACAGCCATGACGCCACATCAGAGGGAAGCCAGCCGTTCACATCCTCCGAGGGGGCGCCGCCGCTGCCGCCGCACCAACGGCCATTGGATTGGCTGCGATGAGACTTGATGGATCTGGCGGGCGGCGCTTTGGCAGCGGGCGCTCGGGCGGCGGGGGTGGCCGCTCCTGCCTCCATGAATTTGAATTGATTTCAAAGCCCGACCAACCCTGACGAAAAAAATCAATCAAAAAGAAAAACAAAGAAAAAGATTGGACAAGAAATCAACTGAAAACAGATAAGAACAGAAAGATACTAAAATAGACAGACTTTTCCTCGTTGTCTTCAGTTGGAAATATAGGTGGGCTGTGTGGTTGGGTGGAGCATGCACCAAATAAATGGTCGATTTTCGTCGGTTTGGAGCAAGTGCCCGCCCCAATGCCTGTTGCATGTGTGGGGAGTGTCCGCCCCCACACGATTTTTTTTTGGAACCAGTTCCAAACCTGACCAAAAAAAGGACTATTTGGTGGACTTGCAGGACCGTCCGCCACGCGGATTGGCTGGCGAGCTGAAAAATGGAAGGAGAAAAAAACAGAAAGGGAAGGCGGGACAAATACAAAAAAAAAAAAAACAAAAGGACAAAGGGAAATAAATAGAACTGTTACTACTGTGCGAGCTTCCGAGCAAACCTGCAGGACGACGTCAAAGATGGAACAGCCAATCAGCTTGAGGCAAAAAATTTTGACATCTGCGATGGTGGTTTGAAGACAAACCCAGATTAGGACATTTTTCTTTTTTTGTAGTATTTCTGTATTGCAAGGCTGTTGCTCACAGTCTGTCATTGCAATCCATTGTGGGCCAGAAAAACTTTGTTTTTTCAACAGTGGGATCGATTAGGGGTTGTCAAACCCCCCTCTTTTTTGTTGGGAACAGACAAACAAAACGTTGCACAATTTTTCCGCCACCGTTGCAAACTGCCTTTTTGGACCCATCAAAACGTTTCTTTTGCAGAAAGCTCCTCGCGAGGAGCTCTTTCGTTGCAAACCAGCGTTGTTTATCATGTTTTGTTTCCCATTTTTGGAAGGTTGCCGCACATGGAAAATCTTTCCAATAATGGGGGGCTAGGTGGTTTGTCTCTCAGTCTGCCTCTCGTCCTCTCTCCCCTTCTCCATATCCATCGCCATCGCCATCGCCAGGTTTGACCACCAACTTTCATTTCGTTGGAAACGAAATAAAAAAACAGTGCAAAGCGGAATCCATTTCGTTTTAAACCAGTCCGTGCGGGGAAGGGGTTTGACAACCCCTATTACTGTGCGTCAGGAACAGGGCAGGACAGGGCAAGGCAGACAAGGAACTGAGAAGAGTGATGATTGTTGTTCCTATTTATTGCTTGCCCACTTGCACAAAGCAATTGCGCTCAGGCAAATTCATAGGTACTGAAGGTGCCAAAGCCATTGCTGATACCCTGAGGGTGAACAGAACACTGCACACAATTGTAAACAATAATTCACTTGAGGAATGGAGCTGCTGCCTCTTGCTCCTCCAGCATTGTTGCCAGATTTTCCAGTCCCCTTTGGCAAACACTTGGAAAACTGAAATTTTTTCTTCTCCACACCATCCAATTGCACAAAGGCCCTCCTCGAAAGGCCCAAGGCAAAACCTCCCCATTGCATCTGAGCTAGACAACAAGAACCAGATTTATGAATCCAACAAAGACAATCACAACACAGCTCCAGTATGAGATCTCCTCTTCATCTTCAGGAGCTCATCAATGGTCTAGCGGCAAAAGGGATAAGACAAGTCTTTAAGGTTGGAAGCTCCTGGTTATTAGCAGAGCCAGTACCCTGGATTCAGCTCAAACTCAACAAAGATGGATGATGTGGTTCAATTCTTCTGTCTTTATTCAAGGACAGCTAGACCAAGTGGAGTTGCTCAATGAACAGTACCCCACAGGCCACAGGTTCAAGCCCTGACTGTCCAACATGGTGACGAACAGGCAGCAGTTCAACAAAGGAATACCTTAAGGCAGTATGGCATCTGCCAGTATCACAGAGACAGAGCTCAATTTGAGAACCAACCAGGTAGGGGAAGGAGGAGAAAGAAAGGAAAGGGAAGGAACCTCACCCCAGCTTGGCATGCACACACTGGCCTGGGGAAATCATACCTCTACTGGCTTGGTCAGGTAGCACTGGCCTGGGGAGAAGCACCAAAGAGGAAAGAAAAGGATAAGCTGTTATTGCTGTTTCCGTTGAAACTGGCAACCCCACCGGAAAAAGAACAATTGTCAGTGAATCATCTTTTGTAACAAAATGAGAAAAGACAAGAGACAAACAAAAAATCCTTTTCTAACCACCAACAAAGTGCGAAAGGCTCTTTTCTTCTTCTTTTTTTTTTTTTTCTTTTCTTTGTCTTCCAGAATCTCAATAAAACAGGAATGCCGATGATTCGACGTAAACGAAATGCTAAAAACTTTGGGGACAGCCTTTTCACCCACGCTGATTCAGACCTTTCATCACTGTGATGATTCCAATCATCACCGGATGACAATATTTTCGGAAACAGCAATACCTAGGTAGGATTTATTGAGAGAGAGTCGATAGATATAGAACAAAAGAGGGGAGCGAGGAAGTATTTTTTGGAAAGGGGAGGAGAGAAAAAAGAAAAGAAGGTAGAAATAAAGAAAAGAGAAAAATGGAAAAGACATAACAAAAGGAGAAAATGAAAGAAAGAAGAATTTGGAAGAATGAATCACTCATTCAGCCACACCCCCCCCCCCTACCCAGTGTCTCTCCTGCCTCCAAATTTGGGGTGAAAATAATTTGAGACTTTGAGGCCACGGCAAATTGGAGTGAGAGTGCCTATTTTTTCAATAAGAAAACTCTGCCCAATTTATACTCCTGCAGGGAGTTTGACCAGTTTTCCTGTTTTGCCTATCTGAACAAGTTGCAAACTGCTTCAGAGAGGACTTTGCTCTGGGGAGGTGTTGTAAACCCCTTCCCACAGAGGGACAGTGATTTGAAATATTCAGAGCATTTCAAATCAACCAAGCTCTATGTGGAGCCCTGTGTGCAAGCAACTGGTCTCCCCACAGAGAGGGAAAATGATTTGAAATCTTCAGGAGCATTTCAAATCAACCAAGGTCTGTCCAGAGGTCTGTGTGCAGTGACCAGTCTTCCCACAGAGGAAAGATGATTTGAAATCATCAGGGGCATTTCAAATCAACCAGTCCCTGGTTCAACATTGGTTCAGACAACAGTCAGCTTACCTGGAGCTCCTGTGAGCTGCCCTGGTTCAACTTTTCTCTGAACCCATTGAGTGTGATTCTAATCGCATTGTCCTCGTGCAAAGCCTAGGAGAGCAAAGCTTGAATCACCGCTGTCTTCACCTAACTCTTTCTGTTGGATTCAGATTAGGCCTTTCAGCTTACCTGACTTAGTGCAAGTCGCATTGGCAGTGGCGAGAAGGCCGCCATCAACATAGGAAGCTGGCTTCCTAGGCTCAAATCTCAACAGGAAGCGCTTTGGAAAGTGTGGTTCTGGTTTGGCTGATGCAAGGTAGAGTTGCAAGAGATGGCAAGTGATTGTTAGATTCACAAGTAGCTTGTGAAGTCCAGTTGGTGCATCTTTGATGTTGACAATGACAGGTGGTGGAAGTGGTGATTCAATGACAGGTTCCGGTTCAGTGTTGATGGATGCTGCTATGCGGTCTGCTTATGGAGCTAGGCTCACTTCAGGTTTGTCTTTGTCTTCACCAGGACAACAGCAAATGTGTCAAGGCTCCAACCATAGTCATTATTGTCATCATCGTCTTCCATACCTTGGGGAAGAGTTGGACGTTGATCTGAGGTGTTTGATGACAGCTGTCCCCACTGGAAGCCTGGTGCAGTTGCTGGTGAGTATGAGTGGAGGGAGCATCATCAAGGAGGAGAGTTGTCAGTGTCAGGAAAATCCGTAAAATCATCAGAAAGAGAAGTTAAGAAATCAAAATTAAGAGATTGAAGCTTAGTGTTACTGCGGACAAGGCTGTTATGAATCACCCTCTGGAACCTTCTGGAACCTTCTAGAACATTCCTTCATGGAACCTTGTGGAACCTTCTGGAACCTTCTTTGCTTTCCTGACTTGTCTTGTTGTCATTGGTATCATTGGTATCATTGTATTACTAATTGCTCTTTCTGGAACTTTCTTTGGGTCTTGACAAGGAACACTCTCAAAAGGTATAAAAGGGGGATGGGGGACCTGTCCCATCCCTCAAGTGAATTATTGTTTCCAATACAATCATCACTCCTCTCAGTTCCTTGTCTGCCTTGTCCTGTCCTGCCCTGTTCCTGACATCATAATTCACTTCACCCTCTCCTACTACTCTCTGCCATCATGTCTGACCCAAACAACACCTTCCCTGATGCAACTGCCTTCCAAGCCTTGATGGACCAATTACAAGCCCTTTCAAGACAGACACACCAACTTCAAGAACAAGTCCTTCACCAGCAGCACCAGCTTCAACAACAACTTCACCAACAAGAACATCAAGCTCTTCCCCTGCCCCAAGCCAACCAAGCAAGGGAGTCCAAGGTTCCCAGCCCTGACAAGTTCACTGGGCTGGCCAAAGACCTTAGGAACTTTATGGCCACTGTGGAGAATGTCATCCTTCTCCAACCTTCAAGATTTCCCAGTGAGCAAGTCAAGGTTCTTTTCACAAGCACCCTCCTGTCTGGTCAAGCTCAATCATGGTACAGATCTCTCCCAAGCACACCCACCACCCTGCAAGAGCTCTGGGAGGTGCTGGAAGCTACCTTTGGTGACCCTTACGCATCTTGGACAGCAAGATCCAAGCTCAAGCATATCAAGCAAGGAAAGCAATCTTGTGTAGCCTACACCAACCAATTCAAGCAACTAGCCAGAGACTCTGGATACAATGATGCAGCTCTGATGGAGCTGTACCATGATGGTCTCCGTGAGTCTATCCAAGACATGCTCTCCCAGTCTCTGCACATCCCTGAGACCTTGGAAGAGTACATTCTCCTTGCCATCAAGATTGACAACAGACTCTACTCCAAGAGGCTGAAGCAAAGACAAGTAGGAACTACATCAAGACCTACCCCAGTCCCTCAAGCTCTTACAGTTCCTGAACCCATGCAAGTGGATGCAGTTGAGACACTTCCTAAGGGTCCTCTGAGCCAAGAGGAGAAAACAAGGAGGGCCCAGCAGGGACTGTGTTTCTACTGTGGCTCCAAGGAGCATGCTGTCAAGGACTGCCCAAGGAAGAAGCACCCAAACTCCCAGGTCCAGGCTCACTGAGGGGCAATTCCCTGGACCCTCCTCCAAGCTGCCCCTGTTTCATCACCACCACCAGCACCACAAACACCTCAGATTCCAAGCCCCACCAACTCACCATGGATGTCAAGATTCAACTCTCACCCAAGTCAACCATCACAACCAAGGCCCTTATCAACTCTGGATCATCCTGCAACATCATTGATGCCACCCTTGCCAAGTCTTGTGCCATTCCCACCATCAAGAAATCCACACCCCTCAAGGTCCACTTTGCCAATCATGCTCTGTTCAAGGAAATCAGCCATGAAACCAAGCTAAACCTCCACATCCAAGACTTTCCACCATCCATGGTCAATCTGGAAGTATTGGATCTTGGCTCACCCACATTCTCTGTCATCCTGGGATTACCATGGCTGCAAGCCCAGAACCCTGCCATTGATTGGGTCACTGGTCAAGTCCAACCTCCACCAATTGGAACAGTCACCCAAAACTCAAGTCAAGCCCCCAAGTCTCATGCTCTCAAGCCCTTGATTCAAGATTCACAGCCAGCCAAGACTCAAGTTCCACAGTTCACAGTTCACAGTCAAGATTCAAGTAGAGCTCATAGAGCTCACAGTCATGGCCAAGACTCTAGTTCACAGAACCCACAGTCAAAGATTCAAGTACCACAGTTCACAGTCCACATTCAAGATTCAAGTTCAACAGCTCACAGTCTTTGCCAAGAACAGAACTCTCAGTCAAAGATTCAAGAATCACAGTTCCCAGTCAAGAATTCAAGCCCCACCACTGATGAGCACAGAAGGACAGACCTTGCACCTGAAGGGGGAGATGGTTTAACCCCACCATCCAAGACACACCTTTCACTGCTTCCTGACAGTGTGTGGGCCCATGCTATTTCCAAGGACCCCGAGCCTCACAAGATTCAAATCAGCCAAGAAGAGGAAAAGCTTGAGATACTCAAGACAAGGCATGATGCAGCAACAGCTGGACACCCAGGAGAGCACAAGACATATGAGCTTGTTTCCAGAGACTTCTACTGGCCAGGCATGAGGAAGAACTTGCAGACCAAAAGACCAAGTCCCAAGCTAGACAACCTCAAGTTGGGACCTTTCAAGATCTTGGACCAAATCAATCCAGTCACCTTCAAGCTGGATCTCCCTGCATCCATGAAGATCCACCCAGTTTTCCATGTCAGCCTTTTGGAGAAGTTTGTGGCCAATTCCATTCCAGGCAGAGTTGTTCCTCCTCCTCCTCCAGTTGAGGTAGAAGGTGAAGAGGAATTTGAGGTTGAACAAATCTTGGATGCCAAGTGGTTTGGAAGGACACTCAAGTTCCTTGTCAAGTGGAAAGGTTACTCAGATGCTGACAACACCTGGGAACCTGAGTCAAACCTCACTCACTGCCAAGACCTTCTGCTCAAGTTCAAGACCAGGTACCCCACCAAGTTGCAGAAGAGGCCTAAAAGGGGGAGATGATGTTATGAATCACCCTCTGGAACCTTCTGGAACCTTCTAGAACATTCCTTCATGGAACCTTGTGGAACCTTCTGGAACCTTCTTTGCTTTCCTGACTTGTCTTGTTGTCATTGGTATCATTGGTATCATTGTATTACTAATTGCTCTTTCTGGAACTTTCTTTGGGTCTTGACAAGGAACACTCTCAAAAGGTATAAAAGGGGGATGGGGGACCTGTCCCATCCCTCAAGTGAATTATTGTTTCCAATACAATCATCACTCCTCTCAGTTCCTTGTCTGCCTTGTCCTGTCCTGCCCTGTTCCTGACAAAGGCCAGGAAAGACATGCTCATGCAAGTTATAGTGGCGTGTGAAGAATGGTCTGTGCAGCAAAGATGTTGAATTTCGTCAGCGTCTTGCCAGTGAACATGCCGACAAGAGTGTTTAGGTTGGACGACATTGTGTTGCGCTGAGTGATTATCCTGTTCCAGGGGAAACCAGTAGCTGAAAAGTTTGGAAGAGTTGTTTGACAGCGCAGCGGTGACAATAGTGACTCTAGGAGTTGTTTGATGCTGTGCTTGATGGAGAAAGTGGTCCAGGATTGAAGGTGTGTGTTGCACACAATGCTTGTTGCAAGCTGATTGATGGACGGAAAATTCTGAAATAAAAAAAGCAGGTTGGCACCGTTGAAGAGCAACTGTGTGCCAAATTTCAGGCTGAGGATCAAAGTTTTGGAGGTGTTTTCCCTCGGAGAGTGTAGGAAAACGGAAAAGAGAGAACTTAAAGCAATTTGGTGTGCTGCTGGGTGACTTGTCACACAAGAAAGGACAAAAATGGTGGTTGGAGGTAGTGGTTGGCCGACTTTTGGACCCCGTTTTCAAAATCTCTTGTAGCTCCTGCTGTAGGCAATGTAGTGCAGCGTTTTAGATATCAATGAAAAGAGCAGAAGCAGGTAAATACAGCTGGGTAAGGGCGTCCTCTCATCGCTTCTCCTGTTGAGACAAGGTCATGCAAAGTTGAGGAAGCGTTTTTCAACTTTGGAGGCCAATCAAATTCTGTGGAGACAACATAGAGAGCTCTGTGATAACTTGTTCTAAAGAGGAGAATTGTTATGAATCACCCTCTGGAAACCTCTGGAACCTTCTAGAACATTCCTTCATGGAACCTTCTGGAACCTTCTGGAACATTCCTTCATGGAACCTTGTGGAACCTTCTGGAACCTTCTTTGCTTTCCTGACTTGTCTTGTTGTCGTTGGTATCATTGATATCATTGTATTACTAATTGCTCTTTCTGGAACTTTCTTTGAGACTTGACAAGGAAGACTCTCAAAAGGTATAAAAGGGGGATGGGGGACCTGTCCCATCCCTCAAGTGAATTATTGTTTCCAATACAATCATCACTCCTCTCGGTTCCTTGTCTGCCTTGTCCTGTCCTGCCATGTTCCTGACAAGAATCAGAGCTTTCAAATGCACTTTGCAAGCCCAGATTGGATTATGGGGTCAGCCAGGAGAGGGCGTTGAAAATTTTGGGCCTCCCAAACGAAATTTAAAGTTGAGTCATGCTGTTTCTGTGTGGAGATGTGTGTGTATGTGGGTGGTCCTTCTCCCCAACTTGGAGAGAAAAGAAAAACTCTGTTATGAATTATGGATACATAATGATGATATGCATGCTGTAATAGTTGCTAGGCAACTGTGACTGGCACAGGGTAAAAACCTCTCCTGCATTATCTGCTTGAGCAGAGGAAAACTGTTAACACCAGGTTTCCGTCCACTTAATACTCAGAGTATTTGTCAACAGCGCAAGCCAGTGCCCAGGTCTGCATTGGCGGTGGCTCGCACACGATCGAAGGCTGATTTTGTGGAAAGAATCTACATGTTGAAAGGCCCAAAGGAGCATCTACCCAACGCTCGGCAGCATTCCGCTGCATCAGCCCTCACCAGTGAGTGGCCGCCGCTGTTGGCGGCGCTCCATATGTCTGGTGGAGCGTAGGTAGGCGTAAATTCGGATAAGTGCTTCAAAATGCTGGTCGCTAGGATCGTGTGTGTATGCGCTCAGGTACGAGATTGCCGTTGCAAGGTCTGGGCATGTTTGGTGTGGCTGTGGACTTGTTCAGTATTAAATTTTTGGGGAGTGAAAAGATGGATGTGTGGACCTCGTGGGGCTTTCCTTCGTCAATCACTGGCTCTGCTGGCGGCAGCAGCGGGAGCGGCGGCGGCGGCGGCGGCAGGCCTACTGCAAGCTCGCCCGCTGCCTCATCGGCCGCCGATCATGGTTATTACAATCGTGGTGGGAGCTTCGATGGTTTAAGGGACGGAAAATCGCTTGCTGGTGGCCCTGGCGCGGCCTCTGCTGGCAGTTCCGCATCAGCCCAGTTCGCGGCTTCCATTGATAATCCGGCCCGCTACTCCCCGCACTATCCGGCCTCGAATAACGACATGCCACCCCGCTCTCCACTGCCCCACGTCAATGTGGCGGCCGTAGGCGCAGCTGGCCACTCTGGTTCGCAGACGGCATCTGGGGGCGTTGCGTCAGGAATCGCTCCTCTCGTGGGATCCGCCGTCTTTAACCTTCCCAGCCTTCTTGTTGGCGGGGTTGGGGCCAGCTCTGCTCCGCCAGTCGTTGCCACACCCTCCGCGTCACCGGCTGCGCCTCCGCGAGCAGCAATTCTTCGAGTGAGAGTAGCTACCGGTGCCGGTACGCTGCTGGTCCCCAGTTGAGTTCCGCGATCCAACACACTCCTTCTCTTTTTAAATTCCTCTTCACATCAAAACCAGTCAGCGAAGATGCCACCGTCGCCCGTCTTCTCGCTGAAGCACACGCCCGGCTTTACCGCTTTCAAGAGGAGCGGGAGGATGGGGAGGTCTCGCAAAAGTCGGTGTTCACCGCTGCACGCTCGGGTCTCGGTGACATCATCGACGTGTCCGACCTTGTTGGGAACGTCTTGAGGAGTGGCGAAGTTCTTGTCGGGCTTACGGAAGAGGAGTCGTCGTACGCTCCCCAAGAGTTACATCCAATATTTGGACTGATATCCGACCGTGCCGCGGCCGATCCCAACAATCCTTCTAAATTAAAAAGCCGAGACCAAAACCCGTTCCAGATTTCGTTCGTAAGTTTGTTGCACACTCTCGATTTTCTTTCTGCGCGCAAGGCTGATAAGTTTCGTTTGTTGCGGGCGGGGGGAAGTATCCTTAAGGGATGAGGACGATAGTCTCCCACGCTCTCGTTCATCCTCAAACGCCATTTCGAAGTCTCTGCATTCACACGCGTCGTACCGCCGCCCTTCGGGCACACCGCCACGTCGTCTGTCCCTGGCCCCATCACCACCAACCCAGCGCAAACCTGCCCAACTCGCGCCGGGCCTTCCCGCAGCCTCCCTTTCATCGGCTTCTCGCACCTCCGTCGTCGAATGCCTCGTTCGCGTTCCGTGCCCGTCTCCCCCTTGGTCCTCTACTGCAGGATCGCGTCCTGCCCCAATGGTCCTCGCTTGGGTGCCTTGCGTGGTCGAGGTTGTCGGAGAGGGTGAGGACTCTGGTTTTATGCAAGTTCGTCACCTTTGGGGCGGAGCTTATGCTGAGGCAAGCGTTGGTAAGCCTTCGTCCTCTTCTGGTGCGGGATCGACGTATTCCGTCGGCGGCCGCACTGAAGTCGTCGGCATCGAGCGCTTGCGAGTTATTGTGCCGCCCTCAAACCCTTTGAAAAGCAGTACGTCGTCCCCCGGGAGCCACCTAGACCAGAGCGACGCTCACAACCCTGGTGGCGAAGTTCCCGACGGGGAGGAGATCGAGGTCTTTGTGCAGGCTGGCGGAAGCAGCTCTGGTTGGTCTTCGCCGGAAGGTCCCGCAAGGTCGCCCACCGCGGGGTATAAATACGCGTGGTACATCGCCATTTGCACAGGCGCGGTGGATCTTCCGGTGCTGTCACCGATTTCGGCAAGCCAGCCAGACACGAATGACGGCTCATCGAACGAGGAAGACAACCAGATGAATGTATCGGATCACGAAGAGGCCGCCACGAACATTAAAGTTGAACGTGCCATCATCTCCCGGTTGATGGTTGTGGGAGGCGGCAGCAGCGTGTCCGATGCATCGGAGATCGAATTGCGTTCGCCGTCTTGGGCGGTTCGGATGCAAGGTGACAAAGGATTTACAGAACGGACAGACGAGTTCGGCGCCGTTGTAAACTCCCTCATCGACGACGAATTTTTCGAAGAAGGCCTCGAAGATGGGGAGGACTCGAGCGCGGAAACAGATGTTATCTCAGACGCCACGTTCACCGCTGCTCGCGCGTTAATAAAGTGAGCCTCCATCTTTCCATCCGATTTGTTCCTTCTATTCTCTCGATTGTCCATACTTGTGGGCCAAGTTTTGCGTCGCTTCGTTGATTGAGAGAACTGTTACAGAGAAACAGAGAGAAGAGAGGGAGTGCAACTGACATTGAACAAAGATGTCCCATCCTCCCGTGGATGACTAACAACATTTTTCGCGTGGCTTTATACACCACAAACTGGTAGAAAGCCACAACACTGGTGGCAACTGTAAAATACCAGTGATAAGCAATTTGGAATTGGCAATCGTTCAAGGAAGCATGACTTGTCGCTTTGGTGGACATTGAATGATATCACTTCACTCAAAGCATTGTCTGTTGCATCGGGAAACAACTGCATTTGGAACGTTGTCATTCTTGGCATGAGCAGTCTCTCTGAGGACAAAATTAATAGACTCTCAAGCAGAGAAGACGGGGTGGAAAAAGGCAGTTTGTGTGGAGGGGAAAAACAGAACGACTCTGTGGTGGCGATGAGTACCAACCAGGAGACAATTTTTCTCCTGATGTACCTGGGCGAGACGTGGGGGTAGCGTTGAGGGCAAGCTGTGTATGGGGGAGTGGTCAGCTCACCTCATCGGGTACTGGGGGAGCCTAGACCAGCATCGTTCAGAAGGCTCACCTGTGCAGACTTTGTTTCCCTTGCTTTCTTTTGTGCGTTGAATGTCTGAGAGTGTTAAATTATTAAACTAATTCCTTCAAAGTCCCTAGAGGACAAAGCAACGGCAGACACACCCACCACTAGGGATGCGCCACAAGCTTCGAGAGAGAGAGAGAGAGAAAGAGAGAGAGACAGACAGAGAGAGAGAGAGAGAGAGAGAGAGAGAGAGAGAGAGAGAGAGAGAGAGAGAGAGAGAGAGAGACAGAGAGAGTGAGAGAGGGAGCAGTAGAAAATTGTTTAGCGCTGAATTGTCCAAAAACGTTGGAGATCCAATTTTCGGGATGGCTGCGCTTTGAGAGGGCGATTGCGGCAAGTGGTGCTAGCGAACTTGAAGGCGGCGGCGAAGCTGCAGTAATCGCGGCGAGATCACGGCCATCAGGCTCAAAGCCTCACCGTTCTCGACCGTTCGCTGCCGCCTTGCTCCCGCCCTCCAGCGCCAGATCGCCGCCAGATCAATCGCCACCATCACCATCGCAACTAGATCGCCTTGCCAATCGCTGACCTCCATCAAGATTGTCGTGCCGCTGCGATCGCTGCCTTCACTACCGTTCCTTATCGCCCTGCTGCTGCCAGATCGCTGCCAGATCGCCACCACATCGCGATTGCCCATTTAAATCGCGACCGCCCTGCTGAATTGCGATTGCCATCATCACCATCGCGAAGATTACCTTTCGATTGCCGCCAGATCGCGATCGCCCTGCTGAATCAAAAGTTTTCACTGCAATCATCGCCTTCACCATCGCAACCATCGCAACCACCCACTGTTGCCCCACCACTGAACTAGATATTCTACACTTTATCTCCACCTGTGACCTTACCATTCGACAGCGGCCCTTCCTTTCGAAGGATCAGGCTTACCTATTTGCTCTGCCTGTTGCACCCCTTGACAGACAAGCAGGCTGCCCACCTTCAGACTATATCTACGCACAGTAAATTTTCTTACACTTGTCGACCACCAGCTGCCACCACAGAATCCACCAACAAACCTGCCAACCAACTTGTCCTCCAACACTTGGCTCCTGGAACTACTGGAAAAAACTTTGATAAACTCAAGGACTCACTGCGTCATGCAATCACCTCTGCTTTATCCTCGTGTGGCTCCATAATGTCTAATCATTTTGCACACCACCAGCTTTCCGCCTCTGCACTTTTGACAGCCCTCCTCGCAATCCCCTCAGTTCATAACAATTATGGGCGCTGCTGTCACAATTCGACCACTGGAACCTTCTGCAGAAAACCAGCAGCAAATCAGTGACGAAAAACAACGTACAGATGTCCTTAATAACATTCGTCACTCTACAAGTACTGCTGGCCTCTATCATCTGCCCATTTTGTTTTGACAACCAGTGCATCGATGTTGCAAAAAACTAACCAATCAGTCATCTTCAACGGCTGTGCCCTCCCATTTCACCCACTCCAAAGGGAGGATTTCACTCCCTTCCCCTGCTGCCGTCATTGTGGAGACTCCAACCATACGTCCCAATCTTTCAAAAGTGACCACCCCTCTGGCTACCTCCTTAACCAAGCCACTTCAGCACAAAGTCAGCAGCCAGACAGCTCAGGCCCCTCCTGACACCACAACTTCCCCACCTGTCCCACCTGCCCCCCCTTCTGTCCCTCCTCCAGAGCTGCAGTCAATTTTGAAGGCCCTTGAAAACATCCAGCCTCAGCTCAATGCACAACAGATCTCCTTTCACACTGAGCTGAAAG
Source organism: Zopfochytrium polystomum (assembly GCA_025765615.1). Lineage (NCBI taxonomy): Eukaryota > Fungi > Chytridiomycota > Chytridiomycetes > Chytridiales > Chytridiaceae > Zopfochytrium > Zopfochytrium polystomum. The sequence goes on along the minus strand of JAIVFJ010000011.1, from coordinate 299,111 downwards.
AGCATCAGACTTCAGTGCGCACTGATATCCAAAAACTCACCACTCAGCTTGCCCAACTTGAGCCAATCCCCGCAGCATTGGCACACAGCCTAGCAAAGGTGGACCATGACATTCAGAGACTTTCAGCTGCTGCCGCCAACGTGGACACTTTGCTAAAGAACCATGATGGCGACATCCACAACTTAAATCAGCGAGTCACCACACTGGAGCCACTCACTGCACAATTGGACAGCTGCCTCACTGTGGTGGACACGACCACCCAGCTCCTCAGCTCCTGCCTCCGGATGATTGAAGAATGGTTGAAATACAATGACCCATTTGACGAAGACCTTGACGACCGTTCCTCTGCTGAACCTTCTTCTACTACTGTCCCAGCTCGATCAGCTGTCACCACATGCTCAACACTGCTCTTGCCCTGGCCAACGCCTCCAGTTCCTTTTCCACTCCTCCAAACAAAACTGCCCCAAAACCTGTCCCAAAAACTGCCTCAAAACCCAGGACCGCCGCCTCAACTTGCCCAATATCCTTATTCTTTTTTTGTTGATTCCTTTTGACACCTGCACCCAGACTTACCTCTTACACACACACTGCTGGCTCCTACTCCTCTTGTTTGGACAGCATTTGGCTCTCACCACCTGCTCTTGACCACGTCACTGAAACTAACATTTCTTCTCCACTTGAAGAGCCCCATCTCACTGACACTTCAGACCACCTCCCCTTCAACATAATCCTTGTTTCCTCCCCCTTCCACACTTTTCCCTTCTCCCCTCTGCGCTGGCAGGTCATCAAACCTTTGGAAGCTTCAGAAGAGCAACTGGACAATTTCACATTAGCTGTCTCACTTGAGCTTGCCCCCCTCTCAGCAGCCCTTGCAGCCTTGGACAGCATTCTTCTCTCCCCAGAGTTTGAGTTCCTCCGTTTTCCATCCCTACCCTTTCAATACCCCTCCCCAGAACATGCATCACTCCTCATCAGCCACCTTTACACACTCTCCACATCATTTCACGAGTTACTGCTTTGGCTTGGTAAAAAGTTCCTTCCTCACAAGGGAGCCACCTCAGCAGCACCAAAGATAGATTGCCGTGCCAAACCATTTCTCGTTGCACATTGGAAAGTAGAGAAACTGTGGGCACTTGCCAAAGACCCTGCGTATGATCTGGCTAACATCTTCCCTTCCATTCCTTTGACCCCATCTGAGTGGGGCGCAGATCTGTCTTACTCCTTCTTGTCCCACATCCACTATTAGTACTAAGCCTGCTTCTTGACACAACTGACTATCATGACGTTTTGCTCCCCGCTCTCAAACACCATCGCCAGGCCATCTACCATGCCCAACGCCAGGCAGCAGGAAAGCACAAAATGGAGGACATTGCCACAGCTCTCACACGTAGACATGACCTTTTCTCTTCTGGCAAGATAATTGTGTCTTCAACAACATCCTCAACCGCATGTGCAGCAACTCCAGCATCAACCACATTTGCTACACTACTGACAAAGGTCCCTCAATCACCCACGATCCTGACCTTGTCCCTGGCATCTGCCAACAACAGGTTGAACACTGGTTTCACCCTCGTACCCTCACTCCCTTCCCACCATCTTCTCCATTCTACTCTGAGATGGAACCCCTCCCCCCACATCCAGATCTTTTCTCCAAGGTTATGCTGCCCCCTTCTGCCAACGACATTGAAAACGCCCTCAAATCTCCTGCCTCAAATAAAGCCCCTGGCCCCTCCCAAATCTCCAGAGAGCTCCTCCTCGCAGCTGGCCCTAATGCTCTCACATTCTTCTCCTCCTCATCAGTCACTCTTTTCTCTTCCTTGACATCCTGGACCCTTGGGCATCTTCCTCCATCTTCCCAATACCCAAGAAAGCTGAGTGGGGTGGTGACATCACTAACCCCTGTCCAATCAGCCTCTGCAAACTTGCTGCCAAAGTTGTTCAGTCCATCTGTCTTACTTGCGTCTCTTCCATCCTCTCTTCTCAAATTGTACTCCTTGGTCACAAGTTCTCTGCCCTCCCTGGCTCTTCTCCTAACCCACCTCTACACCTTGTATGCTGCACCCTTGACCTTGCCATTCCACCAAGCAGCCCTTGTACCTTCTCCTCAACGACATTAAGAAAGCTTTTGACAGCACCCCTGTTCCTGGCCCCATTGCCTCCTGGGAACGTCTTCACCTCCCCTCTTCTTATGTTTGCATGTGCATCAATTCCCAACATCGTTTTCGCTCATCACAGCTTTTGGCCCATCCCCTTCCCTCCCCATTGGCACTATGAGTCAGCAAGGCGCCCTTGAGGGACCACTTGATTTGTGTATCTTTGGGACCCCCGTTCTTTGCGTTTTTGATCATTGGACCACCAGTTTCATTTTCTCAGTTCCCACCCCTTGTAACTTCCCTGTCCAATTCTTCAACCCCCCCAACCCTGTTTCTGTTACTGGCTTTGCCCTTGTCGACGACACCAACACCCTCTCCAGCACCTTGGAGGATCTTTAGCTCCAGGCTGACCTCCCCTTTGAGGAGCAGTGACATAACGACATCGAGTCTAACACCAAGAAGATCTTCTTCTCCGCTGTCAACACCCCATGATCAGCAGCAACCACCTTCAACTGGGACACCACTGTCCTTCCTGTTCACCCCCCAAACACCACCTTTTGACACCTTGGCAACTACTTCACAGCAGATAGTATGGGCTCAGCAGCACAGCAGCAAATCCTTTCCACCACTACCAATTTCCTTGACATTTTCAAACACAAAAAGATGGGTGACAAAATTGCTTCTTACCTCATCTGTAACGTCCTCCTCCCATGTGTCCGCTTTTGTGGAAAACTGCCATTCTCCCCTGTACTTTCCTCAATAACCTCACCATACTCTGTCGCAAAAATTTTATCATGATGCACCACCTCCAACTTGACCTCACCTCTTGTCAGGAACATGGCAGGACAGGACAAGGCAGACAAGGAACCGAGAGGAGTGATGATTGTATTGGAAACAATAATTCACTTGAGGGATGGGACAGGTCCCCCATCCCCCTTTTATACCTTTTGAGAGTCTTCCTTGTCAAGTCTCAAAGAAAGTTCCAGAAAGAGCAATTAGTAATACAATGATATCAATGATACCAACGACAACAAGACAAGTCAGGAAAGCAAAGAAGGTTCCAGAAGGTTCCACAAGGTTCCATGAAGGAATGTTGCAGAAGGTTCCAGAAGGTTCCATGAAGGAATGTTCTAGAAGGTTCCAGAGGTTTCCAGAGGGTGATTCATAACATCATCTCCCCCTTTTAGGCCTCTTCTGCAACTTGGTGGGGTACCTGGTCTTGAACTTGAGCAGAAGGTCTTGGCAGTGAGTGAGGTTCGACTCAGGTTCCCAGGTGTTGTCAGCATCTGAGTAACCTTTCCACTTGACAAGGAACTTGAGTGTCCTTCCAAACCACTTGGCATCCAAGATTTGCTCAACCTCAAATTCCTCTTCACCTTCTACCTCAACTGGAGGAGGAGGAGGAACAACTCTGCCTGGAATGGAATTGGCCACAAACTTCTCCAAAAGGCTGACATGGAAAACTGGGTGGATCTTCATGGATGCAGGGAGATCCAGCTTGAAGGTGACTGGATTGATTTTCTCCAAGATCTTGAAAGGTCCCAACTTGAGGTTGTCTAGCTTGGGACTTGGTCTTTTGGTCTGCAAGTTCTTCCTCATGCCTGGCCAGTAAAAGTCTCTGGAAGCAAGCTCATATGTCTTGTGCTCTCCTGGGTGTCCAGCTGTTGCTGCATCATGCCTTGTCTTGAGTATCTCAAGTTTTTCCTCTTCTTGGCTGATTTGAATCTTGTGAGGCTTGGGGTCCTTGGAAATAGCATGGGCCCACACACTGTCGGGAAGCAATGAAAGGTGTGTCTTGGATGGTGGGGTGAAACCATCTCCCCCTTCAGGTGCAAGGTCTGTCCTTCTGTGCTCATCAGCAGTGGGGCTTGAATTGTTGACTGGGAAGTGTGATTCTTGAATCTTTGACTGAGGGTTCTGTTCTTGGCAAAGACTGTGAGCTGTGGAGCTTGAATCTTGAATTTGGACTGTGAACTGTGGTACTTGAATCTTTGACTGTGGGTTCTGTGAACTACAGACTTGGCCATGACTGTGAGCTCTATGAGCTGTGCTGGAATCTTGACTATGAACTGTGAACTGTGAAACTTGAATCTTGGCTGGGATCTGTGAGCTGCAGGCTGATACTGGAGCTGTCATTTGTGGTTGACCTTGGATACTAGGCTGAGAACCTTGAATCAGGGACTTGAGAGCATGAGACTTGGAGGCTTGACTTGAGTTTTGGGTGACTGTTCCAATTGGTGGAGGTTGGACTTGACCAGTGACCCAATCAATGGCAGGGTTCTGGGCTTGCAGCCATGGTAATCCCAGGATGACAGAGAATGTGGGTGAGCCAAGATCCAATACTTCCAGGTTGACCATGGATGGTGGAAAGTCTTGGATGTGGAGGTTTAGCTTGGTTTCATGGCTGATTTCCTTGAACAGTGCATGATTGGCAAAGTGGACCTTGAGGGGTGTGGATTTCTTGATGGTGGGAATGGCACAAGACTTGGCAAGGGTGGCATCAATGATGTTGCAGGATGATCCAGAGTCGATAAGGGCCTTGGTTGTGATGGTTGACTTGGGTGAGAGTTGAATCTTGACATCCATGGTGAGTTGGTGGGGCTTGGAATCTGAGGTGTTTGTGGTGCTGGTGGTGGTGATGAAACAGGGGCAGCTTGGAGGGGGGTCCAGGGAATTGCCCCTCAGTGAGCCTGGACCTGGGAGTTTGGGTGCTTCTTCCTTGGGCAGTCCTTGACAGCGTGCTCCTTGGAGCCACAGTAGAAACACAGTCCCTGCTGGGCCTCCTTGTTTTCTCCTCTTGGCTCAGAGGACCCTTAGGAAGTGTCTCAACTGCATCCACTTGCATGGGTTCAGGAACTGTAAGAGCTTGAGGGACTGGGGTAAGCCTTGATGTAGTTCCTACTTGTCTTTGCTTCAGCCTCTTGGAGCAGAGTCTGTTGTCAATCTTGATGGCAAGGAGAATGTACTCTTCCAAGGTCTCAGGGATGTGCAGAGACTGGGAGAGCATGTCTTGGATAGACTCATGGAGACCATCATGGTACAGCTCCATCAGAGCTGCATCATTGTATCCAGAGTCTCTGGCTAGTTGCTTGAATTGGTTGGTGTTGGCCACACAAGATAGCTTTCCTTGCTTGATATGCTTGAGCTTGGATCTTGCTGTCCAAGATGCGTAGGGGTCACCAAAGGTAGCTTCCAGCCCCTCCCAGAGCTCTTGCAGGGTGGTGGGTGTGCTTGGGAGAGATCTGTACCATGATTGAGCTTGACCAGACAGGAGGGTGCTTGTGAAAAGAACCTTGACTTGCTCACTGGGAAATCTTGAAGGTTGGAGAAGGATGACATTCTCCACAGTGGCCATAAAGTTCCTAAGGTCTTTGGCCAGCCCAGTGAACTTGTCAGGGCTGGGAACCTTGGGCTCTCTTGCTTGGTTGGCTTGGGGCAGGGGAAGAGCTTGATGTTCTTGTTGGTGAAGTTGTTGTTGAAGCTGGTGCTGCTGGTGAAGGACTTGTTCTTGAAGTTGGTGTGTCTGTCTTGAAAGGGCTTGTAATTGGTCCATCAAGGCTTGGAAGGCAGTTGCATCAGGGAAGGTGTTCTTTGGGTCAGACACGATGGCAGAGAGTAGTAGGAGAGGGTGAAGTGAATTATGATGTCAGGAACATGGCAGGACAGGACAAGGCAGACAAGGAACTGAGAGGAGTGATGATTGTATTGGAAACAATAATTCACTTGAGGGATGGGACAGGTCCCCCATCCTCCTTTTATACCTTTTGAGAGTCTTCCTTGTCAAGACTCAAAGAAAGTTCCAGAAAGAGCAATTAGTAATACAATGATATCAATGATACCAACGACAACAAGACAAGTCAGGAAAGAAAAGAAGGTTCCAGAAGGTTCCACAAGGTTCCATGAAGGAATGTTCTAGAAGGTTCCAGAGGTTTCCAGAGGGTGATTCATAACACCTCTGGAACTAAAGTTTTTCACATCCCTTACCCTTCCTTGCCCCTGGCAAAAACACTTCACCAAGTCTCTCATTCCCCTTCTTTTTCACCAGCAAACATCCTTCCAATACTCTGGTCCACCCCTGTTTTCTGTTCGCGCTCACTCCATCAACTCACTAGTTCCCACTCTCTGTTCACACTCTGTCCTCTTCTTTGAACAACTTTTTGACGTGCGCCCTCACCAGTCCCTCCTACAAGGCAGCCCTCTTCCTGACCAACTTTGTGAAGTGTACCACATCATTAAGACCTTCATTCTCACTCTTCCCACCTTTGGCTCTCCAAACTTTTACCACAGCCCTCCTGACAGTCCTCTTTACAACCGCTTTTATCCATCTTCTTTCAATCCCCTTCGCCATCCCCCCTTACCTGTGGCAGTTTTTTCTGTCTGATTACCCCATCACAAGTGGAATTCTTCTGCATTGTTGACTGGACTCACTGAAACTCTTTCCTCCTCTGTTCCTCCTGCACCTCATGGTCACTCTCCTCCTCAAGCCCTGTTGGTTTTGGGTCTTTTGGTGTAAGCAGTGTGCAGGAGCTTTGACCTGATACTGCTCTGCAAGGATGGCTTGCAGCATTTTGCAAGTGATGGTCCTTGTAACAGTTTTGTATAAAGACAAACACAAGACTGACAGAAGCCAAGATCAACCTCCCACCACCACCACCTTCAGTTGTGTACACCACAGCAGCCCAATCCATCAATCAGCCAACATAGCAAATTCTTTCAGATCCAAAAGAAATGATATATATATATATATATATATATATATATATATATATATATGTATCAGTTAAAGATTTTGCCAAGTCAACAGGCTGTTGCCTATCTATCAATCAATGACTGTCTCTTTGTATAAACCAAAGTCAACGGGCTGTTTGTATTTTCTCCCTCTGGGTTCTGTGAGTACTTCAGAGCCAGTGCCCACATATCTGTTGCAGTCAACAGACTGTCAGGCTTCCTGTTGCAGTCAATGGGTTGCTGCATGAGCGGCCAAAGGCTGTGAGGGCAGCACTCAGTTTGTCTGAGGTTCTGGGTTTGCCAGTGTGGCTGTGCTGCAAGACTGCGACTTTTCTCTCTTTCTGTCCTTCTTTGTCTGTCAGTGTGTCAGTGGCTTGGGGCTAACACCCTGAGCTTGATGGACACTCGCCACTTGGCACACACAATATTCATTATGGCATGCCACTCTCCTTTTAATCCAGTGACAGATTGCCTGTGTGTGGGACTACCAATATCCATGCAAGGCTTTGTCTTTAATCATTTTTTCTCTTCTTCGGTTTTTTTTTTTTTTCCGCAAGTTGACATTCCGTCCATCAATCAGCTTGCAACAACCATTGTGTGCAACACACATCTTCTATCCTGGACCATTTCTCCATCAAGCACAGCATCAAACAACTCCTAGAGTCACTATTTGTCACCACCACAATGTTAAGCAATTCCTCCCAATTTTTCCAGCTACTGGTTTTCTCCACTTGACTCCTACTGTCAATTATCCAACTCTCATCCTGATGGTGCTCCCTCCTCTTGTACTCGCCAGCAACTGCGCCAGGCTTCCAGGGGGAGGACAGCTGCCATCATCATCAACAGGCACCTCAGATCAAACTCCAACTCTTCCCCAAGATATGGAAGACAACAATGACGATGACGACTATGGTTGGAACCTGACAAATTTGCTGTCGTCTTGGGCGAAGATGAAGACGAACCTGAAGAGAGCCTAGCTCCAACGGCAGATTGCATAGCAGCATCCATCAACACTGAACCGGAACCTGTCATTGAATCACCACTTCCACCATCTGTCATTGTCAACATCAAAGATGCACCAACTGGACTTCGCAAACCACTTGCAAATCGAACAATCACTTGCCATCTCTTGTGACTCTACCTTGCATCAGCCAAACCAGAACCACACTTCCCAAACCGCTTCCCTAAAGAACCAATCCACCAATCACAACTCCCACCAGTGCCACGTTCCCACAAGGAAGCCCACGCATCAGACTATAACGAAGAATGGACCGCATCTGAGCTTGAGGAGCTTCACTCACTCATGGACAAGCACAAGGTCTGGGAATGGGCAGTTCTTCCCAATGGCGAATGCGCAATGTTCTGCAAATAGGTTTATGCCTCAAGCTCGACCCCTTTGGCTGGCTGAAGTGATGGAAAGCCCGCCTTGTTGCATGTGGAAACACCCAATGCAAAGGCATCGACTACACAGACACCTTTTCTCCTGTCGTACGGATCCAGGCCATCTGAATGCTCATTGCAATCAGCCTTGCTTTTGACCTCAAGTACCACAGCATGGATGTCAACACAGCCTACCTGTACGCTTTTCTCAAAGAAGTCATCTACATGCATCCACCAAAAGGCCACGAGCAATTCACTCCAGATGGAATAAAACTAATCTGCAAACTCCTCAAGAGCCAGACTCCATCAATCTGGACGAAACTGGTTCCTCACCCTTCGCAAGTTCATTGTCAAGAAACTCAGCTTCAATCAATCTCTTGCTGAGCCCTGCCTCTTCTTTCAAGTAGACCCTCAGCAGCAAACGTCTGAAATCATCTTTGTCTTTGTCGATGACAAATATGTCATGTCCAACACCCCAGCTCTTGTTGCAAAAATTAAGGATGCTTTTCGCGCTGAGTACAACATGTCTCAGGGAAACCACTGTCAGCCAAGTGATTTGCATCCACCTCTAGCGCAACGCTGAAGGCATTTGGATGGGCCTAACAAATACACCAGGACAATTCTCACTGAAGAGAAAATGTGGGATGGCCTGGATATTGCATCAACTCCAATGTCTATCACCTTTATGCATGACAAAATGTCAATCGAACTCAGCGAGAGCAACTCAAGCTGGTATCAATCCACACTCATGAAAATTCAATATCTCGCAACACAAACTCGACCAGATATCGCATTTGCAACAAATGTGCTCTCCCAGTTCCAACTGAAGCCACACCAGTGCCATCGCAATGCACTCTGCCACCTGCTTCGTTACCTCTGAGGCACCTGGGACTACAGATTATTCTACAGGCAAAGCCACAAGCCACTATGGCTCTTCACAAACGGCACCCTTGAACCAGCTGCATACGCTGACGCATCCTATGGGGGCGAACCTGGAGACTGCACATCGCGCACTGGATATGTTTTTTTCCTCATGGGCGCTGCCGTCTCTTGGGTCTCACACAAACAACATCAAGTATCGCTATCCTCCACGGAAGCAGAATCTACTCACTTTCTGAAGCCTTCCAAGAAGCACAATGGCTCTTTGCCGTATTATCAGAGTTGCAACACAGCAGCCACTACCAATCCTCAAAGACAATCAATCTGCAATCGCACTAGTGCTCAACCCTCTCACACATGCCCGCACAAAACACATTGACATATGTGCTCATTTTCTCCGACAAGGCATAGCCACTGGAGAGATCACTGTACGCTACATACCAACCAGTGACCAGATCGCAGACATTCTCACAAAACCACTCTTGACATCTCAGCACCAGCGACTGACCTCACTACTTGGCCTCCAACCCTGCTCCAACCTCTCGAACACCCTTTTGGTCAAAGCCTCAGACGCTTACGCATGCTTTGCATAATGGGTGCTACACCCATGGACATCGTGCAGGGGGGTGTTAGGCAGAACTGACTGGTTAGCAGCACGAGGCACAAGACGGACCCGAACCTATTGTGACTGTCAGTTATCGTTCTCACGATGCCCATGGGAGAGTGAGCCGCTGCCAATGCAGACCTGGGCGCTGGCTTGCGCTGTTGACAAATACTCCAAGTATTAAGTGGAACAGAAACCTGGTGTGAACAGTTTCCTCCTCCTCTGCTCAAGCAGACAATATGGAGAGGTTTTTACCCTGTGCTGGTCACCCCTGCCCAGCAACTATTATAGCATGCATATCATCATTATGTATCAATTATTCATAACGGAGTTTTTCTTTATCTCTCCAAGTTTGTGGCTGATTCTTTGTCTCAATTAAACAAACCAGCTTTCCCTGTCCCAACTCCTTTCAACAGCTTCAGCAAATGGAGACAAATTTTTCTTCTCTGCGGCCTGTCTCTTCCCCTTTCAACAGCAAATGGAGGCAAAAACAAGCCATTCTCTCTGATCAAGCCCTTTCCAACAGACAGCAAGTAGAGTAATATTTCTTTTCCTTTTTTTATATTCTTTTATCGAATATATGAACCCCAACATCCGTTGCACCCCTCCTGTTCAATGGTCCAGTAACTCTCTCCTCTCACTCTCTCTCAGTCTTCCTATCTGGTCTTGCTCTCTCCTCCCGTGCCTGCCAACCCATGGTCTTGCCTTGCATGCGTCTTCACAGAATCTTTGTTCGCTGAATCATTTTGTACTTAGGGTTAGTCCTTGCGATCACCTGTCACACAGCAGCTGACATGCCAGTGTGGACAGTGCTCTATAGCATTGAGATCAAACTCCTACAGAAAAAGTTGACTTTCGAGCTCGAAATCAAGGGAAATCATCGCAACTATGCAATTGAGGTTACAGGGGGTGGCTGTTTATTTTCTGTCTTTTCCGTTTTGCTCCTTTCACCCATGCCTTGTGGCACAAAAGCAACCAGCAGCAGCGACGACGATGACACCAACGCTGACACCCACGCTGACACCCTCGCCAGCGACTCATCTGATAGTTTGAGCGACAGGGTTGATGAGGCCTTCATCAGGAAACTTGCGAAGAAGTTCTCAAAGAAGAAGCAGAACCTCAAGGAGAAGAAGAAAGTTTGCAATGCATGTTGAATGGGCTGCACTTGCACACGTTCTCATGGATCCTCTGTCAGGCTCCACAAACAGCTTTGCAATCAAAGTCGCGTTCATCAAAGACTGTCCGTGCAAAGTGGACTGATGAAATGGAGAGTGCTCTCGTTGATGCTGTGCATAGCACTCCTGATTGTGGGACTGACAATAATCTCAAGACGCAGTCGTGGAACGAGATCTTGAGGAATCTTCAGGCATCAGATCACCCAGATTTAACAGAGAAGTTTGATGATACTGCAACCGACTCTGAAGCCCTACGCAATAAATGGAATGCAGTAAGATATTTCTCGTGAGGTTGTATCTGACGTCAATTTAACCATCTGTTCAGCTTGTGGCAGACTATAGGGCTCTAAAACCCTTCCGAGGATCAGAAGGCGGAAGTGGCTGGTCTTGGTGTGAGAAAACTCACATGCTGATTCAAAACGACAAAGGAATTTGGGCTGAAGTTATTGAGGTATGCCGGCGGTTTCTTGTTCCCAGTAATAACTAAATTCACATCTCAAAGAAGAAACTGTTGAAGCCCAAATTCCAGAAACAGGGCTTCCCACATTACGACAAGATCGCAGAAGTGGTGGATGGTAATACGTTCTTCACTGTTTTAATCAAGCTAACGAATATTTCTGCCTGAAGGGAAGTACGCAACTGGGAATGCTGCATTGTATCTTGGATTACACAAACTGCCTGAAAGCGGAAACCACTTCTACAGCGAGTACTCCCACCTGTTGAGACTGCCTACCATATTGTTAACGAGGAGGAGTGCAGTAGAGTTGTGCAACTTGCAATGCAGGCGTTTGGAAAGGACAAAAGCCTTGCCTCTGCGTACATCAAAACGGAGGTAGATAAACGGCGCCGATTGTTGTACAACTATGGCTATGACCTTCATCCGCCTATTGAGCAGGAAAATTTTCATCAAGCCGAGCCTGCTTATGAAAACCATTCTGAAGCCAAGCGTGCTTCAGAGGACACTAACACATCAGGCCTTGAGGATGGTATTCCTCGAAGGCTGTGACCACTAAAAAAAAAAAAAAAAAGAAAAAAAAAATAACCACATATTTATCTTATCATTATTGTTGTTTTTATTGCTTATTGCGCACACCCCTTTCCTGCTTTGTACATCACGCACTACCCTTCAACCTGATGCTTGTTATTATTTTCGCTCACCCCCCTTTCCTGTCTGTCAAACCACTGGGGCAAAACCCTTTCCAAGCGCTATATGCCTCCCACATCACTGTCGCAATTTCATCTCGATGTCTAGCGATGTCTAGCCTTTCGTTGCCAACCCCATGTCAATCATTCTGAAGGGGTGCTCTGTTGCCAGCATCCTCCATGGCAGGAGTGCGTGCAAGAACCTCATGAAACATATTAAAAGTGTGTCCTCTTCGATGTTGACTCTTTGGCTGTTGTGCATCCAGATGAAGCTATGCAAAGCCGCAAGTGCTCGAAAAAGAGGAACGGTTGTTGACTCAAAGTCAAATCCTCTGGGAGACAGCAATATAGGAAATCGACCCTTGAATATTCCAAGGATTTTTTCGACGACATTGCGAATCTGCGTGTGCCAAAGATTGTACAGCTCTTCCTTGTTCTCTGGTCTTATACGTTAGATAAGACTGTATACATGGTATTAATTGATATCGCCCAACATACCTACAACCAGCCCTGCCCCATTCTTTCAGATGGTAACGAACCTTCCAGAATGGAACAAGGCAATACAGGCAGAGAGGAAATCCAGCGTCCGCTAGGTAGAACTTTCCGTGGATTGTCAGCAGATCCCCCAACTCTAAGGCTGCTGCAAAGACGCAGCTATCAACCGCACTGCCCTCCCAGCCAGGTTATATCATCTGAAACATAGTATTGTCCAATGTGCTTGACACAAGAACATTTGTTGACAGTTGGCCTTTTCGGTTGCGGAATGGTCCTTGGTTCGCAATGGGTACATGGACTGGAAAGTGTGATCCGTCTATAGCGCCACTGCAGTTTTCGAAGAACGGAAAGAATTGTGGGTTTTTGCGGAGACGATCGGGAAAACAGGTCCTGACAGAGGGAGGAGTAATCACACCTTCATCCATTGAAAACAGGACCAGGGCATCCAACACCTCATGAAACACATGCGAGATCGTATCTCCTGAAAGCTGGAATCAGTCCTCTGTCATGCGGTAAGACCTTCCTGCTGAAAGTGCAAGAAAGATAAAGAGCTTCTCCTCAGAAGAGATCCTCGTAGATCGCAATCCCTTCGCCAAAAGCAGCCCCACAAGCTCGATGAAGTGTGCTTTTTGCATCCTGAAAAGCTGCAGATGCAACTGAGGGTTTGCACTTTAAGAACTTCAGCTGTGTAGACTTGTCCAGGTAGTAAAGAGGATCGCATAGGAAGCGGGGATCGAGCTGGTGTCCATACATGCCGTTGGTGGACGTACACTGCAGCGCAAGCCAGCAATAGGATGCCGCCACAGAGCAACGCGCGATGACGTCTGGTTGCTGACAGAGCTGGCGCGTTGTCAGAGCCCATTCAATTTTTTGTTGTCTTTTTCGTTGCTTGTTGAAGAACAACGGTGGTGCCGTCCGCACCCGTTTCTTTCCTGCAATAACAACGCTCCAACCAATCAAACGTTTCTTCCAAAAAATAAACGGCCTCCCGAACGACCTCTAACAGAGTTTTTTCTCTTTCTCTCCCAGTTTGGGAAAAGGACCACCCACAAACACACATCTCCACTTCATTCGCTCCTTCCACTCACTCACTGAGAGTAGACTGTTTACACTTAATCAATCTTGGAAGAGTGGCAATGTTGATTGGGTCTTGCGGGACAAGCGCTGGACATTAGGTGGTCTGAATGTGGTCGTGCTGCCGGTGGGAGTAACCTGTCCAGAGCTGTCCTGCTACGCCCAATCCATATTCCCACTTTTCAAGATTGATTCAGAACGGTATGTCAATGCTTAAGGTGTGCACAAATTCACGGTTGAAATCTCAAGATGCTGGGAAAAAGGAGTGCCCAAATTACCCCAAGATGCACTTCAATTGTCTCGCTGTTTGACAAAACAGCGGCGCTAAGGAAAGAGTCAGCAGCTAAGCGAACCTGCAGTCGGTTTGGAAAGAGAGGGTTGATATGAGGCATTGAGCAAATCGATTTAAAACAGCGAGAGGTACGGTCCCACACCTAAGCTTCTCGTGCGAAGGATTCCATCAAACAATGAACGGCATTTGGAGTCGGCTGACCGCTTACAAATACAAACTCCTTAATTAACCACAAAAAGGGGAAACAAAAGTCAGCGGTTTGTTGGATTTACGAAGCAGGTTGGTGATGGCGACCAACGAGCTGGTCGAGGTCGTGGCGGCTGGGCTGCTGGTGATTATGGCACCCACTGTGCCGGTGACAGCAGCAGAGCGTCTCCCGCAAAGGCTTTTACTCCGAAGCAAAGACTAGACCTCGAGTGACATCGGCTTCCGTCATCGAAGCAATCGGCCTCTGCTCTCCGTCCACCGGCCGTGGACACAGGTGAGTCAGGTGAGTGCTTGTGGTGGAGCTGTGTTGCAAGCACGGAACACCACAGGATGGCCATTCGGCCGGCAACCAAGACAAGTAAAGACTCGGTCGCGCGGAGAGGGTCCTCAGCATTCAGTACCGCAACCGTAGTGTATCAGAGAGTCTCCCAGCTGCACAATCGCCCATGGGCTCGGTGTCAGTGACACTCGAGCTCAAAAACCTGAGAAAGCAGCTTCCGGCTTATGGCTCACTGTAATCCAGCAATTTACGCTGGATTACTCTTTGGGGTCCGATCACAACACGTTCCGCATCATACTTTGCAGTCCCCTTCATGTTGATGGCTATCTGGGTACCACACGTCGGTTTCCGATCTGTTGTGCGTTGGATTGCATGCAAGTTTGGACACCAACTGGCATTGGCTCTCCGCTACCCACACACAAACCCCATCTCTTTGTTTGATTTATCGAAGAAAGGGAAAAAATAGGTAGAGGCCACGAAGAACTGGTCGAGGACGAGGCCCCGCGGCCGTGGGCGCGGCCGTGGGTCGCGACAGGGGCTTGGGAGTGGTTTCACACAGTGTCTCCTCAGGGGCGACCTGTTGTGGGGCCTTCGAGCAGGGCCACCATGGGTTCCAGTGTTGGAAGATTGATAGTGTTGCAGTTATAGCAAGTTTTTGAGCCCTGTATCTATTTCTCCGTCGCTCCCTCGGTTGGCTCTTTTTCGCCGACGGCATCGCAGGCGGCTCTGCTTTTCGAGGTAGCGGCGCAGTTGCAGTGATCGTTCCTTACTGCTGGTCCTTGGCTTTAAAGTGAGGTTTGAGAAAAACATCAATTGATTCTTTTTTGGGGTTGAGGTGAGCGATGTCATGGGCCGCGAGGGTATCGCCACCGCCTTCCCGACCTGAATCTTCACCCTCCACTTCGAGAAGATCCCTGCGATCGGCCCTCTCTCCTTTCACCCTCTTGAATTGCAAGGAGCTTCCCCAGAACCACTTGCAAATCGCAACCGTTTGATGCACTGGGGTCCACGGGACGCCTTTTGCTTGGGTTTGCAATCACTGCGATCTTTTGACTCCCAGCGTCAAACACAGCTTCGATTTCGCCAAACCTCTCGTCCTCTGGCTTTTTCTTTGTCAATCTACCTCTCTAGGCTGATGGAATCTGACCGATCTGTGATTCTGCCTTCGCGTTCTTGCTAACAAGCTTCCCTGCGGAGCGAAATAGGATCACGCGCCCGACATGAAGTGCAAGATCGTGGCGGAAGCCTTATACGACTACGATGCTCAAACCGACGAAGATCTTACTTTCAAAGATGGAGCTGTTCTGCTCGTTATTGACGACTCTGATGAAGACTGGTGGACGTGCAAAGAGCGCGTGAACGATGCGTTTTCGGATGGGAAGGAAGGTCTTGCACCTGCCGCTTACATTCAGGAGGTAGAACCGGTGGACCTTGATGGCAGACTCATTTAATCGCTCTGCCCAGCTCGACCCGAAAGTTGTCGCAACCGCTCTTTATGATTACACAGCCCGAACAGACGAAGAAGTGACAATGATGCAAGGTGCAAAAGTTCTGGTATACGAAAACGAGGATCCAGAATGGTGGTTTGTTCGGATCGATAACGAAGCAGGCCTTGTGCCTGCATCGTATTTAACCACGGTGAGTCCATAACCTCATTTTCAAGCGGGCTAACGCCCGCCCTATTGGAACCAGGAAAACAGTAGTGATGTTCCTGCTGCGCCTGCGGAGGCTGCACCACCTGTGGAGGTCGCAATCGCCCAAAAAAAAAGTCTTATTCTGACGCTCGACAAGTTTGGCGGCCCCGCCCCAAAGACTACTAAGGGTTTGACACCGGTGCGACCGCCGGACACTTTAAAGCTGATAAAAGTGATGGTGAGTGAACCCACTCTCTGAAAGATTCTCCTGAACTCGATTGTGCACAGGAAGTAGATAAAAAGAAAAAGAAAAACAGCAAGTTAGTGTACATCGGTGTGGACGACGAGTACATGATTTACATCTGCGACGAGTACGAGGCAAGTTTCACGGGTTTTACCGGTGCTTCGCTAACCAGACCGTTGCCCAGAATGTTCAAGAAAAGAGAGAGTTCAAGGAGCTCACAAAATTCTCGGAGAAAAAAGGAAAGAAAGTAACTATGGAATTTGGGTCTGACACGAGAGAATACGAAGGAGAAAAGGACGATCTTGAGCGACTTCATAAGCGGTTGGAAGAGATCAGCATCAGAGTACGTAGTTGTAAATTCAATCCAAGATCGTCTAAGTTATTTCTGTCCAGAGCAAAGTTTCTGGACCAATAATCACGGGGCCTCTGCCCAACATTGGTCCGCCACCGGGTTCCTTGACTGGCGTTCCTACTGCTCCTGCCACCACTCCGTTCACTCCTCCGGCGTTGGTTCCGCCTGTTGTCCCGGCGCCACCGGTTACTCAATCGCCAGCTGCAGCCTCCTCTAGGATTGTAGTGGCCTTGTATGATTATCTGGCGACAAACGAGGAGGAGCTCACAATCTCCGAGGGAGATACTCTTGTCCTCCTGGATGACTCAGATTCAGAATGGTGGAAAGTCCGATTTGTCAAAAAAGGCGGTGCCGAAGGCCTTGTCCCAGCGCTTTACGTTGAACTGAAGCAGCCGGGAGCGCCTTCGCGCGATGATGGTGAGGAGGAACGTCAGCGTTTGGAAGAGGAAAGGAGAGATCGCGAACGAATGGAACGCGAGCGGGCTGAAGCGGACAGACGCGCGCGAGAAGCAGCTGCTCGAGAGGAAAGGCGCATTGCTGCGATGGAAGCTGAGAAGCAGCGGTACGCGGAAGAAAGTCGAAAAGCCGCCCTTGCCGCTGTCGCAGCAAAACCTGAACTTCCTACCCGACCGCCCGCGACCCAGACGGCTCCTCCATCTGCACCTGTACCAAGAGCCGTCCCCGAAACCACCGCAAAGCAGCCGACGTCTGGAAATTCGATACCCACAGCAATCCCTCGAATTCCTAGTAAGTGGTGCTTTTGTGTCAGGCGCTGCATCTTGACCTTTGGAGAAGCAGCCCGCCCAAATTCACAGGCAGGTGGACGACCCAAATCAGGAACTGAGGCAAAGATCGTGGAAAGTACGTTTGGGCAGTTTTTTCTTTTTTTTTTCTTTTTTTTTTCCTTTTTTTTTCTTTTTTTTTTTGTTGATGGGAACAACTGCTAGAGCCGAACGAAGCGAACCTTCGATCTTGGAATGACCGATCCGGAAACTACCAAGTCCAAGCCGAGTTCTTGTCTGTGGTTGAGGGAAAAGTGCATTTGCACAAGGTCAATGGCGTGAAGATTCAAGTTCCTCTTGAAAAGCTTTGTGCGGCTGATTTGGATTTCATTCGGAGTATTCCGGGTTATGAAAATATTTCGTCACCTAAGGGTAACGGTTCAGCCCCAGTGAAGCCAAAGTTCGATGCAGCTGCCACTGCTGCCACTCTCTCTGCCCGCCTTGCAGCTACCGCTCCGCCGCCAGCAACAGTTATCTATAACGGGTTCAACTGGCGAGACTGGCTCATGAAAGCGGGGGTCTCCTCCACTGACGCTACTACCTATGCTCAGGCCTTTGTCAACGAAAAAAATGGATAGAAGCATTCTGGGGGATATCGACCGAGAAACGTTGAAAGCGCTTAACATAAGCGAAGGTGATATCATCAGAATCCGAAAATATGCAGGAAATACAGTAGGTGGATCACCCGCTTTCGGTAATGTGGACAAAGAGAAGCAAGCTTTGTTCCAATCTCGGGCGCCGGCGAGCTTTGGGCGGGTGAGGTTTTGGGACGGTAAATCTGTTAAGTGATGCTCTAATGATGGAACGCAGGATAATTCAAACCTGACACCAGAAGAACAATTGAGGCTTGATGAACAGTACGCTCGAGAGCTGCAGCAGCAAGAACTGCAGGGCAGTGCAGGTGCTACTTCGGCGCTCTTGAAAGGTGGAAGTCGCAGACGTGAGTTCGAAGTTCCTGCACGATGTTCACTAACCGTGAAACCAACCAGAGGGGAAACAGACAAACAACATAACGCCTCAGTCGATTTTGGCGATGAAGGATGCACTTTCAGGCAGCCCTACATCCTCCCCTTTGATGCCTCGTTCGAGCTCGGCGTCCTCTGTTCCCAGAGCTCAAACCAATGCTAAACCCAGCAGCGATCCATGGTCTATTCCGACAGAAAGTCGCACTGCAGCGGCCCCTGCAACGTCAAGTACATCATCCCACGAAGCCGAGCTTAAAAAACAGCAACTACTTCAGCAGCAGAAGGCGCAAGTGGCAATGACTGCCCAGTACCAGAGCTTACAGGCGGAACGGCAATCCCTCACAGCGGCGAAAGAAGCCGCCGAGAAAGAAAAAGCAGCTGCTCTTGCTGCTCGCCGCCAGGTGGAGCAGGAGGCGGCGCAGCTTCAAGCAAAGCTTCAAGCGCAAAAGTTGGCCGCTGAGCAAGAAGTAGCGAGGCGTCAGGCGGAGCTCGAGCGGCAGCGGAAACAATTTGAACTTCAAAAGCAGGAAGCTGAGAAAGCATCTGCTTTGAAGGCGATGAAAGGCGAAACTGCACGACTTGAAGCTCAGCTGGCCGAGCAGAAACGATTAGCGGCTCTTCGGCCCATGCAGGCACCGTTAATTCCCACTCCGTCAACGAAACCAAGCTCCAGTTTCGTCCCTGTCAGCTCTGCAGGAAATGCTGCGCTGGGTTCAATGATTACACCATCAATGGGCACGGTTGGTGCTGGGGCCCTAGTTCCATCTTCCGGAATAGGTTCCGGAGGGCTTAGTTCTGGAATCGGGGCTGGTGCACTGGTTCCAGCAGGGTTCGCGCACAGTGGACTCCTACAACAGCCACAGCAGCCAACTGCCATTGACCCCAACGACAAGTACTCAGTCTTTAAAACGGTCAACCCTTCAGCGCCATCAGTCTTCACTGGCGCACCCCCTTCTGTGCTTGGTTCGTCTACCCCCGTTAGCAATCTTGGCTTGTTTAGCGCAAATCCTGCACCATTTGGCAACCCAGCCCTGGGCCTTGCAAATGGTTCCCCTGGCCTTGTTGGACTGCCCCACTCTGGAAGTGCTATGCCAGGAAGTATGGGAGTTCAGCCAGGCGGCGCAGGTGCGTTCGGAGCGAACCCTCTCGCTGGATTGTCCGGACTCGCGACGCCTTCGCCAGCAGCTTTTGGTTCAGTTTTCCCTGCAGGAGGAATTGGGGGCATAGGCTCTCTTGGTGTTGGTGGTTTGAACTCAGCCTTCACCCCAGGACTTAACACCGGACTCAGTACAGGATTGAATCCCGGTATGGGAACGGGGCTGGGTGGAGGACTTGGTTCAAGCTTGAGCGGCCCAGGAACTCCGTCCACCGCATTCGGAGGACTGAGCGTGAATCCTGTTATGGGGAGCGGTTTGATGGGACCAACAGCAGCACCTTTTGGGGGCCTTGGTGGTGGTTTGGGCAACGTGAACCAACCCACTGGTTTCCCTAACTCACCCTCAGGGCTGTCTACAATGGCAGGCATGCAAAGTCTTCAACCAGGCCTTGGAACCCCGCAAAGCGCAACCCTTTTTCCGGGGCAGCCTCTCCAAAGCCAGTTTGGTGGAAGGAACGGTTTCTAATCACCTGTGTTGTATTGGTTGGTCGCACTTTGGTTGTAGCTGCGCAGGTTTGTGGACTCTCGAACACCGATCCACTGCGGTGTGCGGTCATATTACCTCCTTATCTTTTTCTGATTCCTGCTATCTTTGTGTGTTTTTTCCTCTCTGTCGCTGGTATGTGGTGGTGGGTACTCGCTTTCCTGCAGGAACGCATCCGTTAACTCATAACAAGTTTTTGTTTCTCCCTTCCGCGCGAGCTCTGGGGGCGATCTCTGTTCTGTTAGGGGTTGGAGTTGGGTTGGAGGGTTTATCTCCCGACTCTTTCTCATCTTTCCCTCGTTTCCTTTCTTCTTTTTTTTTTTTTTTTTTTTTTGTGAGTTTCCTTTTTTTGTGTGAACGAACCTCTTTCCTTTGTTTTTTTTTTTTGTTTGCCCTCCGCTGTTCTCCCCTCCTCCCCCTTCCCCTCCTTCCACTCCCCTTTTCATCCCTCTGTCCATCCTTGCCCAAACAAAACTTGCTGCGCTGTGCCGATATTATTGCCTTGCTCTCTTTTCTCCAGAAGTGGTCTGCTCGCTCGCGTATGCTTGCTTGCTTGCTTGCAAGGTGACTACCGACTCTTCCACGCGCGGGATGGCGCGAACAACAGAACAACAACACAATACGCGTTACGCGTTAGAAGAAAGCGCAAAGTTGTTGCATTTGCAGGTCCTGAGTGCAAAGGTGCTTTAAAAAAAAAATATCGAAATTCTTGAATGCTAACAAATATTTGTCCCCTCCCGACCTTTCTTCCCACTATTTCTCCCTCATGGCCGTCACGAGCAACGACAACTCATTGTCCTCCGCCACGCGGCTTGCCGCCTCCGACATCGGCTCTCCCGAAACGCCAACGAAACCAGGATCAGAGCCGCTGGAGAGCGCAACTGACCACGAAGGGGTGGCCACAGCAGGCGAGGTTACAACCGAAGAATTGTCCAATGCCTCGCTATCACACCACCTCGCGAAGGTGGCAGCGCGGATCGATGCTGCCAGTGGGTCGGCCGCCGTCTTGCCAAAATCGCTGTCCCTTCCAGACCTGGTGAACGGAGATGAATCAAACGCAGAGGAACACAGCAGACGCCAGTCTGCCGTGGCTGGAAACCACAGGGGAGCGGTAACTGCTCATCTTCCTTTGCTTTAAGTGTGTTGGAGAATGTGTTTGCGTCAACTTTGGAGGGTTAAAAATGGTACCGCAACTCTGCAGAGATCAAAAAACATAGTTGGCTCAGTCCTCAAGGTGCAGACCGAAGAGGCGAAAAGGCGAGGTTCAGTGCCTCGAAGAAACCTTCCGAGTAATGAACGGCTGCCAGCATCAAGCGACACCACACAGCAAGGTAGAAAACAGCCTGGGTGATCGAAAAATTGGGCTCTAATACTTGTTCTCAAGCAACACAGTCAGAGTCCGGGAGCATCGTCTCCACCCTGAGCCGTCGAAAGACATCGAAGCAAAGCTCAAGGCGTTCATCCATAGTATTTGATGGATTTAACCCGAATGAGCCGAAGCCACCGACCGTGCCAGCTCTACCACCTCTGACGATACGAACAAACCCTTCTGCCAACAGGACGGGTGGGACCGGTCGATGGGCTGTTGGCCACCCAAATCAAACAGCAGTCTCGGCGATCGCCCGCTCTTCGGTTGGGAGCGGGGCACATCCTCACCGTTCGGCCTCCTTGCGCGTCAGCATTTCCCGACGTCCAGACGGGTCTGCAGAGCCGCCGGGCGCCGCAGCCGTCGACGTGAATGCGCCGCATTCGCGCCGGACCTCGAGCTTTTTAGGCGCCGCTCCAGACGCAGCGCTACCCGGCGCGGTGGAGGGGATGTTCATTCA
This sequence comes from Zopfochytrium polystomum, assembly GCA_025765615.1. Taxonomy (NCBI): domain Eukaryota; kingdom Fungi; phylum Chytridiomycota; class Chytridiomycetes; order Chytridiales; family Chytridiaceae; genus Zopfochytrium; species Zopfochytrium polystomum. The sequence goes on along the minus strand of JAIVFJ010000011.1, from coordinate 277,318 downwards.
GGATCCGGCCGCCCAAGCCGGCGCGCTGCCCAAGCCTGACCCCCCAGTGTTCCGAAAGAGGGCTTCCAGCGTCTGGAGTCAGTCCCACGTGGCGTCGCCGACGCCGGCAACAGACGCAGGCTCGTTGCGAAGTAGAGCCCGAAGCGTCAGAGAGGTTCTTGTGGGCACGCCTGTTAAGGAGGGGCACGTAAATTACATGCTCATGTACGACATGCTCACGGGAATTAGAGTATCTGTAAGGTTTTATACGCTTTCTTCCTAAGCTGAAGAATGGGCAAGGTTTCACGTTGCAATGCTCGGCAAGTGCGGGAGCTAGAGGATGCTGACTTCGAAGCGGCCCACAAACTTGCTTTCGACATGTAAGGGAAAAAGCTCTTTCTTTGCTCAAGTGATCAGACACCATGCAGAACTGGAAATGAGCTTACCCCGAGCTCGAGATACGATTTCAAGTTCAAAGACTACGCACCTTTCGTTTTCCGCAAAATTCGGGAGTCCTTTCGCGTTGATACCGAGGAGTACCTGGTAAACGAGTTCCAACACTTGAAGGACGGCGATAATCTCGTCTAACTTCCTTGCAGACGTCATTAACTGGCAAGTACATGCTTTCAGAGCTCGGCAGCCCTGGAAAATCAAAGTGCTTTTTCTACTTCAGTCAAGACTACCGTTTTATCATCAAAACTATCCATCACTCTGAGCACCGTTTTGTCAGAGAAGTTCTAAAAGAGTACTACGAAGTAACTAAAGGCCCAGTAGCCTCTCGTTCATTATCTAATTGAATGTCCCAGCACATTCGGAATAATCCACAAACTTTACTATCCCGCATATTCGGACTGCATCGAGTAAAGCTGCCAGGAAACCGAAAAATTCACTTTGTGGTGATGGGAAACGTCATGCCGTCAAACTACGATGTTCATGAAACTTACGACTTGAAAGGCTCAACTGTGGGTCGCAAGGTGCCTCGAGCACAGGTCGAGAAGAACCCGCGTGCAACCCTCAAGGACCTGAATTGGCTTGAAAACGGCCGAAAGCTTTATCTCGGTCCGGAAAAACGAGAGCTTTTTGTGGGGCAAATGGAGAAAGACGTCGAGGTATGCTTTTCTTTTCTCAGAGGAGGCCGCCTGGACAAAGCGTAAAATGGGTCCCAGTTTCTCAAGAGCATGAAGATTATGGACTACTCACTGCTTGTGGGGTACCACGACGTTACCAAAGGAAACAAGGACAGAATACGCGATGCGACTCTAAGCGTATTCCAACCAACCCCGGGCACATTGACACGGCACCAGTCACTCAGCTTCCACCAAGGAAATTCCGCCACAATTTCCAGCGGCAACGGTGCAATCTATCATGGCAACCCCGGCAGTCCGGTCAGCCCCATCTTGCCGACTGCTGCGACGAGCCCTGTTGCCGGGTCGGTGACTGCTGCATTCGCCAGCGGTGTGACGCCGGCAGCCATTGCAAAGCGGATATCACGCGCATCAACGATGCGAAGGTTTCTCGGTGAGACGGAGATCGTGCCTTTCGGACCGAGCGCGGCGCGGCTTCCGGGCTCGTCCCCGGCAGAGCGGCGCTGCTGCATTTTCTATCAAACGATGGGGGGATTTCGCGCCACAGACGACGCGAACGCGCCACTCGACGAAGTGTACTACCTTGGTATAATAGACATCTTCACGCGATACGACAGAAATAAAAAAGTAGAGCACTTTTTCAAGTCGCTCACGAACAACAAGGTGAGGAATACCAAATACCCCGTATTTCTTTGGTTGTTCTGGAAACTGTGCGACTCTTAAAAAACAAAGAAAGAAAAAAAAAAAAAAAAAAAAAAAAAAAAGGGAGAGAAAGAAGTCTACATTATACTGCCGGTGCGAATGACATCATGCTCTTTCCCTTACAGACCCAAATATCGGCCGTCGACCCCGTCCTGTATGGGAATCGATTCGTGAGCTTTATGACAGCAGCCATTGGCACGCAGCCTCGCTCTGCACCCGCAGTCACAGCCGCAGCTGCACCAGAAACGGTACCGCCTTCCGACGCAGTACCTGCTGTTCTTTGATGAATCGAATGCAGGATGATGGATTGGCGCATTGTAGGGCAGACCAGTCAACAACGCCGTCCCTGGAGCTGACATCGGCAGCTGCTTCGTCGTTCTCCATGCAGCCCTGCAGTGCCCATTCCTGGAGCACGCCCACCCTGCCCATTTTCCTCTTCGTCTTGCCTTTTCTGTTTTTGGGTGGAGTGTCCAGAAATTCGGCTGGTATATTTAATGCAACCGAATGGAATTGGCGCGTTGGCCCAGTCTGTGTATTTTCGTGCTGTGTCATTATGTGCAAAAAGACAGTGTGCTGTGCGAATCTAAATAGCTGAGGCCTCCTCGTCTTCAACGTCACACTCCCCCTCCATGAAATCGCCACCCTCATCCTCCGGTTCTTCACAATTTTCTTGTTCGGCTTGCACAAGATCGTCGTCGCTCTCATTACCATTGTCAATCAACTCATCATCATCATCACCAAACTGCTCCAGAATCCGTTGCAATCCACCGGCCCCAAGAGCTCTTGGATAGTTGACTGCATTTCTGGCAACACATTCCCCACCATCTTCCTTTGGGCCGCATGGTTCCGATTCCATGTCGACGCTACTTGTGAACTTCTCCTCATTGGTTACAATGTACCTAATGCACTGGAGCAAAACTTGGTTTTCCCACCGAATTTGCGAGGCCAACAGCTGATGTGGATTGAAAAGCAAATATTAAATTGCCTTGCAAGCCGACAACGAAGAACGACGTCTAACCATTTTCCGCAGATTCTGTCGCTTCCCACGAAAGGTTTGGCGAGGTTTCGTCTTTGTCGCGTCGGCCGTTTGCACGTTCCGTTGGGATTCGTGCGAAAAGCGGCAATTTGCACCGTTCGTACACCGGCCCTTGAGAAAGTACTTGCACATCGCCTGTCCAGCCTTTTTGCCCGAAATCTTTTCGAACATTCGTGTCAGCAGAATGGCTTCAAAAATCAGCTATTTTATCTCACATCGCCGTCAGTCTTCGCATCTGACCGAGTCATGCCGAGCCTCTCTCGCTCCTCAGACTCCACTTTCTGAATAATTCGATTGAGAATGTGCTATTCTCCATCGAGTTCAAACCTTTCGGGCAATGTTGGCATCGGTTGGATAATTCTTCTTCCGTTGTTCAATCCAACGAGCAATCTCCTCTGGGTCCTCCGCTTTCTTCGCCTTTCTGAAGCGATTATCAGTGGCTTTCTCACGCAAACAACATTGGAACGTACTTTGGTGCTTTCATCGAATGAGCTTCAAACTCGTGGAGCTCAACCTCGTCTTCCTCTCCTTCAAAGTTACAGGTCGAACATTTCGCCGTCTCACCCGCTATTCCATCAGTCCCCTTGTAGCCCCGTGTCCCAGCTCTTGGGAAGGCCCTCTTTCGTGGTGTGTAGCTGATTCTCCAAGACGGGGAATCCTTCTGCACGGCCATCGAAGCCAGTTCAGACGCATCAGTTATCGGAGTGAGCCCCTTTGAATTTGGTGTCCAGCGAAAGTGGGAGGCCGTGGGCGGAAGCGAAAACATGCTGTATGCGTTGACATCGGGTGAAGAGGGATGCACCTCTTGGGTCGGCTGACTGTTGCCCTGCTCGGGCGTGTAAAAAGGGTACTGCTGCAATGACAGCATTGCGGAATGAGCCATCAGCGAGAGTTGGTGTTGTGGATCTTGCAGATTGTACTGATATTGTAGTGACTGATAGTAGGCGAGGTTTAAATCGGATGCATTGAAGACAGATGCGGCGTAAAGATTGGGGTAGCTGCTGTAAGGGTTGGCGGGGGTGTAGGGGTTGGGAGGTAAGTTTGGGGTCGTCTGTGGATTGGCGAAGTAGGCACCGCCGTTCGTAGCGTCCGCGATAGTTCTCTGATGCGACGATGGACCGCCAGCGGGGTTATCGAGATAACCGGATGCGGATTGGTGATGCCAGGCGGCGGCGGGCTGTCCGCGTGCCGGGCGAGGAGGTGGAGGCCTGAACCCGGTCGGCGGAGGTCCCATCTTCGGACCAAAGCGCAAGAAAGAAAGGAAGAGAAGCAAAATTTCTACTGCTCCGAATTGTCCACTGCATGCCAGACGTCTAGGTCTCCTCTCCCCATCGTCCCGTTCACGCTCGGCGCCATCGGCACTCCGCCAATAAGCACCAGGGCCCCACCATCCCTGTCCGCGCGTGCGGCCGCGACGCAGTTGACCTTGCGTCCCACTGAGTCTCGAAAGCAGAAGGCTTCTCCAGCCGACCGCGCCCTCCCCAAATCCCACAAAACCAAGTAACCGTCCAGTCCCCCCGAAAGCACCAGTTTCCGTTTTTCATCTCGCACTGGAAAAGGGTGGACTGCTCCAATGGACCAAGAATGCGGCCCCGAGAGCCGCCGCGTCGTATGATCCAGATTTCCTTTTCTTCGAGACCAGGCAGACTCAATCAAGAAAAGCGCCCCATCGCCCAGACCGGCCACTACGATGTTACCGCGTGTCGGAAGCACTGTTAGCGACTGAACGAACGGCGGGTTTATTTGCTGAGGGCGAGAGTTGTCGGCGGTCGACGCTTCCGACCGTACCGTGTCAAATTGACCTTTGTTTGAGTTTTCAGCTTGCGTTGAAGTTCGACTTGGTGAACTCACCCAATGCCGCACCCGACGAAATGTCCCACTTAACGATCTGGCTGTCCATTCCGCCTGTCCATAGCTCGTGAGGTCGGTGGGGGTGGAACGACACAGACGAGCAGATATTCGTGTGAATCGATCGCATGGGCCGTCCTGGTTTTCTGTTCCGCAGATCGTACAGACCTACACTCCCTGAGTCATCCACTGTTGCCAGTATTGTACCTTCCTCGTTCACTACCACCTGATTGATCTCATCCTGTGCATATTCGAGTGCAGAAAACACTGCCGCAGATGACTGGCTGACGACTGTCGGGCTCCGGAAGTCGAACGCGTGGAAGGAGCGGCCAGCGGCACAGAACAACAGGGAAGGGGATGACGACGAGAAGACCACCGAGTTCACGTGCGTTCCAAATCCGATGTACGCACGGATCGATCGTTGAACCACCAAATCCCAGCAGCGAACGGTACCATCGTCCGCCGCAGATGCGAACAGTGACGGTGTCGAATCAGCCGAACTTGCCGGCTGCAATGCAAGTGCCAAAACAGGCTGGGTGTGCCCTTTGAGACTGGCGATCTTGCGGCAGGACATGTCACACGTGAACGACTCCTGTTCCAGACAAATTCCTCCATGATGGCCACCGCCGCCTATCCGTGGCAGTCGGAATATCAGGTGGGAGTGGGCTCAGATCACGCCACGTTCGAGCGAGGATGGGCTGGATATCCAACTCGTGGCAGAAGCATCGCTAACTGGCTTTTTGTCTCTTTTCGGTTTGACTGCTCTCGTCCTCGGCCCAAATCGACGTTGGTTCCTAGCGTCAGTTTACTTGGAAGCAGCCGGTTTCCATACCCCGGCGATTATTAGAATGGAAGGACAGGGCGGATGATCCCTCGCATGAACGTGTGCGGTCTCCATCGGAAACTCCTTCTGTTGCTTCAACCGGAAGTCGAGCCTCTCCAGTTACCGTCAGCGTTCGCCTTTCCGACACCCCTGACTCCTTCCAGCCTCTGAAGCATCGGCGGCTGCATCAGTTTGAAACCGGACCCTCGACTCCTCACATGTTGGATAAGAGTACTCAAGTAACCGAACTTATGCCCGATGTCGAACGTAGCGATGGAAGCGCCTCGGACCTTTTGCAAGATCGAGTATTGCCAAGTTCGGATCGACTTGCGCCACACCACGACACACCCGAGGGTTATAAGACCCGATCGAAGGACTCGCGGCAAATGATCAATTTTGGGTCTGGAAACGTCACCCCCGTTAATGAGGACCTGTACATGCGGACTTTCAACGTCCGAGCTCCCCCAGATCAGGTTCGTTCAAATCGGACACAATCTTACTCAGTAATCCTGTTTTGAATGCAGGTTTATCCAAGCGCTCTTTCACATCGATCAACCCAAGCCACCAGGGAGCGCGGAGTTTCGAGGCGACGCTTCGATGATGCCCATCAACGAAGCGTTAGGCCACCGTTCCAGACTTCGCTTAGGCAGCGAAGATTGGCGTCTCACGGCGGCTCGCTTCAATTCGAGCCAGGACTGGTAGGAACGTTCCAGACAGAGTACCAGCGAGAATTCCTGGACTGGATGGGGGAAATTCGAAAAGCCAGTCATTAGATTTACTGTTTTCCCTGCCGGAATATAAGTCTGTCATGTCACATCTGTCGCGTTTGTTTCGGGTTGCGGGCACAGCAGCCACCGCCATTCGCGCCAAAACCTCTGGCCGCACACCCAATGAAACGCTATCGCTCCTGGCTCGAGGCCTGTCCACCGTCCATGCCGAAGGCACCCCCGGTGCGGACGTGTTCGACGTGTGCATTGTCGGTGCCGGTATCGTTGGGACTGCACTCGCTTCCAGTCTTGGTCTGTTGTCAGCCCCTGTGACAAGTCCTTCGCTGACCTCTTCAACTCTACAGCGAGATTACCCGCAGCGTCGTCCCTTCGGATCGCGCTTATCGAAAGTGGCGACCTTTTCTCGAAACCTACACAATCCGGAGAGTACTCAAATCGAGTGAGCTCTATTACGCCGGAATCGGCTCGGTTTTTGCAAAGTTCGTTTACCCCATTTGATTGTTGTTTCTGTTGCATCGTTTTCGCCTTCTTATGGCTATGGTTTCAGGTATCGGTGCATGGGAAAAAATAGACGATGTTCGAAAACGCGCTTACACAAGGATGGAGGTGAAATACGTTGACTCTGGTGAAGCTGACCGTGAATCATTCAGGTGCGGGACGCTGTGGGCCCAGGTTTCTTGGAGTTCACGTCGGGCCTCTCCCAATCGAGCCCGGATGCAATTGCCTGGATTGTCGAAAATGCTTGGCTCCGATACTCCCTCGTCGAAACCGTCAAAAACGAGCCAAACATATCAATTTTCAACGGGGCGAGAGTAACTGCAATTGAGCATGATGTTCGTCTTGAGTCAGACTGGCCTCGTATATATCTTGCCGAGGGAAAAGTCGTTCAAGCTCGCCTTCTGGTGCTTATCTCACTTCAGCAATTTGCTCTGACTGAAGTTCTAGGTTGGAGCGGATGGTGGAAACTCCCTGGTGAGAGCCAATGCTGGGATCGACTCATGGGGATGGGATTATCAGCAGAATGGCCTAGTCGCCACATTGAAAATTGACCCGGAGACCGCTTATGGAAACAGGCAAGCGTGCCAGCGTTTCCTGCCAACTGGACCGATCGCATTGTTACCAGTAAGGGAATTCAGAACTTGCTGTTGGTGACTGATTGCGCACTCAAGCTCGCTGACGACGTAAGCTCCTTGGTTTGGAGCACCACACCTGCCATCGCGAAGAAACTCTCTTGTTTGAGCTCGGAAGACTTTGTCACGTTCGTGAATGTTGCCCTCCGGAATCCTCTCCCTGATTTGGACTTCTTGCTGGGCCAAATCCAGCTTTCCGATGATGGTCGGAAGGCCACAGTCGCCGTGGATGCAGCCGAAGAAGGACGATGGGGCCTCGACCGCCATTATAAAGCTGCTCAAAGTTTAGATGGCGGTGCTTCTCGACTTCCAAGCACTGGCACCGTCGCTGTTGTCACTGATGTGGTGGACGGGAGCCGAGCTAGTTTTCCACTAAGATTCAGGAAAGCGAGCCACTACGTCAAAACGCGCGTAGCCCTCATTGGGTTAGTTAATGATCTTGAAACCTGAAATTCTTATCCAACCAATCAAAGTGACGCTGCGCACACAATTCATCCTCTGGCTGGTCAGGGTTTGAACTTAGGGTTTGGTGACGCAGAGGAATTGAGCAAAGTTATTGATCAAGGTGTCGTGGATGGCCAAGATTTCGGTAAGCCGTTTGATGCCCTGTCCTTTGCTGGAATTTTTTTTTTTAGGCCAAGTACACATTCTCGAAGGCTATTCTGCTTCCCGATACGTCAATAACCTGGGCATGATGGCTGCAGTGGATGGAATCGGTCGAATCTTTGGTTCGGATCTGCGCCCCTTATCCTTCACAAGATCTGCGGGTATGAACATTATCCAGCAGCTTCCGTGGATAAAGGTTTGTCGCTTCTTTTGCTGCTTTTGACGTGCTCAGTATCTGAATCTGACGTGGGCGTAATGTCGATGTTAAAGACCTTGGCCATGAAGGCTGCCTCGTCATGATTGCAAGTTTATGCATCCCTTTTTGTGTCTGCTTTTTTTATCTTTTATTCGTTTTTTTTTCTTTGCAGAAAGAAAAGAAAAAAAAGGAAACATATTGATGACCACGTCATGCTATCTGGTGTAGAGCTGCCCCACGCCACGGACGCCGAACCCGCAAGCATCATGAAGGACGGCCGGGAGGGCTGGAAGCCGCCGATGGCAGTGACCCACGCAGAGCCTGCCCATCTGATGCTCCGTGAGTTGAATGCACTGGACTGCGCGATCGCAGTACTGTCGCCAATCACGGTGCTTTCAAAAGCAATCCCCTATCCACCTTCACTGGAGGCACTCCGATTATTGGCCGAAGAAACGTGCGCACTCTGTTCGTTTTGGTTTCGCCCTGTTTTCTTCGCGCTTGAGGCCTGCTGCCGGACACCTACCCTTTCATTTCAATAGGGACCAGGCGCTTTCACAGGCAATGAGGATTGGCGAGCAGTTCGGCATTGTAGAACCGTCACCCATAAACCCATGGCGACAGTTACTGACGGGCATCTTGAAAGGTCATTTAAGAGAAGCACATGTATTTGCAGCACTTCGCGCACTTCGTATCGACGGCAAGACCGTGTTCCCGTCCGTAGTCTCGCCAGCAACAGCCGCATGGTCTCAGACTCAGTCTGGCTCTCCACGCGAGGAATATCACGCTCGTTGGGCGTCGCAACCGGTCGATATGATTGGGGACATCAACAGCGACCCCGATGGACCTGTTGCCGATTTGGCAGGTCCGCCGCCGACACTGTCGCCACCTTCCCCATCGTTCGAAAATGCAAAACTGCCAAGTACCGCCGGAGGTGGCTTGTCAGGAAGGGTTTCCTCAGAAGGTCTCCACCAGAACGGGCACTGGGCACATGACGAACAAATGAACCTGCCCCGGCAATCGATGCTGGGTGATGCAGCCTTGTGTTCCTGGAAGCGTTCTTCTCCTGCACTCCACCAAGCTTATATAAGGAATGAGGTCAATAACAGCGCGGGCGAATGCGAATGGTTGGACGAAGCGGTTCCTGGGGCTCACTCAAGCTCATTTCGTACACCGCATGGTGCCCATCAACCACCAGAAAAGATATCAAAGAAAACGGACCGGAGCCGAAGGAGGCTATTGCCGCACCTCGGGATATCCGGCTTTGAGGCTGAATTGTGGTGGGGCGAAACAGGGAACCGCTGGTGGGTAAATGTGTTGGTCTATTGCTGTGCTGCACTTCGCCGCTGGTTTAAACTTCCTAAGACGCCGTTTTTGTACACAAAAGCGAACGCGAATATCGCCCACATGGAAGTCCGCCAAGAAGCCAGTCTCCGCCGCAGGATCCTCGCAGCGAGAAGGGTGAGCCACAAAAAAGTTTTGGTGGAGCACCACATGGAGGGTTTAGTGGCTTTCAAAATCTTGGACAGAGCATTGTTCACAAGCGGTAGGAAAGCATACGAAGAACCCATTTATTGGAGATGTTGTTGCAACTTGCCTCTGTCAAATGTTTGATGGGTACAAAACATCCTCAAGTGGAACAAAGGACTCCTTGATGGTTCGTGGCGAGACCCAGCGCAGAAGGTTCCTGCAACGGCGGAAAGATTTACTTAATCTTCAATGAAAGCAGAGAGACGGTGAACACTTACAGAGCAGAACCAGCCTTGTCATTCGTTCCGGATGCCCTGGCGCCCCCAAACGCCTGCTGACCCACGACGGCTCCAGTGCTCTTGTCGTTGATGTAAAAGTTTCCAGCCGCGTTTCGAAGTTTGTTGGAACCCACAATAACGGCTTCGCGGTCTCTTGCAAAGAGCGAACACGTCAACGCATACTGTGAAGTTGAGTCTGCAAGCTCAAGCTGCAGGATTGATACCAATTTAAAAAAAGTTTAATATCAAGCGTGCCTTACAGTTTCCTCGTATTTCTCAGCTGGGTATGTAAAGATGGTCACAACAGGACCAAACAGCTCGTCCACCATTGTCCGCGCTCTTGGATCTGTCGTAGTGATGACAGTCGGCTCGATTACAAAGCCCTTCTCGTCCGAGAAATTTCCACCGGCGACAATTCGCGACGTTGCGTCTTTTCCGTCTTTGATGTGCTGCAAATAGCCCGTAATTTTTTCGAACGACTGGCGATTGATGACTGCCGATGTGAAGTTGCTGAAATCTGGTCATGATCCGATTTAGGTCCAACTGATCAGTGTGATACTGCTCTACAAGTCCATACCCTCAACCGTGCCAATTTTCAACTTCTTACTCTCCTCGACCAGAGTGGAGAGATATTCGGCAGCAAGATTGTCCGGAACGTACACCCTATTTTCACATTGGCGAAACATTTTCAATAATCACCACAATGCAACCACAGTTCTTACCGCGAACAGGCGCTGCACTTCTGTCCGTTGTACTCGAACGCTGCCCGTACAGTTTGTAAGGCGGCTTGGCGCGGGTCGGCGGACTTGTGTATAAAGTGCATGTTTTTGCCTCCCGTCTCTCCAACGATGCGAGGGTAGGAGCGATACCTTTCTAAATTGTTTGCTATCTTCTTCCAGAGCAGTTTGAACACCGAAGTACTGCCCGTGAAGTGAAGGCCAGCAAATCCGGGGTGGTTAAATGCGACCTTTGTGTGCAGCATGGATGTCAGCTAAGCACAGAAGCGCCCAGTTCCTACATCAGTAACGGTCTCGGCATCACCCGGAATGAACTGAATGACGCCATCCGGGAGACCAGCTTCTTGCAGAATCTGATATACGAGGTAGTTCGAGTAAATGGAGGTTGCTGAAGGTTTCCACAGAACGACGTTCCCCATGAGTGCCGGTGCCGAAACCAAGTTGCCGCCAATGGCGGTGAAGTTGAAAGGGGAGTAAGCCACGACGAAGCCCTCCAACGGTCGGTACTCCATGCGGTTCCAAGTGTACGGCGCATTCTTCGTTGGTTGATTCGCATAGATCTCTTAACGTGAAACCGTATGAGTGATGGAAGGATGTTTGTTCTAATTGAATACCTGCTGCGTACTTGGTGTTGAAACGCCAGAAGTCGCAGAGCTCTGCAGCGGCATCGATCTCAGCTTGCCACGCGTTCTTCCCCTGCCCGAGCATGGTAGCGGCCATTACTTTGTATCTGAGCAGACGAGGAATATCAAAATTTGCCTCTCGCGGCTAAAAACGTCAGCGAACCGGTATTTCGTCGCCAGAAGATCGGCGGCTTTGAGGAAAATGGCCGCACGATCGTTGAACGGCATGGCTTCCCACGCGGGTTTCGCTTTCAGGGAAGTGTCGATGGCCTGAAACATGCTGATTCAGCGGGCTATAGCTTTCGTATTCCAACAGAGTCCACGAACCTTCCGAATGATTTCGCGTTCGGCCTCGTAGTACGAGCAAAGTGCAGTCTGGTGCTCGAACGGCATGACTTGCCGCTTCAATTCTCCCTTCTTGAGCTGGTGAAAGTCAAGTCATATTATTTGCTTGCCACAGAACCGAACATCTCCGAGCGAAGAAGGCCTAACCTCATTACCGGCAATCACTAAAGGCACCTCAAAGGGTCCCGATGACCGGATGGACTCCCGCATCTCTGCGAGGGCTTCTTGCAACCGTGCCCGCTCACGGCTGTTGGGTGCGTAGTTCAGCTAGATATGTGCAGGCATCACGAAAAGCATTCAGCCGTTCCAATTTGACAGTACCGTGAGCACCCACCATAGGTTCATTGCCGATATCTGGGATAGCGAAAGAGCCCAGCTGAGGCACTGGGTGGGAAGACGCCGCGAAGCTGCGTCGATGGCGCTGCAGGTGGGCAGCTACCACGGACATCATTGACGGTCCGACTGAGCGTGAGCATAAACTAGTAGGGTGCATTCGATCGGGCGAAAGGGAGACTGCGGTGGTGAAAGAGCCGCCCGCGGCGGCCGCGGCCCCGTGCACGGTTCCGGTTGAGTTGCGGAGGGCGAAAAGGCGTGCCGCCATGACTGGGACGGTGTTTTTATTTTTACTGTATACTTAATTTTTTTATTTATTTTTTCAGGATAAACATCGATCTGGATCACCCTCTCCGACTGTAACCCGCATGGGCTGCTTGACAGTCGGAGCCGTGAGCGTGCGCATGCATGGCAGGAATAACTGCAATCAAAGCGGTTAGAAGTAAAAAATTGACAGTTGTTACGAGAAAAGCTATTGTATGTCGGTATCATGTAACCGTCCAAGGACAGAATAGTTGGTGCAACTTGGACCCCATCCTGCTATGTTGAAAGCTGGCTATTTTTATGACTTCGTTTGCACCTCCCATCTTTGTGCCGACTGGACCCCCCCTGGCCCGCCTGGACACGTTTTGTGGGGCAAAAAATGAAACAACGGAAACGAGGAAACCCTCCAACTTTCTCTTTAGCTCCTTGTGGCGACAACCATCTTTTTTTGGCGGGTAAGAATTCCCTAATTTAACTGTCACAGTGACCGTACCACCGAGGATAGGGAATAAGGTCGCGAATGTTCGCCACACCGGTCATATAGGCGAGATAACGCTCAAATCCAATCCCAAAGCCGCCATGCGGCACACTACCGTATCGTCTAAGGTCCAAATACCATCGAAGTGCACTTGTATCAACATTGTGCTCAGCCATTCGTTTCTCCAACCGATCCAATTGCTCTTCTCTGAGACTGCCTCCGACCAGTTCGCCTATTCCTGGGACCAAAAGATCAAAGCATTCAACAGTCATCGAGCCTTCTCCCAATCGCAGCTTTTCGTCGCTGAAACGTGATTCGCGCATGTAAAAAGGCTTGATTGCTGACGGGTAGTGCGTAACAAAGACTGGTCCTTTGACATATACCTCTGCAAGGTACTTTTCGTGCTCGGATTGTAGCGGATGACCCCACTTAACCGGATACTGCCAGTGGCGGCCCGACCTCTCCAAAGCACTAATGGCGTCTGTGTAGGACAGACACGCAAAGCTACTCTCTGACAGTCGTTTAAGACGCTCAAGGACATCAACGGCCGTGCCTGGTATTTCTGAAGATGCCAACTTCGCCAGCAGACTCAAGTCTTCTTCGCAATCGTTGAGAACTTTGGAGGTGGCCGCCTTGAGCGAGTGCTCTACAATTCTTGCAAGCTGATCGACGTTGGAAATGAAGCTGGCTTCGGCCTCCAACATCCAGAACTCCGCCAGGTGTCTGGTGGACAGCGACTTTTCTGCCCGAAAAGTTGGGCTAAGGGCGTAAACGCGCCCAAGAGAAGACGCCATGGCCTCCAGATGAAGTTGCGTCGACACTGTCAGGTAAGAAGGGGTATGGAAGAATTCTTTACGCGATCGACTGCTCTCGACTGCTGCAATGTCAGCTGCTTCACGCAGTGGAGAATCTGCACACTCCGGGTGATTTGAATCTTCTCGAACAAGCTCTTGGAAAGCCTCCTCACTGAAAACACGGAAAACTTCTCCAGCGCCTTCGCAGTCGTTCGAGGTCAGTACGGGAGGGTGGACGTGCAGAAAGCCATTTTCCTGATATTTTGTCAGTCGAAAGACTTTTGACAGAGAGCTACCTGAAAGTATTGATGAAACCCCAACGTTGCGGCATTACGAACACGCCATATGGCGCCGAAGGTTTTGGCCCTTGAACGGAAATGCGGAAACTGGCGCAAGTGATCGAGTGGCAGCCGAGCTTTGTGCAGGGGGTACGACTGGGAACGCGTTAGGCGAGATGCAAGGCCACTAAATTGGCGTAGAGATAGAAGTACCAGACATGCAAACCTCTGCGTCCGAGGAGCCCAGCACTTCAATGCTCGTCACTTTAAGCTCACTTTTCTGGTTCGCACCAATACTTGTCACGAGGTTGCCATGAAGCTTAATACTGGAACCAGTGGATAGACTTTGTTCCGAGCAGTTATGGCGTTGGAGATGGGAATTGGTAGGCAAGATGAGGAAATTGATCCTTGTTGCGGTGCAGTGAGAGCTGCTTACTCCTTCGCGAGTCCCGGAGGCATCACAGCCTGCAGTCCTGTGGAAGTCGAACCATCGGCCACCTCCACGAAAGCAACGCTCTTTTGCACGCGGACAGTGCGAACCCAACCGTGCACGACGGCGGGAACGGGTGGGGCGCGGCCCTTCGTCGCAGTCGTTGCGGCCGCAGTCTTGCTTGCGCCCAACAGCACCTGTCTGATCGTGGGAGGAAGGTTGGGCGAAGTCATTCGGGTCGCTCTTATTACTGTATTACAAATAACAAAAAAAAAAGAGAAAAGATATCTGGAGCCGTCAGTCCTTTACTCCTCATCGTCCTCATCGCTGTGATCTGCCTGGTAAGCTTGCTCTGCTTGATTGAAGGATTCAGGATACTTGACCATCGCCTTAGCCTTGATGACACTGCCAACAAATAGTCAGGGAAAGAGAGAGCTAACTTGTAACAGAACAGGCCCACCGAATTCTTTTGAAAATGGTCTCGAGATTCGACTTCATCTCTTTCAGCATGGCGACGTACTGTTCCACGTGTAACGCGTTCTCTTCGAACCGAGCACTGGAAAACTCGTTGAATGCCTCAAGCGTCCGCGAAGTTGACTTAAGGCTGGTGATCCTGCCAGGATGAATGCCCACATACGGTGTTAGCAGGATAACAAAGAACCACCAACGGGGAGGACTTACATTTGGTCTTGTCTTTCGATCAATGTATTCATGCTTTCTGACTGAACCATGGACGCTATCCGCCTGCCGATGGCCCTTGACGGAAGAACGTCGCTGGGGAATGGAGCCGCTGCTGGAAGCGGAGGCAGCGGTGCCGCCACCCGCTGTGTTGCTGAGGGGTGGTCGTTCTGGCTCATCTCCTGTCCCGCCACTTTTTCCCATTAACCCTTTCCCTTAAAGGCCCAGTGACCCGGAAGCCCACACATACTAGTACTTGAATCCTGCCACGGTGCGAATTTCCCAGTGAAGTTAGTGCCAGCACGATCAGAATTGAAATAGCGTCTCGTTGGTTGTTTGCATTTTGTTGGACACCACCGAGGCGAAAAGTTATTTCAAGAACACTGAAGCTGTACCCATAGCTGCGCACCTTTTCAACCATTAGTGGACCTGCAAGGACTGCACCAAATCCTCAGAAAGCTTGCGAAAATGAGTGGTCCATGATTTTTTTTTCTTCCTGATTATTCGGTCCGTGCAAACATAGGAAAAATGAAGAAGCTGACGCGCTGTTGCGTCAATTCAGCCCTCCACCTTCTCGAAAGCTGCCGCCACAAGAAACCTCTGTCACCAGACTCGCCTCCCAGCTGAGGCCCTCGGCATACATCACAGTCTGTTGCACTACTCGCCAGCATCCTCATTGAAACGCAACTGTATTGAAAACGCATGGATCGAATTCGGGCTTCCGCTAGACTTTTTTTGATGTTTGCGGTTATGGTTTGGTTGCATCAGTTGGGGAAAGGGGGGAAAAACCTTTGCAATTTTCAGGGGTGGTGGCTGCACGGTCTTAGCCATGCGGCCGCCAGAGCCACTGCCTTCGATGGTGGTGGCGGGTGGTGTCAGGCCGACCCGGCATGCCCGACAGCCCTTGGCCAGTCCACATGGGATGCGATCCCCCCAGCAGGCTTGTGAAAATAGCAGTAGCAAGATGCTGGTGGATGGCCTTGTGCACAATCCCCCTGGGGTGTGTCAGGTGGGGGTCAAATACCCTCACCCCCACTGCCTACCTCCAGTCCTCTCCCATGGGAAGTGATTCTCCCAAGTGCGGCCTGGGAAATAAGTAGTACCAGGTGCGAGGGTAATTGGTTAAGCAAGCCTAGAGTAAGTTTGGGTTTACTGCGGTGTTCCCCCCTTCACCCCACCACCTGTGGGCGCTTCTGCGCCAACCCCTTCGAACGCCCTCACCACGCTCAGGGTAGTGGCTGACCCTGCTGCCCCCGCTCGATCGCAGCAAGTTGGATGAGGTTGGCGGGTAGGGCCTGGCAACCCAATCCACCGATCCTTTTTCCTCCCTTGTCACAGTCAAGAAACCATCAGATCATGCGTCGCCTTGCAGCGCCACCCTTCGCACTTCCGTTGTGGCAGCGCCTTGCAGCGCTGCCCTTCGCACTTCAGCTGTGGCAGCGCCTCAAGGCGCCGTCCCACGCACTTTGGATGGGGCGGCGCCTGGTGGCACCGCCCAGTAGTTCCTCAGTTGCAGGCGGCGCCTCTGGGCGCCACCCTTCATTCCTTCAGCGCGGCTGCTGGCGGTTCCCTCTGGCACCGCCCCTTGGTCTTCGGTTGGGCTGCTGCATCCTCTTCGAACCACCCCTGAAGATTAGTCTGGGGGCTTACGCAGTTGATTTCCTTGTTGTTTTTCTATCGCTCTTCTTTCGTTCCCCTTCCCCCTCCTCTCCGTTGGGGGTCGCGCATACACATTCCTCTTCGCTTTTCCCCTCTCTATACGCTTGGGGGTTACATGCATAGTGTTATGAATCACCCTCTGGAAACCTCTGGAACCTTCTTGAACATTCCTTCATGGAACCTTCTGGAACCTTCTGGAACCTTCTTTGCTTTCCTGACTTGTCTTGTTGTCATTGGTATCATTGGTATCATTGTATTACTAATTGCTCTTTCTGGAACTTTCTTTGAGTCTTGACAAGGAACACTCTCAAAAGGTATAAAAGGGGGATGGGGGACCTGTCCCATCCCTCACGTGAATTATTGTTTCCAATACAATCATCACTCCTCTCAGTTCCTTGTCTGCCTGGTCCTGTCCTGTCCTGTTCCTGACACATAGTCCTCGTCCTTTGGGCGTGGGCCTCGTAGTTTTGCAGTAAGGTCCCTCGCAGTGGTGGTTTTGGGGTTTTTACCGTGCTCTTTGGTTTTCCCTACTTTGCTGCTGTTGTGTTTCTGTTTTAGTTGCAGATCGGTCACCTCTTGTTGGACACAATACACTATTGAAAAGTTAGGCTAAGGAATGATGCCGAAAAGATCCCCCAGGAGACAAGGGTTGCTTGAAAGAAGCTGGGGATGAATTGCTAGGCTGATCGCAAGATTCGAGTGGAATGCGCTGGTATGAGGGACTTTGTGGATGCGATGGAGACCACAGCAGAGCAGGAGGCAGACTATTTAATGGAAGCAGGGACAGTGGATGATAGGAGGGTGGATCTTAGGACTAGCATGCAGATGGTGCAGGTGCAGAGGGAAGCTAGGGATGCTCTGCGGGAGCACTGGGATCCAGTGTGCAACAAGAGGTTTAGGGAATCAAGGGACAGGTGGCGGGTTAAGGAGACTCAGGGAGTGACAGGGAAGCCAGACAGATCCAGATGGGTTGACTCTGATACAGATGGTGGTGCTTCAGTGGGAGGTGGATGAGTGTCTGTTTCTGTTGCTTCATCAGTTGTTTTTTGCAGTTTTTTGTTGTGTTGTTCTATTATGTTTAAGCTGTTGTCCGGTTTAAGCCTTTCTCTTCTGTTCTTCCAGCTCTCTTCTCTCCACCATGACCTCCTTCTCTTTCCCACCCTCCCTCAGACAGTCCCGTGTGCCCCTCAGACCTCTTGGACTTTCTTCTGTTGAGATTTGAGCCTAGGAAGTCAGCTTCCTATGTCGACGGCGGCCTCGTCGCTGCTGCTGATGCGACTTACACTAAGTCGGGTAAGCCGAAAGGCCTAGTCTGAATCCAACAAAAAGAGTTAGGTGAAGACAGCAGTGATTCTAGCTTTGCTTTCCTAGGCTTCGCCGGCGAGGACAATGTAAACAGCCTAATCTGAGCGAGTGAACGGGAGGTGGAGATGTGTGTTTGTTGGTGGTCCTTCTCCCCAACATGGAGAGAAAAAGGAAAAAAACCCCTGTTGTTTATTGATACATGATGATGATATGAACACTATAATAGTCGCTAGGTGAGAGTGACTGGCACAGGGTAAAAACCTCTCCTATATTATCTGCTTGAGCCGACGAGGAAGGAAGACTGTTTACACTGGGTTTCCATTCCACTATATACTCTATAATTCAAGAGTGATGCAGTTCAAATTGCTCAATCGTGGATCGAAAGCGATCAGGAGCTTGGTCCAGCAAGTGCAAGAACTGGATGTTGATCCAACGTGTTGACTCTTCAACAACTAATTGCCAATGTTTTTCACCGTGCCTTCCTTGTGCGGGCAGGGGTACAGCACCAGTGTGTAAACGACCCAGGAGCTGGGTGTTTGGCCTATCAGTTGGGTAAATGGGTCTGGCCCTCATCGTCCTAAGGGTCACATGTCATGCAGGGTGTGCTTGTGGTCACATCAGAAAATGATTTTCCGTCTTTATTGAGATTTTCCCACGTCTTTTTCAACAAAGTCAAAGAGATATGTCCAAATTTCTTGTGAAGAATTTTGAATGCCTCGATGGCCTGTTGGGGTGAAGACGAGTCAGTGTGACCTAAAGATGGAGGCGCAGTGTGCGCAGCTGACGTGGGCAGATCCAACTTACCTGAGGCGTCCCCCTGGCTCATCGGAGTGTCTCTTCTGCAGTTCGCCCTGTCGGATACAGTGTGCACCGCTGAACTGGGGAAGTCACCAGGTAGATGTTATCATTACTGCGGTGGGCAAAGACGTGGTCCGTGCTGCTTGCCTGCAGGTGAATGAGAGCAACTTCTTGTGTGCAGATCATGTGGTGACCCGTTTGCTGCACAATCTGATGCACCGAAAGCAGAGTGTCTGTGAATTCAGGCATGTGCAGCGAGTCTCGCAGTACAAGTGTGACGCTGTTGACTGTGAGGGCGAAGTCCCCCATGTATGTGCCCACCACAATGCGACCGTTGGCAGTTGTGATGGTACGCTTGGTTTGATGTGTTCCCAAAGTGGCGACATGGCACGAGAGACACCAGAATCCAAGAGAACTTGGTGCTGTGAGCCCCCGTTCAATCATGCGAGCTTGGCATATTTGGAGCCATCTAGGTAATTCCATGTGACTATGCGGCCGTACCCAAAGTAAAAGCTCTTGCACATTTCCAAGTAACCGGCGTTGGTGGCGAAGTTGTCAGTGGCCCAGCGTGGGTCTGGTCGACCATCCAGGAAGGTGACTGTGAACTGCACTTCAAAATCATACCCAACTTCGATGTCTTGGAACTGACCAATCTCAACCTCACGTGCTGCACAAGCTCGTTCAACCTGGTCTGACGAGCTGAGAAAGTTGTCAAGAGCGCTGGTCCCTTCAGCAGCCAGTCTGGCCCCCTTCAGTGAAGATCTCCATCATCTCCTCATCCTCAGCGAGACTCTTTGGTAGGAGATGCCCTCATGGATAGGCCCGCTTGTGGCTCTGCAGTGCTTCCTTCAATAGACATTGGGTAGGGAGTGTCCCTTGCCAACTTCGCAGAGTCCTGCATCTCCTCCTTCCTCCGACGTTTGGCAGACCTCTTGGAAGAGTTGCCAGTATCAGAGGGGAAAGTGTTGCATTTCTCAGGAGTGTGGTTGACCCAAAATCCATGTTGGTCGCACGTCTGTGGGCCGCTGGGCGCTTTGGGAGTCCCAGGGATGCGTTTTGACTTCTCAATCCCGTCAGACTTGCTGGCTGGCTCAGGTGCAGGACGCTTGGCAGGCCACCGCTCGGGTCTGCATTGGCACTGGTTTGCTCTCCCCAAGGGCATTGTGCAGAACAATAACTTTCGCTTGGGGGTTTGGATAGGATAGGATATTACTGGTTAAACCCAATCCTAACGTGGAGTGAAACCCTCTAACTGTTTCCATCAATGGCAACTCCCCAAAGGAGGGCCACCATACTGAGTCCCAAATCTCAAATACTGTTGTAGTCAAGTGAAAACTTTGTCAAGGATTGCCCCAAAGAAGCCCCTGATGCAATCTTCTGCACCGTGTCTGTTGTGATGCAAGCATCCTGAATGTGTGCAATCTGAGGAAGTCTGGGGTTCAGCATTTTGTTCCTGGCTGCTACAGGGATCACTCCAAGTATCAGATGCAAGGCAGCCCCTAAGGAGGTCTTCACAAGGGACAGCGCCTTCCTTAAACACTTCTCCTGCAATTTCTGCACATCCTTCGGATGTGTGTGGTTCAAAGGGCACAGAGTAAAGCCATACTCCATCCTTGGCCGCAAGAAACACATATAGGCCCAGTAAGACCTCACAGGCCTGAAGTCCCAGCTGTTGAAGGCCTGAGCGGTGTCGACTGAATTACTCTGGGCTGGGTTGCGGTCGGGCGGAAAGGTTTCTCAGGTCAACAGAACTGAGATGATGGAAGTTCAAATCGGATTTGGATCCGACTTGAAAAAAGCACTCCCTGCACCACGTTATGAATCACCTTCTGGAAACCTCTGGAACCTTCTTGAACATTCCTTCAGTGAGAGAAGAGAGAGAGAGAGAGAGAGAGAGAGAGAGAGAGAGAGAGAGAGAGAGTGAATGAGGAAGAGAGAGAGAGAAAGCGGAGCTGCACGAGTGGTGTTGGTGGAACAGTCCGCACAGGGCGGGATCAGTTTGGCGCCATCCTGAAGAATTCCAACCTCCTGAACTTGATTTCAACTTCAGCAGCCTCGTTTTGAGCATTTCTACTTATTCAACTTCGCATTTTCGAGCTTATAAAGCCTATACCTGCATTTCTACGCATCTCTACGCTTCCCTCGATTTTTCCTGAATTTTCCCGAATTTTACTGAGCTATTTAAGAATTTCTCAAACTCCAACACGCTGTGTGTTGGGTTTGGGTCTTGGTGTTGACATGACCTTCTTTTGTCCCATGTTTTCGCATTTTACTATGATTTTGAAACTCCTCCTTTTTGCCATAATTCTTTTCATTTTCGCCCCAAGCCTTCCAGAATCTCTTTGGTTTGGAGAGGTGAGAGTGGCTACCCAGCCTCCTTCCTGTGACCCAGCTTCAACATTGTTGAGGACCTTTGCTACCTTGATCCCTTTTTGACCGCTTTTCGAAATTCTACGCTTCCCCCACTCCTTTGGCTTGGTAATCACAAGTGGTGATTATTATTTTCTCCTTGTGCTGAAGGTAAAGGTAATCACAAGTGGCGATGATGCACTTGCCAAAGTTATTTCCGATTTTCGAATTTTCGTCCAGATCGTCCCCAAATACAAGTGCAGCCGGCGTTTGTAGTGTAGAAAGATTTTCAGTACAACCTATCTGTCCACCAAGTTTCTTAGCGATTGCGCTATTTTCCATCGAGTCTGATTAGACGAAACAAACCTCTGATCGGCCGGTTTTTACGACTTCGCCCATTCACACGCAGTCGTCCCCTTTCCGGTAGCCACAATTCCTGGCTACAACGTATCCGAAGCTGAAGTCCTTAAAAATTTCCTTGCGGAGTTACGGACGCGACATATCAACCCACCTCGTCAATGGCCTTGGTAGCGTGAAATCCACATTCACGACCTATCCCTTCCTATTGGAATCCTGATCCTCGAATTCTGCCATAGCAAGATCTACCTTAATAGAACTCGTCAACCAAGTTTGCGGTCCGTAGCTCTCTTCCTCGTTTCGATCCAAGCTGGCGAAGGTCCACATCAACGATGTCCTTCGCAGTCAACCTTTTTCGGACCACGCCGAACCCGAACCAATCCGAACCACGCGCTCATAGGTCCTGTGTCCGTTCTATAAAATATCGTAAAACTGCCGCAATTCGACGTTTTAACTTTTCGCCAGACAAACGAACCTCACCTCTGGTCTGTCAGCAGAGGGGACCTTATGAGGACTTGCTATTCTGAGGACTTGCTATTCGGGTAACCAATCCCAAAGGCAGGGCGTTCAACTGACAGCGGCCAAAGGCCGCGAGTGCAGTGCGTCCAAATTGTCCAAGCTGCTGAATTCCAAAATGTCGGCGACCCAATTTTCGCAGAGGCGGCGGCGAGCGGCCAAAGGCTGCGAGTCCGCCGAACAAACGAAAAGGCGGCGGCTTTGCCGCCGCAATATTGATGGCGAGATCATGGCGGAGGCCGCGACGGCAAATGATGGTGGTGGTGAAGCCGATACGGGCGGCTTCGCCGCCGCAATAATGAAGAAGGCGAGATCGCGACGGATTGGTCGAGGCGGCAGATTTGGTGATGGTGACGTTGAGGTCAGGACCTAAGGTCGCGATCACAACGAAAACAGTGAAACTGATGGCGGCGGTGATGGGTCCAGATAAGGTGGTGGCGAAGCCGCCGCAAGCCCAAGCTGGACGCACAGTGCCGGCTGTTCCGCTGGACCGTCGCGGCAGTCAGCCAGAGCCCGCTTGAGCACTGTTGACTCATCCTTCGACATGTGCTTACTTGACACCACCACAGCTGCTGCATGCCAGCAAGGGAGCTGGTGTCACTGATGGCGATCAGCTGAGCTGCAGCGGGCAATGCAGCAGCATAGAGTTGGACAGGGTTGCACTCTCTGGCCGCGAAGCAACCTTGCGCGTGGGATGTCCCCGCGAGCGCGCATAAGGCGGCGCACCCA
Source organism: Zopfochytrium polystomum (assembly GCA_025765615.1). Classification (NCBI taxonomy): domain Eukaryota; kingdom Fungi; phylum Chytridiomycota; class Chytridiomycetes; order Chytridiales; family Chytridiaceae; genus Zopfochytrium; species Zopfochytrium polystomum. The sequence goes on along the minus strand of JAIVFJ010000011.1, from coordinate 254,767 downwards.
CGTCCCTGCTGACACTGTTGGGAGAATGCCCTTCCTAAAGACTGAGACCGTGACGACCGTATTTCCGCCCACAGTGACCTCCCACCCGCGTTTGCGGGGAGTTTCTTGACGCAAGAGACCACAGTTGGACCATTGCTGTGCCACATTTTGTCCGGATCAACACTACTGCCACTCTTGTCAGTGGTTCGGACAGTGTGCACATGTGCAACAGATATAATAGCGTCTGTTTAGTGTGCGCATGCGCGTGCACAGCGCTGGGTTTCAAATTCCTCTGGTGTTCTGCTGTTCTGCTGTTGCCAGTTTTGAGCCAGAGTTGCGGGTTCGTTTTAGCAATTTAGAGACGCGCCTCAGCTTCCGTACTTTAACAGTAAGTTGCGCATGTGTCTGATTGTAACTGGACTCGCGCTACGCGATGACGGCACAACACTGTCTGCAGTCTTTTGCCATATTTGATTATTTGAACTCTATAATAGTCGCAACGCAAGTGTGACATTCTTTCTGACAATTTTCTGCTTGGCAGAGGAGGTAGAAAACGTTTTGTACTGGGCTTCCGTTCCACTACATGCCCAGAGTACAGCTTTTTCACTGACATTGGTTCTTTTTTAATCCATCGCACGCGATGGATCCATCCGTAGCACGACGACATTATTTTCCGAAACAACAATATCTTGCAAAACATCACCTCGTAGTTCTAGTTATTGCTTCGAGCTCCGTTCATCTCGTTGTTGCGCCCGCTTGTAGATCTCTCCTTTGCTCCTAGGGAAAGATCTGAGAAATCGCACAATTTCCCTCACTAGGCGTTTATTGTTGAATCTTTGACGGTTTCCAACAAAATCTATCACATCGAAAGAGCTGCTCCTGCCTTCCTAACAATTGGAGACCTTCCGGGACCCAATGGAGGTCGGCTAATCCCGCGTGAAGAGTTGAAAGGTTACCGGATCCGTCTCTGTCGAATGCTATGGCAAAGGTCTCCCGCGGGGGCAGCCCTGCTCCCCCGGCAGTCAGGCTAACTTCAACTCTGCGACCGAACCTATTCTCGAGGCATAAAATGTCACGAGTGATCCGGATGCGCCAGTAAGCCCACTTTCGCATCCTTTTGAGCTCGTCGAATGTGAAGGAATGAACTATATCAGTCACGGAACCCGGCAAAAAGGACGTTGGGCCAGAAACTTCCGTTGTGGGAGAAATGTCGGCTAGAAGGTCTTGAAGTGATCGCGGCCAATCCATCAGCCACCTGACAGCGTATTTCACGCTAAGAAACCAGCAAAGGCGGTAAGCAGCGGGGGAAAAAAAAAATTAAGATTCTTACCACGGTTGTCCAGTGAGAGTAGAAAACACGAATGTAACAGTCTCCGAAGGATCCATTAAACAAGTTGAATGATTATCGGTGTCGCCCTCGCCGGACGTATGCATTCTCCAGCCATATACATTTGCTGATCGGCTCCAGCCGTCATGTGGATCAGTCCACCGGCATCCGTAGCGCGGTGATCGACTGGAACGCTGTGGGCTTTTAAACCCCAATTGGTCGCTCTCTTCATCGTCAAAGCGACTCTGACACCTCGTTCCCCACAGCCGACCAAGTTCGTCTCGAACGAGCGCGAGATCCCTGCGCTCGTGAACCTCGTCCTCGCTTTCAACGCCATTGCTTTCTGTCTCACCGGACGGCCATCGCACTCCAGTGGTTACTCCGGCATTGAATACAAAGCTTCGTAGTTGGGGCGACGCGAGAAATGCGCTTCCCGTTCCGCTGAGGCCACCAAACGCTATACCCGTTCGGGTCCAGCTGGACTGGTCTTTCCTGTACCGTGATCCATCCGCTTGACCTATTGGTTCGATGAAGACGGCGTCCTTTGCCCTTTCCACCCGGGTGTTGTTTCTGCCACCGCCTATTCCGAGGACGCAGGCACTTTCGCACCACCTCGCCGCAACGGATTTGCGGCCGCGAGAGGGAGCTGGGGTTGTCCGGTCTAACAACTCGATCTTCTCCACTCGAAAGGACTCCCCCTCATGCGATGCTCCCCAGCTTCTTGAAGAGACTCCGTTTCTTAGTGTTCCTGTGTACCGTTTCAAACGAGGAAGTATTCTCAGTGTGACTGCGACATCGTGTAAAGGAACCCTCCAGGCTGTGCCCTCGTACGCCGGATTCATTTTGGGTATGACAGGATTGACCGACGGTTTGGGCAAACGCCTTCTCTCGTCTAAATAGAACGAAGGATGGTGAACGTGAAGCCGGACGAATGATCCTTCAAACTTACCAATGACCTGGGTATTTTGAAGAGAATTGGTTTCACGCAGGCTCCCATCAACAGGAGAAGCAACAGGGGCATCGACGGGAATATACAATCCGGAGTGAAACAAAGCAGAAACGATGTCGGAATCATCAGTGTAAACGTCCGTTCCCCATACTGAATTATATCGGACAGCTAAATTGTTGTTCATTGTCAAATACTCCGCAGCAATGCGAATTTCGATTGTCGCGTAAAGATGCGAAGAGTCAAAAGATGGCAATAGAAACAATTCTAAATTCGAGGAATCCGCGGAAGTTTTGTCGCGCATCTTGGCACCTCTATAATATAGGTGACCTGCCCTTGGTTAGTCAACATTTTCGTAAGAAGAAAAGATTCACCAAGATGGCGGTCTTCCACATTTTCGGGGAAGTAGAGAAGCCTGACATCATCCAGAACTTTGAAATCTCCAGGATCTTTTCTGCTCGCTTCGCTGATCAGCCCGTTGCCATTTCCATTTAGCTTCAATTTAGACTCTCCATCCATTTCCTCGTTAGGATTGGATTTGAAAGGAAAACCTGCGGAGCTTTTCAATCCAACGGGACCGGCGAGGGAGGAAAGGGTGTTTCGAGAAGCATCTGCATCCGATAATTTCCGTCTTTTGGCCGTCGGCTCTGGCTCAACTGCTTGTATCATCGTACTGCGGGAGTAGGCATCTGGCTGGGAGCTCTTCTCCGAAGACGGAGTGCGAGACCGAGCTGAAACTTTTCGCTTACCCAGAGTGCCGCCATCCGCCGTGATTGACGGCGACCCCCCGATCTTCTGTGACCGATCCTTGTCGCTGTTTCGCATCCCGCTTCCCCGCGCTGACAAGTCAGGTGATGCAGCAGGCGAACTGTTGGTGCCCAAACCTGTGATCGGGTAAGCAAAAGCGGATCGAAGAAGCAAAGCAATCCTCACTGTGATCAGCGTGAAATTGATGAAGACGCTAGCCGAGAAATAGACAGCTTAAGCTGACAGCATTAATCTGTGCACCAACCTGACATACCTTCAGTGCAACTTCCTCGTTGGAGCTACTACGAGATGAACCAGACTCCTCCATGTGCTTTACAAAGGTTGACGAGGCAGTTGGGACAGATTGCCAGTTCGCAACGGAAGCATCAAGTCGCTGAACTGAAGCGTACTGCGCGTTTCCGTCTTCCAATGCCATTTGTTGATTACCAGCTGGAGTTTTGGACTGACCAGGGAACGCTGGTGTTGCGGAAGGCGTGGAGCTGCCACTGCTTCGCGAAGATGAGCCGTGTGTGTTGCCCACTTTCGTCGCCAGAGCTGGTGCAGGTCCCTCAAAAACGGAGGGCCTCGCCTCGGACGAGTCCATGGACATTTGGGCGGCGCCAGTGAATTTGATCGCGGAGAACAAGGGAGAGCGACCACGGAGCAAAAAAAAAACAACAAAACCAAGCCCTACCACGCCCCAGCTGTCCGAAATCCAGTAGCAAGACATGTCTTGGAGAGCCCCTTACGGAAGCGGAGGCGAAGAGGAGGAGGAGGAGGAGTTCGACGAAGAGGACAAAGATGAGGTACGAAATAGGCCAATCTTTCACACCGTTGAAATTCCAACCCTTCATTCGGGAATCTCGCCGTTGCTTGCAATCCATTCAACATTCTGGCTTCAGTTATTTGTGGCAAAAGCTTCGTTTAACCGCAACGCGTACGATTTCGTAGGCCATTCAACGGGGAAAGGATTGCCTGATTTTTCTCGTCGATGCATCTCCGTCTATGCACACCCCGCAAGACGATGGTCGATCCCTCTTTCAAAATGTGCTTCGCTGTGCTACGAACTACCTCCTCTCGAAGATTATTAATAACGACTCCGACTTCTCCGCCGTCGTCTTCTACGGAACCGTCAGTGAAGACCTTTTTGCACAGTCTGCCGAAAGGGCCGTCCTAACGCGAATCAATCAGAAAAAGAGCCAGAATTCGCACAGCTTCGAACATATATATATATACCAGGACTTGGAGGCACCCTACGCAAGAAGAATCTCTGACCTTGAGGCTTTTGAGCAGTGTAGATATCCGGTTTAGATGCTCGTTTGCATGACTTAACGTCGACCTTAGCACCCGACTCGTTTGAACGAGACATAGGCTCCTCAGATGAGTACGCGTTTCATGAGGCGCTCTGGATTTGCAACACCTTGTTCTCAAAAGCGTGAGTCTGTTGTGCTTATGGTAGTAATTGCCGCCGATTTACATACCACTAGGGCGAAGAAACAGGATTCAAAGCGAATATTCTTGCTCACCAACAACGACAATCCTAACGCAGGCAAAATCGACCTTCAGCGATCGGCAATGACGCGAGCAAACGATTTGCACGACACTGGCGCAATTTTGCACCTTTTCTACCTTAAGCCGCCTGGTCGAGAATTCGACTATGATGTCTTCTTCAAGGTGCGCCGATCACGTTACAGAAGGATACTGACCAATCCAAAGGACAAGATAGTCAAAATGGAAGAGGATGACACAGGCACCAATCATCACGATGCAACAGGAAAGCTAGACGACCTTTTGAAACAAGTGCGACAGAAAGAGTTCAAAAAAAGGACAGCGTTCAGAATTCCTTTCATACTTGGGGACGATTTTGAGTTTGGCGTACAAGGGTGAACTAATTCGAACGTACTGACACACCTGACATCTAACATTGAAGGTACAATCTGGTTGCTGAGACAAAGCTGGGAACCTACACTTACTTGGTGGCTGCAACCAATGAAGAAGTGGCAGTTGTCACATCATACATTTGCAAGGTGCGAAAAATGAAGTCTTGTTCGTCGGATCCTAACGAATTCTTGAAGACAACAGCTCAGCAGTTGTCCGTCTCCGACATGGACTCGTACTACCTGTATGGCGGAAAGAAGGTCGGTTGACGGCTGGACGCGACGTTGGCTGACGAATTGCATGGAGGTCGTATTTTCCAAGGAGGAGGTCGCAGCAATCAAAACTTTTGGTGAACCAGGTCTTCGCCTTATTGGATTCAAACCATTGGCCGAAGTATTGCGTAAGCCGTACTATAATCTAAAGCACTCATCGTTTCTGTTTCCTGACGAAGAGGTAAATTGATCGAATCAAAATGGCCGATCACTGAAATGAGATCGTAAATCAAGGGCTATTCGGGTAGTTCGGCAGTTTTTATTCAATTTTTGGCTCGAGTTTCGGCTCTGCAAAAGGCTGTTATATGCTCTTTTGTTCCTCGCAAGAACGCCACTCCTCGTCTGGTCGCCTTACTTCCTCAGGTTCGATCCTATCGATTATGCCTAACGGAAAGGTTGAACATTTTTTTAGCTGGAGGAGTTTGATGGAAAGGGCAACGTTCTGAGGCCCTCTGGATTTCATTTGATTCATATACCTTTCTCGGATGATGTGCGCAAACCGCCTGCACCTGAGTTCGACTCCACTATTCGGAGTACGTACAAGCAAACGAATCGCTTAGACTAAATGACCCCACTTGTCAAGTCCCCATTCTGCAGGAAGCGATTGGCGTGGTCGGAGAAATGATCGATAAGACCACTTTAAAAAATTTTAGTTGCGACAATTATGAGAACCCAAGTAAGAATTCACCAGCTTTGGTTCGTTGGTAACAAATGCGCATGTTTAAGCAATTCAGAAGCACTACGAAAATCTTCAAGCAATTGCACTTAAACGTGACATGGCCGCTGACTTTTTCGGTATGAGATTGGCCAAACCTAGCCAAATCTGACAAGAGAAAGACCATACCCTCCCAAACGAGGCAGCAATCCAGAAGCGAATCGGAAGACTTGTTGCTCGTCTGGAGGACACTCTTCCTGAACCTGAAGTTCCGCAGTCCATCCCCTCAACCCCGCGGAAAAGGAAGCAAGTGAGCGTTTTGGTTTCGGGCAAATTGTGTCTTGAAGCTCTTGCCTAAACCTAAACAGGAGGTCTCCGATCCTCCGACACCCCGCAAGAAAGAGAAAGTAGCCCCTCCGTCCTCCGAAGATGTTAAGGCTTTGTGGGAGAATGGACAGTTGAAAAAGTTGACAGTAGTGTCCCTTACTGCTTTCTTGCTGTCGGTGGGAGTTGCACCAGCAAAGAAGAAGGTAAGGGTGCATGACTAATAAGTGATCTTGACGTGAATGCGCTTCTCCAGGACGACCTGATTCAGCAAGTTGACGACCACTTTTCAGCGTGAGCCAATGATGACAAAAGCCCTGTCATTGCGCACCGAAAAAGAGAATGCTCCACTGATATTTGCGCATCGATGTTCAAAGAAGTGGTTTGTGAGAATCATAATATCATTTATGTGCTTTTTCGCAAGGACTTGCCAGCGTGGCACCCCAGTTTGATTGCCTTGATTCCTTTAGGAAAAGTCGTGGTTGCCCCCAGGGCAAAGCCCCTGGAGAAGACACTATTTTTGGGGAGCTGGTTTCAGTTGCACTGCACTTGGTTGCTGCAGTCTTGCCCAGTTTTTTCCAGCTGGTGGCCTCTCTGCATGTGGTTCCTTCTCTGTGGTCTGTGGCCAATGTTGAAGTTACTGTATAGAAGGCGAAGTTGTGAGCTAAGTCGATGCAAGCGAAGCAAACGGACAAGAGGCAGAAAATGAAGAGAAGGAATGATACAACCAAGGTTGAAGCCAAGACTTGACCAAGGACCTGTACTAGCGAGCGAAGCAGGCGTATGTTCGACCAAGTGCAAGTGAGCAAAGAGGGCTTGTTTTGGACAGGGACTGGCAAATTGGAGTGGGAGTGTTTTTGTTATTTTTTAAGAAAACTCTGCCCAATTTATACTCCTTCAGACAGTTTGACCAATTTTCCTGCCTCCCTGAACAAGTTGCAAACTGGTTCAGACAGGACCTTGCTCTGGGAAGGTGTTGAAAACCTGTTATTTCAAATCAACCTAGCTCTGTGTGGAGCCCTGTGTGCAGTAACTGGTCTCCCCACAGGAAAATGATTTGAAATCTTCAGGAGCATTTCAAATCAACCAAGGACTTTCCAGATTTCTGTGCAGCGACTACTCTGCCCACAGAGGAAAGATGATTTGAAATCATCAGGACCATTTCAAATCAACCAGTGTGTCGAGAGACCTGGACAGAGTTCTCTGCACAGTAGACAAAGGATGTTGCACAGAGACAAAAGTCAGCTGACCTGGGGCAGCTGTGAGCAGCCTCAGTTCAACACATTTCTCTGAACCCATTGAGTGTGATTGTAATCACATTGTCCTTGCCAGCAAAGCCAAGAAATTGTATCAGGGATGTAACAATCGATGCAGAAGCCGCCTTCGCAGCAGCTTTTTTGGTGGCAGTAACTGCAGATTCAGCCTTTTCTCGTGTGAATTGGCAGGGTGCACACTGTCTCGCAGTTCATTGGTCCATGGGCGCTGCAGGGTTGGGCTACTGCAGCGTCTGTGTGGCAAGATTGGAAAGGTTCCTTTCGTACAGGCGACTGCAGTCAGGACAGCCTTGGCTGGATGGGGCTGTATGTTAGTTTTGGGTCTTTTGGGGTAAGCTGTGTGCAGGAGCTTTGACCTGCCACTGTGGTGCACAGGAGCACCTTGCGCACAGGAGCACCTTAAGCACAGGAGCACCTTGCGCAAAGATCGCTGCACCATTTTGCAAGTGATGGTCCTTGTAACAGTTTTGTACAAAGACAAACACAAGACTGACAGAAGCCAAACTCTACCTCCCACTACCACCACCTTCAGTAGTGTACTACCTCCATCTCCACAGCAGCACAACCCATTAACCAACATAGTCATCCTTTAGTTTTCTCTTCCTGCCGTATTGGGGGTTGTCTGTGAATAGCCTTTTCGTTTTTTGCGCAGAGTGGAAGTGCCAATGTTTTCGATTTGTGCCCCTCGCTCAGCGACTCAGCTCCCCCTCATAACGCGCAAATGAAACGAGAAAAGCAAAGGACACCAGGAAATCAATGATCCAAAAACCCCTTCTCCAGGCAAGCCGCACTCGTTCCACTACTCTCTTCTCGCTCCACTACTCTTCTCGCTTGCTTCAGCTAAGGAAGAGGAGTGGGTCGGAAAGCCAAAAGAAAAAGTAACAAGAGGCGGCGGCCCACCGGATGTCACCAACGTGTTGTCGCCTTCATCTCTGCTATGAGCCCGGCAGGAAAATGTCGCCTGTCATCCAAGGACACCGCTTTGAATGTTAGGCACGCTGGTCGATCTTTTACTGCGCTACTAGGAAGGCCCTCCACCAGTTCACCAACGAGGTCCACAGGTAGCGCGCTTCCTGTCGCACGGAATGCCGCTTGCACTGCCCGCGCCGCAGGGTCCCGATAATGCTCCCCCGGAAGAATGAGAGCGTCCAGTACGTTCACCGATGTGTTATGGTGAGGAAAATAGTCCATGTTATCAAGGCTGTACGTCAGAATCGACGAGAGGACAATGCGGAGGAGGCGACCGTGAACTGCGATGCAAAGAAAGTGAACATGAATCAGCCGGAAAGCCTCATTTCGTGACACTTACGAACAAAGGCAATGCACTTTTCGGGTCGATTGAGAATCACTTTGTAGATTTCCGGTACTGCTCTTCGCTCCACGTCAAAAACGCTTTCGCCTTGTGGGGCTTTCGCTTCCATTTGAGAGCCGGTGAGCGACTTGCAGGAAAACTTTGTCAAGAATCAAAGCAATGGAACCTTCATAGTCTCCCGTTTTCCACTTTTTCCACAGGATAGGCAGTTCGGGAACGGACTCCGACCCTTCCCATTCACCCCATGAGATTTCGTCGAGACTCTTGAATTCCTGTCGCAGAGTATGTATGTTCATGTTAATTACCCAGTTAAAGGCAAATAGAAACGAACCAGCACTTCGGCCCGCGGGTGATACTTATGGATATACTCCGCGGTCTCCCTTGTCCGCTGCATGGTCAACCAGAGGATGGTCAGCATTGCGAAAGCGGGAGAATCCAAAGTGTTTGAGATGGATGCAGAAAGTTTTGGAAAGCGTAGGAGTGCTCACAGTAAGGGAGGAGACCACGATCAGGTCCACTTCGACGTTGGCAAAGGCCTCGCCAAGGGCGACACCTTGATGGCAGCCACGCTCTGAAAGGGGCAGGTCGATGCCACGACCTTGAAGAACTCCACGCGCATTCGCGCCCGTTTCTCCGTGACGGATCAGATACACGCGTTTCACGATTGAGTCAGGGAATGCGCCAGGAGGTGTCGGCGCTTGGGGAGGATAGAGCGGTGTGTTGGACATTTCTTTGGCTGGGAAAGGCCACAAAAAAAAAAGAGAAAAAAAAAGAAATAGAAAATGAAGTCGTCTTGACCCGACAACGGAGCGCACTGATACGTTTGGCGCTTGATGGGCGTCGCTCAGCAGCTCCCCGCGCTCTCCTCTCCTAACCAATGGCGCGGCGTTTGGCGATAACACGGATCGCGCCGGCACCCTCCACAGACATTGGATTTGGTGTAGCTAACGGGGCCGATGCAGCCGGCAGCGGATGGGGACGAAAGGTTGCGTCCCTCTCCGCCACCGTCTCCCGCCACCGCCTTGCCTTCCCCTCCCTCCGCCATCTTCGCCTCACTCACCACCCATGGCCTTCGTCACGGCAACTTGAAGCTCCGATGCAGCACTGGCGAGTCACACACGCAATAATCAGCAGGACAAGGGTAATAAAGCGATAGTAAAGGGAGGAAAGGAAACGGAAACGGGGAAAGGGCCCGACTCGAACGTCGGCTAATATCTTTGCACTTCACCCAAGCTACGTACCCCGTACAGCCCGTAAAAGACTAAGTAACTCGCTGCCTTTTGTCGCACTCCAAATCAAAATAACAACAGAAAACGCAGCCGCTTGGCTAAGCTGAAACCACACCCGAAGACCAAGAAAAACCTCGTGTGAGTTCAATGAGAACCCTGCAGAAATTAGTTCAGCTTTCCAGCGGCCACCGGCAGGACCAGGTCAATATTACATTTGCGCTGTCCTGCGGTGACTAATGTCTCTTCAGAAGTTGATATCATGAAGAAATGCGTGACCTCAGCCCCAAACCCCTCCAGGTGCTGGGATCGTTTGCCCAATCTTATAGAAGTGGAATTCATTCTGCGCAGGTTGAAGAGCAACAGAGACTAACTTAGGTTTCGTAGTTTACAGGGGAACGTCCCTGCAGCAGGTTTTGCAAAGACCTGGTTTATTTGGAGGTGTTTGCACCAAGATACCAAAATATATTACCGTAGGTGGGAGTAGCATTGTCACTCACACAAGTCGCACAAGGGAGGGGAGCCTGGGGAGGCCTTGTGTGTCCTGTGGTGGGCGGCTCAACCCTCTTGAGCAAGGGCTGCCCACTCTGCTGGAACCAAACAGACAGCTGAACAATAGAACAAGAACAACCTCACCTGCGACGAAGGTGCCCTGTGAAGCCTTGCCATGCGACATGCAAAGATTTGCCAGTGGCCTGAAATCTGTTCGCAGCGGCGGATGTCGGCCCATGAAAGGGATGAAGTCCGTCCAGTGTGAAGACAGGTGCACAGCGCCTGTCAGAACCCTCTCAATCTGAATTGGCAAAACGACTTTACAGCAGTACCTAACCAACCAACTCATTCATATCACCTTAAGAGACCTGGATTACTAGATGTATTGACCAGGAACCTAGAGGCACCACCACAGATTTACCCTCTATCCTTCCATCACCAAGTGGCTCCTACCCAGTCCAACCCAAACAGTATGCAGAATGGTGAGGTGCACTGGGAAATGAACCCAAAACACTGCCATGATGGCCAAGAGGAGCACCTCCTGTCACACACCAGGGGGCTGCAACCCCCCAGTCAGGAATAAAATGTTGTTGGACCCAGCTGGGGCTGTGCTGTGTGTACTGCGCAGCCCAGGCTTCATAAGAGAAGTCCAATTACAAACTAGAACATATGCACAACTTGCTGTTACAGTAAGAAAGCTAAGGCGCCTCCACAGACTTGCTAAAAGGAACGCACACCTGACTCAATGTAGGGTAAAAGCATAACATTGGTGGGGATTCAAACTTCGCCACTTAGCACACATACAGGGTGCGCTAACCAGTGTACTGTAAAATCTGAGCATACAATGGCCATCAAGAAGGTACAGTACATACTATAATACGCCATGTGTGTCAACTTCACTTAATTTTGTCCTTTGTTGTCTGTTTTTGACCCTGTCTGCCGAAGGTGAGATCGCGGTCAAATATCGCGGCCAAAGGCTGCAATTGCAGCGAAATGGTGGTGAGGTTGAGATTGCGGGCTTAGGTTGGCCAAAGACTGGGGTATTTGAGATGAAGGCAGTGGCTAGGAGGATCTGTTGTGAGAAGATTGGTAAAGAGGTTGGGTTGGAAGTTGAGGGTACAGATGATGCCAGCTTGTCTACTTGTTTGTTGCCAGTGTTGCTGTTGTGTCCCCGAACCCAGGAAACTTGTGGAGGGGGGCCAATCCAAGACTGTAGAGTGGCTGCAATGCATGCCCAAAGGGTGGGGTGGGAAGTGATGTGCGAATGACGATGGAGGGAATCAGAGAGAGGAGGTGTGTTGAGCTTGCTGTGTGGTCGGGGACTAAAGGAGTTTGAGGGGAAGAGTTTCTCAAAGGTGTACTTTGTTCATCCTACCAGTGGAAACAATAAAATTAGAACACGCACAAAATGCTCAAACAACGCACTCTGCAGATGTAACACAGCACAGCAAGCATGCAGAAGCAGTGTACCACTGCTCCATGCTGATCTGGAATTCCAGCCTCTCTGCTGTACTGTGCAATCAGACCAATGCAAACAGGCACTTAGGAATCAAGGATTGCACCATTCACTGCATTTCTAAAAGTGAGATAAAACCTGAAATCACCAGAGATTGCACCAATCATTGGATTTCTAAAAACAGGTGAAAAAAGGCAGCTTGGTTCTGAAACAAGCATCCTGATTTGGAAACAACCAAACCAATTTACAAGCAACTGTTTCTCAAACAAGCAGTAAATTAGTTCTTGGTGGTACTCAGCCCAAACTGGTACTCAGCCAGCGAGTACTCAGCCCAGGCTTGTACTTAGCCCTAGGTGGTACTCAGCCCTGAATGGGTACCTAGAGGGTGGGAATTGGTGCTCAGCCTGCTTTATTTCATTTCTGTGGCCTGCTCTGTGCAACCCACTGCTCCCTCTGTTTTCTGATGGCTCCAAACTGCAGGAGTATTAAAGCAGTAACCTCTCACAGAGATCAAACAAGCGAAAAAAAACCCCCTCCTTACTGCGACAGAAACCAGCGCAAAACAAGCCAATCTCTCTTCCTCTATTTTGCTCTCTCTTCCCTTTCTGCCCACTCACTTCTCCCCTCTCCCTTCTCTCACTCCTCTCCCTTCTCCATCACTACTGCTCTCTCTCTTCCTCTCCACACACACCAAGTCCCTCTAGTCCTGGGTGGGATTTCATCACAACCCTAGTTACAAGCCATCAGCCACACTTGCACACTCAAACAGGGCCCTGCTGCTCTTACAAGAAAATGGTCTCTGACTCTAAACAAGATCAACCTGTCTGTGAGCACCAGCTCACAAGCTACTTTTAGGCAACAAAGGGATCTTGGCTCTTTACAAGAAAAGGGCTACCTCTCTAAGCAAGTCCACTGGTCCACCAAGCTGCAACCTAGCATGTATTCTTCGACCCCCAAGGCTGTCCACTTCTCGCCTTACAGCTACCAGGATTGGAAACTGCACGTGGAAGAAGTCATCCAGCTGGTCATGGCACAGGAGTGGTACACCACTCTGACCACACTGGTCACAGATGGGCCAAAGCATTTCAGATGTGCTGCCACCACTTGCAGGGGTGTGACAAACATCCTGCATTCTGCCATCATCCACAAAGCAAGGGAAACAGTGCATGGCCATGGAATCTTCTCTGGCATTCATCAAAATCTTCTCAAGGGGCTGCAGGCTACGCCAACACCAGCGACCTTGTCAAGGAGTTGACAAACTGTCACATGCTGTACCAGCAAAGCAAGGAGAAGAACAGCAGACACTCTGCTCACCCTGGCACTTCTGAGACAGAAACTGCTGCTTCAGTGAAGCCTCAGTGGCAACCAAGAAGCGCAAGATTGGTGAGGCACTCAATGGCAAGCGTACTTGAGACCTTCATGGAGCCTGGGTCTTGCACTCTCACAAGGAATGCCTCAAGTTCCCTCACAGGAAGTCAGAGCCAGCTTGTCCTGCAAAGAAGGCCAAGGGCAACTGCCTCATTTTCAAGACTGTGCTTATGGCAAGACTTGCTGGCAGCAACCCACACCAAGTTATCCTTGACTCTGGGGCTTCTAGGACGATGTTGCCTTGTGAAGAGCATTTGACAAACTTGCAACCCACCTCCCAGCAGATCAAAACAGCTGACAGCTTTGCAACTGCCACTGGAGTGGGTGACTTCATCCTGTTTGGGTAGGATGGAGATTGGGCTTGGTTGCTCACTCACCTATTCTCAAGAAAAGTAGGAGGAGGGCAACAAGCCAAGTTTCTCTAATTTCAGGTTGGTCGTCTCCGTCTTCACACACATTATGTGTCGTGTCGTGTCAAATTGTGCTGTCGCAACTGCTCTCGCATCACAGACAACTGATCCTCTTTCTTTTTTTGTTTTCCTTTTCTGTTTTCTTTTTTATTTTTATTTTTCATTTTTCCTTTTTACGCATTACACTGTACGACATGTACTTTTTTCCTTTGTTGGGGTCAAATGCAGTAATCGATCGAAGCCCAAGATGGTCCCACCACAACGACCCCGCCACAACGCCCCCGTCAGGCTCCTGATGACGTTGGGCGCAACGGCACGACAAACACGGCCATCACGCTGCCACCCACCCAGACTGACGACGACTTTGCATGGTTTGGCGAGCGCGCCCATTTTACTCACCGCAATCCAGAGACTCTGACTGAGACAAAGCAGTGTTCGGTACATCCAGGAGATCTTCCAATTATTCGTTCAACGATCCGCTCAAGCCGCCTACATTCATGGATCGCTTTCGCACTCCGTTGCTATCGTTCTTGCTCTACTCTTCGTTGACGGTGCTTACGCTTCAGTATGTGTGGACTGCCCTCGACGCAGAAGAAGACCGCATTCGAAGCGAAGCCCGCCAACAGCAGCTTCAGGCTCACCTATCGTACTGGAAGTCTGTCGCTGTTGCGAGCGTTGGGGAGAGTTTCCCCTCCCAACCAAGACCTACGCCCGAACTATCGCCACAGCGCCCAAGCGGACGCTGGTGGTGACAGATTGTCGTCACTGCAACTTATCTGGGTAGTTCATGGCTCTTATGGGTGCAGGAGCGTTTTGCTCAGTACACACGACTGCAAACTTTGGACAAAGATCCAAACAATGTAATACCAGAAGCGTTTCTTTGGTTCTGTTTTCTGTTTTCTTGTTTGTTCCAATGTTTGGTTAGCAAACCACCATTTACTTACTACTTCCTGGCTTGCCGGGAGCACCAAAATAATGAATGGACATCGTTTAATTAAGGATTCCACTAATCGCTGGGGGACTGGCAATAATGGAATCCTTTTTTTTTTTTTTTTTTTTTTTTTTTTTTCTAAGGGAAGCAGGTGTCGCTCGGTCGACTGTTGGAGATGCAATGGAGTGCTTGTGAAGATCAAGCTTCGCCACTGCCTCTTTTGTTTTCCCTTACTCAGTGCAAATAACTAGCTTGCATTTGATCCATCTGTTCAAGGCCGCTCCGAAGGTTGGTCACCGCTGCTACACTGCCCAAATATTAACGTCACCAGTGATATCGGCGTAAGCAGCCGGCATCACCCATATGTATTTACTTACTAAAAGAAAGAAAAATAGATCCTCCAATATGAACCGAGAAAAACACCCCTCTCTTGAAGGTTTGCGGTCGAAAATCATACAAAGTTCAACTTGCCTGCAGCAGCTCGACGCTCCTCCGCCTCCTCCGGTACATTCCGCCCCCCATATAACCTCCACTCATATCGTAACCACCACCACCTTGTCCCATATCCATTTGCCCCATATCCATTTGCGGCTGCTCTTGGCCAGCGTACTGACTGGGGTCTCCACCATAGCCAGCGGCACTGGGGTCGCCTCCGGCAGGGTAGCCGCCACTGGGATCACCCCCCGCGGCGCCAGGGTAACCCCCGCTGTTCGGGTCGTATCCTCCCGTCGAACCTTGTGCCTGGGAATAAGGCGACGGAGCATTCGGGTCGACACCGCCAGCGTTTTGCGCCTCCATTCCACCAGGGTAGCCAGGGTAGCCTCCAGGGTAGCCTCCCGCGCCTGCGTTCGGGTCCTCACCTCCGGCGTTGGGATCAGCTCCTCCTGGATTTTGATAGTTTTGAAGAGCATCCATGCCCATTCCCATCACCTTGTTGGACAAGCTCGCTGCGGGTTGCGAGTCAGTAAATGATGGGCTTTGTCGGAAAACTTAAAATGCTCACATGGGAGTCCCATTCTTCGCATGGCCGCACCGCCAAACTGAGACATTCCGCTGCTCAGACCAGCTCCAACCATTCCGCGGAGTCCGCCAGACTGAAACCCTTCCATTGCTGAAGCACCCATTCCAGCAAAGCGATCAGCGTTCTTCCCTGGGAGTGCGCGAATTGACCGAGTTTAGTGCATCGGCCAAAATTCCTGAGTGGGGGACTCACTGGACATTCCAAATCTTCGCATGGCGGCACCTCCGAATTGGGACATTCCACTGCTGAGACCTGCACCAACCATTCCGCGTAGGCCGCCATTTTGGAACCCGTCGATAGCAGACGAACCAAAGTTTGAAAATCTATCAGCATTTTTGCCTTCGTTTTCAAATTCAAAAACGGGTGAGAATAACCGTCCATAAAATATTTAACTTACCTGACATTCCAAACCGGCGCATTGCAGAGCCGCCGAACTGGGACATTCCACCGCTAAGCCCAGCACCGAGCATTCCCCTCAAACCGCCAGATTGGAATCCTTTAAAGGCAGACGTTCCCAAATTCATGAGCCTCTCAGAATTTTGACCTTTTCGATCATTCAGTGGGGCTAAAGGATGTGAAAGCCATCGGCCTACCAGATATTCCAAGACGCCTCATCGCCGAACCCCCATAAGCTGACATACCGCTGCCAAGTCCCGAGCTTATCATGCCCTTCAATCCGCCCGACTGGAAACCACGCAGGGCTGCTGAGCCAATTCCCATGAATCGACTAGCATGCTTGTCTGTACACGAATTTGAACGACAACTATTAATGGGGGAAATGCAAATGGACTTTGTCCTTTGATTTACCTGACAAACCCAATCCGCGGAGCGCCGAGCCGCCAAACTGGGAAACTCCAGCTCCGATGCCTGACTGCAGAGCACCTCGAAGCCCTCCTTGTTGAAATCCTTGCAAAGCGCGGCCTCCAATGTTCATAACCCTGCTTGCCATGCTCCCTGTTGATCGATGTCAACCCGAATCGAACGAAGAGGAGAGACTGGAGGGACAATGCACGAACCTGACATGCCCAACTTTTGCAATGCTGAGCCACCAAAGCTGCTAAGACCACCCTGTGCACCCGCCATTAAAGCACCTCGCAATCCACCGCTCTTGTATCCTCTAACGGCTGCAGAGCCCATGCTCATCAGTTTACCCGCGGTTTGCTCTGTAAAGTGGATTCAGCAATTCGAGCGGCTGAGAATGGACGACGCCACTCACGAGAGAAACCAATCTTCTGAAGAGCTTGACCACCGAAATTGGAAATACCGCTCATAGCTCCGGCCTTGAGCATCCCCTTGAAGCCACCATTCTGGTATCCCCGCACAGCGGCTTTTCCGGTGTTCCAAAGTTTGTCCGCAGTACCGGCTGTGTTCAAAGTGAGTTCTTCCGCGACGAGGGCTTGATGAAAGGAAAGAGAGGCACTTACCGCTTATACCCATTTTACCCGCGACGAGGCCAAAGCCGGCTTTGCCCATGCCTCCCATTGAGGCCTTTAGCACTCCTGGTGGGTTGAAATCAGTTCCATGGGATGAATTCAAACAGATTACCTCCAAAGCCCTTGCCGCTCCTTGCAGCTTTGTAGCCCGCAGACATCCCTTTATAGATCGCATCTATGGAGAAACAAATTGCTTAAAGCTCAACCTAACAAAGCACATGAATATGGCTTACCTCCGGCACCGCCAGGTACAAATTGATGCAGCGTTTCTTTCAATGCCGCCTTTCCCATACTCTTCAATGTGTCTACGAAGACATCGATCACTGAATCAACCAGACAAGCGTGCGCAGCCAGCAATGCTACCTTTAAAACTCTTGCCTTTGATTGCGCCGCTGATACCGGCCTTCGCGATCTCGAATCCGACAGCGGCGGCTTTTCCCGCTGGATAAATTGTTTCAAAGAACATTAGCTCTTCCGCATGCTCAAGATGAAATACGCACCTGCCGGTCCTCCTAGGGCGGTAGCACCCATGACGACTGCCTTTTTCGCGACTTTGACGGCCTTTTTACAACCAGGAATGGTGTTACAAATGTGAGAGCCAAGAAATGAGTTGTGTCTCTCGACCGAGAGACACAAATCAGTCAGCAGCTGTGTGGCTGCGCATCGGGCGACACCAAGAGTACCTCACAAGCCACTCACCACTTTCTTCAGCGTCTTGAGGAATCCACGACGATGCAGTCGCCTGATCCCGCTTGGTGGATGCTCTCCAACGTCTGTTGTGGCATCGACGGGGGCGGCGACCGAACCATTCTTTGGTGCCTCCGAGTCGAGGGCTCCCTTTCGCAACGAATCGCTGGACTCTTCCGGCAGGACGGCGAGCGTCACCTGGCTGTCTCGACGCCACAGCGATCTACGTTGGAGGGCGCTCCTTCGAAAGAGTAAGGCTGAAGTCGGGCCGAGGAGCTGCTTTGCAGTGTCTCTGCGCCGCAGGCGAGCAACTTGGTGCGAGCGACTGGTGGTGGAGGTGATCGAATCTTTGAGTGCGCTTCGGCGATTGAGGTTCTGGAGCGTGATGGAGGGGCGTTTGTCGATAGAAGCTGTCGTTTGTAACTTTGCACCAAGCGGCGCTGGAGGGAAGGACGTGGAATGCGGACTGAGACTCCGCAGGGACAAAAAGAGCTCGTTGAATGACGGTTTGTCCAACTGAGCCGCACCAACGGCTGAAGAGACGGAGAGCCCACAAGGAACAAAGAGGAATATGGCCGCCAGACAGGACAGGACCGACAGCAGGGACATGCATCGGAGACCAGTTCGTCGTCGGCCATGCCGAAGTCGGGTCGCACCAGTTAGTTCGTGGGAAGGGTTCATAGTGGGTATTCTCCAGCCCCACCGGGGATGGAGACCCGGCGGAGAAAAGGGGGAATGCTTGAGGGGCAGATGGAGTTGGGGGGTGTGAAGGAAGGGTCAGCCAGGATGATTCGGGGAGGCAGCGGGTTGGGCTGCAAGCGACGGTCCGTCGTCGTCGTCGTCGTCGTCGTCGTTGTCGTGCGGATGATGCGCGCGGCGTATGGAGGTGTGTGCAGTGGGCGGGAGAGAAGCGGGAGCGGGAGGCGCGAGGGCGACGGCGGACCAGCGACAGAGACAGAAAAACGCTCCGTTTCTTTAATAATGGCTGGTCTTCCTCTCTCCTCTTTCTCGTTTCCGTTTTGTGCAAGAGTCCAAGGATCCCGTCCACGGCATGGGCGCCAAACAGAGCATGAGACAGACGGAAGAAATGTGGTGGAGGCCCTCGAGACCGGCGGACTGACCCCCCACTCTTCGCTCGTTTTTTTTGCTCCATTTACTTTTTTGCCCAGTTTTGCTATTATTGAACAAGAAGGCGGTGGAGTGTCTCTCGATCACTCTCTCTGTCGCTCACTCTGTCTGCTCTTTGTGTATTAGCTTGGACGACGACATTGTGTCTCTGTTTGGCAGCAGAGTAGCGAAGCACTAACAAAATTGAAAAAACGGCTCTTAAGAGAAAGACAAAAATCCCAAGTCTGCAAATTGCCGAATGAGGAAATCGAAAACTCAGCACCTCACCTCACATCACAAACAAGTATTACTGAAAGCTAAAGTGGGGGGCGCGCCGGTGTCTCCAGAATTGAAACCGTGTGTGTCTACCGACCCGCTGACCAGCTCCTCACTCGCTGCCCCCCGCACCAAACCAGACATCAACCTCTTTTCGCGAAGAGACTGGCCCGCGTCACCCGCCAAAAGGACGTTGAGAGAATAGGAATTCCCGGCATCCTCTAATTCCTTTCAAGTGGTTGAGGCTTCCCCCGCATTAAGTCTTTTACCCGGCAGTGCCGTTGTCCTGGCGCTTCCCGGACGTCTGTCTAACTACCATAAATTGGGCTTGCTGGCCACGATGCTTGAATATAATAATAACACCTCCTTTTCCAATTGAGAAGGAAGAAGAAATGAGCTAGCCGGACTTGTCAGTTTGGAAACTTGAATGACCACGTCAATCCACAGGTCGTCAGCCCTGCACCTGCAGCACTACCAGATCGCCCGGACCGCTACATTACAGTTCGAAGAAGACCTACGCGCGCGCACACTTCCGATCGGAATCCAGCATCGTCCGTACACAGATAGACGTTCGCACTTCATGCCCGCACGCTCAAGCTTTCGCCCATTCTGCATCAGCAGCTGCATTTCTCCAACACATCCAACCCCGCGGGCCAGTCAGCCGTCCAATCCTGTGGGCCTCCGATCACTCCACTCCCTCGCATCGCCATCACCCGCGACGCTTCGGCCGTGGTCCCAATCGCCTAATTCGCTACTCAGATCGACCCCTATCGCGCCGTCTGCCCTTTTAGGCGGGCAATGGTCGCGATCGCGTCGCTCGATGGCAGTTGTTGTAGGTCTCTGTCCATCTCTCTTCACGTTCTTTGGATCAAATCTCGTTGCGCGGATTGAGGGTCATCATTCTCACTATGTATGCTTCACAGATGGAGCAGCGTCACCGGCTTGGACCCCGGCAAACGCGGTCGCCGCGTCCTGCGGAAAGTTCTTTTCGCCTTCGCCCGACTTTACAGTGGCCTTACCTAAAGGCAGAGGCTCTTTGAACAGTATCATGCTCCGCCAGTCCACACTTGATGTCATGAGCGCCATCAATGGCGAAATCAAAAGAGGCACATCAAAAACAAAGATTTGCATTGGTAAGTGGTTTTTTGAGTATTCCAATTTCTGAGCCGCGCCGATTTCAGATGGACGACCTGGTTCGGGAAAGACGGCTGCACTTTCAATTGTTGCAAGCCATTACCAGAAACTGGGTTGGATCGTGGTCAGCATTCCCGATGGTAAGCTTCGTCGCCCCATATGTTCATTGAAATGCCTTGGCTTGACGTGTCTTCTCTCACAGTTGCATATTGGGTTTCTGGAAAGGAGCCGTACGCTTTCGTAAAAGAGTCTGGTCTTTTCACTCAAAACACCATCGCGTCTCGTGTGGCAGGAGAAATTTTGAGAGCGAACTCTGACGCTCTTTCGAAGGTTTGAAGAGGTGTTCGTCGAGATTGTTGATGTGGTTCAAGCAAATTTTGCAGATTCCTACGAAGGACGGCGGCAACTTGGCAAACCTTCTGAAGCAGGGTCAGAGCAGGCCAACAACTTCTCATGCTGTAATAGATGAGTTTTTGTCAAGCCTTCTGGTTGCTCGGGAAAGGTTCTTGTTTGCAGAAAAATGGCTCACGCTGACTCTTTTCTTTTTATTTTACAGACCCCCCGTTTTGTTTTCTATTGACTCAGTGAATGCATTGTACGCGAAGACGGCCTATTATGACGTGGACAGCTCCGTCCTCACCGCAGACAGATTTGCGCTAATGAAGTCGTTTATCAACGTCTTGACGAAGAACGAGATTGTAACGTGCTCAATCCAAACTCTCGCCTTTTGACTGGCTGAACGTTGCGCTCACTCCGAAAATATTAGGAAAACGGGGCTGTTGTGTGCGCAACGAATCATTCCGACCCGGCCATCCGGAGCCCTCTCTTCAGGGACCTCATCGAGGAGGCGAACGAGCTAAGCCTTCCCGCGCACAAGCCCGCCACCGGCAGCATACCGTCCGTAGGCACGCTGCCTTCGCGCCCGCGGCGCATCCCGCCCATTGCCGCGGAAAACGCCGACCTCGTCGGGGCCGGGGTGGTCCTCCCCGAAAACATGGCCCCGGGTATGTTCCACCCGCTCTTTGCGCGCACCGACCTGCACCCCGCGGGCTTGGCGCGGTTCGAGATGCCGAGGTTTTCGAGAAAGGAAATGGGTTACTACCTGCGTCACTGCAAGGCGGTCGGGACGTTTCATGATGGTGAGTCGTCACTGTGTGAAATAGGGACGGTTTGTGTGTCTTGGTGCATAATGTGAGACTGCGAGGGCGAGGTTCCTGGACCGAGCATCTAACGGCTGAATCGCCATATTAACACACCAGACTTGACCGATGGCGTTGTTTTGAAAATCTGTGCCGTCACGGGTGGGGACTTGCGGCAAGTTCGCAGCCGCTATTTGGTGTGACGAAGAAAGTCCCTGCATCTCCAAAAAAAAAAAAAAAAAAAGATAATAAAATCACAAGAAGCAGCAGCTTTGCGCTGGGAAACGTCCGCGAATCGGTCCTATCGCATTTTGAACTCGTTCTGCGTTTCCTCTTGATTCTTTTGTTGTCTCTGGGAGCAACGATAGCTATTTGGTGTCTTTGCAACACAAGCGTCGGAGAATCAGCAATGACTTACGATATGTCGTGGCGGAGAAGACGATGCATCGTGCCAACGACTGAAATAAACGCCCAGCTCAATGCCCCCAACAGTCGCGTATATTTAGAAACATTCGTCTGCGGGGAAGGATGACGAAAAACGGGTCCAGAGATGGAGGAGGGGAGGGGGGGTTGGACACGTCGAGGAGTGCATGCAGAAAGAGCAAACCCATTGTGATGAAAAAGAGGCCGAAGCTGTCAAAACACGAGATTAGAGAGACTGAAAGTCCTGGGATGTTCGAAAGGGTCAACCAAATTTGAAAGAGGAAAGAAAGGAGTAATGAAATAAGTCAAAACCTTCATCGGATCGCCCAACCGTGCATCGATGCAAACCCGCAACAAAGGGAGAAGGACGACAGAAGAGGGATGGTGGTTAGAAGAGAGAAGGAGAAGCCGGAGGATATCGATTCCAGTGGCCAGAGGCTAGAACCACCCCAACCATTTCCACCATGCAAGACCCAAGGTCAAGTACACCAGCCAGTAGAGACACGCCAATCCTAGCCCAATCAAGAACCATTGTGATTGCTTGAAATAGCCCTGGCTGAAATACACTACAGGCGGGCCCGAACTGTAGTTGGTGAGGCATCCGGAAAGAGATGAAAAGTAGGCCAGAAGGGCGGTAAGGAGAAAAGGCGGCACTTCGAGTGACTTTCCAGCCTCCATCAACGGGCCGACGAATGCGACGATGTGGCCAGTAAGCGAGCTGAAAAAGTACATCGAGAAGAAGTAGAACGACGAGAGGCCGATAGACGCACGAACGGGATTGTGGCCGTCACGAAAGTGGTCTCCGCACCAGCGACCAAACCAACGCGTCAACCCGAGGGCAGTGAGTTGTTCTGCAATAAGGACCATGCCAGAAAGCCAGAAAAAGGCATCCCAAGCTTCAAAGTTTGTTTCGAAAAGATGATGTGGATTTAGAAAGGGCGAATGAAACGAAGCAAATGAACGCTCAAACCTTGGGAGTTGGACGCAACATCCTCCCACTGAATGGTGCCCATACAAAGTAACATGGCAAGCCCTGTCATAGCAACAAAGGCTTCGGGCAGAATGTTCATGATCCACAAAATCAAGCAGACCCAGACCACCATGATCAGCTGACATTCGCGCCACGTCAACTTGCCCAACGACTCCAATTCGGTCTTTGCTGAGTGTCGAACAGCAGTACCATCATACTCGGCGGCTCCACAAATGTATGCAAGTATTGGAGGCAACACGAGAATAAGAAAGACTCCAGGTACGACAGATCCAAGCACCCAAGTCGGGAAATCGAACTTGATGCCGAGAATATCTGCAGCGTGTTCAGACACGAGAGGATTCGCGACTGTGGCCGTCATATAAATGGAAGAGATAAGGAGGTTCGCGTGACTTCCACACAATATTAGAAATCTCCCGATAGTGGGAGATGCCGTAGGTGTGGAGCCCAAAACTCTCGCTAGGGAAACAACAACCGGCATAATGATGCCAGCACCACGCGCTTTAAGGTGAGTATCGTTGGTTAGCATTACATTGAAGTCCTTGAAAAAATTACGTCAAAACGAAAACGTCACAAATGCCTACCGGTGTTGCTTGGTAAAAATGGGCCCAGTATCAGCTCTGCATATTGTAAATGGCAGAAGATACTTAGATGAAATTCTCTGAAAAAGTTCGAACTCACCCGAGGCAAAGAGAGAGTAGCCGAGTCCCAGAATCGATCCTCCAAGGTGTCGAACTAAGATGAGAGACAGTCTCCGCCCAAGCCCAGTTCTCTCGACGGCTTTCCCAATTTGGAAGGAGCACAAGACGAGCCAAGAAAGAGGAAGCGCAAACCCTGATAGGGCGATTGAAAATGATTGCTTCAGCAGTTTTAGTAACGGCAGTGTGTCCTGGATTTTCACACTAACCTTCATTCCGTCACATTGATACACATCGTAAACGCTGACAGGCATTTCCGTCGTGACGGTGTAATTGTAACCATCAAACGAGAGGTGCGGGACGGGTCGAATTTCTCTTTGGCAGCGCCGACAATCCACCTTGATTCCATCAACAGTTGTGCACTGGAAACTTTGCGTGAACGCGAGAACAAGCAAGGCGACCATAACTATGACGGATATTTTGAGGTCTGAAAGTAGAAGAGATAAAATAACGCTGCCGGAACGAACATACCCCGTTAATGAAGTGAGGAGGTGCAGAAAGAAAAACAGAAAAAGAAAGCGACCTTAGGAAGACCGCCAATATATGCATCGAGCTCCGAGAAAGACCATCCGCAGGATGGACATTCCACAGGAGAAAAAGGGGTAGCAGGCAAAAAGCAAGCTTAAGAGCGTTAACCAACTTGGATTGCATTCCTTTCAGGTGGGTGAGTTTTTGAAGATGAAATCCATTAAACGCAAACTCTTCTCACCTTGACTCAAGTGGAAAACCGGTACTGCAGGCGGACGATCCTGCCGCGCCAGGTGAGCTGCAGGAATTGTCACTTCGCGGTGTTGGATGACTCTTCCAGAGAGGTGCTGCCCAGATCCACTCTCCAGGGCGCTTGGGTTTGATGAGGAGACCGCGCTGTGGTTGATAGCGCTGAGACGGCGGCCATCCGGGCGCTTCAGAAGAGGAGTCACTTCACTGGCAGCGCCGGCCGAAAGGGCAACTGGATTCGCGCTACGGCCAGATGACGGCTTCTGGTCAACTGGATTCGACCCTTGATTCTGGAATGTACCATTCTGTTGAACAAGGCTTCCCCGATTGACAGGTGTGGCCGCGACTGTCGAGACCGAGGACGAAGACAAGGAGCGTGAGGAGGACCAGGACGACGAAGAGGCGGGAAAAGACGGCGCTGGTGGTGGCGGCAGGGGCGGATTCGGACTACTGCTGGATCCTGCTGGAACAATGTGAGTCGACGGCGCCAAGCTGGTGAGGGACAATTCGACTAAATCGTCGGTGGAGGACGAGTTGGCGGCAGCCAAGCACGACGGGACCTTATCGCCCGCTACCACAGAAGGGGAAGAACGAGAAGGCGGCGAGGAGTCCATGCCTACTACACCAGCGATGGAGGGCGGAGATCTAGTACGTTGCTGTTGTTCAGAGCCAGCGTATTGGGTCACTGACGAGACGAGGCTGAAAGGGGACAGACAGTCCACTGGACCGAGAAACAGAGCGGAATATCACTCTCTGGAAAAGTGGCTGTGGACTGCGGTTGGGGTGCGGTTGTCTCTTGCTCTCTCTGCTTTCTCTCTCTCTCTCTCTCTCTTTCTCTCTCTCTCTCTCTCTCTCTCTCTCTCTCTCTCTCTCTCTCTCTCTCTCTCTGTCTCGGACACGCTTCCCCAACAAAAAACCCGAACATAACAACCAACCGACAGACAGACAGACAGACAGACAGACAGACAGACAGACAGACAGACAGATAGACAGGCAGAGGTACTGGCTGTTCGAGGATTGTCTGGCCCGCCGAGACGCGACGTCTTCTGGCTTGCAGCGCAAAAACACCTGGGGGCGGCGGAAATGGCCCGCAGCAGCAGCAGCAGCAGCAGAAGCAGCAGCACAGAGCGCAAGCAGAGCGCCCACGTTCTCAACCTCGCAAGGGGGGGTCCACAAGCCCCAGCCACCCGCACGGATTCAAAGCTGGACGAGGCAGACGTCGCTGCTGCCCAACCTCGCGAAGACTCTGCCGCAGCGCAACGGAGCAAAAGCCACCGCGCTCCCAAGGAGTCCTCCTGGTTTTCCTCATGTTGGGACGTTTTCGCCTGGGGATTGATGGGAGCGTTGGGGGCGTACGTTCTCGGGCTTTTCCTGCTTCCGGGTGAGGCCCTTCGTGGAAAATTGAGGATGTGCTGAAAAAGACGGATTCGTTTTTCTTTGCAGCGCAAAATGACAACGTTGTTCATTTGTTAAGGCCGGTCAAATCGGCTTCAGAGGCGGAGATGCGAGGTAGGCACTCGTGCTCTACAATGGGATGCTCGACCTGACATAAAATCAACATTTCATAGCTAGAGAGCTTGTTGTCCAATCCGAGCTCATGGACTACAGTAAGCTTAACTGTTGGCCAGAAGAATGCCCGCTAATTTTTTTTGAAGGTTCTCCAACGATTTACCTGGTCTGGACGACACCAGTCTCGACATTTTCTTTGAGAAATCATCGCGTTTTGGACTGCTACTACTTTCACCATCCCGACGCACATGTGATTATATACGCAACAGATCTCACCAGTCAAACTTTCAGTGAATACACCCGGTCCGGGTATCGTCTGACAGTCGTCAACGCGACTGACGAAGCGCTTTTGGAGCTCTCGGCCGGATGTCCAGGGGAGGAGTGGATGAGGAACATGGATCGCTGGAGGAGAGACTCTCCGTACTTTTACTCGCACTTGACAGACTTTATCCGCTTTTGCGCCTTGTATCGCTGGGGTGGAGTGTATTCGGACTTTGACGCGCTCCAGTTGAACAGCTTGGCGTTGGTGGGAGGCAAGACATTCATTGGAAGGGACTCGTCTGGCGCCAAAGGGTCATGCAAGTGGTGTCTCGCAGGTGGAGACATTTATCTTGCCCCGGGCGTGATGGGGAGTGTCCCAGGTCATCCATTAGTCAGGCGGTCGCTGGAGATCGCTTTCGAAAGCGGAGACTACGACCCGGCCATCTTCAATGGTGTCGGACCAATGGCAGTTACCAAGGCGTATCACGCACTCGATTACCGCGAGACTCAGTCGGTTGTCGCGGCATCCGAGGAAGTTTTCTACCCCTACACGTACCTCAACAGTGCAGAAACACTCCGCAGGTCAGCAGCTGGGGATGCCGAAGCTCATGTGGATTCTCTCCAGAGGAAATCTGTCTCTCTGCATTTGTATGGGCACATGACGAAAAGAATACCGATCGAGGAGGGAAGTATAGTCGATGAGGTCATCAAGCGATTTTCTGTGGTCGTGGACCCATTGAGACAAGGCCCCCACATGGTGGAGCAACATTTGAAAGCCCCAAAGTACATTGGTGTTAGCAAGGTTATTCAAGCGGTTCCAAACGTCAGGGTCGTGGGAGACTTCACGGCCGAGATATCTATTTTGATAGAATGTCGTTACGGCTCCATCAAACTGTTTGGAAACGAGACTGATTCGAGGGAGAGCAATTGGAACTCGATGATCATCGTTCGAGGCTCCACACCTGCTCAAGTGAATGTGGCACTTGCCAAATTGGCGTACAAACTGGGAGAATCGCCAGACGGTCTCGACTCCATCACCGCTAAGGTTTATGAAGGAAGGCAGATTCACATTCCGGCGAAAGTAACCGAAATTCCGGTTTACGATTTGAACAAATTGGTCACCGTGATGATCAAAACCATGGACAGAATCACCAAGGTTTTCTCTCTTGTTGAGTCGATCATGGACATGTATCCTAATGTATCGATCATTGCCTCAAACGACGGTTCCCGGGCGAACATTTCGCAAAACGAGGGCTATAAAAGAGGATTTTACTACCTGCCACTGCAGTACGACATTGGCTTGTCCGCAGGACGGAACAGAATGGTGGACAAAATTAGTACAAAGTACGTCCTCACTCTGGACGACGACTTCATCTTCACCAAGGATTCAAGCATTGAGGCCCTCATTCATGCGCTCGAGACAAAAGATAAAGACGGGCTTCACTATGATATCGCGGCCGGCAAGAATCCCGCAGACGAAGAGCGATTCGACATTGACTTTTGCGGGATCTTCACGATCACAGAGTCTAGAGTTCTGTCGCTCGGTCCGGGCGACCGGGGCTCCCCGCATGCTGGCTGTCACCACGTCGACTTTGTTCCCAACATTTTCGTCGCAAGGACGGATCTCCTTCGAGACCGACTGCGCTGGGACGAGCTGCTGAAGCTGGGAGAGCACGAGGACTTTTTCATTCGAGCGCGTGAGCTTGGTGTGCGAACGCTGACTTGCCCCGGCGTCAGCTTCCATCATAATCAAGTGGCGCACTGGAAGGGAGATACCGAGTACGACAAAAAGCGCGCTAGGGTCTACGACTTTCTGCGGCTCAGCCTGCGGAAGCATGGTCTTACGAAACTCGTTTCGTTTGGAAGAACGATGATGGATCTGACCTGTAAGTGTTCTGTAGAGTTCGACTTTTCCTGAGTGCCGTTGTGCAGTGCCCGATCTTGTCCATCAGCTCTACGTCACTGAGGTGATGGCAAGAACAGTGACGCTATATTGGCGATCTTCTGCATTTGCTTTCAAAGTTCTGCAGTCCTCCGACAACGGCAATTCGTGGGGGCCAGTCAACTACGGAGAAGGAGAGCAATTTGAGCCAGCACCACAAATTCCAACCACCGATCCAGAAGGGCCCAGCCGCCCGACCGACGCTTACAACAAAATAGTAGTTTTTGGGCTCCAACCACAGACCACATATATATTTCGCGTTTTCGCTGGGAACAGGTTTGATTTCGAGGAGCATGGGCAAGACTACACAGTGAAGACGCTCAGCCTGAGCGACGAATACGGTTGGTGGTCTTCTCTTCTGCCATATAATATGCGAAGAAGTTGATTGGTGAAATCACAGCTCAAAATCTGTTGGAAAACCCTTCGTTCGAGTACGGCAAGCGGGGTTACCAAATTTCAGAAAACAACACCTTCGCCATCATCGAAGACCCAAAGACTCAGGAGCACATGGCGCGTTCTCAAATCACCACGGTCGGTTACATGTACAACGCCGAGAGCACCGCTGCAATAACGCAGGCGGTTCCCGGCATCAAACCAAACCGAGCTCTCTCAAAGCTTCCCTCGCACATTCCTCGCACTTTGACAGTCTCCGTCCGCAGTCGCCTCGACCGAATCTTCGACAGCCATCCCAGCTGGAGGCTGGAACTCCGCGTGTGGTTCGGCCCGCGCGCCGGGGGCGGCGCTCGGGTTTGCCACCCGCTCGAGGGTCCTCTGCTCCACACGGACGACGGATCACCCGTTCTTCACGAAAAGCTGGCGCCCACGACAACGGGTGGCCGTCGTGAGCGCGAATCCGCCGGCGGCGCTTTTGAGGATGAGTCGGCTCCATCCTATTCGAGGGAGTTTCGACACGATCCTAGGCTTGAGCGACCTTCGGACGTGACTCATAGAGTTGAATTCGACAGGTCGGTCGAAGAGGTTTGGCAATCTCGGGTTCTGTCGCTGTGTCTCGCTCCAGACGCTCTCATAGCGTTCATGGAAGTCTCCGGCGTCTTGGAGACTTTCAGAGGGAGCGTAACATGGGATGATTTTGTTCTGACTGTTGGAAGGGGTCAGGAAGCCCCGTAGCAAACTTTTCATGAGTCGTCTTTCACGCCGCCAGCCACAAAAACGTAAGATAGTTTGGGAGACATACTTCTGCGGACCTCTCCGATCCCCAGTTTTCAAATTAAAGCAATATCACACTACGTTGGCTCAGCTTCTGTTTGCAGCAATATCATCTGAGTAACCCAATCAAAGAGTCAAAATCAAGCCAGAGCACCTGCCCTTCCGCTGTTGAAGATGAGGCAGTCTGTCTACATTGCAGTAGACAGGGTAAGTCTCGCCGGCAGCTGTTGGGGAAAACAAGGACGGTACGGACTGGAATAAACTTGAGTGGAATTTATTCCGATGTGGCTTTGAGTTTTGGTGCTCTTAATCTGTCTTGGATCACTTGCAGTCACTTTCGTTGAAAAATGGCATTACACCGACATTCCGAGCGTAGCGCCGCTGGGTTATTACGCAAAAAGTACTACATGAGGTAAGTCCAGGAGTGGCGTGTAACGGATGTATCCATGCACGTGCGCACTTAGTGTCTAGGGTGAAGACTTGCTAGTATTTATTGTGCTTTCGCCCGATGGGTGTCGGGGTTTTGCCAATTCGCAGCAAAACCTCTTTCTGTCAAGTGTCCGCAACTGTTGTACAAAAATTCAAGTCGCCTAACCAGCCGCCTTCCACAGCGTCATGACGCCTCCGTTGCTCCGCCGGACCTGGCCATTCTTCTCTCAGTTGTGCCCCACATGCTCGGCCCATTTGGTGCATGCCATGTTTTTGGGGAGTGGCGAGTGAAATTGAGAAATAGCGAACCCCCAGTTTCTTCTTATTGAACGAAATTTGGAACCAATTGGCCGTCATCATCGCCACTTCCCCTCTTTTCGGCGGACAGATCATTCAACCTCCACAGAAGGGCTCAACGGAGAGCTTCACTTTTTGGACTTCGCACTGATCTTGATGGGTTGTTGCAAGAGCTCCTTGACCGACTCGTTCTGAACCGACTTCTCGCTCTTGACAACCTGCGGGACCCACGCCGCTCCAGTTACCTTTTGAGGCCCAGTCGGGAGAATCAGCACCGTCATGATTAAGTGGGCAATCTCCTTGTCCTCCTTTTCGTAGTACACTTGGTACGGCGTAATTAGGCCATGGTTCTGACATTCTTGCAAACCCAAGCGCGCTTTGGCCTCGCTCAGGTCGAATTGTTTGAATTGACGAAGTGAAAACGCCTAGGCCGCCGACGCTTGGGTGAGGAAGGCGTTTTGTGCTCAAATCAAATACTCACCATGTCTCCAAACTCCTTTCGAATAATGCCGAACGCATTCCGCGCCGAGGCTGCTTTCAGGGAGTAGGAAGCTTGGGGGACCTTCTTGAAAATTGTGGTGCGGTGCGTCTCCAACGGGCGAGGAATGCCATCGCCAGTAGAAATAAGGATGTCCAGCGCGTAAACTTCGCCCTCTTCGAAAGTGATCGATTCTGTGTCCTTTCGCTGCTTCTCCGAGGGGTTGAGGATAATTCGCTTGTTCCCATCAAGAACGTTGCGCTGAAGTTGGTGTGTCATCATACCTAAGTTGGGTCGGGTCATTGATGAGTTCGCGTGCTTTGAAGACGCTTACCCTGGACTGGTGTGCAGCCGAAGTCCGCCGCGACTTTCGCGATTGCGTCCGTTACGTCCCAGTTGGATTTTCCGGGTTTAAGTAGTCGGAGTGCAGCCTCAGCAGAA
The DNA here is from genome assembly GCA_025765615.1 of Zopfochytrium polystomum. Taxonomy (NCBI): domain Eukaryota; kingdom Fungi; phylum Chytridiomycota; class Chytridiomycetes; order Chytridiales; family Chytridiaceae; genus Zopfochytrium; species Zopfochytrium polystomum. The sequence continues at coordinate 224,023 of JAIVFJ010000011.1, read as the reverse complement.
TAGTGCGCGGCTGCAAGGACGTCAGCCTTGAGACCAGTGACCGGAGCATCTGGAGTGGCTCCGACGACAAACGTGTGCGCAGCCTGGGCTATGTAGCCGTCAATGTGGACCCCCAATTCCACCCTGACAGTGTCGGACGCCTTCAGAGCAGGGGTGGCTTCCGCATCAGAACTGGTCGGCGACAGGTGGCAGATGACGGAGTCGGGTGAAACACATGTTGGAAACGCGATGCCTAGGGAAGAAACATGACAGTACGTCATGAGTGGACGCATCACGTGGGCACGCCATACCCACCTTTGCGCATATCTTTCTTCTTCGCGTAGGCAGATTTGGTTCCCTGGAGGATCGTTTGGTCTCCTAGCTCGCAGAGGTCGATGATGCGCGCTCCTTCCACAGCTGCCTCCACAACCTTCGCCAAAGCACGGTTTGCGATTTCGGCAGCACTTTGATACTTGGCGATGACCTCTTGGGAGAGCGTGTTCTCATCCGCATCTGCGCTGGCGCCTGCTGTCGCGCTGACGTCCACGGCGGGCGCTTTGCTCTTCTCGGACGACATGAGCTGAACTACAGTTGCTGACGCGGTTGCGGTGGTGTTTGTGGCGGGCAGTCTCCAAACTTTTCCTTCTCTCCTTCACAGCACAAATGCCCTTTTTCCCTTTTTTTCCACTGCCGCAAGCCACCTCTCCGCGGCGGCGTAGGTGACTTGCTCGGCAAAGTGAGAGTTGTTGTCGAAGAAGCACTTACCGGATACCCGATCGGCTTCCTGTTCCAACGCTTTTGATGGCCTTGTGCGCCTCGGTTGCTTGCGCTGCTGTGATTCTGCCTTCTGCTGAACTTACAAAGCCTTCGCCAACTTTTTGGCGTCTTCGTCGTCGGCCGGAGCTTCCTGTGTTTGTTTCGGCGTCTTTGGCTCTTCGTTCGCTTCTGCATCTAATCGAACTTGCTCTTTGCGGGATTGGGTGCTGCCGCCTTCTGCGATTTCGAAGTTGTGGACGCGTCCCAAACTCCCCCCGCGCAGCAAACGCATAAAAAGCAGCCTTTGTCGCATCCTCAAAAATGGAATTGTAAAAAGCAAGCAGTCCCATCCAACCTGGCAGAAGTGTGTTTCACGGGTCCTCACACGCAAAAGGCGTGTCAAAGCGGAACTTTTGATCGCCGTCAGGGCTCGCATGCCAGTTCTCGCGCCCAACACCAGTAGCAGCGCCGGCAGCACCGAAGGTACCGCCACTACTGTCGTGGACTCGACCTTCCTGAATGTGAGCATGTGAAGTGCCCAAGACGGCGTGTAGACTAGAACGAGTGTTTCTCGTCGGTTTTTTTTTTTTGCGAATTATTGTATTGGTATTCCTCGTGTAATGCCCATACTGGTCAATACTGATATCCTTCAAGTCAAAGGACTACCACCAGAAGGCATCCAGTACATAGAGCTGGCCACAGGGTTCCCTGCAAACTTTTGACAGCACGTCGTGATACCGGCTGCAAGGAGCACCAGTCGGAGGTGCTGGGGCGGTCAATCGTTGGATTCTTCGTTGTTATGATTACTGTGTCAGGCGAATCTCTCTGTTACTGTGGCTCAGACTCCACTCATAACAAGCACAGGACCAGAACCCGCTTTTCAAATCTTGAATTATCATAAAGCTTAAGGGCGGCCAACAATGCCGTGAGGGATTCACAAAAGCAGCTTTCCATGCAATCTGATGTGCGGGGCAACATCAAAAGTTTAAAGTACGCCGCCCCTGGCAACACCCCGACATCACCACCCGCTCTGCAAGCGCACCATTTCCGCCTCCCGCACGTGCGCCCAAGCTCGTTCACCGTAAACTGGTCGTCCAGCGTCTCGCAGCAGTGCCCACTGTTCGAGTCGTTGTGCGCCAGCGCCCCCCTCGCCACTTCCCCGCGCGTAGTGGACCCCGCGATCGGGCTGGCTGGCTTGCTGTCAGCTCAGTTAGCCGCGACAATCATGCCGCTGACGTTGGCTTGCGGGTGTCACAGTCAGAGTTGCGTGTGTTGTGGTTGGTTTCATGCATCCGTTTGGCTGCACGACCGAGGCACCCTCGGGTCTGCAAATACTTGATTGACGTGACACGCAAAAAAAGAAGTGTGAATCGGGTGAATCGTGTGAATCGAGTGCGGGGTGTGGGGCGTTGGCCTTTGTTTGTTTGTTTTGTATTTTTTGGGTGTGCACCAGCCCAACCAACCAGCCAGCCAATCATTCCTGTCCAGTCCTCCGTCCGTCCGTCCGTCAAACCCCGAAAATTCCTTCTTTCTTTCTTGTTCTTTCCCAGCGAAATCTCCTCGTCATCGCCATTCAGGGGCCGGACAAAAGAGAGAGAGAGAGACAGACAGAAAGAGAGACAGACAGAAAGAGAGAGACAGACAGACAGACAGACAGACAGACAGACAGACTGACTGACTCCAGAGAGATGAAAGAAAAGAGAGCGAAAAAGGCTTTTGTACAGATATTTAAAAATCATCCGAAAAAAAAGCAACATTCAACCAACACGAAGGCCTTTCCATCGCCACAACCCACCCTCTTGCCCACTTACACCTCCCTGCAGTCACCATGAAGCTCGACAGAGAGCAAGCGCCCTCGCGGCTCAGCTCCACCACCGTCATGGAGAACGACGACTTTCTCGCGTCCATTCCGGTAGACAGCGCAGCAGTTCACCATCCAGCATACCCCGACAGCAGCGCGAAAGCACCTGCAGGTGTCCCCGTTGACGCTTCGCCAGAACCGGGCCGGATTGTTCCTTCAATGACCAACTGGCAGTTTGGCCTCCTTTTCCTCGGCCTTGGCATCGCCGTCTTCCTGGCTGCGCTTGACCAGGTACTCACCCGGTGGTGGTTGTCGAGTGTATTCAGGGATGCCTAGCTATCTGTCCGGAAACTAAGGCCGATTTTTCTTTGTAGACAATTGTTTCTGTAGCGTTGCAGGCTATTTCGACCGAGTTTTCAGCCCAGGACCAAGTCGCATGGGTTGCCACCGCCTACTTTCTGACGGCCACAGCCTTCATCCCGTCGTACGGCCAAGTCGCGGACATTTTCGGACGGAAGCCAACCTTCCTTTTCGCTATCGTCATCTTTGAGCTCGGGAGCGCACTCTGTGGTGCCGCGAACAGTATGGTGGTAAGGAGTCATCGAATGTTCGCCGCGCCAAGTAGAAGCCCTTTTTAGTGATCACACCCCTTCTTCTTCTTTCTCCCCCGACTGGGCGCGCCCTCCACCCTCGAATCGCCGCGTCTCGTAGATGCTCGTCATTGCGCGTGCCATTGCGGGCATCGGCGGCGGCGGCATCTTCTCGCTCGTCATGATCATCATCGCCGACGTGGTCCCCATGGAGGATCGCGCAAAGTGGTCTGGCCTTATCGGTGCGGCGTTTGGGCTGGCCTCAGTTGCGGGTAAGGTGTTTTGCCGCATTTTCTCCTTCGCCATGTTTTTCTTTTTTTTTCCTTTTTTTTTTTTTTTCTCTTGTCTTTGACTGTCTCCCACGGGAGCACGTCATCAGCACACCCGAGACTAACTGACCACTCGATTTGATTCTGTCTTGCAGGACCCCTGCTTGGAGGAGTGTTTGTCGACCACCTGTCTTGGCGCTGGGTGTTCTACATCAACCTTCCGGTCGGCGCCGTTGCCATCGTCACCGTCATCCTGTTCCTCAACGTCGAGAAAGACGTCAAAATTGACAACAAGCTGGCGGCTTTTGCGCGCATCGACTGGCTTGGAACCGGCTTGCTCGTAGCGGCGGTCATCTTCATCCTCGTCCCGCTTGAGGGCGGCGGAACCCAGTACCCCTGGAACTCGGCGACCGTTGCGACACTCTTCCCTATTGGCGGTCTTCTCGCCATCGCCTTCATCTACGTCGAAGCAAAAGTGGCGAAGAACCCTATTATCCCACCCAAGCTTGTTTCCAACAGACGCGTCCTGGCGACTCTCCTCACAACATTCTTCTTTGGCTGTGCGTTCTTTGGACTCATCTTCTACTGCCCGCAGTGGTTCCAGGTGGTAAAGAATGGTGAGATGCTGTCCTTGTCGTTTGTTTTGCTCCCTTGCCGCTTCAGGTGCGTGGATGTAAGAAAGCTTACTCTCTTCGACTCTTTCCACTACTACTCACAGTTTCCGCAACCTCTGCCGGTATCCGCACCCTCCCTCTCATCCTCGGCCTGGTTGTCTGCGTCATCGCCTCCGGCATCGTCTCCAGTGCGACCGGCTACGCGTGGCCCTACATCCCCGCGGGCGGCGTCTTCCTCGTCGTCGCCGGAGCGCTGTGCACCCTGTTGGACGAATCCTCCCCGCAATGGCAGCAGGTCATCTTCCTCCTTCTCGGCGGGATCGGGTCCGGCATCGCGATCCAGATGCTCATGATGGTCGGCCAGTTCTCGGTCGAGGAGGAGATGCTCTCGCAGATCACTTCCATCATCAACTTTTCGCAGACGATCGGCGGCGTGCTGGGCCTCGCCGCCTTCTCGGTCGCCTTCAACGTCAAGCTGCCGCAGTACGTCACACAGAACTTGGTCAGCACCAACACCACCTTGCACTTTACCGTCTCGGGCGTCACGCAAGAGTCGCTGTACAAGTCGGCGGAGTTGATCCGCACCGCACTGCCCGAGGAAGAGTGGGGCCCGGTGATTCATGGCTACGTGCAGGCGCTGCAGCTGGTGTTTTACATGACGATTCCGTTTGCGGCCTTGATGATTGTGACGTCTTTCTTCATGAAGAAGGAAAGGTTGCCGTCCAACAGACCCATTGAGATGGCCCTGTAGGACAGTGTGATGACCTTTAGATACAGGAAAGTGAAAATGAGTTGCCTTTCGAGCTCTTGTTTCCTCCTTACTTTTTTTGATTTTCTTTTTTTTTTTTTGTTGCCCTTCTTTCGTGATTGTCAACAGGGAGTGACTGTTTGTTCTCTCCCAATTGTTTCGTTTTCACCGCAATATTCCTATTTACGATTGCATCTTCGTTTTTTGTGGGGAGTTGTTGGACGCCGTGAGCGCGTCATTTTAGTTGCCGGAGTGCGTGGTTTCGTGGAGCAACCTTGGGTCTTCATTCGTGGTGTAGGGAAAATACAGTGACGAATGTTCAAAGTGTTCGACAAGAGGTCGTGTTGCTTGCAAAAAAGTTAAAAAAAAAAAGAAAAGAAAAAAGAAACCGGCTGTTCGGTGCAAGGTTATCGCCTGTATTTGTTTTTAGAGAGGAAGACGAAAGCAAAACAGGGGCCAGGTAGCTGGGGGCCGAACAGAGCAAAGGTACACTTTGTGCGTCCTAGCGCTGACACCGCCAAAAAAGGAAATGGCGGTTTTGCAAAAACTCTGCGACGGGATGAAAAAAAAGGGCCAACAAAGGTGCACTGCCAAGCGCAAGCGGGAAATAAAAAGCTCTTACGAAGCGGCGAAAAACAAGTCGAAGTGCAGATGGATGGTCAAATGAGACAACATGTTTTGCATTCGGAGGTAGAAAAGGAGAGGGCTGACTGAGGGGTGGGAAAATCCTCATCGTCAGGTCCTTTGTATAAGGTTTGGTCCAAAAGCTGGGGGCAAAAAAAAAGGTTGTTCACACTCTGATGGTGAAGGCAAAGGGTGAGCTCGTGGAGCGGGGAAGGGGGGGAGGGCAAGTCGTGCAGATAAAGCATCACAGGCGAACGTGGTCTAGATCCGCGAAAGCCGTGGTGAAGAGCACGATGAAGACGAGCACGTCGACGAAGACGTCGTCGACGAGGAGGTAGAGCAGTAGCAATACGAGACGGAAGACCCAGCCTCCACCGCTCCCCTTGCCGACGGGGACGCAGAGGTCGCGGCGCGAACGGTAACGCTGACAGAGCTTCTTGCATCGCTGTCCTTTGTGATCAGACTCTCGTCGGTGTGTCCGGACAACTCGTCTTTTTTCGGACCAAGTTCGTCTTGGCCCCCCCCTCCCCCGCCTCGGCCGGGACCCCCGCCAGAGCCAGTAGCGCCGCCGCAACGGTAACCAGATGTTGTCTCCGATCCAGACAGGATGCGAAGAGTCGGACTGTCCTCGGCACCAAAGTCGGGAGAGACCGATGCCCAAAATTTCGTTCGAGATCGTGGAGACATTGAAAGCGACACCTGAACTTTGCTGCCAGATGTTGAAGGCGCGGTCGAAGCTGCAGCGGGTGATGAGTTCCTTCGAGCTTCAGAACCCGCCGATGCGGCCCGAAGAATGGCAGTCATCTTTAAGGAGGACGTTGTTTGGCTGGACAATCGTCGCCTTGGTGTCTTGAATTTAGCAAGTGGAGTTGAGAGAGCCGCAACGTCTCCTTTGTCCAGCTCGTCATCACCGTCAGTGCCCTCCGCACCCGTGTCGTCTGCAAAAAGGGGAGGCGAAGGAGGGGGAAGCAGCTCCAGTTCTGAGGGGGTTCGACGCAAGGAGAGGATTGATTCTCCACTGTTCAAGCGGGCGGTGTGCAGCTGCTCCCGCGCGTGTCGACGCAAACGGGTGAAGGCAAGGGACGGAGCGTAAGATTTGAAGTCGCTCATTTCCGAGTGAAAAACTGCGCGGTCATTGTTGCCCAAGAGCAGAGATGGTCCCGGGCAGTTGAAGCAAGGAGAATCGTTTGGCAAGTATCCGGTTCCCGAGCACGACGGGCACACATTCATCGCTGCCATCCCACCGTCTCTTCCTGCCATCTCAAATCGGTCAATCGATTCGAAAACCACCGGAGGAGAGGGCAGATTGAGCGGTGGGACGTCGGCCGCGTTATGGTCGTCGACTATCATATTTACAGCCGGGGAATTGATCGACAAGTTGTTTGATTTTACAGGATCGAGCCTGTCACAGCTGGACAAGCGGCCATCCAGGTCGACCGAATCTTCGGTAGGTGACTCTGTAATCACAAGAGTTTCTTTCCACACTAGTTCAACTTCACTGACCGGCGGATCGAAGTAGCAGTCTTTCTCCGAAAGTGAGCCATCAGCGGTGTCCACGGCATCGCTGTCAACCGCTCCATCGCAGATAACGCTTTCCCCAGCCCTGAGAGACGCCGTAAAGGACTTTCCTGCAGCAGAATAGTAGCGGCTGGTGGCTGTGGTAGGCGACGAGCCGTTAGAGGACGCCAGAGCGCTGACGGCAGTGACGATGCTGAGCGGGCGGCGTGCAGATGATTTTGTCGGTTGGATGAGCTTCCCGTTTGCGATGGCGACTGTGGCAAATCTGCGGGTCCCATTATCTCTTCCATCTCCTTCTCCTCCTTCTTCTCCTTCTTCTCCTTGGTCGTCCGCATCAGGGCCATCGCCGTTCGGAGCCAAGGATTCTGAAGGAGAGAGGCAGTCGGCGCTGGGATCGTTGCGAGCCTGCTTCCGCTCATGATGGTGATGGTGCTCGTGGTGCTGGCGATGGTGGTTGTCGTGGTGGTGGTGGTGGTGGCGTTGCTGCGGCTGGGTATTCTCGTCGTTGCACTTGACGCGGTCGTGGCCGTCGTCCAGAGTGCCGTAGGCGGCGGTGGCAGCGGCGGCAGCAGCGGTGGTATTGCTGCTGGTGCTGCTGCTGCTGCTGCTACTGTTGCGTTCGTTCATGATGACTGACGCCCGTCGGTGAAGTGGGAGTGAGTGGCAGGGCCGGATGAATTTGAGGGAAGAAACGTTGTTTTGAAATCGGAACCGAAAGTGGTTCCGCTCTTTTTTTTTTTTTTTTTCTTTTTTTTTCGTTTCTTTCTGTTGTTGCTGTTGAATATTTTTGTTGATTTCTAAATTGACGTTTTTGGCCTTGCCGTGCGCGAGACAACCGAACCGCATGGAAAAAGAGACCAAAAGGCGAGAGACATCGACAAAGGCAAAGCTGGCGCCATTCTTCCCCAAATCTCTCCTTCAGCATTTGGGAGCCCCACCCTTGATATTATTTTGATTGGGAGAGCGACAAGGGACAGCAAGTTGCTTGGTCGTTTAACAGAGTTGATCCTATGAAGTGGATATTGTTGGTGATTTCACCTGGCATCTCAAAAGGGCACCAACAGACTTGAGTTGGTGTTGTGAACAGATTTCCTGCCACTGGTGAAACTTGCGTCTCACATGGCAAGTCCTTGCAAGGCACCCTTGTCACAAGTGAGGTGGGTTATTCTTGTTCTGTCTCTGGTCAGCTGTCTGTTCAGTCCAAGCAGAGTAGGCAGCCCTTACTCAAGAGGGTTGAACTGCCCACCACAGGACACACAAGGTGTTAGGTGGAACTGACTGGTTAGCAGCAAGAGGCACAAGACGGACCTGAACCTATTGTGACTGTCAGTTATTGTTCTCACAATGCCAAAGGGAGAGTGAGCCACCACCAATGCAGACCTGGGCGCTGGCTTGTGCTGTTGACAAATACTCCAAGTATTAAGTGGAACGGAAACCTGGTGTTAACAATTTTCCTCCTCCTCTGCTCAAACAGATAATATAGGAGAGGTTTTTACCCTTGTCAGGAACAGGGCAGGACAGGACAAGGCAGACAAGGAACTGAGAGGAGTGATGATTGTATTGGAAACAATAATTCACTTGAGGGATGGGACAGGTCCCCCATCCCCCCTTTTATACCTTTTGAGAGTCTTCCTTGTCAAGACTCAAAGAAAGTTCCAGAAAGAGCAATTAGTAATACAATGATACCAATGATACCAATGACAACAAGACAAGTCAGGAAGCAAAGAAGGTTCCAGAAGGTTCCACAAGGTTCCATGAAGGAATGTTCTAGAAGGTTCCAGAGGTTTCCAGAGGGTGATTCATAACAACCCTGTACCAGTCACGCTTGCCTAGCAACTATTACAGCGTGCATATCGTCATTATGTATCAATTATTCATAACAGAATTTTTCACTTTCTCTCCAAGTTGGGGAGAAGGACCACCCACAAGCACACATCTCCACTTCATTCACTCCTTCCACTCACTCACTCAGAGTAGACTGTTTACACAACAGCATGCCAGCTTCTGGCTGCATCAACCACAGATTCTAGCTCAGAGCAACAATCTCTACCACCTCCAACAAACAGAATCAGCCTAGCTCAACTTTAGAAACCTTCTCGTTGGGGAGGCTAAAAATTTTCCGCACCCTCTCCTGGCTCACTCTGTCATTCAATCTAGGTGTGCTATAGTGCATTCAAAAGCTCTGTTACTAATCTTTCCAACAAGCTATCACACAGCTCTCCACAACTTCTCTTTGCAATTTGATCAATTGCAAAAGTAGAAAATGCTTCTTCAACTTTGCAAGACATCTTCTCGACCCCAGGGAGCAATCAAGGGACGTGCTTACACAGCTGCATTTGCGCGCTTCTGCTCTTTCCATTTCTACCTAAAGCGCCTGGTTACAAGTGTCCAACCTAAACTCTTTGTCAGCATGTTCACCAGCAAGACGCTGACGTGACTTATTAGTGGTGAATGCCATGCTGAAGATGCATGCCACCTTCATCAAGGAGAACGAAACGGCTTGTTTAGCTTTGATGATCAGGTTTGAGCTCTGCTGCAACATTCACCTCTATCAAGACTGTGTGGCTGCCATTCGCGAACATTCCACAATGCCCACCCATCCAGCTTGATTGATGACTTTGAAAACAGATGGTTGGGGCTGCAGCTACACACAAACACGGACTTTGCATTACCAAGACCTGAATTTTTATGTGTGCACGATTGAGCAACTTCAGTGACTGTTCATCCAAGGTCATGGCCAGAACTGACTTGATGAGTTTGTCATGCAAACTGCAGGGCAAACTGTGCACAGACCTCGCACGTGGCTCATCTCATAGTTGTTTTGGACCATTTGTGGCAGCACTTCGAAACAATGACGCCTGCTTCGATGATCTACAGAACATCAGGGATGAGCTTACTGCTGTCTTGACTGCCCTGGAGGCAGATGAAGAGGAACCACTGCAACAACCCCAAGTGGCATCAAGGGAGCAACCACTGTGACAACAATGACGACTGCAATGATAGACACCACCAAATTGACCACATCCAAGGAGGTTGCAATGACCTTGAGCAAGCAGAAAGAAACAATTGCCAAGGAAGCAACTACAGGAATGATGACAACAGGGGATGCAACACCCACAACAACCAAAACCGCTCTTGCTCCCCTTGTTGTGGGATAGGCCCCAATACTGGTGTGGTTACCACAAGGCATATGTTCACCACATGGAAAGGGACTGCTGTGGCTGCTGCAAGCCAGGAGTCACCCATGGGCCAGAGCCAAAGGCTACCTCAAACCATCGACACCTCACCACAGCTCTGGATCCCCAGCTACCATTTTTGATTTGTTCTTAATGGGAGTTGTAGGTTCCATTTTGGCTCCCTATTTTGAGATTCAGAGATACCATTTTTCATTGATTTGGGTGCTTGAGATCCATTTTTCTTGTTGCACTGGCTCCCACTTCATGTGAAATGGTAGCTGGAGATGGCAATATAATGGGTTCTGCAGCTCCATTTTTCTGTGATGTTGACATCATGGCTAAATCTGCCAGATTTACAGTGAGGCTCAAGAAACAGACTGTATCCCCAGTTTCACCCACTGCTTCCCGCCAGGGCTCAGAATTGTCAGAAAAGGATTGTCAGTTTCTATTTATTGATTCCTGTCCCCTGCAAAAAAGCCCTGGATAAAGAAAAAAAAACAAAAAAAAAGAGCGTCAGCGCCTGGATGTTTGGCCTCACATGTTGGGGGCAGGCCTCTGAGGGAGGGCTTGCAGAAGTCAGGTAAAGGGACGGGGGCAGCGGCGTTTGCGTCGCCGTACAGGCCAGACACGGCCGAGACAAAGGAGGACGATGAGGTGACGCTCTTGCTGGAGAGTGAGCAGCAACAGCGGCTATTGCGGCCAGGTCTGGTGGTGTGTGTGTGGGGCTATATGTCTTTTTATTTTTCTTTTTTTTTTGGGTTGGCCCTGCTTTCGTTCTGTCTATCTGTCTGTCTGTCTGTCTCTGTGTGTTTGAAGATGTGAAGGTGTGATTGCCCTTTTGCTGAGTTTCTTTCTCTCTCATTCTCACTCTCTCCCTCTCTGTCTCTCTCCCTTTCTGCCTCCCCTTGTCTTTGATTTGTAAACAGTCTACTCTGAGTGAGTGAGTGGAAGGAGTGAATGAAGTGGAGATGTGTGTTTGTGGGTGGTCCTTCTCCCAACTTGGAAAGAAAAGAGAAAAACTCTGTTATGAATAATTGATACATAATAATGATGATATGCACGCTGTAATATTTGCTAGGCAAGCATGACTGGCACAGGGTAAAAACTTCTCCTATATTATCTGCTTGAGCAGAGGAGGAGGAAAATTGGTAACACCAGGTTTCCGTTCCACCTAATACTTGGAGTATTTGTCAACAGCGCAAGCCAGCGCCCAGGTCAACATTGGTGGTGGCTCGCTCTCCCATGGGCATTGTGAGAACAATAACTGACAGTCACAATAGGTTCAGGTCCGTCTTGTGCCTCTTGCTGCAAACAGTCAGTCCCACCTAACATGTTTTTCCTCACTTTCTTTCAAGTCTTCTTGTGGTCTTTGTAGACGTTCCTCGACGAGGAATGTCTACAACAACCACAGCACTCCAAAAAAAAAGCAGCCCCACAAGGCAGCTGTGGAGCAGTTGAGGGCATAGGTGCAAGCTGCACCGCAGCCACCATGGCAGATCATAGCACTTGCTGTACACTGCCGCCCACTGCACAACCTTCACTGCTGCAGCTGCAGCCCTGTGTGGTGTGGGTACAGTGCCAGCGCATTGATCACGAGCAAGAAAGCATGAAGCCACACTCCTGTTGATGCGTGTTAGGTGGGGAGGAGGTGGTGGTGGTAGAGGGTAGCAAAAACACTCCATAGGAAAACATGTTTTCCTTTTGAGTGTTTTGGCCATAACTCTGATGCTGTTACCAATCAGCAACATCCATTTTGCTACAATGGTTATTCGCCTATTCCAGCATGCTTGCCTATGGCAAATTTAAATAACTTTGACATTAGTGACAAACTGTCTGCCATTGAATGCAAAACCGAAAGAGATGACGCTGCCTGGATGTGAGATCCAAACTTGACTGTGATATGTTCTAACAGGGTTCCTGAAAGATGAAAACTATACTGTGTTTGTCAAGGCCAATTTTAGTATCTCTGACCACCAACTGAAGCTGACCAAAAGAGCAGTAGCAAAACTGTGGAAAACAACAGGAGCTTTTGTGGAGACGAATTGGGACAAAGTGGTTGTGGATCATTGGTCCAAGGTTGTGATGAATGATAAGCAGCAGACTCTGGCCTGTGCTGGTTACCTGGATAGCAAACAGCAATGAGACTCCAGTTATCTCAAGGTCTGGTTTTTCTTTTTTAATTGGGCACTCCTCTATGGTTTTTTGTTGACCAGTTTCAACACAGTAAGTTGAACTTGTGAACCAACAATCCCATCGCAAAAGTGGTGCACCTGAAATGAAGCCATTCACATGCTACAGATGTTATCAACATGAGGCTTGTGAAGTGGACGAGTCAAAACTGGTGGTGGCAGGTCTTGCAAGTGATGGAAAAGCCAAGAAACAATGAAGTGAATGAAGCATCTTTCCATGGGAGCAAAGAATAAAGTTGATTGTCTTCTTTTTTAATATCCACCCTCTGATCATCTTGAGGTGGGTGCACCAGCTCCTATTCTTGGAAAATAAGAGCTCCCAACACTATTTTTCCTTGACTCCTGTTTCAATCCCAACACCTTTGGCGAAAACTGGTTGCCCCAGCTCCCATTCTTGAAAAATGGGAGCTCCCACCACCATTTTTCTTGCCTCTGCATTCAATCCCCATTCCCTCCAGAAAATGTCTGGTCCCAGAGCTACCATTTTGCTGCACACACAGATAGCCTCTCTCCTGTATATCGATTCTGGAGCTGAACCGAAAATGATCCCACAACAGGAGCAATTCACTGAGTACCAACGATTTGAAACCAAATCCCATGCTGCTGCAGCTCCCTGCTGACAATGAACTGGCACGTCTTGTGAATGAAGCCAAAAGCCTTGCTCCCCCTCGCTAGAAAGCCGTTGATTGACCATTGGCTGGACCTCATCGCCAGCAAGCCCGCGTCAGGCACTGATGCCTCAGAGTTGGACACGTTCATTATTTGCAACGATGCCCCACCTAGCAGATGACCATGAATGCCACATCAAAGGACTTGAACCTGTCACTCTTATCTTTCCTGGTTTTGATGTGGTGCTCCACAATGTGCTACATGTCCCATCACCCAAGGAACCAGCTTCTCTCTGAGTCGCATGTCCTCCAAGACCCAACTGCTAGGATGCTATTCACTCAGGATTCTGTCTTCCTCCTTGATCTTACTATACTCGCATCTCAACACAGCATCAAGATTGGCAAACAACATGACGGCCTTTACTATTTCATCCCAGTCCAGCACCCAGCTGTGCAGAGGATAATTCCAGTTGAGCCCATGGCCTACACATCACCAGCAACTGCACACACCTTTGGCACCAGCGTTTTGGCCACATCCACCAAGAGCAAGTACGCGACACTCTCCATTCTGGTGATATCAACAGTGCTCCTGCTCCACCACAAATAACACACAAGCCTTGCCTCATCTGCGATATGGCAAAGATGCGCCGGCAACACCTCATGGCCAAGCCTCATTTTGATTTTGCTCCACTGGAGATTCTGTGAACCAACCAAACTGGAAAGATCAGTACACGTTCTCTTGACGGTTTCAACTACCCCAAAGTTACTGTTGACTATGCCACAGGCTACACTTAGGTCAACACTGTCGCTCGCACAGCAGGCGTCACTCAGTGGAAAATTGATCGCATTGATTTTGAAGAGCAACTCTTCTCCACTCGTTGAACACTATTTGTATAGGCAGACAACCTTGGTCTTAACACTCAGCAATTGGAGGCCTACTGTATCAACCACCAACCTTCCATCGTCTTTCAGCCTACTATCCCTTATGTCAAGGAGGGTGATGGTGTCGCAGAAAATGCCATCAAGATCATCACCCACATTGCTTCCTGTCTCCTGATTGAAGCCCAGCTTCCACACTTCTTCTGGTCCTATGCAATACGCCTTGCTTCATTCCTGCGCAATCATGTGCAACACAGTCGCACTGGTCGAATTCGACTTGAAGACAACTGATTGGTTAGTTTTTTGCAACACGGGTTGTAAAAACAAAATGGGCAGATGACAAAAGGCCAGTGGTGCCCTTTGCTGAGTTGAAGAATCCTGGAATGCAAACTGACATGCACCCAAACTCGTATTGGATGGGCTCAAGGTCATAGATACTTGTGGAGCAACGAATGTTATAAAGGACAGCTGTGCGTTGCTTTTCATCACTGATTTGCTGCTGGTTTTCTGCAGAAGGTTCCAGTGGTTGAATAGTGACGCTGGCGCCCATAATTGCTATGAACTGAGGGGGATTGCAAGGAGGGCCGTCAAAAAGAACTGTGGCAGATGCAGAGGCGGAAAGCTGGTGGTGTGAAAGTGTGCATACCAAGCTGGGGTGAGGTTAGTGTTTCCTTTTGCTAACTTTAGCAGCCATCTCGTGACCTTAGCATGATACCACGGTTACCAGCTCTCGCTGTGTAGAATTGCCATCCCACAGTGATACCATCTGGCCACGGACTTATTAGCTATGACCTGCTTGACTTCAACTTGATCATCACCGAAAGAGGAAATAGAAGGGTACCCAAGGGAGCAACTCCACCAGAATAAAGAGAGAAAAGAGGGCAACGGTGGTAACATCCCGTAAAGAACATAATCTCAAACAACAAGAGTCAGGTGAGGGAAGGGCAGGGAGTGGCCGGCACTTGTCCCAAGGGCGCTGAGGATTCTCATCATCGCCAGCAAACGAGAACAAACAGTAAGGAGCCCAATGGTGGGATGGACGGGTGCAGCCAGCGCCTCTCATGGAACATCTCTCCCGTTACAGTGACAGATGTGGGTTTCCCGCAAGGAGCCGTGCCTTTGGGAAAGTGTCCAGTACTTTAACTCATCAGCACCGCCACGTCTCGTGTGGCGTACCCAAGTTTATTCTGAGCATTCACAGAACAAGAACACGTCAGGTGAGTATTCCCTGCAGTTCGTGCAGCGTGTCCTTGACTGTCGCTCCAACCCTTCCCGGCGATCGCCGCAGGTCCGTGAGCGTCATTTGCACATCCCGGAATCCTTGCAAGCTTGCGAGGCTGCGCTGCTCCCTACTCTCCGTAGAAAGAGAAAAAAAAATTGAGAAAAGAAGAAAACATACATAAAACAATTACAGAACCCTCGCATGAGCTGGTCTCAGCGTAAGAGTCGCTTGTGTGGGCAAGCCAACACTCACCGTTCCTCTCGTGCGAAGTCTAATCCTGAGGCGCCGAGCTTGCTTGACCGCAGCGCATCGGTGATGATGGTGCCAAAGCTCCGCGCAAGAATTCGAATCGTGGTGCATGCTGCGATTATGTGACTGAGGGGCGGGAACAGCAGGAAAAAAAGGAAAGGGGAATAAATAAATAAAAAAAAAATAAAATAAGAGAAAGGCGGATCGCCATAAATCGGTTGGAGCATGGGCTATTCCGCTGCCTCTCTGTTTCCACACGAACGGTTCCCACCCCACATTGACTAAACAAAAAATAGAAGAAACGATGAACAGGGGGGACGCCCTATTCGCTCTACTCAACTCTTCATGGATGGAGAACAAGATTTCGTTCAATTCCGGGAGCAGCATTGCGGCCACATCGAGCGAGAAGAGCGTTGGCTTCAAGTTCCATACCCGAAGGAGATCCACCCACACGGACGGCCCAACGGGAGGGCTCATTGCCACCAAGGTCTCAACGCATGCCCGCAGGTTGCCTTCGGGTGAAACTCCGTCCTCAAACATGCTGGCCGCCGAGAGGTTTCGAGGTTGGAAAAAACTGGGTCTGGCAGCCCGGATGGCGTCTAGCCGCTGTCGGAGAGATGCTAGCAGTTGCATGTGGCCCTTTTCCGCATTTTCCAAAAGCTCGACGTCACTCGTGGAGCTGGCAGTTGCGTCGTCCGACCCATCTTTTAACCAGGGGGTCGCGCTCCCTTGCTTCTGAGAATGTTTGAAAAGGTTCAGTTCGGAAGTGCGGGTTGAAGTTTGTTCAACCTTCTCTCTTCTATTTGGCGGCTCCTTGGACGGTGGGATGTATGAAGAAGGTGCATCTGCGGAAGCCTTCTCATCGCCAAAACCGCGCTTGAAAATTTGGCTGGTCGACGACTGCTGATACGCTTGCACTTGTGTGCTTGGATCGAAAGCCTCTGTTTGCTGCAGAGACCGAGCTCGATCCATTGGATTTGCCCCAGAAATCTGAGGAAGAAGAGGCCGGTCTGGCTCAAGTCGACTGATACTACCCGGTCGTGCGCCAAATGGTGCTAGTTTCTAGTTCAACATGTTAGACTTTCCTTACCATTGGACACTCCGTTCCAACAATCAAAATTCGTAATTACCTCGTAATGCACGCCCCAGACGCTTATGATGGTTTGGTGTTTGGAAGCCGCAATGAGCTTGCCGTTTTCTAGCACTTTCATATCCGATATCCCATCCCAGTTTACATTTACTTGATCCTGGAATAAAGTTGGCTCTGACGACCATACCTTATTGGGCAAAGCGCGTGAGTGGCGAAGTGAGTTAATGGGGAAAGCGGATTGTCTATATCAAATCCTCAAACCTGTAAACCTTTCGTGCTCGAGACGAAAATGTGTCGTCCCTCTGTATGGAACTGCAGCGACCCTGGATTTGAACCGATAGGCTCCGACGCAGATATCAAGCTAAACGTCTCCAGATCGTAGAAACGAATTCGCTGATCTGACGAGATGGAAGCGAGCATGAACTCGACCGGATTGAAAATAACTTTGGCGACTTGTACGCCCGGTTCATCCAGTGGGGTCGCGAGAAGCTTGCCAGCCGTCATGTCCCAAATCTGTGACAGCAGTAATAGAAGTGAATGCTCCAGCGCAAGAACGGAATGCATACAAAGGCATAGGATAAAGCACAGACGCGCCAACCTTGACTCGCCCATCCCGTGAACCCGTTGCGATCCACCGCCCATCGGGAGAAATCTTGAGAGAATCCACGGTTCCTTCGTGCTCAGCGTAAGTGTGAATGCAACCCTTTTTCCGTACGTCCCAAATCTTGACGGCTGCGTCCGCAGAGCCAGACGCGAAAAACTCGCCAAATGGGTGGAACTCCACCGTCGTCACCGGTCCCTTGTGGCCCGTCAGGGTACGAATGACTGTGGAGGACTGAACGGTCAAAAAAAGATGCTCCGACCCGTTTTCCCAAGTTGAATTGCCAACCAGAATGGTTCATCTTCAAGCCATGCCCGCGACCTACCCTTAGCGTTCTCGAGGTCCCAAAGCTTGACCATTCCATTGCTTCCTCCGGCAACGACGATCTCCTCCGGCCAGTCAATGGTCACACTCTCCACGGTTGTTGGAAGCCCCGTGAGCGTCTGTCAAAGATTAAAATGTATGTGCAACAACATTATGTCGCGGTCGCGAGAAGGATCAGGTACAGCACTATTGGGGCAACCACCACCGCTCTCTTCCCACGATTTTTCGCCCTTGTTGAACATCAGTGCCTACCAATGCAGGATTAGGATTTCCGATCGTCCACAGGTGAACTTTGCGATCCTCGCTGCCTGATGCTAGAACGCGACCGGATTTTTGGCTGATGTGAAGGCAGGTGGCTGGGGCTGTGTGCGATACAAGATCGTCTGAGGGTGGCGGTGGTTGGTTGGTTGGTTATTTGGTTTGAGGTGTGAGGGGGGAGTTGGACGGGTTGGTCTGTTGGTTGGTTGATTTGAATTGCGTGCCCAAACACCCAACGATACTTGCGTAACTTTGTGGCCCGAGGGTCGGGTGACGCCTCCAGCGCCGACGAAGAGGCAGCAGATGGAATGTCCATGGCGTGCTGCTGGAGGATGGGGTAAAGACGCGATCGGGTCCGGCGAGATCCAGGGTGAAGGGGGTTGTTGCAGTTTGTCCTTCGCTCTGCTCTGCTTGGTGGAAAGTGCAAAAAAGTGAAAATTCAGTCTCCGCGACGACCCCGCCTTCAGGCCGGCTTTCGTGCATGGTGGCACGAGTGGCTGACTCCATGGAGGCATTGACAGGGGAGCGTATCTCACTGATCATGGTCTTAGTTTGGGTCTCCCTAAAAGCTCTCCCCCAGTTGTGACTACATCTTTTTATTGGCCGCCATTTAATTCATTGCTGTCAGGAACATGGTAGGACAGGGCAAGGTAGACGAGGAAGCAATGATTGTATTGTAAACAATAATTCACGTGAGGCGTAAACAGCCTACTCTGAGTGAGTGAGTGGAAGGAGTGAATGAAGTGGAGATGTGTGTTTGTGGGTGGTCTTTCTCCCCAACTTGGAGAGAAAGTGAAAAACTCTGCTATGAATAACTGATACATAATGATGATATTCACCTATATTATCTGCTTGAGCAGAGGAGGAGGAAAACTGTTAACTCTGGGTTTCCGTTCCACCTAATACTGAAAAGGTGTCTGTGTAGTTGATGCCTTCGTGTTGGGTGCTTCCACATGCGACAAGTTGGGCTTTCCATTGCTTCAGCCAGCCAAAAGGGTTGAGCCTGTAAGCATAAACCCCTTTGCAGAACATTGCACATTCCCCAGGAGGAAGAACTGCCCATTCCCAGACCTTGTGCTCGTCCATGAGAGAACGAAGTTCCTCAAGCTCAGATGCAGTCCATTCTTCGTTGTTGCCTGATGTGTGGGCTTCCTTGTGGGAACGTGGCACTGGTGGGAGTTGTGATTGGTGGATTGGTTCTTTAGGGAAGCACTTTGGGAAGCGTGGTTCTGGCTTGGCTGATGCAAGGTAAATCATATCTCAACTAGCTTGGTCTGGTAGCACTGGCCTAAGAGGACTCCACCCCCAGCTTGGCATACAACACACTGGCCTGGGGAGAAACACCAAAGAGGAAAGAAAAGGATTGGTTGTTACCTAGGAAGGATTTATTGTTGAGAGAGTTATAGTCATAATGAAAAACAAGAGAGGAAAGAGAGGGTATTTGTAGGAAAGGTGTTGAGATTTGAGCCTAGGAAGCCAGCTTCCTATGTCGACAGCAGCCTTGTCGCCGCTGCTGATGTGACTTACGCTAAGTCAGGTAAGCTGAAAGGCCTAATCTTAATCCAATGAAAAGAGTTAGGTGAAGACAGCGGTTATTCTAGCTTTGCTTTCCTAGGCTTCGCCGGTGAGGACAATGTGATTAGAATCACACTCAATGGGTTCAGAGAAATGTTGAACTGGGGCAACCCACAGCTGCCCAGGTCACCTGCTTTTGTCTGAACTAATGTTGAACCAGGGACTGGTTGATTTGAAATGCCCCTGATGATTTCAAATCATCTTTCCTCTGTGGGAAGACTGGTCACTGCACACAGACCTCTGGACAGACCTTGGTTGATTTGAAATGCTCCTGAAGATTTCAAATCATTTTCCCTCTCTGTGGGGAGACCAGTTGCTTGCACACAGGGCTCCACACAGAGCTTGGTTGATTTGAAATGCTCTGTGGGAAGGGGTTTACAACACCTCCCTAGAGCAAAGTCCTGTCAGAAGCAATTTGCAACTTGTTCAGACAGGCAAAACAGGAAAACTGGTCAACCTCCCTGCAGGAGTATAAATTGGGCAGAGTTTTCTTATTGAAAAAAAAGGCACTCTCACTCCAATTCGCCAGTCCCTGTCTAAAACAAGCTCTCTTTACCCACTTGCCCTTGGTTGCTTGCTACACTCGCTCCCTTGTACAAGTTCTCAATTGAAGCCTCAGTTCCTCTACCCTTCCGCCTTCTTGTGACACTGCCTCCACTCATGAAGTCGCCTTCTACACTGCAACTTCAACAAAAGGGGATGTGAGACTATACTCACTCCTTTGACCCTGGGATCTGGGCCCCAGAGTGAGGGAAAGCAAATAATAGGCTAAAACTAACAATATTGGGCTGTTGTCTAGGGGGTGTTTCAACCCTACTACTTGCCTAGTCCAGGAAGTATCCCCACTGATCTGTCTAACAGGGGTCTCAAACACAAAGAATGAACATTCAGAGGGACAATCCTCCGAAGGATCAGTGCTGGAGCACCGATTACTCGCGTGGCTGCAGGCTGATGCGAGGGGAAACAGAAGGGCACTCCCGAGGGCGAAACACAACGGCAGAATAAAGAGAGAAGAGGGAAATGGGGTTTTTATCTCAGGAACCTAATCTCAAATACAACAGGAGCGGTTAATAGCGACGGGACAGACAGGGCGCGACCTAGCGCCCCTCGTCACAGACAGTGCTGCAGGAGCCCTCATCGTCGCCAGCGACAGGGGGAGAGAGAGAAGGGAGTCAACTATGTAGGGGTTGGAAGGTTGCCAGCAGGGAACTCGCACGCAGAAGCACCTGCAATCGTACACACACCCCACCGGGCTGCATCAGCACAATCACTCGACCAACAGGCTTTATCGCATCGCACTTGTACTCACACATCTCACCCTCACAGCAATAGGACCGAGGCAGGCACTCTTAGATCGAACTCTCAGGTGTTGGGGGCTGCACCGAGCGCGGCCACCAACACCCTTGCAGGGATGGGAAGGTTGGGGACGACGCTGTCGTCGCAGTGGGCGAGTGCCTGTGATCCTCACTCCAACGCAGAGCCAGCAGTGTCACACAGTTGGTGGTGGGGCCAGCTGCATTCCCCCCCCGCGGCCCCTTAAGAGGATCCCCTGAAGGGACCATGTACTCAACTGGGTGCGTACCACCTCTCGCTACCCTCATCATCGCGATCCAGATGGATTTGAAGGGACTCTGTATTGGTGCCAAAGGACAGAAATCAGATTGAAGAAAAAAGGAAAAAGAGAAATGGCCCAAAAAACTGAGAGAGAGAAAATTGACAAGTCAACCCCCCTGACTTGGAGCATCCACCACAAATGCTCCAAGTCCCCCCAACCCTATTCGTGTATGTACAAGTGCCTCCATGTCCCCCCAACCCTATGCATGTATGTACAAGTGCCAAAAAAATTAGGTGGGCCTGGGGTACAGCCTGTCAAGGCACCCCATCCCTAGGCAGTCAGGCAGTCTCCATTAGTCACTGAAAAAGAAAATATGTTGGGAAAACCCTGGCGCAACGGAAACTGTTAAGACGAAAGAAGTAAAAGCGGGCCCAATAATAAAGACGTGTTAGCTGCAAATACACTTTGATAACACCTTGGAAACTAAAGAACTGGGAATAATAGGGGTCCTGATCCTTGCAGTTTTATGACAGGTACGCTTGTTTTTGCAAATAAAATCCCTAGACTTTATCACTGAGACCTCAGTGTAGTCTCACAGGGAGGAAAGAAAGAAGAAAAGAGGAAGAAAGAAAGAAAAGAGAAAAAGGGAAAAGACATGACAAAGGGAGAAAATGAAAAAAAAGAACAATTTAGAAGGATGAATCACTCTTTCAGCCACACCCCCCTCCACCCAGTGTCTCTCCTGCCTCCAAATTTAGGGTGAACATAATTTGGGGCTTCGAGGCTACATCAGTGCAGGAACAGTGGATTGAAAGGTGGGAAAATGAAATAAAATGGAAAATGAGTAAAAACAGGAATGAATATGATGGATAAGGGGTGTGCCCCTTGCACTTAGGCCCACTCAGCACAAGGAACACAAGATGCTCTTTTTATAGTGTTAGACACTATAGCTTGTGAGGGGATGTGATGAATGGTAATATAGATAGAAATAAATATAGGGGCCAAAATAACAACATAGCACAACTTGGGGAGAGCTTTTAGGGAGACCAGCTAAGACCATGATCAGTGAGATTAGGAATCTCACACTATTGTGCAGCGTTATTTATTACAACTTTCTGCACATGGGTGCGCAGTCAAAGTTCGTTATCGCAGGTGACGTTATTCATTGTTAGCGTCCTCGCGTGAGCAACGTCGACATGCACTGGTAGTACCAGCCCTGCGCGGTCACAAGGAGTCCATCCCGGTGAAGGGCAGCTGGGGCTTGTGGAGGTTCATGGGGAAGGGGGAAGAGGGGTTTCAGTAGAATACAATCTAATTTCTTAGAAATGGCATTTATTGAAGGTTGGGTTGGTTGTGTTTAACAGACATTAATGAGGCTTCTTCTTCATGGGCAGCTATTTATATGGAGAGTGGCATTAGGACAGAAAGAAAAAGAAGGAAAGAATGGAAGAAAAATGTTTGAAGAAAAATGAAAGAAAGGAAGAATGAAACATTAATGACAAGGGAGAAAGATAAGAGATTAGGAGCATTCACAAGATTATGTGAACATATAAACAAGGGGCTCTCAAGTTACCCAGACCCTAATTGTAACTCAAGAGCCAAAGAGAGCTCTTCCTCACTATCAAAGATAGTGAAACACAGTGCAATTAGAGCGAAGAACTTGACGATTAGTCTGAATAATTTGTCTACATAGTAGAAAAATTATTCAAGGATCGACCCCTCTTTGAGATTTTGTCATACATTATATATAAAAATGTATGTTGTGTTATATGTTGCAAAGTAAAGTAAGAGCTCATTGAGAACCTAGACAATGGCCAACTGTATATGTGAGATACTTGAGAATCTCATAAGGCACGAAGACAAGGAACCCCGACAAGACTCAGAGTCAAAGTTTGACTACCCTCCCTGGGGATTAGTACTTGTTTGATTGAAAACCTTCGGTGATAGAATGGCACGGATGGAAACATCAATATCTCATTTGAATTTCTGATGAATGTTGCAAACCCAAATGTTCAGGATCACAGCCTTGTCAGCATGAATCGTGAGCAATCTTTCACGTGTGGTGACAGCTGCTTTATGACTTTTTTGCTTGCCATAGGGGGAATCTCAAGCGAAAAGAGCCCCACGAAGATGATGCCATCAACTGTGAAAACCATAATCACCAGTGAGTGCAAGCTTGCTGTAACGCACTTTGACGCAGGCTCAGGGGTAGCAAACCCCAATGAATCACAGGATCTTCTGGGTGAGCTGCAGTGTCAATCAGGGAAACATGACATGACTTCCAGTCAAACGTGTTGGCTGAAATTTTTGATAAGGTAGTAAACTTTTCCTTCTGCTTAACATTAAATTGTTTCAGAACTACGAAGTATATAACAACGTACTACATGGACGTTACAGCAACGCCTAAATCAAATTTGGGTAACAGCCCAGCAGAGATGCTATGATTAGTATTGGACTATGAACATTGTCTGCTCATGCTGCCGGCAATGCAGCAAGCCTTTATATGACCTGGGCGGTTGGGTTTGGGCATATATTGACAACGGTAGCATTTATTTCTCTGGCGGAGTTGTCGACCTTCCCTCACAGAGCTTTTGAAATTACGGCAGACCCACGCTGACGCGCGCTTTGTTTTTGCGGTGAAGTGGGTCCTGGGGTTTCAGCATTGGTTTGCAACGCTGGGCAAAAAAAATATAATTTGTGGTGGTCTATTGCCTCTTGTTGCTAACCAGTCAGTTCCACGTAACACAAGTCTTCAGATTTGAAGCCTACTGCGGAAGGGAAGCTGCTGATGGCCATCAAACTGGCCAACTGCTGGAGGACTTGGAGGAAATGTTTTTGGGCGTATGATGGAAGGGCTTGAGGAGTCTACTAAGCGGTTCATGCTGGCAACTGTTTCACAAGGATTGAACTTGCCGAAGTGCTGCATGACCACAAAACTTACCTTCATGGTACAAAAAGGACTCAGAGCTTCCTACCTGCAAAAGTTGCAAAGAATGTAAAGCCAGGCACCATCACTGGGCCATACTTCCATATTCTGATGGCCATGTTACTGCTATTGAATTCTCAGACAAGCAAGTCTTTCACTTGATCTCACAACACGGTCTTTGTTTAGCGTTTGTCTGCATTCCTACTGTGCATCACCAGCAACGGCAGCAGCCGCAGCGGCCACAGCCGCAGCGGCCACAGCCGCTCCAATGTGGTTTGGTGCTGTGCCGCAGCACCCTCCAACAAGAATGTGGACGCTGGACGCGGACTCATCGCTTGCATCAACACAGTCCTGGCGCCGTTGTGCAACCGCTGACGTCGCTTCCGCTGGCAGCCACCCCTCGGAACGCAGCCAGAGGGTCGCTGCCTCTGCAAATATCTCAGGAGGCACGTAGCCTTCTCCGCCAAACGTGGTCGGCAGACCGGCGCTGGGGCAGCAGCTCAGAAGTAGCGGTAAGGTCCGCTTTCCACTCCGAGAGACCGCATTCTCAGCCGACTGGCGGATGGTGCCGAACGCAGCGCCGAGGCCAAAGGTGCCGTCAGACGCGGCCGCGAAGGCTGGGTCGGCCTTGCTCAGGGCTAGTGCGGATGCCCGCAGGCCGCTCCCACAATTCACTCCGACCCCAACGATCACATAAAAGGTGGAAGGACTGCCACTCTCGCCGCCGTCGTGGACGGCGTGGTCCTTGCGTCGGGCCAACGGGTGATCGTACACGGCCGCCACTGCTGCGGCGAGGGGCTCGCCCGACACCAGGGAGCGGCCGCCGGCGACGGGGGTAAAGGACACGACGACTGCGAGCTGTCGGATCGACCCGCCGGTCGACGGCGCCCAAACTAGCGGCGGCGATGCCGGCAGCCGGTTCGTGGTAGGAGCGGCGCGGCGGTCCACCGCCTCGTGCGTGCGGACGACCTTCTCGGCGGCATCGAGCGCGGCGAGGCATGTCGAGAGGTCGCACACGGTCTCGACGAGAAGAATGTCGATACCGGCGTCGACGAGGGCAGTGATCTGCTCTTCGTACGCTAACCGGACGGCATCGCGCGTCGCGTTGTCGTCCGCAGGAATTGTTGAGAGCAGAATCTCCGTCGGCCCTACGCTTCCGGCGATCCAGCATTCGTGCTGTTGCGCGGATGCAGCGGCTTCGCGCACAAGGGTCACGGCTGTCTTTTGGAGGTTGGGTTGGACGGAAGAGAAGTGGATTCAGTTGTTGAGATGTTAAGGTGGGAAAAAGTGAGGTCACCCTGTTGATATCAGGGACGAGGTGAGCAAGGCCGAACTTAGCGAGCTGCAGGCGGTTCGCGCAGAATGTGTTTGTTTTGACCACTCTGGCGCCCGCATCGATGTATGCACGGTGGACTTGGGTGACAACAAGAGGCCGGGTGAGGCAAAGTGCCTCAACGCAGTTGAACTCATCATATCGCTCGGCTCGCAGCTCGTGCTGTCGGTGCGGCTGGTCGAGTGGCGGCGCTTTTGGTCCCTGAACTCCATCCGTCGTTTGGGAGTTGTCGCTCGGGGGGCAGAGGTTGGCGGCGGCCCTGACGGCCGTGCCCACAGCTCCATCCAGCCAAGTCAAATGCACTTGGCGGGGCGCACCTCCCATACTTCGACGGATGCTCTTTCCCTATGAGGTAGACCGCTACCACTTCCTGCCTTTATTTTATTTTTATTTATTTATTTACTTTTTTTGATAGTCGACGCCCTTCCTTCGGTCGTCTTGGGTCGCCAGAAAAAGGCGAACCTCAGTTCAGCCCGCAATAACCCCCACAACACTTTATAACACGGACATTTGGAGAATTCTCATTTCCTTGAAGGATCCAAGCCACAACGCAGACAACAGAAGGAAGGTGGTTTGGCGCGTGAATGAAAGGTCGGTGAGGGCAAAATGTGACGTTTGAGAGAGGAACAAAGGAGAGATAATCTTAGATACACGCGAGCGCAGAAAACACGACTGACCAAGCAACACAGAAAGGAAGACAGGCAACCGTCCCATTCAAACAGATTTCCGATGCAAACCCACAGCCAACTTAAAACTGGAAGTGCAACTAGAAGCAAGGAAGGAAGCGATAATGATTTGCAGCCATGGCGAAACCGGGAAAGGGAAACATGGGGAAAACCAGGGGGAAACAACGAAGATTCTTCACGCAAATCCCTTTACTAATGCATCCAACAACTCTCCATTAAAATCCTGTGTCACTTCCCACGCCATCACACCACCAAGTCCAGTAGACTTGGCCCATTGCGCTTTCTTTTCCACAGACACTACGTCATCGTAAGAGATAAACACGGGCATCGCGGGCCCCGACGCTGCACCTTTCCCATTGACAGGAACGTATGCCGGGTTGTAAAGCACGGGCGCCTCGTACTCCGGCAGGTAAGTTCGGGTCCAGTTTGTTCTGGCGCCATCGGTCGTGACCGTGGAGTTGAGTGGGAACTGCAACTGACTGGCTGGGGCCGCAAACGACGCTGCTGCGGCGCCGCGGAGATTTAGATACATCCAAATGCCAGTGTGCACGGCTTCGTCCACGTCAAGCGGGTCGCCCGGAATCGGCTTGCACGGCGTAGGCGCAATGTCCGACTGTCCTGCCTTGGCGCAGGGTTGGTGGAAGCCGGCGGGCTGCGTTGCCGTCGATGGCCCTGCGGACTGCGGGCTCCACGAATGGCCGTAAAATGGAACTCCCAGAACAATTTTCCAAACCGGAATCGCAGCTGTAAGGTACATTCGTAGCGGAGTCGGTGCCGGAGATGGCGACGGTGTTGGCGACGACGAGCTCGACCTGCCTGAAGTAGAAGCTGAGGCAGCGGAACTTGACGACGCATTCGCGGCACCGCTTCCATTACTTATCGAACTTGAAATTGACGCTGATTGAGCAGAATCCGTCGGTCTTGCCGACGAAGACGCAGACGGAGTTGCTTCGGACGATGTCGACACTGTGCTCGACGACGATGATGCGAGCGAGGACGAAGACGACGAGGACGAAGGCGACAACGACGAGTCTCTGCGCGCGAGGCTTTCGTCATGAAGCTCCGAAACCTCTTTTGTCGCGGACCACCTGGCCACTGCTTCAGACGCCGATGATGGCGGAGTGGTGAGGCGACTCTTTGGAGCACCTAGTACGGCAGGAATCTTGAGCGGCGCCTGCATGTCGGTGATTGAAGACCACGGTCCTGCGAAATCGTACGACATCACTTGAATATAACTGACGCTGTTGGCAATCATTTCGGAAATGGTCGCTGGCGACTCGCCACCTGTTGAGTTGATGAAAGGCGTTGGGTCCGCGGAGACAGCTATTGAAAGCAGTCGGTTTGGCCCCAACTCGTTTCGGAGGGCGACGAGGAAGCGGGCAAACTTCAGAGCGTCGGATGAATCTTTGGAGTTCGAGGACAGTCCGCCACCTCTGTTCAAGGAGATCGCAACAAAAGCATCATCAGTTTGCCAGTGGGAATTCGAGGAAACATACCCTGGATATTCAAAGTCAATGTCCACTCCGTCAAATCTGTTGATATTCAAAAACTTCTTTATATTCTTGACAAACGCTGTCGCGGTAGCATTGGACTTCAGAACCGTGCTGAAATGCGTGGATTTACTCCATCCACCGATTGATGCAACAGACAGTAAACTGGGGTTGGCTTCGCGGACCTTTCTGTTCAACAATGGAACTTGCACGGAATCGACCTCGGGATCATAAGAAATAACCTTTCCATTTGCATCCAGCGAGACTTGCATTTCGGATTAACAAGGTGCCAAAACCCGACTGAACACTTACAGAAAGCGTAATTCACAGCAGACACTCCAGTGAAGTTCAGCTTTTCCAGGCCATTCTGCTTTCGGCTGTACACTGACCAATTGGTCCAATACGCTATGACACCAGGTTTTGTGAAGTTCCGCGGGACGAAAGGAACATAAGACGTCTCATTCTTCGAGCATACCATAGAGCCCAAATCTGCAAAGCACTTCTGCCCAACGGGGCACTCTTCGTCCAAGCCTGCAGGGCACGGCTCTCCACAGTTGGCATCAGCGGCAGCCCACGATACACCGCACCTGCTCTGAGAGGCGCTGCCAGTGGGAGAAGGTGAAACGGTAATCGCCGAAGTTGGCGAAGGGCCAAGATTCGCAACAGATGCACTGGAGACTGTCGCATTTGCGGTGGCAGCGCAAGGAGAGATTGAGAGGTCAGCCCAGCACGACTCGTTTTCGGGGCATTTGTCATCCTTGTTGGTGCATGAGATACCGCAAACTTCGTTCGCTTTTGCCCAATTAATGCCGCAGCGGTAAGTGGGGAGCGACTTCGAGGCACATGGCGCCGTGGAGAGATCTGCCCAGCATGACTCGTTTTCAGGGCATACATCGTCCTTCTTCGGGCAGGGCAGCCCACAAACTTGATTGGCTTTTGTCCACGATGATCCGCAGCGGAAAGTGGGCAAAGACGGTGTGACAGTTGGCACAGCAATCGTGGCGTTGGTCGAAGTCGGGCTCATACAAACTTGGGTCGGGAGGTCAGCATAGCACCTGTCGGTAAATTTAAGCTCTTACTCCGAGGAGAAATAAACGCCTTACGTTTGTCCATGTGGGCATTCTCCGTCTGTTAAGCCAGGGCAAGGAGTTCCGCAAGTCACACTTGCTTTAGCCCACGACACACCGCATCGAACGCTTGGTAAAGCCGAAGATGAAGGGGCAGAGGATGGTGTAGACCCCACTGGAGACGCTGTGTGTGTCAATCCCGGTTTTGATGATTTAAGATTTGAAGAATGTGATGAAGCGATGGTAGGTTTTGTTGAGGTTGTAGGTTTCGAGTGTGCAGTGGTAGTGGATTTCATGTTCGGCGATTTCAAAGTTAACGATGTCAGCAAGTGGTTTTCAGATGATGTCCGTTTGATGGGCGAGGCAGAATTCGATTTTGGATAGGTGGCGGACGAATACAATGGCGGCGTGGTTTGTTTTGAGTTCGCCGGGGTCGTGAGTTTAGTGGAAGGTCGCAATGTTTTGGAAGGGATTGATGTGGGGATTGATCCGACAAATCCAGGTGAGGGGAATGATTGTTTGGAGTTGGATATCGACAGGAGTTTAGAAGACGAAATTGTTTTTGAAGTATAGATAGGGGTATATGGTTTCGACAGTTTCGGAACAGATGATGACATTGCGAGGTAGGAGACCGGCCGAGTCGGAGAAGGAAATACAGTTTGCGAGGTTTTCGAGAAGTAAGTAATGAGGTTTGTTGGAGTGGAAGGAACGTATTTCGTCGATGATATGGGATGGACCGGCAGGGGCACGTGTTTCGAGGGCATGGGCGGCATGGTGGATGTCGAAGGCGATGTAGAGTGGGGATGTGAAAGTGAAAACGTAGAGTGAATGGATCCAAGTTTCGAAACAGAGATAGTTGTGAATGTCGAGAAGTTCAAGAGAGATGCAGATATAGTTTTAGAAAGAAAAGAAGCTAGTTTAGTTTTGGTTGAAGAATGCAACAAAAAAGAGGCTTTTGGACTGCCGGAAGCCGTTGGACTGCGCCCACTTGATCCGGCCGAAACCGCACGCTTGTACAAACCAGAGGCAGTTTTTGTTCCAGGCGAAGTGGATTTCGACGTGGAAGATGAATCAATTTTCGAAGTCTAACGTCGAAAGAACACCCAAATGAGTACTATGAAGAGAGTTTGTCGAATTGACGAACCTGTTTTCCAGATTTGCTCTTTGTTCCTTTCTTCGAGGAAGAAGAGGATGTGGAGATTTTCCTGTCCAGCGAAGGTTCGGGCGTTACAGTCGTGGTGAGTGTCGCATTAACCGAAGAAACCAGTTCGGTGGGAGCCGAGGACTCTGCAGACATAGACGGCGAGGCCGAAGAGCCACCAGCGCTGGAAGGCGAAGGCTGGACAGTGACGCTGATTGTTTCGTTACTTCCAATTCCCGCCAATGAATCAGCTGATGAGAAAGACGCTGACGGGGAAACCGAAGGTAAATCGGAGCTCGCAGTAGATGAGGCGCTGGGGACACTGACAAGAGCACTCGTTTGCGAGACGCTCGGACGGACACTACCATCACTTGGCGACGAGAGCCCAGTATTCGGTGAGCCAGTCTCGGCAATCCAAAAACCTGATGGTGCGGGCGCGGACCAGCTTGCCGTGGATGAAGTTTTCACTGACTTGTAAGGCGGAGCGTCATCGTCTTCATCTGGATCATCCAAGTCTCCTGAGTGGCCACCAGGCCAGTACCCTTTAGATGGTTTTGACGAAGATTTCGTCGAGTATGAGCTACTTTTGCTCCGACTGCTAGCGCCACTACTCTTCGTGGGAGGTTTGGTGGTTGGGCTCCCAACATCTCTGCTTTCCGACGCATGACTGCTAATAGAGTTCTTTCCAAGATCTTCCAGGCCGAACTTCCCATCTGATGGTGCGGCAGCCTTCGCTGATCCCACGCCGGTCGATTTGGTAAGTGACTCTGTGGACGCTGAGGGCTGCGAGTGGCCAGCTGAGCTTGGTCCGCCGTTTCCAAATGTGCCCATAACCGCCATGATCACCACCGCCCCGACTATTAATGCAGCAACCGACACAACCACAATTGTGATCATTTGCTTGCGCTCGGCAGCATTGGAGGTCGGAGCGATGCGCTTCTTGCGAGGTTTGCGCGGCTGTTTCACGTCACTACCTGCAGCCCCATAACCGCCTTTTGGCGCCTTCGCGGGAGTTCCCTCGCTTGCTTGCGACGTGAATGGAGGTGTGTCATGCAACAGATCCTCAATATCATCCTCGTCGTAACGTTCCTGTGGCTTCGCAAATGTCGTCGATCCTGAGTTAGATAGGGCGGAAGATGACAATGGAGGCAGTCCCGTTTCGAGTACAAATGCGTCTTCCTCAGCAGCAGAAGCCATTGAAGTCGCACTCGAAGAAGTCGAGGAGAGGTGCGTGGAAAGGAGGGTCCTGTGAGAGGTATCAGGTGTTTCGAAGCTCACGAAAGGATTTTCTTCGATCTCTTGCGGGTGATGGAGAAGGTGGTTGGAAAGAGACGAGGCGGT
Source organism: Zopfochytrium polystomum (assembly GCA_025765615.1). Taxonomy (NCBI): domain Eukaryota; kingdom Fungi; phylum Chytridiomycota; class Chytridiomycetes; order Chytridiales; family Chytridiaceae; genus Zopfochytrium; species Zopfochytrium polystomum. The sequence goes on along the minus strand of JAIVFJ010000011.1, from coordinate 193,414 downwards.
GGCGATCGATGCAGTCGTGGTCGTCGCCGCTATTGTAGCAACAGGTGGAGAGGCTCGCTGAGTGACTTCGAAATTCGCTTTAAAGAGCGGTACTGCAACATTGTTGGCGCGTCCATTGTTCTGTTCGGGGTTCACGGCGACAACAACGTGATCGTCTACGGCAGCAACTGCAGGAGCTGAGCGCGGTTCGGGTTCCTGAAAGTCTGCGAAGTCCTCATCGAAATCTGAGGAGGACGGTGAGGAAGAGGCTAATGACGTGGAAGTAACTAAAGCGCCGGGAGTCGAAGCCTGAATGGAATCAAAGGACCCAAAGCTGCCGCCTCCAAACTCGCCAAAGTCGTCATCGTCGTCAAAGCCGTCACCGTCACTGGTCTTTCCGGATCCAGTAGCTGCGGTAAGTGATGATGAATCGGTGGTTGGAAGTTTCATGAGGGAGGCGCTCTCCATGATGGTTGGTGGCTGCAAGGATTCTGCGCGAACGCCGAAGTCGTCCCCGTCCACTTCGTGGTCAAATACGTGCGCATCATCGTCGTCATCCTCATCGTCCTCTTCGTCACTGTCCCCTTCATCATCTTCATCATCGTCGGGATGGACGAATACCTCGTCGTAAAACTGGCCACTGGCGGTGGTGTTGGCGGCGTTCGAGGCGGCAGCCGCAGCGGCGACCAAGGAGGATGAAGGCGTGGCGCCTGTGGAAAGGGATTGGGACGCTGACATGTCCGACGATTTTTGACGTTCTTTTTGATATATATTAATGTGCCTCAAAGGCCGCAATGAGTGGCACCCAAATAGGCCAGCCGTTACATTCACAACCCAACTTGAAATTGGCCGCAACGCAATACCAGGTCAAAGTTTCATCACACACCACCGGTCACTGCATTAGCTCAAGATATTTGTCCAGGAAAGCAGTCTTGTTCGGCAAGACTGCTTTATTCAGGTCATGGTTTCGAATGCATTGTTTTGAAAGAGGGAAAAAAAAACGAATGAAAAAAAAACCGTGCGCGAGATACAAAAATCGCGCTCAATAGCACGACCATCTAAAAGAAGCGGTTATTTATTTCCGTTGGACGCCTGGGCGTGCTTGAAAAATAGTACTCTTCATGACGTCACCCCTCCTTTTTTTTTATATAAATAAGGAGGGCCGGAATCGGCCGAAAAAGGGGCGGTCAAAAGATTGACGTGAAGGTCGGTGGCTTGGAACCATACCAGTGCGTGCTCCCAAGCACCTAACCGCGATTCGCTGCAGGTGTGTGCGTCCTTCGGATCAGCGTCGGCCATCGATGTCGTCTGTGGACGCTTCGCCAGTCGCCACCTCAAGCAAGATAAGTTCACGACAGCCGTCAGGGGGCCGGACATCGTCGGGTGTTGCTACACCCCAATCCCAATCACCAACGTCGAGTCCGCCACCTTCACCACCATCTTCCCCGACTGTTCGAAAGAGGCATCCCCGCAAAAATGACTCTTTTGAGACAATGACATCTCGGCCATCTCGAGGCACAATGATTGCCAAATCCACCAGCCTAGCATTCCGTGCATCGTTTGCACCCAAGTCGAAGTCGACTTCTCATGTACTCACCAAAGTCTCCCTCGTGGTGTTCCTGCCGTCGGCCGCTTTCATTCTCTCGATGCTGGCTCTCACGACTCTTCCCTTGGCCCTGGTGATTTTTCTTTCCCTTTATATTGGCCTACTTATGGCGGTAGCATTTCATGCATCAGCCTCGACCATCGCTCGCCGTATAAAGAAGTACACTGCCTCGCCTGCTCCGGATACTTTACAAGCCTCTGCAGATGCAAGCAAAGCCGCCAGCCCGTCTGTTCCTAACCTTGATGATGTCGTTCGGGACTTTCGAACCACAGTGGACGCCGGGGGAAAAAAACCTTCTAGCACTGCGAGTGACAAACTTGGATCCGACTACTGAGATCTCCCGCACCGTGGCCTCATCTCCCTCAGCTACATCAGAGGCCAAGCCGTCTGATACCCAAAAGCCTCATGGATCTCCATTCAACCCAGATCTCTCTGTGGCCCCTCGATTTTTCCAAAAACTCATCCATTCCCTTCAAGGTTATTCGTCGCAACTCTCGGAATCACGGAAAGTCATATTTGATCGCCTGACCAAGGTCGTTGTGATTGCCTTTCTTGCGGTGCCTGTTATTGTGCACGCAGCTGCGGCACTGGCCACGACCGCCCTTATTGACGCGTCGATCTCCACGGCGAAAGTTCTTCGACAGAATATCCCGCGCCTAATTTCTGCGTTGAGGCTACTCTTAGCACGCATCGTTGCCAAAGGTTTCCATTTCCTTGATATCCAAAACCATGCTAACATCCTTGTTTTCTTGCAATTTGAAATCGGCAAGCTCAAGAATTTATCGAAACCTACGGACCACATATCTATCTCGCTCTAGAATCAGCATTCTTTAAGCTTATTCATGTTACTCGACGCATATATGCGATGACCACCCAAGCAGCCCAGTTTGCGTTGCTGCAAGTGACGCTGGCGATGACGCGTTTAGGCGCCCTCATCCATGATTCTTGGGATCCCATAATCGTGCCAGCTTTCCTTGCTCTGCAGCAAAAAATCACGGCTGTTTTTGTATGGACACGCGGATTCCTTTTATCGATTGTTCCCACGTTACGCCGGTGGGCTAACGATGCGTACATCATTGTTGGAAACGGAATTGTCAAACTCATTACCTTCACTCAACACGTCCTTACGCTCCTTCAACCCACACTGGCTCGATTACATGACCTTACTCTGCGATTTATCGTGATTGTGAAGGATACTGCACATCGGCTCGCCGTACTTGGATGGCGTGCGTGTGTCAAACTGCACGAAATTTGCATGGCTCTTGGAATGCAGAAACTTTTGGACGCTCTCCCTGTTGTGGCGAAACGCGTTTGGGACGGGTATGTCTCATTTATCGCTGTTACCGGAAAAGCCGTAAGTACATGCTGCTGCTGCCCCTACCACCGCTTCTAACTCTCTGCTGTTGCATAGTTGCACCAAGCGCTGGAGACCACATTTGAGTACCTCCTCAAATTTGATGTATTTTCACGAGCAGTGAAAATCGCAAAGCATCTGATCGCAGAGGCAAAGCGTCTTTACGTGATTGGGTTGGGTCTGGCGGTTGCCGTTCTCGCATCCAGCAAACGTCTCGCTACTCCGGTTGTTGAAACCATTGTGCGCGTCTCTGGACCAGCATGGGAGAAGACTGTGTTGTTTGCCACCCAAACCGCTGCCTTTATAGTGGAGCGTACCTCAAAGGCGGATATTCGGGGAAAGCTGAATGCTGCCATTGTAGTGATGCACATCGGGTTGGAACGCGCCTGGGTCAACGCAACAATTGCCCTTGTCTGGACTCGAAGCAAGATCGAGAAGGTCCAGCTGCAAGTCTTTGTAAGCGTCTACGAAGATGCGCGTCTGCTTGTTCAGAGGGCCTTCGCGGTAGCTGCGCCTCTTTTCGAAATGATTTTGGCTGCGAGCTGGTCTGCTGTTGACCGTCTCCACAAGGTTGACATTCGAGCGACGGTCCAGCAGGTCCAAGCTTGGCCAGGATGGAACCAGATGCGCGAGTCCGTACAACAGATTTACGGCTTCCTCTATCTGTTGCAAGAATTTTTGCGCAAGGACGGACCCAAACTCGTGGAGTGGGCGATAGCAGTTGTGCAGAAAGTGGTCGAGGCTGTTTTGGAAGCATTCCGATCGCAGCAAGGAAAAGCGGCGTCTCCGCCCAGTGGTGCCACAGTCAGCACAATCGGATGATGAATGGCTTGAGTTCGAATATGCATTCGGACATTGCGAGCTTCACGGGCCAGCCCATCGCCTCCAGCGTTATTTTTATAACTTTCTCGATCCGCTTTCTTTTTGTTTTCCGGCCATCACAAAATGGGCCGATGTGATTCGTCCTCCTTTGTTCGTCCTTTTCATCTGTGCAGTCACATTGACTGGACTCACCTCCAGAGTCGCAGCCTGTTGCGGGATTTTGCGAATTCGCCGCTTTCCCCTGTGGCGTCGTTTCTGGTCCGGCCCTGCGCTGTTTTTTTTTTGCTTTTTTTTGTGAAGTCTCTTTACTGCTAAATGATTTTTTTGTGTTGTATGATCTTGTTGGTTGTTGCTGAATTTGATGACGTTGAACCTCCTCCTCGCACCTTCCTCCCCCCCACGCTCCACCCTGATCTCTAATCTCAACAATATAAAAGAAATAGGCGTTGGTTCACGGCTGAGGCAGCCTGGATCCATGTAGTCGAGACGCCGCGCCAAAAACCCACGAATTTCCTTCATGGGACCCCCTCCCCTCCATAAAGTGAAGGGAATCTTTTATGTGGCGTCCGGACGACGGGTGGCCCAAACGTTCCGCGTCGTGTGTAACAAAAAAGAGCTTCGCCCAACAGGAGTGTCATGGGAAAATAAAGCCTCAGCACGAAGCAAAGAGTTGGAGTTACCCCCATCCATCCATCGCAACTTTCTTTGAGCAACAGCCAGACGAGAGTGGGGCCTGGCCAATGGTAGAACTTGAATTCGATCCGCAACACGCAGCGATACCGCGGCTCTTTTTCCATTTATTTATTCAGTACATATTTTTTTATTTTTTTTTTTCCCTCTGAACAGGGACGCGGAAAGAACAAGAAAGAGAGACAGAGAGAGGCAGATGTGTCGGAGAATGATGCCGTGTGTGTGGATCCAACCAGCCCATTATTGGTGGAAGGGAGAAAAAAAAATTCCCTTTTCAAAGAACCACAAAATGAAAACAGTGGATTTGGAAAACAGCCAACACAGCGAGACCGATGGACAGACAGACAGAGAGAGCAACAGAAGTAGCGACAGATAGACAGACAGGTGGGCAGACAGACAGACAGACCAGTGGGCATCAATGGACCGGCGGGAAACTGCCCACGACATTTGACAGAAATTGTTGGGGCCGGGGGTTTTCCCTGAGGGATCGCCAGGCAGACAGACAGAGCGTTTTTGGGCACGCCTTTTCCAGCTGAGCTGCGGGGGCGGTGGACGGCGAGACGACGGAGAGAAAGTGAGAGAGAAGAGAGAGAGAGAGCGAGAGAGAGAGTGAGAGAGACCAACGTCCCAGCAGGAAAGGCCAACAACCAACCACAGCACACACACACACACACACACACACACAAAGTCCCAGACGTGCGTTCCCACTTGCACACTTACAGGTCAGCAAACAAGAGGGAGAAGGAAAGAAAAAAAAAAATTCAAAAAAAAAAAATAAATTAAATATTCGGCAAGCAACAGGCACAGACACAGAGAGAGAGAGAGAGAGAGGTTGTTTTTGACGATTGTTACCGCGGTTGGTGGTGGGCAGGGGAAAAATCAACACAATCCCAAGAGAATGTCGTTGCCGCCCTCGTCGTCGTCGTCCTCTTCGTCGTCCTCCTTTTCCCACCGGGCTCCCACAGCTCCAAGCTCGGCAACCACCGCGGCTGACTCGTGCCGCGACCCCTCAGCTGCTGCTGCCGCCACCGCTGCCGCCGCTGGTACTTCCGACGCAAGGACTGCCCCCGCCGCCACCACCAACAGCACCACCACCACCACCAACTCAACCAGCAACAGCAACACCCACTCATCGTCTCCCTCCGCAGAGGCGGAGGCGGCGGCCGCCATTCTCGCGGCCGGCCCTATCCAGCCAACACCACCATCACCAGCGCCACCCCACGGCCCAGCAGCCCCCTACGCGACTCACTCTGGCGCTCCTGCCTTCTCCAAAACCAGCCTGGACCGTATGGAGGAAAACAATTACTCTGGCAGCAACAGCTACGGCGGGAAAGACGCTAACGAAGGCCCGCGCAGGCGCCCCCGTAACTCTGACTACTCCTCCGCTGGTTCAGGCACGGCCACCTCGGATGGCGCGAATGTGGCGGTAATGCCCACTGGTCCTCCTCAGCAACCAGCGCAACCGCCTGCCTCGTCCCCCACAAACGACTCTGGGCCCCATTACCAGTTCGTCTCTCTGCCCCACCCCGGCTTGCGCTCACTAACTGCTGCCGTCGGCGGCGGCGGCCCCAGCGGTAGCAACAACGGTCGTCGCGGTGGAGAAGGCTCCGCGGACGCCCGATCTGGTTTGAGCGCGGCCGACCCATTGGCTCAGGAGACCCCGTCCAGCGGGCCTGGTTCAGATGACGCCACCGACGCTGCCGCCGGCGTGGACAGCGGTACTGGCCCCATGGAATCATCTCAACGACCACAGCAGTCCCTTTCTCACCAGCCGCCAAAGTCGCTGCTCCTGCCTTTGCAACAACCCGGGGCGTCAGGCTGCCAACCCCAGCTTTCGAGAATTCACAGCCTTACCCTGTGGCAACAGCCAAAGCACTCCAGGATGTGCGGCTTTGGAGAAAAAGGTTCGCCCCCCCCTGCGCCGTTGACTTTTCTTCCATCTCCTCTTTGCTTCTCTCGTCAACGTACACGACATTATGGATACAGTTTGAGCGAACAAGGATAGCCTATGACAAACCACCCCTCCTCCCGTTGTGACTAACGTTCCGGATCGCAAACCACTACTCCCCCAAACCTCACTCATCCCGATCCATCCTGAGCGCAACTCTCGCTCCATGGCACTGTCCCACCACCAGCAAACATTGCTAAACTACTGTTCCTGAAACTGATCTTCTTTTTTCTTAGTGGATCGAAGACCTGTGGATCCGCCGCCAATAATTCAACTGGAAATTAAAATGCCTCAGGGCTCGGATGAATCGTAAGGGTTATACACCACTTCATGGCCTCCCGTGGCTCACTGGTTATCATCACCTTTTTCCAGCTGGTACTTGTACAATCCGTACTATTTTATGTACGCGACCCTTCTACTGCCTGACTCCGACGATGAGCTCCATCTGCTGCGGGACGGAAAGACGAGGTCCACGACAGGCTCTATTGTCTCCTCCCTCTACCGACTCAAAGATGTCAACAACAAGGAGGGCGCGTTTTTCGTCTTCCCTGATCTGTCTGTCAGATTGGAGGGACGCTACCGACTGAAGGTTTTTGTGCAGTCAAACTTATGCTCAATTTCTCAAAAAAAAAACTGCCCAGTTTTCTCTTTTTGAGATCGTTAATACCGAAATTTACTTCTGCACATCGATCTGCTCGGACGTTTTCCGTAAGCAGACTGCTATTCTGTTCGTACTGCCTACTGCTCACCAAGTTTTTGCATGATAGATGTGTATGCGGCAAAGAAATTTCCTGGAATGGAGGAATCGACTTTCCTCTCGAAAATGTTTGCGGAGCAAGGATTGAAAATTCGCATCCGAAAGGACGTCCGCTCAAAACAGTAGGACTGCATTTTGGCTCGATCCTGGCTGACACTCCGTACAGGGGCCGCTCAAAACGTGCGGCCACAGATGACGAAGACTCTCGTCCGAAAGTAAAAGGGATCAAGGGAAGCGATAGTGATGCGGATTCGGCATCGGATGACGATAGGAACGGGAAGAGATTAGTGAAGGTGCGCGTTCCTGTGGGCAGGGCATGTCCGCAGCTGACAATCCGGCCCTTTTGCAGAAAGTGAAATCGTCCGGTGCCGAACGAACGTCAGCTGATGTCCCAGGAATGCCGTCAGAGTCGCCGGTTCCTGTTCGTCAGCAGTTCCCACCAGCGCCTCCTCCAGAGTATGGACGCCCCCCTGCTCCACCCACTCGTCCATCTTACCGACCGGATTCATACTACGGAGGATTCAGTGGTGGGGCTCCAAGGACTGCCCCACCAGCGTCGGGCTGGCGGCCGTCTTACGGACCGGCTGGACCATATCGGCAGCCGCTTCCCGCGGGAGAGGAACGCAGTGGACCGTTACCACCCCATTCTGCTTCCTACGCGCCAACCTCTCCACACCGACCCAACTCGACGCCCTCCTCCCACCAGTTTTACGAATCCTCAGGGCCATACTATTCTCGTCAGGCCGGGCCCCCTTCCGCTGGCCCCTACCAACCTCCTTCTGGTCAGTACGACCAATACAATTATGACTGGGACGCACGCCATCAGGCCCCGCCAAGCCAGTATGACGATTACAAGGGGTACGAGGATGGCACATATCACAGACCCTCCTCTCAGTATGACTCTCGGCGCCCACCGTACCCACCTATCCAGCGCCCACCGTCGCCTCTTCGTTCCGACGGTTACCACTCCTCCGGACGGCGAAGCCCGTTCGGTCTCTCGTCAAACCCATCGGCAGCTGGTGCTCCCCAAAGTCTTGGACCCGAACCAAACCATGAAGATCCTGTGTCCAGCCGTCCACATCATGCGATGGTGCCTGCTGGAGCAGCGCACCCTGGTAACAGGAGAGATTCTGGTTCAAGCGCCGATACCGCTACTGTCAATTATCCCCGCGTAAGCCGCCCCGCCGGACCAAATGCCCCTCAGTTGAATCCTCCTGTGGGCCAGGGTTACGCAACTGACTCTGATCGTGTGGATGGACGATACGGCGCACCCCCTTCTGCCCCATATTCTGTCCCATCCCGGATGCCCGAGTATGGCGGTAGACCGTACGGTACTGGATTTCCAGCTACCAGCAGCCCCGGCCCTGTGTCCCGACGCTTGCCGCAACCAGGCTTCCCTTCAGACGACCTGCGAAGGTACACGTCGCCGTCAACGTATGCTCCACCTGGCTATCACCAGCAGGGACCGCCGACTGGGCCTTCTTCCGACGCGCGACATTATTCGTACCCCTCATCGATTCCAATAGAGGAGAGCAGGGAACCTTATGCTTCTTCAGACGACCCCAGGTACTACGACTTTCCCTATCGGGGTCCCAACGCCGGCGTCTCTGGTGTGTCGATTCCACCTCGTGGGTCAGCAGCACACAACGACTCGATGGAAAGGGCAGACCCCACAATGGGGAGCGGAGGACCTGGTTTTGGAGGAGCTCGCCTCACATCTGTTCCTTCCCTTCAAGCACACACGGGCGCGCGGGAACAGCCGGTGCTTCGCAGCGGAGCGGGAACGAACGGCCAGGGAATGTACCCCGCTGCGCCCCACCTTCAGCACTCATCCGCAGGTGGGCGGTACCATTCAACTTACGAGCACCAGGCGCCGTACCACGGACCGCCACATACGGTCAGCAGCGGCGTTGGAGTCACGAATCCGCCATATGGACAGCACCACGCTCAGGGCGCTTACCATGGCCAGCTTCCGCCGCCGCCACAACCTCAGCCGTCGCAAGGGTACGCTTCGTCCCACCATCAGTACGTGCCTTCCACTTACGGGCGGCCACAGCCATCCGTAGCGCCGCCGCCGCCACCGCAGTCCATGCAGGAGCCAACACCGACGCGCCTGCCTCCGATTGGAGGAGGAGGGGGAGGAGGACCCCCGGACTATCACATGAGCTCGTCGAATCATTCCATGTGGGACGGACTTGCTTCAGCGGCGAACGGAGGAGGGCCCCCGCTGGGCGGGAAACCCGGCGGGGCTGGATTGGATGGCTCCGGTCGAGTGCGTTACGACGAGGACGATCGGCGGGGTCCACTCGTGGACGGCATGGGTGGCCCGGCGGCCGGTGGTGGTGCGCCGGCGCCTTCCTCTTCTTGACGTTTGATTCAAAGAACATGAGGACAAGGGCTATGTTGGATCGGTATGCATGCGGTCCCTGTCACCTGCTTTTTGGCACTCGATCCAACCGCCTTCCCGTGTTGGTGTGTGCGAGATCGTGTGACTAAATTCTTTTCAGTATTTTCGTTTTCTTGTTCTAAGCCTGCCCTCCCACCATTACCCCCCTGCACTCGTTTCCGTATTTCTCCTCTTCATTAATACTTTTCGTCTCCTTTTTCTTCCCGACCTTTCCCGACAAAATTGGTGGTGGTTGTTTCGCGCGGCTCCCATCACTTGAACTGTCGTCTTTTGTTTCCTCGTTTTTTCCATGTTTTTCCCTCGCTTTCTCCTACGGATTGGAGGGAACAGACACCCACACCGTCTGCAACCAAAACTTTTGCGTTTGAGCAAGTGTATGTCGCGTTTTGTCGCGCCGAAGAGCTGGTCCAACCTTTCTGTTGACGTTTGTGCATTTTTTACACGTACACGTGCTAATGATGATAGGAGGGAATCTTTGGCTGCGATGCCTTTGCAGGTCTCTGTTACGATCCGCTCCAATTCATCCTCCTGTCACATTCCAATTGATCATCTCACCGAAAAAGAGAAATGCCCAGAGAGACAGAAAGTAAAGAGTAAAGGAGTGGTAACCAGTCGCAAAGGAGTGAACAAAAAAATGAAAATGAAGAGTAACCCAAATCGATTCACTGCAACCGAGAAACCACATCGAGACAGAAAGAGAATTCAACCCAAAAACAAAACAAAACAACAAAACACAACAAAAAAAGCAACAGAATCACACTGCACTCGCTTTTACACATGGATGTACGGGCTCACGCTCCTCTTCCTAAGCTTTGCGCCGGTCCTCAAGTCCCTGCCCCTCTCGTCGGCAGGCGTCAGCCGCGCGACGACGACGGGGCAGTTTGCGTGCGAGATGCAGTACTGCGACACGGAGCCGACTAGGAACCCTTCGACGTGCGTCTTGCCCGCCGACCCCAGCACCAGCATGTCGGGCCGGTGCTCGTCCACCAGCGAGCAAATCAGCGGCCCCACCTGCGACCCGAACCCGACGACCGCACGGATCGACAGGTTCACGTCCGCCGTCGTCGATTGGTAGACGGCGCGGAGGAGCGTTTTGATTCGGGAGATGGTCTGGGTGGGTGGTTGTGATGCGGATTAGCTTGTTGGGGCCTCGGGCAAACGAGAAAAAGAGCAGGAGGGCCAGTTTTTTTCTGTGCATGGCGTTGCCATAGTACGATAGCGGAACGCGCCTCTTGTGCACGACAGAAGCCGCTTGGAACGCCACAATCTGCTTTCCGTCCACCAAAACGCATCATACACACATATACACAAACACACACACACACGCAAACACACACACGACACACAGGGGGATCCATGCCAATGCAGCAGCTGGAGCGCGCCAACACACAATAACACCATAAAAACAATAAAATAAAAAAGTACACAACTCACCGCGAGCCGCTCGCTCTCGGCCGACATGACGACGACAACGGTGAGGTTGTCCTTGTTTTCCTTTGGGACGCCCGATTTGACGATGGACTCCATGGCCCACATGAGGGCGGCGACCGAGTGGGTCGACTCGTCGAGGGCGAAAAAGATTTCGCGCTGCGGCCGCGGCTGGACGGGCACCGAGGAGCGGCGGCGGCCGGTGGTGGTGGTTGGGGCGGTGGTGGTGGCGGGAGAGGGCGAGGTTGGTGGGGATGAGGAGAGCATTGTTGTTGTAGTTGTTGTTGTAGTTGTAGTTGTTGTTGTAGTTGTAGTTGTTGTTGTTGTTGTTGTTGTTTGTGGGGGGGTTAGTGGAGCTGGCTGGCGAGCAGGGGAGTGAAAGTTGCGAGACGGGCGACTGGGCAAAACCGAAAGCAAAACACAAGCGATGACTCCAAACACTGCAGCTTCTTTTTGGTATTGATTTATATGTAGTGTGGTGCGGTTGTTCGATGGGAGTCGGCGTGACACCCACTGTGGAGTGAGCGAGAGAGAGAGAGAGAGAGAGAGAGAGAGAGAGAGAGAGAGAGAGAGAGAGAGAGAGAGAGAGAGAGAGAGAGAGAGAGAGCGAGAGAGAGAGAAAGGGAGACAGAGAGAGAGAGAGCGGCGGTGACGGAGAACAGGGGAGAGAGACGGAGACAGACAGAGAGAATGAGTGAGCGGAGTGGAAAATCCAATGGAGTTCGGCTGTTCAACTTTTGTCTGTCTGCATGCGTATTATACGCGGACTGGTCACACACGCTCACAGGCTGTGCCGCTTGCCATCCTTTTGCCGAAAAAAATACGTGCCTCTCTCTGTCTCTCTCTCTCTCTCTCTCTCTCTCTCTCGCGCTCTCTTTCTCTCTCTCTCTTTCTCTATCTCCCTCCTCCTTCCATCGATCATGCAGCACGCTTCTTCCTATATTTTTTTTTTTTTTTTTCAGCTTCCGCGTCGCGCCAAGTGCAATCGATGATCCGGACGCAACAAAACGCTGTGCTGTATGCTTGTTTTTGTTGACTTTTTTCTGCTTTTCTTTCTGTTTCTACTATTTATTACTGTCTTTTTTGCAAAGCATTGGGCGAAACAAAGCCCTCTGTTGTTTTGTGTTGATCGTCTTCACTTTTTGATATTTAGTATGTATATTTTTTTGTAAGGGGGGAAAAAAAAACGTGACAAAACGAAGGCTCCGCGGTCACGTCCACTGTCTGTTCCACCTTTCTCGAGAGACAGAGAGAGAGAAAGAGACAGAGAGAGCGAGAGACAGAGAGAGACAGAGAGAGAGAGAGAGAGAGAGAGAGAGAGAGAGAGAGCGAGCGAGAGAGACAAAAGTGAAAAGACCCGGCTTCAATGATTCACAGTTGGTCTTGTTCTGCAGTTCTTCCGAGACCGCGGCTTTCGGAGGACGAGAAGGAGGAGGACGACGAGGAGGAAGGAAGGAAGGAAGGGGCGGCAACAACGAGGGGTCCGTCCGCGAAAAACATCATGCAACATCAATCGAGAGATTCGACAAGCACAGTGATACGCTATCCACTGGCACTGACACAAATGACGTTGCGTATATGTAATGCGGCTCGTAGCTGGCGACTGATTTTTGCAACAATGATAAAACACTGGGAATCCCAACAACTTCTTCTCTGACTTGGTTTCTTCTGGTTGATTGTTTCTTTCACATTTTCAGTCCAGTTTTTCCCTGTAGTTCAGTAGCCTCTTCATGTTCTTTCTCAGTCTTACTTCGCAACCCTGGCAATACACCCTCGTGAACCATGCTTCCTCACCCTCAGTTCTTGTCAAAGTTTTTCTTTGTTTTTTCTTTGACCTCTTTCCTTTTTCAGATGCTGTGTCAGGGGGATGTTGGAATTTGGGCAGACAGAATTTTTGGGTTGACTTGTTTGCAGTGTGGCGCTTGCACTTGGCAAAGTGCGAAGTGGCCCAAGCATCCTCGAACTTTGGGGCAGTGTCTTTCCTCCTGGGCAGTATAAAAGGAAGCAGGGTGTTGGAGGGAAGCAGCATAAGAGAACCTCATTGAATAAATACCCCTCCACCCAAATTGCCTCCTATCCTTCATATTCCTTGTACTCAGTCACCCTGCTACTCTGCTAGTGGGCTTGAATTCCCATTACCATTAAGTACATCCTTGTGAACCGTGCTTCCTCGCCCTCACTTGTCACTTGACACTTGCTCCCACACCCAGTGGGCGCTGGCGCCGAAAAACGGCCTTTCGCTTTTGTTAGTGGACAACCCTCTTCTTTTTTCTTTTTTTTGTTTTGGTGAAGAGATGGAAGATCTAACCATGGTTGCGTCCAGTATTTATTTCGAGTGCAGTACTGATCACAAGCGCTTCACAAACCTCACACACATTGGTATCCCAGACGAAGTCCCATCCTTTTCCATCATTGTGCACCCAGTGATAAAAGAATTCTATCAGCAGCACAGCACCATCACAGCTCTTGCTCCAATCACAATAACAGCAACAGGCTGGGATGACTTCTTCCAAAAGGCCTTAAATATTTTTCAATGCCACCTTGGGCCTATGGCACGGGCGGGAGGAGCCAACGGCACGACGTTCACGGTCTCCAACCACTGTAGCTGACTGGCCGAATATCTTTGCCATCGAAAAGCACCCTTGTGGGAATCGAAAGTACTCCTTGCGAGGCGGGATTGTGAGTGACACCATCACAGAGGAGGAGCTTTGCAAGTGGCACGAGGCAGAACTGACAGTCATGAAGTATGGACTCCTGCGCATGAGGCCTGTCTTAGCTCTTTTCGAATCCCAAGTTCTTCGTCAACAAATTGCGCGTGATTGGGCGGGGCCCAGCACGGTTGGTCATTCAGCAGATCATTGCATCTCTTAAGGAGAAGCACAATATGTACTGAAATCTTTGGGCAACGCAGATTCTTGGTCTGCCAAGTGCCGATCAGGAAAAAGCGATAAACCAACCCCCACCACAAGATGTGCTTCTACTTTCTTTCAACATGCACCAGGCGAGGTGGAACAACTACTCGAGGAAATGCGAACGGAGCACAAAGCAATTGGTACCATGCTCCAGTCACATAAAATGCATCTTGCTGAACTGATTGCTGCAACCCAAGATCATTCGCCACGTCTCCAGGTTTTTCAATCGTTGGTTGATGGCCAATCTAACTTTCTCACAGGGATTGTCGCTTTCGGCACCCCAAGAGAGACAAGAACTGCTTGTGCATTTCTTGGAGGCATTGAAGATCAAGAGGATGAGGACCACGCCGAATGAACTTGGCAATGCCACGAAGGCTGCTTGTGGGTTTTCTTGCAGTCAAAAAGAAGTCTCATTGATATAGGTTCTTACCTACCCGTGTTGTTTGTTGAAACGCTTCGTTTTTTTTTCTTTCAAGACACCATTCTGTTTCACTCGTGAAATTACTTTTGAAACTGCGAATAAAGAGAGCGAATCTAACTTCACTGTTTATTCAAAGTCCATCTTCTTCACGTTGACCTTGGAGCCAATGCCTGGATCGAACACACCATCGTCCTGGTACCCACAATGGCAAAACATATTCTGCATGGGGAAGGTTTCAAATCTCTGCATGATTTTTGTGATAAAGCGTGGGAGAGTACTTGGTGTCAGTTCGCCTTCAGGATACTCTCGTTGCATGTGACTTTTTAGGGTTTCGATGGGGTTAAAAAAGGGACAGAGGCTGGAAGAAACACTGGGATTACTCCAATTGACCGAAGGTAGAGAGATATGTTTGGGTTGCAATGGATTTTGGCACTGTCCATAATCCATACAGAATGATAACTGGGATAGCACCGTACTTTGCCTAGTGAAATGTAGCCAAATCAAGGGAAGAATCGTGAGCCAGAGGTCAATGGGCAACAAGAGGGCGTGGGCGGTGGCGGTGCTAACCTGATTTCAACGCAAAGCTTCGGCACGCATCCAAGAACTTCAAGTGTGTGAACGTCCCTTCCGTCATCTCAGATTCAAGGAGGCTGCCAATACCAATGAAGCAAAGAAGCGAAACTCTTGGTAGGCGCCTGAACTCGCCTCAAAATCGCAAGCGCTGCCCTTCGAGAGCGTATCCTTGTGATCGACGCAATCCACGGTTGTCAAACGACACCTCATTGAGAAAAACGAGATTGTAATGGTTCCAATTGATGCTGCTGAGCTCCATCGTGAAGCAATTGATGTCCTTGCATTTGATGTCCAGTACCCGCCGCTCAATGACCTTATTTACAAGAGAGGAGATGATTATGAAGTTTGGCCACTGAATCCAGACTGAACGAACAAAGATCAGCATATCTTCCTAGTGAATCCCAATTCTCGCATGATCCTCCATACAGATACCAATTTCCAAGCTCCACTCCTCCTCAAATTCCTTTTTCACCTCTTCCAGGAATGAGAGCAGGTGATGTCACGAAGTCTCGAATCCACTCGCAGTGCTTTGCAACAAATCATCAATGGCAAGCCCCTTTCGTCTGTCGACTGAGGTAGCCAGTCTTCCTGTATCTTGATGTCCACCGCTGGATGCTCCGCTGAAAGAACTTCCTCCACAACGGGTATGGCAAGCTGGAGGTTGACAATAGCGTGGATGGCACGAAGCCTGGTGTTGATTGACGCCTGCTTTCGAACGGCCCCTGCCAAACTGTCAATCATTTTGACAAAAAAAAAAAGTTGAAGGCCTTTTCTGTTTGTCTTTACACTTTTATCATTTTGTTATAAAAGACAATTCACCAACAGTTGTTCTTTCATCGGTGAGAATGCCAGTTTGGACGCAGGCCCCGGAGGAAGCCTTTTGCACCGCTCGCAAGGCTCTGATTGGTGGATGGTGGTTTCAGCAAAAACTGAGAAAAAAAATTTCTTTTGTCTGCTGTCACTGCCCTTCTTCAGGAGGAGAAATGAATGAAGGTGCGACTACCACATCCACGTCACCTACACTACAACAAACCACCCACAGATTTGAAATCATTTATTGATGACACAAATCATTGATTCAACATGTAATGCTGAACATTCGTAACATCACCCAAAGCTGCTTGGTGTGGAAGGATTTGCACTTCCTCCCTGGCTTCCATCGATTCACATACCATGCTGTCTGAGTGTTCTACAGGGTCAGATGCAGAGGCGCAAACTGGGGCAATCGTTCCCAGCCTGCTTCTCGTTACTGGAATTGCAGTCAATTCAGCAGCTTTTCCTCGTGCTTTGCTACTGCTTTGAGGTGTTGGAATTGGCATCAAGTATGGACTGTATCGCATAGATTTTGTCTGCTTGTTAATCTGCTTGTTACTTGGTATGGATTTTTGAGCTGGGTCATTCCATGAAGAGATCTCCTTTTCAGATGTTCGATCCAGGTAGGATCTTCCATTAGATGCCTTTGGTATTGCAAATCCTCTCTCTGCATGTGGCAGATGGATATACTTCTCTGCCACAAGAATGGATCTTAAAGTGGCATTGACTTGCTCTGCATTGGATTTATCATTCCTTCCTCTTCCACCTGATCTATCCTTTTCCCGAATCCTGCTAAAACACTGCTCAACAGGGTTTGTTCCCAAGCTCCGTGTGTTCAAGATCGAATGAGCTACAGTTTTTCTTGCAATAGCTTTCAATGTTACATTGTTGTTGATTGGAATCTGCTGCGGATTTCGGAATAGTGCTATCAATGCAGTTGCATTCATAAGAACGCCCTAAACAACTTGTTAAGTCCTGAAAAGTGAGACTTTGTAGCAGTATGAACTTGAGATAGCTCTGAGCCTAACTTGCTCATGAAGTAGTCAATAATCAACTGGCATTTGGCCATACAGTCGTCATCTGAAAGTCCACGAGTATCAAAAGCATCAGAAGCCTCTGATCACACTAGCAAACTCTGCCTCCTTTACAAAACCAAGTTGTCGAAGTTTGTTCTCCACCTTTTCTGAAAAAGCAAGTCTGCCTTGCTCAACATCCATGGCGTCATGTTTCCACCAGGCTTTTGGCAACAGAGTCTCACCATCAGCAGAATCTGTCACTCTCTGCCACGCAGATGGATTCAATCCAACAAATTTGCACTCCAGCTTCAGAAAGTTCCTCACAAGCCTTTTGCATGCAAGATCTTCAAAAAATGTGAGTAAGTGACAGCCTGTTAAATCAAAACGGTTTTTCAAAGGAATGTGTATCGCTTTTCGGATATCTTGCTGTGGAAATTTCTCAACTTCAATCTCAGTAGCTGTTGCATCCAGGAAATCATTTCTCAAGTCTTTCCACACTTCAGGCATTTTGACAAGCTGTCCCAAAATTTGTGGAATGTTCATAAAATGAATAAGCATTGAATAATCTGTAAGATGAGATATCTGCCTTCTTAAACCGATGCTGGAGTTTGCTCTCTGGCTTATTTCTGCAGGCACTGATGCTAGGATGGACTCAGCAAAGGAGGCTTGTTGTGACTCGTAGTCTCTTCTCTGTCAGGAACAGGGCAGGACAGGACAAGGCAGACAAGGAACTGAGAGGAGTGATGATTGTATTGGAAACAATAATTCACTTGAGGGATGGGACAGGTCCCCCATCCCCCTTTTATACCTTTTGAGAGTCTTCCTTGTCAAGTCTCAAAGAAAGTTCCAGAAAGAGCAATTAGTAATACAATGATACCAATGATACCAATGACAACAAGACAAGTCAGGAAAGCAAAGAGGGTTCCAGAAGGTTCCACAAGGTTCCATGAAGGAATGTTCTAGAATGTTCCAGAAGGTTCCAGAAGGTTCCATGAAGGAATGTTCTAGAAGGTTCCAGAGGTTTCCAGAGGGTGATTCATAACATTCTCTGTGCAATGGCCTTCACATGCTGCCCTACAGCCCACTTTTTCACCATCCAGTCTGCTTGCAAGTTTAGGCAATGTAGAGTCCAAATTGTGGACTCCAGGTATTCTGCAGCTTGACCACAAATCACTCTGAATGAATTCTCACTCTGCTTTTCACTTCGCAGAGCAGACTTCAGAACCTTTTGGGATGCTGTCTTCTGCCCATAAACTGCTGCTGCAGCGGCGTTTTGACACTGTATTCTGGCCAATTTTGCGTTTTTCAAAGTTTGCACTGCTTAGAAAAGCTCCACAAGAGGGCTGTTAAGCAGCTTATTCACCTCCTCCTGGAGCTGGAGGAACGGAGAGTGGCGCTCTGAATCATGCCAGCTGCGAATCTGAAGTGATGGAGGGCTCACTATGGTTTCATCCAAAATCAAATCGTCACCCACAGAGTAACCACAAGAAAACGCAAAGTACTGCCAAGTTGGTGAAAACGTTGTATGCTTCCAGATTTCTCGCATCTGAAGATCAGTTGGCAGTATGGTGGCAAGTTTCCAATTTGAGGATGAATAGTACTTGACTGACAGAGGGCTAGGATTCAAAGGGTACAACATTGTTTCTAATGGCCTCTGTGCTGTAGAGCTTTCAGTTCCATAACTTGCATTACTTGAATTTTCACAATCGTTGTCAACCATCATTTGATCAGTTAAATTGGTTGTTCTGTGCTGAGTTCCATGACTTTCCAACATATCTGCTTCATGACTGACTCCTTTAAGCCCATTTGTTTGCAGAAGAAGGTCTCTTTTGAGAAAAGAAGAAATAGAGTTGTGTGCTGGTGGTGGTCGTTCTTCAGTGGCTTGGAGAAATGAAGGGGCGCTCTGAAGAATCATGCTGGCAATTGATTTCATTCAGCAACCTTGTGGTAAACCCTTCAGCAGCTTCAGTTGGTTGTCATATGCAGCATGGGCCATCCTCGAAACAGCAAGAAATGATGTTGGTGTATGTTTCCCATATGGAAAATGAGCAAGCTGTGCAGTTGCACCATCAGTTGTCCAAGACGTTACAGGAATTCCTCTGGCCCCATGAATTCTGAAACTTGGATCAATCATTGTCAACACATATCAACCGAAGAGGTACTTGTCAGGTGAGTACTGCAAATTGATGACCTCGTATTAACAGTGTCTGTCAGAGTCACTACAGTGAGATGATGTGCTTCATCTGTCAGAGCAGCCTCAATTTCAACAATGCCCTTGGTCAACACTGAAATGAGTGATCGCAGCCACGCTCTCTGGTCCAGAGTGAAAATGTCTGCTGAATCGAATCTCAAATGATCATGTCTGAAACTATCTGCTGTTATTATGCCATGCTTTACTTCAACATTTCTGCATTCATCTCTCAACAACAAAGGTGCAGACAATCCTAAGATTGCTGGATGGCTAATCTTCATCAGAGACTTCAACTGCTTCAGTCTATGGCTTCTAACATTCAATGTCTTCGATTGAGCAGCAGCTGTTGCAACAGCAGCTGACTCAGATTTCTAGCGTTTCAAAACTGTCTTGTTGATGCTTTGCTGGGTCTTCTGGAATGCTTTCAAATCTTCATTGTGAGCAAGTTGAACTCGCTTCACTGCTCGTAGAGCAAGTCTGGAGATTTCTGTAACATGCAATAGAATTTCCGTCCAACCGAAGAGCTGAAAACCATCATCTGGTATTGAAGATATGTCATACATTCCATGCTTTGGCATATCAATTTTTGCAAGAACTATGTTTTACTTAGAACTGAAGAAGACAAGTGCGAAATTACCTTTTCACAGTCCTTCGTTTGTTTGTTTCTTTGCCAGGTATTTTTTTCACTTGAGATCTCTGCTGCACCAAGAAATCTCCCCTTAGACAGGCTGAATGTCACAGGAACAGGTGCACCAATCGACATATCATCCAGTGCTGCAACGAGAGTTACATCAACAGGAACAGTGCCAATGAGGTCAGCTGTAGCAGAATATATCAAAGCAGCTCTCCCCAAACTGAATCCAGGCTCTGCAGTGCGCTCCTTTTGACTAATCCTTTCACGGATGGACCTGGGAGAAGGTATCATAAGGTCCCCATTGAAACGAGATGGATGGAACTGAGGAAGGTCAACATCATTGCTGTCCAGAGCATTCTCATCAAATCCAGAACCTTGGAGTGCGTCAATCAACTTCCTACTCTCACGAGAGCTTGAATACAAATAGATGAACTTTGACCAAATAACTTCAGAAAAAAGTTTTGCTGAAGCTTGTCCACACAGATTTTGGAGCGTATACATCTTCATTTGCAAACACACAAAGTGGTACTGGAATTGATTCAAATCAAGATACCCTGAAGAGATTGCCTTCACAGCAAGCAGGGCTAAGTCTTGAGCTTCCTGAGCACGAATTTTTGGCAGAACTTCTGACCCATACAAGTCAAGCAACTGAGATCTTTGTGAGCAGTAATAGAGAGAATGAACAAATCAACCTTTTGAACTGATGGTTCTTTTAAGTGCCATTTCTCACATTTGGACGTCCACTTTCTCACTTCATTCTTCAAGGTTTTCACTTCCTGTGTCCGAGTTCTTAAATCCTTGACAAGAGAATCTCTAGAACGTCTCTCAAAATTTGTTGGCTTTGCATAGGGAACATGCACAAAGGCATTCTCCACAACATATGGGCGCTCGTGAGCGAATTGTGCAAGGGCGACAGCAAGTTTTGTGACTTCTTCTCCTCCAGCCAGTAGAGCAGTCATGAAACTGTCATGATACTGCCCAAGGAGAAGCCATCGAATGCCATTCCAGGAAGCAGCCCACTGAAGTCCTTCGTCATTATCAGATTCTCCAAACACACGTGTGAGAATGATGTCCTTCGATCTATCAGCTGGTATATGCAAACTTGAATCCTTCTTCAGAAAAGCTTTTCGGAATTCAGTCAAAAGAAAATACTCTCTTCCATTCGAATTTGGTGGTTCTAGGTCGTAATAGCGGTACTTCTCAAAATGAATCTCTACTTGAGAGAGAAAGTTTCTCCCATCATACACTAGACTGTGGCTGCTTGAGTCCAGAACAGGGCCCTTTATGCAGACCATAACATTTTGTTTTCGTTCGCTTCTGATTGATAGCATTTGCATTGAACACTGCAAGGCGATCAGTGGAGGCTCGAAAAACAATGCTCACCTTACCTCTCAGAGATATTGCGTAGACTCTGTCCAATGATGGTTGAGAGTGTAACTGTGGGTTGTAGCAGAGATGAGATCAAGATCAGGGCAAATGGTGTGGGCTGGAGTGGCGGCAAGGGGGTAATTTACTTCTCTCTCAGTTGGTTTGTGTATTTGGTGTGCAGCACTGTCAGGAACAGGGCAGGACAGGACAAGGCAGACAAGGAACTGAGAGGAGTGATGATTGTATTGGAAACAATAATTCACTTGAGGGATGGGACAGGTCCCCCATCCCCCTTTTATACCTTTTGAGAGTCTTCCTTGTCAAGTCTCAAAGAAAGTTCCAGAAAGAGCAATTAGTAATACAATGATACCAATGATACCAATGACAACAAGACAAGTCAGGAAAGCAAAGAGGGTTCCAGAAGGTTCCACAAGGTTCCATGAAGGAATGTTCTAGAATGTTCCAGAAGGTTCCAGAAGGTTCCATGAAGGAATGTTCTAGAAGGTTCCAGAGGTTTCCAGAGGGTGATTCATAACATTCTCTGTGCAATGGCCTTCACATGCTGCCCTACAGCCCACTTTTTCACCATCCAGTCTGCTTGCAAGTTTAGGCAATGTAGAGTCCAAATTGTGGACTCCAGGTATTCTGCAGCTTGACCACAAATCACTCTGAATGAATTCTCACTCTGCTTTTCACTTCGCAGAGCAGACTTCAGAACCTTTTGGGATGCTGTCTTCTGCCCATAAACTGCTGCTGCAGCGGCGTTTTGACACTGTATTCTGGCCAATTTTGCGTTTTTCAAAGTTTGCACTGCTTAGAAAAGCTCCACAAGAGGGCTGTTAAGCAGCTTATTCACCTCCTCCTGGAGCTGGAGGAACGGAGAGTGGCGCTCTGAATCATGCCAGCTGCGAATCTGAAGTGATGGAGGGCTCACTATGGTTTCATCCAAAATCAAATCGTCACCCACAGAGTAACCACAAGAAAACGCAAAGTACTGCCAAGTTGGTGAAAACGTTGTATGCTTCCAGATTTCTCGCATCTGAAGATCAGTTGGCAGTATGGTGGCAAGTTTCCAATTTGAGGATGAATAGTACTTGACTGACAGAGGGCTAGGATTCAAAGGGTACAACATTGTTTCTAATGGCCTCTGTGCTGTAGAGCTTTCAGTTCCATAACTTGCATTACTTGAATTTTCACAATCGTTGTCAACCATCATTTGATCAGTTAAATTGGTTGTTCTGTGCTGAGTTCCATGACTTTCCAACATATCTGCTTCATGACTGACTCCTTTAAGCCCATTTGTTTGCAGAAGAAGGTCTCTTTTGAGAAAAGAAGAAATAGAGTTGTGTGCTGGTGGTGGTCGTTCTTCAGTGGCTTGGAGAAATGAAGGGGCGCTCTGAAGAATCATGCTGGCAATTGATTTCATTCAGCAACCTTGTGGTAAACCCTTCAGCAGCTTCAGTTGGTTGTCATATGCAGCATGGGCCATCCTCGAAACAGCAAGAAATGATGTTGGTGTATGTTTCCCATATGGAAAATGAGCAAGCTGTGCAGTTGCACCATCAGTTGTCCAAGACGTTACAGGAATTCCTCTGGCCCCATGAATTCTGAAACTTGGATCAATCATTGTCAACACATATCAACCGAAGAGGTACTTGTCAGGTGAGTACTGCAAATTGATGACCTCGTATTAACAGTGTCTGTCAGAGTCACTACAGTGAGATGATGTGCTTCATCTGTCAGAGCAGCCTCAATTTCAACAATGCCCTTGGTCAACACTGAAATGAGTGATCGCAGCCACGCTCTCTGGTCCAGAGTGAAAATGTCTGCTGAATCGAATCTCAAATGATCATGTCTGAAACTATCTGCTGTTATTATGCCATGCTTTACTTCAACATTTCTGCATTCATCTCTCAACAACAAAGGTGCAGACAATCCTAAGATTGCTGGATGGCTAATCTTCATCAGAGACTTCAACTGCTTCAGTCTATGGCTTCTAACATTCAATGTCTTCGATTGAGCAGCAGCTGTTGCAACAGCAGCTGACTCAGATTTCTAGCGTTTCAAAACTGTCTTGTTGATGCTTTGCTGGGTCTTCTGGAATGCTTTCAAATCTTCATTGTGAGCAAGTTGAACTCGCTTCACTGCTCGTAGAGCAAGTCTGGAGATTTCTGTAACATGCAATAGAATTTCCGTCCAACCGAAGAGCTGAAAACCATCATCTGGTATTGAAGATATGTCATACATTCCATGCTTTGGCATATCAATTTTTGCAAGAACTATGTTTTACTTAGAACTGAAGAAGACAAGTGCGAAATTACCTTTTCACAGTCCTTCGTTTGTTTGTTTCTTTGCCAGGTATTTTTTTCACTTGAGATCTCTGCTGCACCAAGAAATCTCCCCTTAGACAGGCTGAATGTCACAGGAACAGGTGCACCAATCGACATATCATCCAGTGCTGCAACGAGAGTTACATCAACAGGAACAGTGCCAATGAGGTCAGCTGTAGCAGAATATATCAAAGCAGCTCTCCCCAAACTGAATCCAGGCTCTGCAGTGCGCTCCTTTTGACTAATCCTTTCACGGATGGACCTGGGAGAAGGTATCATAAGGTCCCCATTGAAACGAGATGGATGGAACTGAGGAAGGTCAACATCATTGCTGTCCAGAGCATTCTCATCAAATCCAGAACCTTGGAGTGCGTCAATCAACTTCCTACTCTCACGAGAGCTTGAATACAAATAGATGAACTTTGACCAAATAACTTCAGAAAAAAGTTTTGCTGAAGCTTGTCCACACAGATTTTGGAGCGTATACATCTTCATTTGCAAACACACAAAGTGGTACTGGAATTGATTCAAATCAAGATACCCTGAAGAGATTGCCTTCACAGCAAGCAGGGCTAAGTCTTGAGCTTCCTGAGCACGAATTTTTGGCAGAACTTCTGACCCATACAAGTCAAGCAACTGAGATCTTTGTGAGCAGTAATAGAGAGAATGAACAAATCAACCTTTTGAACTGATGGTTCTTTTAAGTGCCATTTCTCACATTTGGACGTCCACTTTCTCACTTCATTCTTCAAGGTTTTCACTTCCTGTGTCCGAGTTCTTAAATCCTTGACAAGAGAATCTCTAGAACGTCTCTCAAAATTTGTTGGCTTTGCATAGGGAACATGCACAAAGGCATTCTCCACAACATATGGGCGCTCGTGAGCGAATTGTGCAAGGGCGACAGCAAGTTTTGTGACTTCTTCTCCTCCAGCCAGTAGAGCAGTCATGAAACTGTCATGATACTGCCCAAGGAGAAGCCATCGAATGCCATTCCAGGAAGCAGCCCACTGAAGTCCTTCGTCATTATCAGATTCTCCAAACACACGTGTGAGAATGATGTCCTTCGATCTATCAGCTGGTATATGCAAACTTGAATCCTTCTTCAGAAAAGCTTTTCGGAATTCAGTCAAAAGAAAATACTCTCTTCCATTCGAATTTGGTGGTTCTAGGTCGTAATAGCGGTACTTCTCAAAATGAATCTCTACTTGAGAGAGAAAGTTTCTCCCATCATACACTAGACTGTGGCTGCTTGAGTCCAGAACAGGGCCCTTTATGCAGACCATAACATTTTGTTTTCGTTCGCTTCTGATTGATAGCATTTGCATTGAACACTGCAAGGCGATCAGTGGAGGCTCGAAAAACAATGCTCACCTTACCTCTCAGAGATATTGCGTAGACTCTGTCCAATGATGGTTGAGAGTGTAACTGTGGGTTGTAGCAGAGATGAGATCAAGATCAGGGCAAATGGTGTGGGCTGGAGTGGCGGCAAGGGGGTAATTTACTTCTCTCTCAGTTGGTTTGTGTATTTGGTGTGCAGCACTGTCAGGAACAGGGCAGGACAGGACAAGGCAGACAAGGAACTGAGAGGAGTGATGATTGTATTGGAAACAATAATTCACTTGAGGGATGGGACAGGTCCCCCATCCCCCTTTTATACCTTTTGAGAGTCTTCCTTGTCAAGTACTCAAAGAAAGTTCCAGAAAGAGCAATTAGTAATACAATGATACCAATGATACCAATGACAACAAGACAAGTCAGGAAAGCAAAGAGGGTTCCAGAAGGTTCCACAAGGTTCCATGAAGGAATGTTCTAGAATGTTCCAGAAGGTTCCAGAAGGTTCCATGAAGGAATGTTCTAGAAGGTTCCAGAGGTTTCCAGAGGGTGATTCATAACATCATCTCCCCCTTTTAGGCCTCTTCTGCAACTTGGTGGGGTACCTGGTCTTGAACTCGAGCAGAAGGTCTTGGCAGTGAGTGAGGTTTGACTCAGGCTCCCAGGTGTTGTCAGCATCTGAGTAACCTTTCCACTTAACAAGGAACTTGAGTGTCCTTCCAAACCACTTGGCATCCAAGATTTGTTCAACCTCAAATTCCTCTTCACCTTCTACCTCAACTGGAGGAGGAGGAGGAACAACTCTGCCTGGAATGGAATTGGCCACAAACTTCTCTAAAAGGCTGACATGGAAAACTGGGTGGATCTTCATGGATGCAGGGAGATCCAGCTTGAAGGTGACTGGATTGATTTGCTCCAAGATCTTGAAAGGACCCAACTTGAGGTTGTCTAGCTTGGGACTTGGTCTTTTGGTCTGCAAGTTCTTCCTCAGAAGCCAAACTTGCTGACCCACAGCAAGGTCATGGTCCATTCTGTGAGTGTTGGCAAATCTTGAGGCATCTTCTTGGGCTTGCTTCAGGGTGGAGTCCAGGAAGGAGTTGATGATCTTGAGCTTATGTAAGTGTGAAGCCGCAGCAGGAGCTTGGACATTGGATAGGGTCTCTTGTCCCAGAAGATCTCCTCTTGGATTGAAGCCATAGGTTGCAAAGAAAGGAGATAGCTGGGTGCTTGAGTGGAGAGAATTGTTGAGAGCAAATTCTGCCAGTGGAAGGAGGGTGGGCCAATCATCCTGTTGATAGCTGACATAGCACCTCAAATACTGCTCCAGAGTCTGGTTTGTTCTTTCTGTTTGTCCATCAGTCTGAGGGTGATAAGCAGTTGACAGTTGAGACTTGATTCCAAGGGCTGCTGTGAGTGCTTTCCAAAATTGAGATCTGAACTGTGGTCCTCTGTCACTGACGATTGACTGAGGCAGCCCATGGAGCCTGAATATGTGCTGCAAAAACAGGTCTGCTGTTCCTTGTGCATCTATATTCTCAGTGCAGGGGATGAAATGGGCCAACTTTGTCCTTCTGCAGATGACAACAAGGATAGAGTCAAATCCATGGGATGGGGGCAGTTTCACAATGAAGTCCATGGATATTGATGACCAAGGGCTGATGGCAATTGGGAGGGGCTCCAGAAGTCCATAGGGCTTGTGTCTGCTGGATTTGTTTCTTTGACAGGTTTCACAGCTGCTGACATAGTTCTTGATGTACTTCCTCATGCCTGGCCAGTAGAAGTCTCTGGAAACAAGCTCATATGTCTTGTGCTCTCCTGGGTGTCCAGCTGTTGCTGCATCATGCCTTGTCTTGAGTATCTCAAGTTTTTCCTCTTCTTGGCTGATTTGAATCTTGTGAGGCTTGGGGTCCTTGGAAATAGCATGGGCCCACACACTGTCAGGAAGCAATGAAAGGTGTGTCTTGGATGGTGGGGTGAAACCATCTCCCCCTTCAGGTGCAAGGTCTGTTCTTCTTGACAGGGCATCAGCCACAGTGTTAAGGTGGCCAGGAGAATAGCACAGCTTAAAGTCATACTCAGAGAGCAGTTCAGCCCACCTGGCATGCCTCTGCTTGAGCAACCTCCTTGCCCTGAAGAAGGTGAGGTTCTTGTGATCAGAATAGACAGAGATGCCTTTAGAACCAGCCAAGTAGTGTCTCCAGAATTTGAATGCTTCCACAATTGCAAGCAACTCCTTGTCATGGACTGTGTAGTTACACTCAGCACTGTTCAGCTTCCTGGAGTAATATGCCACTGGATGCAGAGGAGCAGAGGGGTCCTGAGAGCTTGGCTGGGACAGAACAGCGCCAAGGGCATAGTCTGAGGCATCAGTTTCCAAGGTGAAGGGAAGCAAGGGATCCACATGCTTAAGGAGTGGTGCACTTGTGGTTGCTGTCTTAAGAGCTAGCCAGGCTTGCTCTGCTGCTGGGGTCCATTCAAACTTGGTGGTCTTCTTGGTGAGATCAGTGAGAGGCTTGGCTATGGCAGAATAGTTGGCAATGAAGGTTCTGTAGAAGTTGCAAAATCCAAGGAAGCTTTGAACATCCTTGATGGAATTTGGAGCCTTCCATTCAAGAATAGTTTGGATCTTGTCTGGTGCCATGGAGATCCCTTTGTCAGACACAATGAACCCCAAAAACTCAATGGAGGTCTTGTGGAATTCACACTTCTCCAGCTTTGCATAGAGGTGATGCTGTCTGAGTCTCTCCAAGACAGTCTTGACATGTCCCATATGGCTTGCAGTGTCAGATGAAAATACCAGGATATCATCCAGGTAGACAATGACAAAAAGGTCCAGAATATCCCTGAAGATGTCATTCATCATGCCTTGGAAAATAGCTGGAGCATTGGTAAGTCCAAAGGGCATAACCAAGTACTCAAAGTGACCGTATTTGCATCTGAAGGCAGTCTTCCATTGATCCTGGGGCTTAATTCTGACCAAATTGTAGGCACCTCTGAGGTCAATCTTGGAAAATATCCTTGCATGGCTCAGTTTGTCCAGTAATTCAGAGATGAGAGGCAGTGGATAGCGGTTCTTGACTGTCATCTCATTGAGATCTCTGTAGTCCACACAGGGTCTCAGTCCCCCATCCTTCTTCTTGACAAAAAAGATGGGAGCTCCAGCTGGTGACTTGGAAGGTTGGATGAATCCCTTGTTCAGCATTTCTTCAATGTATTCTTGGAGGGCCTTGGCTTCTGGTGGAGAGAGGTGGTACAGTGGCTTGAAAGGTGGGCTGCAAGTTTCATCCTTGAGTGGGATTTCACAGTCATAAGGCCTCTGAGCTGGTAGCAGGTCTGCCTTGGTCTTGGAAAACACATCAGCATAAGGGAGATATTCTTTTGGTAGCTTGGATGCCAGCAAAAGGTCTGATGGGTCCAGGTTGTCGTGCTCCTCAGCAGTGGGGCTTGAATTCTTGACTGGGAACTGTGATTCTTGAATCTTTGACTGAGAGTTCTGTTCTTGGCAAAGACTGTGAGCTGTGGAACTTGAATCTTGAATGTGGACTGTGAACTGTGGTACTTGAATCTTTGACTGTGGGTTCTGTGAACAAGAGTCATGGCCATGACTGTGAGCTCTATGAGCTCTACTTGAATCTTGACTGTGAACTGTGAACTGTGGAACTTGAGTCTTGGCTGGCTGTGAATCTTGAATCAAGGGCTTGAGAGCATGAGACTTGGGGGCTTGACTTGAGTTTTGGGTGACTGTTCCGATTGGTGGAGGTTGGACTTGACCAGTGACCCAATCAATGGCAGGGTTCTGGGCTTGCAGCCATGGTAATCCCAGGATGACAGAGAATGTGGGTGAGCCAAGATCCAATACTTCCAGATTGACCATGGATGGTGGAAAGTCTTGGATGTGGAGGTTTAGCTTGGTTTCATGGCTGATTTCCTTGAACAGAGCATGATTGGCAAAGTGGACCTTGAGGGGTGTGGATTTCTTGATCGTAGGAATGGCACAAGACTTGGCAAGGGTGGCATCAATGATGTTGCAGGATGATCCAGAGTCTATAAGGGCCTTGGTTGTGATGGTTGACTTGGGTGAGAGTTGAATCTTGACATCCATGGTGAGTTGGTGGGGCTTGGAATCTGAGGTGTTTGTGGTGCTGGTGGTGGTGATGAAACAGGGGCAGCTTGGAGGAGGGTCCAGGGAATTGCCCCTCAGTGAGCCTGGACCTGGGAGTTTGGGTGCTTCTTCCTTGGGCAGTCCTTGACAGCATGCTCCTTGGAGCCACAGTAAAAACACAGTCCCTGCTGGGCCCTCCTTGTTTTCTCCTCTTGGCTCAGAGGACCCTTAGGAAGTGTCTCAACTGCATCCACTTGCATGGGTTCAGGAACTGTAAGAGCTTGAGGAACTGGGGTAGGTCTTGATGTAGTTCCTACTTGTCTTTGCTTCAGCCTCTTGGAGTAGAGTCTGTTGTCAATCTTGATGGCAAGGAGAATGTACTCTTCCAAGGTCTCAGGGATGTGCAGAGACTGGGAGAGCATGTCTTGGATAGACTCATGGAGACCATCATGGTACAGCTCCATCAGAGCTGCATCATTGTATCCAGAGTCTCTGGCTAGTTGCTTGAATTGGTTGGTGTAGGCCACACAAGATTGCTTTCCTTGCTTGATATGCTTGAGCTTGGATCTTGCTGTCCAAGATGCGTAGGGGTCACCAAAGGTAGCTTCCAGCCCCTCCCAGAGCTCTTGCAGGGTGGTGGGTGTGCTTGGGAGAGATCTGTACCATGATTGAGCTTGACCAGACAGGAGGGTGCTTGTGAAAAGAACCTTGACTTGCTCACTGGGAAATCTTGAAGGTTGGAGAAGGATGACATTCTCCACAGTGGCCATGAAGTTCCTAAGGTCTTTGGCCAGCCCAGTGAACTTGTCAGGGCTGGGAACCTTGGGCTCTCTTGCTTGGTTGGCTTGAGGCAGGGGAAGAGCTTGATGTTCTTGTTGGTGAAGTTGTTGTTGAAGCTGGTGCTGCTGGTGAAGGACTTGTTCTTGAAGTTGGTGTGTCTGTCTTGAGAGGGCTTGTAATTGGTCCATCAAGGCTTGGAAGGCAGTTGCATCAGGGAAGGTGTTGTTTGGGTCAGACATGATGGCAGAGAGTAGTGGGAGAGGGTGAAGTGAATTATGATGTCAGGAACAGGGCAGGACAGGACAAGGCAGACAAGGAACTGAGAGGAGTGATGATTGTATTGGAAACAATAATTCACTTGAGGGATGGGACAGGTCCCCCATCCCCCTTTTATACCTTTTGAGAGTGTTCCTTGTCAAGACTCCAAGAAAGTTCCAGAAAGAGCAATTAGTAATACAATGATACCAATGATACCAATGACAACAAGACAAGTCAGGAAAGCAAAGAAGGTTCCAGAAGGTTCCACAAGGTTCCATGAAGGAATGTTCTAGAAGGTTCCAGAAGGTTCCAGAAGGTTCCATGAAGGAATGTTCTAGAAGGTTCCAGAGGTTTCCAGAGGGTGATTCATAACATCATCTCCCCCTTTTAGGCCTCTTCTGCAACTTGGTGGGGTACCTGGTCTTGAACTCGAGCAGAAGGTCTTGGCAGTGAGTGAGGTTTGACTCAGGCTCCCAGGTGTTGTCAGCATCTGAGTAACCTTTCCACTTAACAAGGAACTTGAGTGTCCTTCCAAACCACTTGGCATCCAAGATTTGTTCAACCTCAAATTCCTCTTCACCTTCTACCTCAACTGGAGGAGGAGGAGGAACAACTCTGCCTGGAATGGAATTGGCCACAAACTTCTCTAAAAGGCTGACATGGAAAACTGGGTGGATCTTCATGGATGCAGGGAGATCCAGCTTGAAGGTGACTGGATTGATTTGCTCCAAGATCTTGAAAGGACCCAACTTGAGGTTGTCTAGCTTGGGACTTGGTCTTTTGGTCTGCAAGTTCTTCCTCAGAAGCCAAACTTGCTGACCCACAGCAAGGTCATGGTCCATTCTGTGAGTGTTGGCAAATCTTGAGGCATCTTCTTGGGCTTGCTTCAGGGTGGAGTCCAGGAAGGAGTTGATGATCTTGAGCTTATGTAAGTGTGAAGCCGCAGCAGGAGCTTGGACATTGGATAGGGTCTCTTGTCCCAGAAGATCTCCTCTTGGATTGAAGCCATAGGTTGCAAAGAAAGGAGATAGCTGGGTGCTTGAGTGGAGAGAATTGTTGAGAGCAAATTCTGCCAGTGGAAGGAGGGTGGGCCAATCATCCTGTTGATAGCTGACATAGCACCTCAAATACTGCTCCAGAGTCTGGTTTGTTCTTTCTGTTTGTCCATCAGTCTGAGGGTGATAAGCAGTTGACAGTTGAGACTTGATTCCAAGGGCTGCTGTGAGTGCTTTCCAAAATTGAGATCTGAACTGTGGTCCTCTGTCACTGACGATTGACTGAGGCAGCCCATGGAGCCTGAATATGTGCTGCAAAAACAGGTCTGCTGTTCCTTGTGCATCTATATTCTCAGTGCAGGGGATGAAATGGGCCAACTTTGTCCTTCTGCAGATGACAACAAGGATAGAGTCAAATCCATGGGATGGGGGCAGTTTCACAATGAAGTCCATGGATATTGATGACCAAGGGCTGATGGCAATTGGGAGGGGCTCCAGAAGTCCATAGGGCTTGTGTCTGCTGGATTTGTTTCTTTGACAGGTTTCACAGCTGCTGACATAGTTCTTGATGTACTTCCTCATGCCTGGCCAGTAGAAGTCTCTGGAAACAAGCTCATATGTCTTGTGCTCTCCTGGGTGTCCAGCTGTTGCTGCATCATGCCTTGTCTTGAGTATCTCAAGTTTTTCCTCTTCTTGGCTGATTTGAATCTTGTGAGGCTTGGGGTCCTTGGAAATAGCATGGGCCCACACACTGTCAGGAAGCAATGAAAGGTGTGTCTTGGATGGTGGGGTGAAACCATCTCCCCCTTCAGGTGCAAGGTCTGTTCTTCTTGACAGGGCATCAGCCACAGTGTTAAGGTGGCCAGGAGAATAGCACAGCTTAAAGTCATACTCAGAGAGCAGTTCAGCCCACCTGGCATGCCTCTGCTTGAGCAACCTCCTTGCCCTGAAGAAGGTGAGGTTCTTGTGATCAGAATAGACAGAGATGCCTTTAGAACCAGCCAAGTAGTGTCTCCAGAATTTGAATGCTTCCACAATTGCAAGCAACTCCTTGTCATGGACTGTGTAGTTACACTCAGCACTGTTCAGCTTCCTGGAGTAATATGCCACTGGATGCAGAGGAGCAGAGGGGTCCTGAGAGCTTGGCTGGGACAGAACAGCGCCAAGGGCATAGTCTGAGGCATCAGTTTCCAAGGTGAAGGGAAGCAAGGGATCCACATGCTTAAGGAGTGGTGCACTTGTGGTTGCTGTCTTAAGAGCTAGCCAGGCTTGCTCTGCTGCTGGGGTCCATTCAAACTTGGTGGTCTTCTTGGTGAGATCAGTGAGAGGCTTGGCTATGGCAGAATAGTTGGCAATGAAGGTTCTGTAGAAGTTGCAAAATCCAAGGAAGCTTTGAACATCCTTGATGGAATTTGGAGCCTTCCATTCAAGAATAGTTTGGATCTTGTCTGGTGCCATGGAGATCCCTTTGTCAGACACAATGAACCCCAAAAACTCAATGGAGGTCTTGTGGAATTCACACTTCTCCAGCTTTGCATAGAGGTGATGCTGTCTGAGTCTCTCCAAGACAGTCTTGACATGTCCCATATGGCTTGCAGTGTCAGATGAAAATACCAGGATATCATCCAGGTAGACAATGACAAAAAGGTCCAGAATATCCCTGAAGATGTCATTCATCATGCCTTGGAAAATAGCTGGAGCATTGGTAAGTCCAAAGGGCATAACCAAGTACTCAAAGTGACCGTATTTGCATCTGAAGGCAGTCTTCCATTGATCCTGGGGCTTAATTCTGACCAAATTGTAGGCACCTCTGAGGTCAATCTTGGAAAATATCCTTGCATGGCTCAGTTTGTCCAGTAATTCAGAGATGAGAGGCAGTGGATAGCGGTTCTTGACTGTCATCTCATTGAGATCTCTGTAGTCCACACAGGGTCTCAGTCCCCCATCCTTCTTCTTGACAAAAAAGATGGGAGCTCCAGCTGGTGACTTGGAAGGTTGGATGAATCCCTTGTTCAGCATTTCTTCAATGTATTCTTGGAGGGCCTTGGCTTCTGGTGGAGAGAGGTGGTACAGTGGCTTGAAAGGTGGGCTGCAAGTTTCATCCTTGAGTGGGATTTCACAGTCATAAGGCCTCTGAGCTGGTAGCAGGTCTGCCTTGGTCTTGGAAAACACATCAGCATAAGGGAGATATTCTTTTGGTAGCTTGGATGCCAGCAAAAGGTCTGATGGGTCCAGGTTGTCGTGCTCCTCAGCAGTGGGGCTTGAATTCTTGACTGGGAACTGTGATTCTTGAATCTTTGACTGAGAGTTCTGTTCTTGGCAAAGACTGTGAGCTGTGGAACTTGAATCTTGAATGTGGACTGTGAACTGTGGTACTTGAATCTTTGACTGTGGGTTCTGTGAACAAGAGTCATGGCCATGACTGTGAGCTCTATGAGCTCTACTTGAATCTTGACTGTGAACTGTGAACTGTGGAACTTGAGTCTTGGCTGGCTGTGAATCTTGAATCAAGGGCTTGAGAGCATGAGACTTGGGGGCTTGACTTGAGTTTTGGGTGACTGTTCCGATTGGTGGAGGTTGGACTTGACCAGTGACCCAATCAATGGCAGGGTTCTGGGCTTGCAGCCATGGTAATCCCAGGATGACAGAGAATGTGGGTGAGCCAAGATCCAATACTTCCAGATTGACCATGGATGGTGGAAAGTCTTGGATGTGGAGGTTTAGCTTGGTTTCATGGCTGATTTCCTTGAACAGAGCATGATTGGCAAAGTGGACCTTGAGGGGTGTGGATTTCTTGATCGTAGGAATGGCACAAGACTTGGCAAGGGTGGCATCAATGATGTTGCAGGATGATCCAGAGTCTATAAGGGCCTTGGTTGTGATGGTTGACTTGGGTGAGAGTTGAATCTTGACATCCATGGTGAGTTGGTGGGGCTTGGAATCTGAGGTGTTTGTGGTGCTGGTGGTGGTGATGAAACAGGGGCAGCTTGGAGGAGGGTCCAGGGAATTGCCCCTCAGTGAGCCTGGACCTGGGAGTTTGGGTGCTTCTTCCTTGGGCAGTCCTTGACAGCATGCTCCTTGGAGCCACAGTAAAAACACAGTCCCTGCTGGGCCCTCCTTGTTTTCTCCTCTTGGCTCAGAGGACCCTTAGGAAGTGTCTCAACTGCATCCACTTGCATGGGTTCAGGAACTGTAAGAGCTTGAGGGACTGGGGTAGGTCTTGATGTAGTTCCTACTTGTCTTTGCTTCAGCCTCTTGGAGTAGAGTCTGTTGTCAATCTTGATGGCAAGGAGAATGTACTCTTCCAAGGTCTCAGGGATGTGCAGAGACTGGGAGAGCATGTCTTGGATAGACTCATGGAGACCATCATGGTACAGCTCCATCAGAGCTGCATCATTGTATCCAGAGTCTCTGGCTAGTTGCTTGAATTGGTTGGTGTAGGCCACACAAGATTGCTTTCCTTGCTTGATATGCTTGAGCTTGGATCTTGCTGTCCAAGATGCGTAGGGGTCACCAAAGGTAGCTTCCAGCCCCTCCCAGAGCTCTTGCAGGGTGGTGGGTGTGCTTGGGAGAGATCTGTACCATGATTGAGCTTGACCAGACAGGAGGGTGCTTGTGAAAAGAACCTTGACTTGCTCACTGGGAAATCTTGAAGGTTGGAGAAGGATGACATTCTCCACAGTGGCCATGAAGTTCCTAAGGTCTTTGGCCAGCCCAGTGAACTTGTCAGGGCTGGGAACCTTGGGCTCTCTTGCTTGGTTGGCTTGAGGCAGGGGAAGAGCTTGATGTTCTTGTTGGTGAAGTTGTTGTTGAAGCTGGTGCTGCTGGTGAAGGACTTGTTCTTGAAGTTGGTGTGTCTGTCTTGAGAGGGCTTGTAATTGGTCCATCAAGGCTTGGAAGGCAGTTGCATCAGGGAAGGTGTTGTTTGGGTCAGACATGATGGCAGAGAGTAGTGGGAGAGGGTGAAGTGAATTATAATGTCAGGAACAGGGCAGGACAGGACAAGGCAGACAAGGAACTGAGAGGAGTGATGATTGTATTGGAAACAATAATTCACTTGAGGGATGGGACAGGTCCCCCATCCCCCTTTTATACCTTTTGAGAGTCTTCCTTGTCAAGTCTCAAAGAAAGTTCCAGAAAGAGCAATTAGTAATACAATGATACCAATGATACCAATGACAACAAGACAAGTCAGGAAAGCAAAGAGGGTTCCAGAAGGTTCCACAAGGTTCCATGAAGGAATGTTCTAGAAGGTTCCAGAAGGTTCCAGAAGGTTCCATGAAGGAATGTTCTGGAAGGTTCCAGAGGTTTCCAGAGGGTGATTCATAACAAGCACCAGCTGTTTGCCACGATGATCGTGGCAGCAAGCGACAGCCAACGTCAGTTGTCGGTGGGCAGGCGGGCCAACAAGAGCACTTGTCAGTTTTTTTCCTCTTTTTACTATCACTGACTTTTTTTTCTCTTTCTTTTCTCATTTTTCTAATTGAAAATGGGCAATCGGTTTTCAAACCTGAAAAGTTGGGGCTTCCTCTGGGGCCTGGTTTGGACGGGAAGAGCAATACTTTCGATAAAAGCAGTCATCATCTAATTTTTGTTGAGTAATCAATGGAAAAATTTCGTTGCAAGCAGCTTGTCTTTGTGGGCGAGATCAGCAAAAACACCTCCAGTTTTTGCATTTCCCCCACAAATGCGCTTTTCGTGCTGACAAAACCGCTTTTCGGTTTTTTATCATCGCTTTTTTGGCCGAAAACTCGAGGTTTGACTACCCCTATTGGTCACAAGAATAAAAGCGAAGTTTAATGCAAAGCTCTCACTTTACTAGAATTTTGGGGGTCTGTGGCAATATCAGGAATCACAAAGGTAATTACTTCAAAACCCAAAAAAGGGTGCCACACAGGCTTTGTATTGGCCTTACACAACTCTTCCCTTCACGTGGCATTTCCTTTCTTTCAGTCTGTCGTCCAGAAAACATTTCTTACTTCCCCTGAAGCGATAACTCCTAGGAACGCAAATATTTGGCTCCCCCTTTTGAACTTTAAAGGCCGTCGCCAGCGCTATCCACCGAAAAAAAAAAAAGATATTTAAAGGCTTAAATCTCCCCCAGTTCGGATGTTGGTGTTGTTGGACCCAGCCAGCGCTGCGCAGTGCGCACCGCACAGCCCAGGCCTCACAGGAAGGGTCCAATTATGAACTAGAAAATATGCACGATCTGCCCATTACAGTAGGGAAGCAAAGGCGCCTCCACAGAGTTCCTAAAAAGGCAGAGTCATCCCCGACAGGCTCTGCCTGCCACAATGACACACCTCCACAAAGTTGCTCCCACCTGGCAAGTCGTTTTGCCAAAGCAGATCAAGGGGGTTCTGACAGGCATCACATGCCTGTCTCCAAGCTGGACAGACTTCACGCCCTTCATTGGCCTACAAAAGCTGCACTGGGAAAGGGGCAGTGTTATGAATCACCCCCTGGAACCTTCTGGAACCTTCTAGCTGGGACTTTATGGGACTTTCTGGAACCTTCTTTGCCTTTCGGTCTTGCCGTGTTGTTGTCATTGGTATCATTGGTATCATTGTATTATCGATTGCTTCTGTAATTTTCTTTGAGTTTTGACAAGAAAGACTCTCAAAAGGTATAAAAGGGGGATGGGGGACCTGTCCCATCCCTCAAGTGAATTATTGTTTCCAATACAATCATCACTCCTCTCAGTTCCTTGTCTGCTTTGCCCTGTCCTGCATGTTCCTTGACAGACAGGCTCGACTCGCCTGTCCGCCATCTGTGTGGACAGATTGATTCACCTCCGATATGTGGAGAGACAAACATCGTTTGTCTGTTGCCCACAGTCAACTCCATCTGTTGCCCACAAGGTATCCTTTCGCAGCAGATGGGTGAGAGACAAACGCACTGCGCCTGCCTCCCACAGTCATCTCCCCCGCGTCAAGGCCCCTTCATGGGACCGGCATGACAACCACTCTGTCCACAACCCAGTCATTGACGTCGCCCCTTCATGGCAACAGAAGATAAATCTGCCAGATATAAATAGCCTGACTCAAACGTTGCTTAATTGCTTGGCACTTCACCACCTACTACGTACCCCTGTACACTCCACAAAAGACCACCTTTCTTGTCTTTTCACATTTTTCATTGTTTATTCATTTCTGTGTGAAGACGTCTATCTGTCTGTCTAACTCTCTCTCTCTCTTACTGTCTGGGTTGTTTGCTTGTCGACCTTCTTTCTTTGTCTGTCTGTCTGTCTGCCCGCCTCTCTGTCTCTTTCTCTCTCTCTTTTGGCTCTGGGAGTTAGCCCCGAGCTTCTGTCAGGGCGTCAGCCATGGCTGTGCTGAGTCTGCCACTCTGCTTTTCACACAATTACATCGTGGCGCTTTGTGGCTGGCCACACTACGTTCATTTTGCACACACATTGCGGCCTACCACACTACGTTAATTTGGTTCAAGGGGGTCTCCAACTCTGCCTACCCTCACAGTTGGGGGGAGTCTGTGATTAGCCTTTCCCGTTTTTCTTTTCGAAGTGCCCTCACTGGGCCGTCTTTGTCTCTGTTCTCTTCATGAAGTTTTCATCCTTTTCTGCTCATATTTGCAGCACCTTTTCGCCCCCTTTTCAAGGAAAGATTTACCACCATATTGCAGTAAGGTGAAGGTTCAAATGCATCACCATCGTGATCGCCACATACGAAAAATTAGAAAAATAAAAATTGACGGTTCATGAACTTCACCACTTCGCCTTTTTCTCTTCTCTTGTTCATTCTTCCATTTGGTGGACCTTTCTCTTCGGGGTTTTCTTGTTTTTTTTTCTTTTTTTTTTTATCAGAGAAACAGAGACGGCACAAAAAAGGATGAATCTGATTCCTTTTTCGCCATTTCTTCAGAGGAAGAGTTGGAGGGAGGAAAAACAGGGAGGAATATACCGATGGGCTGAAACATAAGAAAGTCTATTTTAAAATAGAAGGGGTTTCTCGCCAAAATGAGGGATTGCGGTTGAAATTTGCGAAAGAAAACCCATCCACACACTTGACGAGGTCTCGATTCGCCTTTCGCGCTAGCAGCAGCACATTACTATCTACTGGTGCAAAGCAAATTCTGCTTAACCCTTTTGGCCCTGGTGGCGCAGATTGTTGGTGGTCGCTGGTTTAGCAGTCACTAGCTGCTAGCAATTTGGTGTTACATCATCAGGGCCCTCAGAATATGCAGGCTTTCCGATTTTTTTTGGACATTGGGGAACGCCCCAAGACCCAATGCAGAATGATGGTGTAATGGTAATCACAGGTGTGTGTATGTGTGAGAGAAAAGCCATACCGACAAAAACATCAAAAAGTCAAACACTGAACCAAACACATATCTTCTTTCTTATCGTCACCTCCCATTTTGGCACATTGCCAGCATCCCAACATCAATGGGTCATGGCCCAGTTTATCCCATTAGAGTTTCTCTTCCTGATAAAGCGAAGTTCTCCAAATCATGCCAAAATCTTGCCGAGCCATCAGCCAGCCTTGCTCTTATGCTTGTGTGCGCCAACCGTGATCCCTCGAAACTGCCCTGCTCAAGATACTTCAAAAAATATTCGCTTGTTACAAGCCACACAGACTGGCCCCAAGAAATTGGTACCATTGTGTTCGAGCTATTCCCACGAACAAATATGCTGATTTATTATCATTCTGCTGGTTTGGTTGCCCGAAACACGCCGTCAAAGAATAAAAGTGGCTGTATTTCTGCGAGTAACCGTTTTAAAAAAAAAAGCTAAGCACACTCCCAGCTATTTTAGCATATTGTGTTTCGATTCGCAAGTGCGCAAATTTGACTAAATATTAAAAGTAGGTCCTGACATAAGAGGAGTTCCCAGTCACTACTGACGGCGATACGAAGACTAAGGCATCGACCAGTTCATTTTTCTTTGCCCTTTCCGCAGGGAGGTGCACTTATTGTTTTTTTGTTGTTTGGTTGATTTTAAGTTTTCACCACACACATATTTCGAAATAAGTGCTTCGATGTTCCTTTGAAGGTTTCGATCGACGTGTGACACCAAACCGGATTTAATCAATCGAAGACGGTGAATTAAAAAACTAATATTTTTTTCTTCCTTCCTCTCGTTATTTCTTTTTGCCGCGAGTTCGTGGAGCTCCCTACTTCGCGAACAGTCACAGCGGTGGTGCGCGATTCGTGCCTCTGCTGCCTTATTTGCTGAGTGCAACGTATTCAACTTGTTTGCGAATAAGCAGAATTGTACGCATGCTATTTCATTCTCTGCCAGCCCATGTTTGCAAGAGAGGGGAAATGCGTCAACTTTCCCGCTTGGCTTGCACAGAGTGTAATGGAATGAACAACTGTATCACCGATGCAGGGAGTTGCTGACTAACGGATAAACCCTTCCCCCCCATTCCACGGAAGAAACTCCGACAGCGAAACAGAGAGAGAGAGAGAGAGAGAGAGTGAGAGTGAGAGTGAGAGAGGGAGAGGGAGAGACAGAGAGAGTTCCATTCAGATCACGTGATTTGGTTTGTCTTTCCCGCATTTTGGCGGTGCTGCGCCCGCGCCTTGCGCCACCGCCACCTTCGCGAGCAACCTGTTTGTCTGTGGTTGCTTGTTTCAAACACGAGCCAGCAGCCAGCATGAATCATTTCTCCGCCGCAAGTAACCGTATTTTCTTTCCCGCCTTCGCGCCGTGCACCTTCAAGATTGGGTAACCGGCGGCACGAATCGAACCAAAACGCGCTCTAATAATATCGCTTCGTTAACTTCCCCTGCCCACGATCGATATTTCATGGTCCAACCTCCAACCCCCACCCTCGGAAGACCGCAAGGCGTCAGAGAGGGCCAACACGCTCGCGCTCGCCTTCAACCGCCCGCCGTCTCTAATCCTTTCTCTCGGGCGACCCGCCGCGATCGCTAGGGTTGCTTTGCGGTCCGCTATGCGGCCGAATCGCTGGCTGAGTTCCGCTGAGCGAAGGAGACACAAGCGCATTGGTTGGTGCACTCTTTTCGTTGTGGTGTGTACAGGGGCGGTGGCGTCACACACAGATACTCTTTGTTCTGCACTCCAAAACCTGTCTCGCGTTCTGCTTGCCTGTCTCCTGCCTAGAAGTAGTTTTGATGGCGCTTGTCTCTGTCTGTCTGTCTGTCTGTCAGTCTCGACACATTTCGTGTGCTGCGCCCATCCCAATAAGGCTCTTGTCAGTCTGCGGAAGGGTCGGCCGGGCTGAGCACCCTTCGTGGAGAGCTCGAAAACAAAGGGACAGGAGGAAGAAGAATAACTAAAAATGACAAACAAAAAAGAATTAAGACCTTTTGAAAAAAAAAAAAGCTTCGCCATGGAAAAACTTTGTCTGAAAGGATGCACGATTGGTTGCTGTGGTCTCTGTCTCCATCTCTGTCTCTCTTTCTCTCTCTCATTTCCAAATGAGTGCCAAAGAGACATTTGTCTGTCCACTGGAGTTTCGAGAGATGCAGACTTGGGCTCAAAGGCGAGGAGACAGGGCGCTGGAGAGAGAGACAGAGACAGACGCAGTGTGTTGAGTGGAAGATGAGAAGGGGGGGAAACAAAACAAACTGATCAAGAAGAAAGGGCGGCTTGTTTGATTGATTAAATAGCCCAACACACACACACACACTCTCTCTCTCTCTCTCACTCGCTCTCTCTCTCTCGCTCTCTCTCTCTCTCTCTCTCCTCTCTCTCTCTCTCTCTCTCTCTCTCTCTCTCTCTCCCGGTTGTCTGCACTGTAGAGCCGTATTTAAACAGGGTTTCGCCTTCAACGGCGCCATGCTGCACACGAGGGAGGGCAGCGTTCGCCAGCACCCACGAGAACTTGCAAGCGCAGCGTTGCGGTCACTCGGGCCAATATTCCCCGTCACCCGACATCATCTTATCCACCGCATCTCCCTATCGTCTCCCCCTATGAAACCACTCCTCCCACCACCAGCACCACCGCCAGCGATGCCGGCTTCCACTGCGGCTTGGCGCGGCCGCGGCCGCAGCCTTCGTCACCGCCGCCGACAGACCCTCGCTGGCGGGCCTCTCCCGGGACTCGCACTCGCCGCTCCTCTCCTCCTCCTCTTCCTCCTACTCCTCCTCCCAGTCGCCGTCGTCGTCATCATCCTTTCTCCGGCCGCCGCCGCCGCCGACGGGACATCAGCAGCGGCGGCGATAGCAGCACCAGCGCCAGCACCCATCGTAGCAGCAACCCGCAGCGGCGGCGCAGAAGCAGAAGCACAAGCCGCCGGAGAAGCAGCGGTCATGATTGGTGCGGACGATAATTATAATTTGCGGCGGCGCGATCCGCAGGGGTGGTTCAGCAGCACCAGCAAGAACGAGGACGCGAAGAAGATCGCGCACGCCGGCGTCGACCTGGGGCGGGTCTACCTGTCGGACGCCGCGGACACGGCGTCGAATTTGGTCAAGAACGAGAAAGGTGCGCAGGGTTTGTGTGGGTTTGCGTGTTGGTGTGTGAGTGGGGTGGGTGGCCCCCAACAGGTCATGAGCCCCACAAAGCGCCACACTCTGGTGTTCGTCTTTGGGTCTTTGGGGGGGGGCGTCCTTTTTTTATTTCCCTTTCTTTGTTTCCTGTTTTTCCCCTTTTTCCCCCTCCTTTTTTGTTTCTGTCGTCGTTTGTGTATTTGTATGTGTGATCGATCGCTGACGTGAGAAACCCTTCCCACCACTGGTCCGACTCGACCGGACACGTGGCAACACACAAAAAAAAAAAAAATGAAAACAAAAAAAAAAAGGCAAACAGGCCGTCAAGAACGGCATCAACGGGCTGGCCGAGCCGCTCGAAAAGGTCTCGGACAGCCTCGCGAGGCAGAACTCGATCAAGAGTACGTACGCCACAGGCTGCAAGATGCCCATGCGGAACGAAACAAAACATGTGTGGTGTTGCAAATCATATAACCCACTTTCCTCCACCCAACAACTTCCCCAACTTCCCCACTTCCCCCTGAACTGAAATACAACAACAGCTGCGATGGGAGAAGGCGCTGCGAATCTGGCTGGCGTCACGGCCGGAGCACTGGCAGGGCACGCCGGAGCGAGCGGTGAGCAAGCAGCGCCCTTTGTTTTCTTGCTGCTTCTTGATTTCTGTCAATTTTTATTTTTATTTTTATTTTTTATGTGTAGCGCACTGATTCCCGTTCTGCTCCCACCCAAAGTTCCGCTGCAAAAGGTTGCGAAAAACTCGGCAGAATCCCTCGCGTCGTCGGCGATTAAGCAGGAAGGCTTTTCTGAAACCGTGGGCAACCTGAAAGACGCGGTTAGTCGCAAAGCCAGAGGAAAAGGGGCAAGAGTTTTCTCGCGCGGTCCATGTCCTCTTATCACATTGTTTTTTCCCTACCGTTTCTCCCTCGACCAGATTGGAAAAGAAGGAGCCAAGACCCTCGCGAAGGAGGCGGGTAGAGTTGTGCTGGAGCAAGGGGTCCCCAAAGTCGCCGGCGGCGCTGTCGGGATGGTCGCTGGATCAATAGGTCTGTTTTGCCTGCTTTCCTGTTTCTTCTTGGGAGAAAAAGGAGGAGGTCGTGTTCTGACCGTCGTGCCTCGCCCACTCTACAAACAGCTGGCAAGGCTACGACACATGCGGTCGCCGGTGTGATCGGTGGCGTCGAAGGCGCCGTCTCGGGAATCAAACAAGATCACTCTCTTCCACGTATGACGCAAACTTTCGTGCCGACAAAATGATAGCACTCACCAATTTTCTGCTTTTTCAACCCAATTCCCCGCCCTTCCACCCTTCCTACCTCCTCTTTATCACCTCCCCGCCACCCGCTTGTTACACATTTCCAGAAATCGGCAAGGACAGCTTGGCTGGTGCGCTGGAAGTTAGCGCGAAAAATGTCCAAAAACGTAAGTTCCACTTCGACACGCCACACTACGTCCTCACTCCGTTATCGCTTAAAAACATCCGTCTAGACAACCCTATTCGCGACGGTTTGAAGACAACAGCCCACGAGCTAAAGGAAGGAGCTTCCGTAAAAAGTAAAGTGTGCGCATTCTGGTTTCCGCCCCCTCTCAAACTCTTGAACAACGCGCAGCCGCTGTAAAAACCGGAATCCAAGCCGGCTATGTTTCGGCCGGAGAAAGGATCGGTAAAGTGCATTCTCCTTTTTCTCACTTGCTGCTGCTTGCAGCCATTTGACTCCTTCCTCCGCCCCTCCATCAGCCGGGAAAAAAGACCTACCTGGTGACTACCTTTTGGCAATCTTCCGCAACTACGTTCTCACATTTTAAGAACACAGAGGACACAAGGGCTGCTGCGCAAGCAGGGGCTGACGCTGTCAAAATGTCGATGGAGAGAAAGGAGGGTCTTCGGCGAACTTTGAAGCGAGCGGCCCAGGCGGTATGGCATGCTGGTCGCCTTTTTGTCACCTTTGCCAAGCGTTATAGCTCGCATTGCAACCACCTCGCCTCCCGGTACCCGCTACCTTCTCTCACAAATTAGATGGGGAAGGACGGAACACGGGCAATCATTAGAGATGGATCCGACCACGTTGCACAAAAAGGAGGACCAGCCCTCGTCGGAGGAGCTGTTACGGCGGTGGCAGGTCCCCTCGGTGTGTACCACGACCACCACTCGTGGGCTGCTTTTTTTGCCTATCTTTTCCACGCTTGCACCAATCTAACACCCGTGTGAAGCTGGTAGTGCTGCGCAAGCCGCCACTGGCGGCGTCCTCGGTGGTGTAAGCGGTGCCATTGCTGGCCATAAAAAGGGCCAAACGACAACGCGTAAGCAAAAGAAAGGGGGCTCTGTTGTCATTGGCTTAAACCTACTCCTGCCCCACGCACAGAAACCGCGATCGACGCGTTCAAGGGCGCCCTCGATGGCGCCAAAGGGAAAAAGGGTTCACATCCGGTTCTCGATACAGCCAAAGCCGTAGGTCAGTACTTGCCGTGGAACATTTTCAGCTTTCCCCAGTTTCCTGACAGCAGACTGAAATCGGGGAATAGCTCCTGTCGTCGTTCCTGCCATCAAAACCACCGCAAAGCAGGTTATACAGGGACACGGCGTCATAAGTAAGGAGGCAGTCCCTTCACATGCACCCACGCAACCTCCTATATTGATGACCCTCAAAATGACAGACGCCTTGAAAGAAGGCACGGGCGAGCTAGCCGGTGGAACTGCCGCCGCCATCGCCAAGCACAAAGGCGCAGACGGTGTGTTGGACCGCGTTTTTTTCTTCTTCTGCCTCCCCCGTTGTTTGCTCGAAACGCTTCGGCGCAAAACTAAAACCCGCCTTGTTCGCCGGACCACAGCGACACTCCAGAAAGCCGTGCACGACGGTACCAAAGCCGCAGTCACCTCCGCCCTCAACCACAACACGCTCAAGGAGACCGCCAAGAACGTTGGGGACGCTGTAAGTGTTGGGGGTTGCTCTTTTGGATTGAGAGCCACGCGAGTAACCCACCATATGCCTTAACAAAACTTAACAAAACACACACCCCAGATGGGCCCGGAAGGGAAGAAGGCAGTGGCGATTGCGGCCGTCAATAAAGCGACGGAAGTTGTTCCAAAGGTCGCCGGGTCTGTGGCAGGCGCTGTCGCCGGTCCAGAAGGTTTGCTTCTCTCTTTATAAGAGCAACCCCAACCCTAAATGTTTTCCGTCTCGCTTTAAAATCCCAAAGCCAAAGAGAAGGTTAAGAAAGAGGCACAGACATTGGTCGAGCCCATCCAAAAGG
This sequence comes from Zopfochytrium polystomum, assembly GCA_025765615.1. Classification (NCBI taxonomy): domain Eukaryota; kingdom Fungi; phylum Chytridiomycota; class Chytridiomycetes; order Chytridiales; family Chytridiaceae; genus Zopfochytrium; species Zopfochytrium polystomum. Next base: position 149,029 of record JAIVFJ010000011.1, on the reverse strand, counting down.
TCTCGGCGAGCCTTCAAAAAAACAACTCCATCAAAAGTAATGACGAAGCGATACTCGGCGAAACGACATTCTGACGCCCAATTTTTTCTGCTACACGCCAGCCGCTTTGAAAGAAGGAGCTGCGAGCGCCGCTGGCGTCGCTGCGAGCGCAGTTGCTGGACAAGCTGGAGCAAAAGGTGGGTCGGTGCAGTGTTCCTGCCAAAGATGTTGATAGCCTGTTTGCTAACCCGGAAATTTCCAAACTCCGAAAAAAAAAGACGATCTCCGAAAGGCAGTAAAAGACGGCGTTGAGTCCGTGGCAATGTCGGCGATGAAGAAGGAATCGGTCAAAGACACCGTCAAACACGCTACAGCTGCGGTGAGAGAGAGCAATGCCCATGAGAAGGGCCACTTCAAAGATTGACAGACCAAAATCCGAAACTAGATGGGGAAAGAGGGAACAGCGGCCATCGTGAAGGCAGGGACCGACGTACTTATCGACAAGGGTGCTCCGGCGGCCGCGGAGAAGGCTGTCTCGGCTGTGGCCGGACCAGCTGGTTCGTTTGGCCCTTCGGCACTTCTCACCAATTACTTATTCCTGCGTCACCCTTCTTCGTACTTTAGCCGGAACAGTGGCCAAGCTTGGCGTTGCCGGCGCTATTGGTGCGACAAAGGGTGCGATGGAGAGCTACGCCAAGAACGAGAGCGGGAAACGTAAGTCGATTTTTTTTTTTTTGTTGACCTCAGCCATCATTGCAAATATCTTGCAAGGTAGCCAGTTCCGATTTGACTAATCCCTTAATTCTGAAACAGAGATGGCCAAAAGTGCACTGGCAGGCGCCATGGATGCGGACGCAAAGGCACTCGGAAACTGTAAGCATCAATTAGGTTTCTCCAGTGACTACCGCTGCAGGCTTCTAACACTGGCTGCCAAAAAAAAACGAAAAAAATCAGCACCAACTGTTCGTCCGATTAAAGATGGTCTTCAGGCGACGGCAGATGAGCTCAAGAAGGGAGCGAAAGTGAAAGGTGCGTGAACCTGCGCCGAGAGAAGCGACGACTCCTGACATCTTAGCACTCCGTCCCTCCACCCCCGCAAAACCAAAACAGCCGCCTTCCAGAAAGGTGCTGCTGCAACCACGTCCTCTGCCGCTACCAACTTGGCGCTGCAGAAAGGCGCTCCGGCGGCCGTTGCTGGCGCTTTCGGGTCGGCGGCAAAGCATCTCTCAAACGTGGTGACCGGGAACATGAAGTCGGCGTACACGAACGTGCCGGAGAGCGAAAGAAACTGTGAGTCCAAGAAAATTTGCTGCTTTGGTCTTGCTATCACCAGCATCTAAAGTTCTTGCCCTCAGCTGCACCTGTAAAGACAGGTAAAGTGGTTCAAAAGCTTGTGGGACACGGTGGACTCGGCGTCATAGGTAGGAGAGTGTTTTTGTGGATTATCTCGCAGCAAATAAATCTTTACCCTATCCTAAAATGGGAACCAGCCGGCGATGCAACGACTGCAACAATGGCTACCGTCGGAGGCGCTGCGGAAGGTGCAAAGCATATGATGAGCTTGGGCGGAAACGGACCGCGTGGGTATCAACATCTCTACTCATGCAGTTTCGAATCCTGACCTGTGCTTCATCTTCCACAGAGGTCGTCAAGGGAGCAGTTGCCGGCGCAATCAAGGGAAACACAAAATTGATCCCCAACGACAGCAACGGACGTAAGGCTGCTGTTCCCTCCGCTGCGAGCGCTTGCGTGTTCACAATAACCTTTAACATACGCAGGCGAGCCTCCCGTAAAGAAAGGGTGGAACAAAGTCGCTTCAGGTCTTATGAAGGGGGAGTCATATCGAAGTAAGTCCACCACTTTGATTTGAAGCCGAATCCCAATCTAAACAAAAAAAAACAGCGTCGATCCAGAACGGTGTGGCGACCTACGCTGGGGCTTCTGCGGGAGATGTGGCACTAAAAAAAGGATTTGCGCCCGGTGCAGCTCAGGCTATCGAAAACTCGGTAACTGCTGGAACGCACTCTGCCATCAACAAAGTTATCGGACCGCCAGCGAAAGAATTCCGCATTGTTCACTCCGACAAGCCGAAGGAGGCTCGGCCTCAGGATCTTCCCTCGTACTTCCAGGATGGTGCGTTCATAGGAGTGCAGCCGAAAGCTCAATTGATAGTCTGGATCTCTGTCTTACAACTTCCCCGTCCCCTTCTCTCTCCCCAAACCCAAACCTTTCACTTCTCCCACTCCCACAGTCATCAAACAGGCCCAGGCGAAGAAGGCCGCGGAAAAAGGCGGCGCCAGCACTTCGGCCAGCTGCTCCTTGGCGCGAAGGGACGGAAGCGGACTGTACCGACGCCAGGCGTGCAAGTTGCCTTCCAAGGGGAAAGCCGACGCGGCGGGCAAAGCCACAATCGGAGCAAAGGGCGCGAAAGCCGACGCCAATTCCGCAAAAGGAGCCAAGGGCGCGACTGCGAAACCCGTCCCGACGGCGTCTGGGAAAAGAGCTGAAGCCGCGAAAGCCCCTATTGGAGCGAAAGCCGACGCCAACACCACAAAGGGCGCCAAGGCCGCGACGACGAGGTCGGCGGCTCCGACGGCAGCGTCCGCCAAGAAAACCGGCGCCTCCACGAAAGCTGCAACCGGAGCGAACGGAGGGAAAGCTGCCGCTGGTCTGGCAAAGGGCGGCAAGGGCGCGACGACGGCGAGATCTGCCACGGCGGCGAAAGGAGCTGGAGCTGACGCCAAAGGTGCCAAAGCCGCCACCGCGAGAGGAGCTGCGGCGAAAGGTTCGGCAACCAACACCAAAGCTTTGGCCGGGCAGAAAGGTGGCCCTAAGAATGTCGTGAGCGGGACGAAAGGCCCAAGTACGGCGGCCAAGAGCGCAAAGGGAGCAAAGGCGCAAACAGTGCCGAAAGGAGGGGTGACCGGCAAGAACGCGAAGGCCACAGCCAAAGATGCAAAGGGAGTGGCTGCAAAGAATCTTGGAAAGGGCAGCGCAGTCAAGTCTCCTAAAGGCGCGAAAGAACCGTCGGTGGCGTCAAAGGGCGCAAAAGGGGCAGGCGCGCAGTCGGCTGGAAAGACGAGCAAAGCAGGCGCTAAAGCTGACGTTACCAAAGCAGGCGGAGCGAAAACGCCGAAGACAGCTGCCAACGGCAAGGACGGGAAGGCACCGAAAGGATCAGCCGCAGCGAACGGAAAGACATCGACAGCCAAGACTGCCACCCAAAAAGCGCCAAAGACAGCCGGCAACGCCAAAAACGGAAACGCGCCGAAAACAGCAGGCGCCGCGAAAGGGGCAAAAGCTCCTGCAGCAGCGAAAAGTGGCGCGACTGCCGCGAAAGGGGCAACGACCTCGTCGCCCAAGCGCACCACTCAAAAGGCAGGTAAAGGGAATTCGGCTGCCTCCAAGTCACCTGCTGCCACAGCGTCTGCAAAGAAAACTGGCGGGGGAGCCGCCGCGAAAGCGGCAAGCGGCTCGAACGGAGGGAAAGCTGCCACTGGTCTGGCAAAGGGCGGCAAGGGCGCGACGACGGCGAGATCTGCCCCGACGGCAGCTTCTGCAAAGGGAGCTGGCGCAAAAGGCGCCAAAGTCGCCGCCACGAGAGGAGCGGCGGCGAAAGGTTCGGCAACCAACACCAAAGCTTTGGCCGGGCAGAAAGGTGGCCCTAAGAATGTCGTGAGCGGGACGAAAGGCCCAAGTACGACGGCCAAGAGCGCAAAGGGAGCAAAGGCGCAAACAGTGCCGAAAGGAGGGGTGACCGGCAAGAACGCGAAGACCACAGCCAAAGATGCAAAGGGAGTGGCTGCAAAGAATCTTGGAAAGGGCAGCCCAGTCAAATCTCCTAAAGGCGCGAAAGAACCGTCGGTGGCGTCAAAGGGCGCAAAAGGGGCAGGCGCGCAGTCGGCTGGAAAGACGAGCAAAGCAGGCGCTAAAGCAGACGCTACCAAAGCGGGCGGAGCGAAAACGCCGAAGACAGCTGCCAACGGCAAGGGCGGGAAGGCACCGAAAGGATCAGCCGCAGCGAACGGAAAGACATCGACAGCCAAGACCGCCACCCAAAAAGCGCCAAAGACAGCCGGCAAAAACGGAAACGCGCCGAAGGCAGCAGGCGCTGCGAAAGGGGCAAAAGCTCCTGCAGCGGCGAAAAGTGGTGCGACTGTCGCGAAAGGGGCAAAGACCTCGTCGCCCAAGAGCGCCGCCCAAAAGGCAGGTAAAGGGAATTCGGCTGCCTCCAAGTCACCTGCTGCCACCAAAGCCGGTGGAAAGACCTCAAAGACACCTGCCAGCGCCAAAGGCGGAAAGGAGCCTAAAGGAGCAGCCGTTGCGAAAAGTGCAAAAGCCACCGGCGCGAAAGGAGGCGTGGCCGCCGCAAAGGGCGCTAAGACGCCGACGCCTAAGTCTGTCACGCAAAAAGCCGGCAAAGCAGTACCTCGGAGTCCTACCGCCGCCAAGACGGGAGCGGCGACGTCGCCTACCGGTTCCAAAGCCGCTGGAACGAAAGGGCCCAAGGCAGCTGCCACCGCCAAGGGCGGAACGGCGCAAAAGGCAGCTACCCCTGCGAAAAACGCGAAGAGTCCTGTCGCGAAGGGCGGCGCGGCCGCCACAAAAGGCCCGAAGGCTACGTCAGCCAAGACCGTCACTCAGAAAGCCGGCAAAGCGGTCCCTCGGAGCCCAACCGCCGCAAAGGCAGGAGCGGCTAAGTCGCCTACCGGTACCAAAGCCGCCGGAACGAAAGCGCCCAAGGCAGCTGCTACCGCCAAGGGCGGAACGGCGCCGAAGGCAGCAACTTCCACGAAAAATGCCAAGAGTCCTGCCACGAAGGGCGGCGCGGCCGCCACCGCCAAGACTGGAGCGGCCAAGTCGCCTACTGGTTCCAAAACTGCTGGAGCGAAAGCGCCAAAGACAGCAGCTACCAGCGCCAAGGGCGGAAAGATGCCGAAAGCAGCGACCACCGCGAAAGGGACCCAGGGTCCCGCCGCAAAGGGCGGTGTGGCGGCGGCTACAAAGTCAAAGTCTCCCAAGGTAGCGGCGAAAACAACTACTAGTAGCGGCAACGGCAAGAGCGCAAAAGCGGGCGCGAAAGGCGGCCAAGCGTCCGCCAAGAGCACGACTGCACCTGCCGGAGCGAAAGCCGGTGGAAGCAAGGCCGCCAAGGGTCCCGCCGCAGCCGGAAAGAACGCAGCAGCAACGGCTCGAGCGGGCAAGACGGTGGCGCCTGCGACCACGAAAGCGAGCAAAGCACCGGGCGCCGTCGCCGCGGGGTCCAAATCTGGACCGAAAACGGCAGCCGGGCTGGCCAAGGGGAAAGCTCCTACCGGGACGAAAGCGACTGCCGGGACGAAAGCCTCTTCCGGCGCGAAAACCGGCGCCGCTTCGGGCAAGGCTGCCAAGAGCACCGCTCCCACCGCAGCCGGCGGGGCCAAGAACTCCAAGGGCGCAGCCGGCGCTGGGAAGGATGCGGCAGCAGCAAAGTCTCGAGGAGGCAAAACGACGGCCCCTGCGACCGGGAAAGCGGGCAAAGCGCCGGGCGCCGGCGCCGCAAGACCTACAGCAGGTTCAAAAACGGCAGCCGGACAGGCGCCGGGAAATAAGGCGAAAACACCAGCCGCGGCGAAAACCGGCGCCGCCGCCGGCAAGGCTGGCAAGGGTAACGCTGCAACCACCACCACCGCCGCCGGGGCCAAGAACTCCAAGGGCGCTGCCAGCGGTGGGAAGAACACGGCAGCAAATTCTCGAGCGGGCAAGGCGACGGCGCCCGCGGCCGCGAAAGCGGGCAAAGCGCCGGGCGCTGGCGCCGCAGGGTCGAAATCAGGGCTGGCCGGGCAGGCCAAGACGCCCCGGGGAACAGTGGCGACCGCGAACAAGGCGAAAGCGCCAGCCGGGGCGAAAACCGGCGGCGCCGCAGCCGGCGGCGGGGCCAAGAACTCAAAGGGCGCTCCCGCCGCCAAGTCGCAAGCGGGCAAAGCGACCGCGGGATCTAAAGCGGGATCGACGGCGGGATCAAAAGCAGCCGCCGGGCAGCCGGCCAAAACGCCCCAGGCGGCCGGGTCCGGTAAAAAGACTGCAGCGCCCACCGGGACGAAAACCGGCGCCGCCGCCGGCAAGGCCACCAAAGGTACCGCTGCCACAACGGCCTCCGCCGCCGGGGCCAAGAGCTCCAAGGGCGTTGCCGGTGCTGGGAAGAACGCGGCGGCGGCGAACTCTAGAACGGGCAAGACGCCGGCAACTGCGAGTGCGGCCGGGAAGACGGGCAAAGCGCCGGGCGCCGCGGGATCGAAAGCTGCTGCCGCACCGAGCGCGCAGGCCAAGACGCCCCGTGCCGCCGCGTCCGCAAACACGGCGAAAACACCTGTTGGGGCGACCGCCAGGGCCAAGAACTCCAAGGGCGCTCCCGTCGCGGCCGCGGCTGCCGCGAAAACCGGTAAGACGCAATCGTCGCCGTCGACGACGGCAAAGGGTGTCGCCAAAAACGCCGCGAGGACGACGACCACGACGGGCAAGCAGCCAGCATCTCCGGGTGGGACGGGGGCGGCGGGACGAGGCGGTGCGACCAAGCCGGGTGGTGGGAAGGCCGCACCGGCGGCGTCTGCGAAGGGCTCGACGGGGACGGGTTCCGCGGGCAAGACGAGCGCAAGTGGTGGTGGCAGCAGCAGCAAAGCTGTCGCGGCGCGTCCGCAAGCGGCAAAGGCCGCGGCTCCCGCGCAGACGGCAGCGCAGACCAAGGCCGCCAAGACGCCTGCGAAGCCTGCCGCTGCTCCCGCGAAGCAAACCCCTGCTACGCAGGCTAGCGCGAAGCAAGCGACCGCTAAGCAAGTCCCTGCTAAGCAAGCACCAGCGGCGAAGTCTGGTCGCAAGTGAAGGAACTGAGCTCTAGCCTGTTTTGTGGGGGTGTTCGGTTTAGATGATAGGTTGATTTCCTTTTTTTTTTTTTTTTTTTTTTTTTTTTTTTTTTTGGTTGGGTTGGGAGAGGGGGAGGGAGACTACACTTACTATTGAAATCTATTGTACACACATGTCTTGCTAGTAACTTCAAGAATCGAAGAGCAAATATATGAATCTATAAGACGATCGGGAACCGAATTTGGTTTCTGACGTGAGTTTCTGTGTGTGTGTGAGTGTTTTTAAGAAGGTGTGCATGACAGCCTTGTGCATCAGTGCAGCCAACACGTGGACCTTACCCTGCTTCCCAGTTTGAAAGAAAGCGCCTTCTTGGCCATCCACTGTGTTGAAGATACCCTTCCCTCCCCCATCGCATCCTCAACCCTGCTTTGATCATTGTTCCTGTTGTAGCATCGCCTGCCTCAGCAGCACCGAGGAAAGGAGGTGTTGTGGCTTGACTGCAGCAAAGGTTTCAAATCGATAAGGTGATACCGATTATTCTCGCAGACAACAACACACGGCATGCGCAACGGTACAGCGTGAATTATCGAGCATTGGGGACCTTAATTTTAGTGTGTCAGCGGGAATCGACCCCACGTCCTGCGAACAATGCGCAGGACTGTTCCAGGTGTGATACGGAGGGTCCAATGTCGTGATGGCGTATCAATTTGAAACTTTAGCTGTTGTTCTTTCGCAGGAGTCCATCAAAGACACCGTCCAACATGCCACAGCTGTGGTGAGAGGCAATGTCCATTAGAAGAACCGTTCACAGATAACCGACTAAAATCCGAAACAAGATGGGAAGAGGGAACAGCGGCCATCGGGAAAGCAGGAACCGATCTTCTTATCGACAAGGGCGCTCCCGCTCCTGCAGAAAAGGCTGTCTCAGATGTTGCAGGACCCGTCGGTTCGTTATGCGCTTCCGCCCTCTTCACCAACTACTTACCTCTGCGTCACTCCTTCGTACTTAAGCCGGAACAGTGGCCAAGCTTGGTGTTGCCGGTGCTATTGAGGCGAGAGTGCTATGGAGAGCTACGCGAAGAACGAGAGCAGGAAACGTAAGTAGTTTTTTTTTGGTTTTTTTTTTTTTTTTTGTTGTTGACCACAGCTCCGTCTTCGCAAATATGCTGTTCGCCCTAATTTGACTAACACCATAGAATGCTGGAACAGAGATGGCCAAAAGTGCTCTGGCAGGCGCCATGGATGCAGACGCAAAGGCACTCGGAAACTGTAAGTATCAATCAATTTTCTTCAGCGACTGCGAAAGCCCGCTGCTCACACTGATCATCAAAAAAAAAAATTAATACTTACAGTGCGGGACATCAAACACAAGCAAATTCACTCGACACAATAAAACAGCTGACCCTACTGACACGAACCCCCTATTTCCAAGATACATCAGTTCTCCCCACTATTGTGCATCGATTAACGAAGAAACCGTTAAAATCGCTAATGAAATGGCCAGAAATTGGCGATAGCTGAAAAATTTGGGGCATTTAATTACGCGCATTACTTTCGCGGCAGTTGCCTTCCAGAGGGCGCAGCTGCCACCTTGTACTGCCGCCACGAACTGGTGGCGCTGCAGAAGGGCGCCTCGGCGGTCGTTGCTGGCGCTTTCCGATCCGCTGCAAAGACTATCTCGAACGTGGTGACCGGGCATGGCATGAAAGAAACTGTGAGTTTTTGGAACTTCGCTGCTTTAAATGAATTCAAGAACTTTGCTGCTTTTGGTCTTGATATTATTTACCCCCGGCCTCCTTTACTTAAATTTCTTGCTCCTACCCCATCAGCCGTACCTTTCAAGGCAGGTAATGTGGTTCAAAAGCTTGTGGAACACGGTGGACTCGGCGTTATAGGTAAGAGAGTGTTTTGTGAATTATCTCGCACCACTAAAATCTTATCCTTTCCTGAATGGGAACTAGCCGGCGATGCAACTACTGCGACAGTGACTACCGTCGGAGGCGCTGCAGAGGGTGCAAAGCATATGATGAGCTTGGGCAAAAACGGACCTCGTGGGTTTGATAATTAATTCTTGTGCGGCTCCAAATCCAAACCTGTGGTTGCCGGCGCAATCAAGGAAACACAAATTTGATGCCTAACGACAGCAACGGACGTAAGGCTGCAATTTGATCCGTTGGGAGCGTTTGCGTGTTCCAAACAACCTTGAGCAGATGAACCTCCAGCAAAGAAAAGGTGGAACAAAGTCGCTCGGGCCTGATGAAGGGAGACTCATCACCACTTTAATTTGAAGTCGAATAACGCCCAGTTCCAAGCTTCAAACAAACCAGTGTCGCTCCAGAACGGTTTTGCGACCTTCAGCGGGGCTGCTGCGGGTAAAGCAGGACTTAATCAGGATTTTCACCCGAAAGGGCGCAGGAAAAAGATTCGGTCATTGAAGGAACGCACGCTGCTATCAACTGATTTATTGGACCGCCAGCGAAAGAATTCCGCATTGTTCACTCAATAAGCCGAAGGAGGGCTCGGCCTCAGGATCTTCCCTCGGACTTCCAGGATGGCCCCTTAAGCAGCGCAGACGAAAGTTCAATTGATAGTCTGAAATTTTTCTTACAACTCCCTTACCCCCAACCCCGACTCCAAATCCCAACTGTAAACTTCTTTCGCGCCAATAGTCATAAAACAGGCGCAGGCGAATAAGGCCGCGGAAAAAGGTGGCGCCAGCACTTCGGCCAGCTGCTCCTTGGCGCGAAGGGACGGAAGCGAACTGTACCGACGCCAGGCCTGCAGGTTGCCTTCCAAGGGAAATCGGAGCAAACGGCGCCAAAGCCGAAGCCAAATCCGCAAAGGGCGCAAACGAGGCCGGCGGCAAGCGGCACGAGCGGAGGGAAAGCTGCCGCCGGTCTGGCAAAGGGCGGCAAGGGCGCGACAACGGCGAGATCTGCCCCGACGGCAGCTTCTGCAAAGGGAGCTGGCGCAAAAGGCGCCAAAGCCGCCGCCACGAGAGGAGCGGCGGCGAAAGGTTCCGCAACCAATACCAAAGCTTTGGCCGGGCAGAAGGGGGACCCAAGACCGCCTTGAGCGGGAGGAAAGGCGAAAGCACGACGGCCAAGAGCGAGAGGAGAGCAAAGGTGCAAACAGTGCCGAAAGCAGGGGTGACCGGCAAGAACGCGAAGACCACCGCCAAAGATCCAAAGGGAGCGGCTGCAAAGAGCATTGGAAAGGGGAGCCCAGCCAAATCTCCTGCAGGCGCGAAAGAACCGCCGGCGGCGTCAAAGGGCGCAAAAGGGGCAGGCGCGCAGTGGGCTGGAAAGACGAGCAAAGCAAGCGCTAAAGCTGACGCTACCAAAGCGGGCGGAGCGAAAACGCGGAAGACAGCTGCCAACGGCAAGGACGGGAAAGGCACCGAAGGGACCAGCCGCAGCGAACGGAAAGACATCGACAGCCAAGACCGCCACCCTGCAGGCGCGAAAGAAGAGCCGGCGGCGTCAAAAGTCGGCTGCAAAGACGAGCAGAGCAGGCGGCAGAACGGACTCTGCAAAGCGGGTGGAGCGAAAAACACTGAGACCGCTGCCAACGCTAAGGCTGCTGCCACGTCGCGAGCGGCCAAGTCACCTGCTGCTGCCAAGGCCGGCGGAGCGAAAACGCCAAAGACAGCTGCCAACGGCAAGGAGGGGAACGCACCGAAGAATGGAAAAGACTTCGACAGCCAAGTCCGCACAGGCGAAAACGGCAACTAGTAGCGGCACCGGCAAGAGCGCAAAGGCGACTGGCCCGAAGGAAGTCCAAGCGCACCTGCCGGAGTGAAAGCCGGTACGGGTGTGAGTGAGATCGCCGTGGCTGGGAAGAACGCGGCATCAACAGCTGAACAGGACAAGGCCACGGCGCCTGCGACCTCGAAAGCGGGTAAAGCGGCGGGGCGGGCGTTGGCGCCGCCTGGTCGAAATCAGGACCGAAAGCGGCAGCCGGGCTGGCCAAGGCGAGCGCGGGATCGAAAGCTGGTACTGCCGCACCCAGCGCGCAGCCCACGATACCCCACGCCGGCGACGGCGAAAACGCCTGTCGGGCGAAACCCGGCGCAAAGGCACCGCCGCCGCCGCAACGACGGCCAGGGAGAGGCGGGAGCGGCCGCCGGGAAAACGGGTAAAACGCCGTCGTCGCCGTGGACGACGGCAAAAGGGTGTTTTGTTTTCCCTCTGTATTACGGCTTTCGTGAAGTAAAGTCGTCGCACTTCTTTTTTGGCAAGAAGAAAGAGACTGGGAGACGGAGAGAGAGAGAGACAGAGAGAGGCAGAGAGAGAGTGTGTGTGAGAGAGAGAGAGACAGAGAGAGAGTGTGTGTGTGTGAGAGAGAGAGACAGCGAGAGTGAGAGGCGGGAGACAGAGGCAGGAGACAGAGGCAGAGACAGAGAGAGAGATGGTTCTTTCGCTTATCCGCCCGGCCGTGTCCGGATGTCCGGATGGGCCTTTCGCTTCTCTTTCTTGCTGTGTGCTTGCGTAAGGGGGTCCATCGCAATGAAGTGAGGAAAGGGAGAAAAATCGGAACAAAAAAAAATAGAAAAGGGAAAAAAAAAGAAGAAAGAAAAAAAAGAAGAAAAAAAAGAAGAAAAAAAAGTACAAACATTCCCTGTAATATAGAATCTGCTGCGGCATACCGGGCCCGTGTCCGCGAGCCCAGCCATTGGCCAGCGTTGGCGTTGGCCCGGCAGGCGGCGGGACTCCGCACTCGCGGAGGCGGCGGTGGCCGGGCTCGCTCAAAGAGACCTCCGTGTCCGTCTCCGCATCTTCTTGTCTTTTTTCTTTTTGTTTGGTTCTCCTTCTCCTTCTTCTTCTTCTTCTTCTTCGGTCTTCTTGTTCCTTTTCTTCGTTCTGTCCAGCCCCCAAGTGATGCAATCAACAGATATTTGCTTTGATCATTCATATCCGTTGTTCCTCCCACACAAGCAATATATATTTATATTCAGGCACTCCAGCCCACCTCCCAACTCGCACACCTCCTCAACCGAGTCTCCTCCGATCAACACAATCACACGAACACACACACTCGCTCGCTCGCACCACTCACCCACCAGGCAGACACACACAGCTCCCTTCCTTTGAAATCCTTTCCACCACCTCTCGCTTATCTTCCGAGCCATAAACACAATGGCTTCCAAGAGCCATCCTCCATCGCGCCTGAGCGTCACTACCGCAAACGACGCAGACGCCGCGAACCAAGTTGACATCGAGTACGCAGGCGGCGCGTCCGCAGCCGCAGCCGCCGATGCCGACGACAGCACCAAGCCGGCGGGCGCGCCAAAGGGCAACCAGGCGGTTCCCACAATGAGCAACCTGCAGTTTGCGCTCCTGTTCCTCGGCCTCGACATTGCCGTGTTCTTGGCGGCCCTCGACCAGGTAACTATTAGTGTTTATTTGCGACGAATTATCCATGCAAATCCACTCACAAAACCGCTTCGCTCGCTCGCACCGTACGCCAGACGATCGTGTCGGTCGCTCTGCAGGCCATCTCGACCGAGTTCAACGCGCAGGACCAAGTGGCGTGGGTCGCGACGGCGTACTTCCTGACGGCCACCGCCTTCATCCCGTCGTACGGCCAAGTCGCCGACATCATTGGCCGCAAGCCGACCTTCTTGTTTGCCATCATTGTCTTTGAGATCGGCAGCGCATTGTGCGGCGCCGCCAACAGCATGATGGTAAGGAAAAGCTCGCTTGATTGTATCATTCATGCAATCAGATTTTTTTTTTTTTTCTCTCTTGTTTTCTTTTCTTCTTTCCTTTCTTTGCCCTTTTTGGGTGCGTCTATTGCATTTTTGGGGGTTTCAAACTCAAACTTTAATTCCTTTTTTTTTTTCTCCTTTGTCTTCTGCCAATGCAAATCAGATGCTCATCATCGCGCGCGCCGTCGCTGGCCTGGGCGGTGGCGGCATCATCTCGCTCGTGCAAGTCATCATCGCCGACGTCGTGCCCAGCAAGGACCGCGCAAAGTGGTCCGGCCTCATCGGCGCCGCCTTTGGCATTGCATCCGTCGCCGGTACGTACATACATACCGTATGCACGTTGTATCACCCGCTTGAGCTAACCTTCCCTCAACCCACCCCCCCACAAGGCCCGCTCCTCGGCGGCGTGTTCGTCGACCAAATCTCGTGGCGATGGGTCTTTTACATCAACCTCCCCGTCGGCGCTATCGCCGTCCTCGCCGTCGCCTTCTTCCTCAACGTCAACGTGACCGCCGAGGTTGACAACCGCATGGCCGCCCTCGGCCGCATCGACTGGCTCGGCACCTTTGTGCTCGTCGCCGCCGTCATCTGCATCCTGATCCCGCTTGAGGGCGGCGGCACCCAGTACGCCTGGTCCTCCGCCACCGTCATCGCCATGTTCATCGTCGGCGGCCTCCTCGCGATCGCCTTCGTCTACATCGAGGCAAAGGTCGCCACGAACCCCATCATCCCGCCAAAGCTCGTGTCCGACTACCGCGTCGCGTTCACCCTGGCCACAATGTTCTTTTTCGGGTGCACGTTCTTTGGCCTGGTGTTTTACTTGCCGCAGTGGTTCCAGGTTGTCAAGGACGGTGAGTGTTACATTTCGTTTTAGTTTTCGATAAATTCGTTCTCAAACCAAGAAAAACATCCTAATCATCGCCTTCCCCGTCCGCCCACGCGCAGCCTCCGCCACAAACGCCGGCATCCGTACGCTGCCCCTAATCCTCGGCCTCATCATCTGCGCAGTCACCTCGGGCATCTTTTGCAGCGCGACGGGCCAAGCGTGGCCGCTGGTCCCCACGGGCGGCGTCCTACTGCTCCTCTCCAGCTTCCTCTGCACCCTCCTCGACGAATCCAGCGCCATGTGGGAGCAAATCATCTTCCTCCTCGTCGCGGGCGTCGGCGCCGGCCTGCTGATCCAGACCATCACGCTTGTCGGCCAGTTCTCCGTCGAAGAGGCCGCCCTCTCCCAAATGACCGCAATCATCAACTTTTTCCAGACCCTCGGCGGCGTCCTCGGCCTCGCCGCCTTGTCCGTCGCCTTCAACGCAAAGCTGCCCAGTTACGTCACCGAAAGCTTGCAGGCCTCCAACACGACTCTCCACTTTTTGGTCCCCGGCGTCACCGTCGAGTCCCTGTACAAGGCCGCAGAGCTCATCAGGAAGACCCTCCCCGAGGACGAGTGGGGGCCCGTCGTGCACGGCTACGTAAAGACCATTCAGCTGGTGTTTTACATGACCATCCCGTTTTCCGCGATGGTTATTGTCTGCGCCATGTTCATGAAAAAGTCGCGGCTGCCGTCGAACCGCTCCATCGAGGTCGCGTTCTGAATGCGGTTGGGGTCTAAGTTCATGTGTCCCTCTGCCTTCAAGCTCTCCAAAAGAAAACAACAAGTAAAGCAAAACAAAAAGAGTTCCACCCCCCGCTTCATATCCTTATCAGTTCATTGGGTTTTCCCTCTCCCACGCATTGCTCTGCAACGGAGCTGGTCCACGAACTTTTGCATTTTGGTGTTGACTCAATCTTCTCTCTCTTTCTCGCATGTTTAAGGTCTCTTTCTTCTTATTTTTTTTCTCCAGTTCAGCTGTTGTGGGATTGTTTTCGTTGTCTTTTTTTTTTCTCCCTCGAAGACATCAATTGGAACATGGAACATTTTCGCTTATGAAAGCTGGGGTAACATTTTACTTATGAAAGCCCAGCGTTTGCCTACCTATGTGCGCATGCGAGAAAAATTGGATGCTTGACCTAGTTTTTACCTTGCCTCTTCAGTCCTTTCTCGACAGTGCACTTAAACCTCACGCTGGTGCTTGGCTGAGTGGTTCGATTCGGCACGAAGGTTTTTTTCATTTCTTCGATTTGGAGGCGTGTCGGTTTGCTGGATAGGAAGGTGCAGACTCCGCATTTTCAGTTCCTGGTTTGGGCTTTCAAAAGACCCTGCCCCCCCACCTCGATCGTATTTTTTGCCTCCGCAAAAACGCCTCGCGAAGTTCCGTGCTCTGCTCGCCCGCCCCGCCGTCTTGCTGCTGCCCGTCTGGACTGGGGGGTTCCCTCACTTCCGCTATTCTTTTGGTTTGGGAGCTGATCCGTGAAAAGTTTAGAGATGGCCTTCGGAAATTGGCTTTTGCGAGAACGGCACGGCCAAGTCGGCAGGCATTCATTAGCCCACCCCAAGCCGGTCTGCCTGACGGCTATCGTCATCTTTGAGGTCGAGAGCGCGTTCTGCGGTGCCCGCCATTCCAGTGTTTTTAAGATGCTTGCCCTCGCTATAGACCGAAGTGGGCGGTGGGGGGATTGCAGGTCATTAATTCACTCATCGCTGACTTTGCTCCCAAGGAAGACCGTATCGAATAGGAGAGCAGCGTTCATTCTTTTTTTTCTTTTTTTTTCGTGCGTGTGGGTGCGAAGCTTAATGAGGTCGGCAACGCACGCTTCAGGTCCCCAGCAGAAATGAGTGGAGGGACTCGGGTTGGTCGATAAGCGCCACCCAGACAATTCTCAACAGGAAGTATGTTTTCCGGTCGCTTCGGTTCGGCCTGCCGGCTGACGCAGTTTTGTCAAACTCCTTCCCCACCCGATTCGCCCCATCTCCAGGTGTAATACGAAGTCTGGAACGATGATTTGAATTATTCTGGATTGAACGTCAGTCCAAATAACTTTAGCCCAATATTTGACAGTTCAGTCCTTATGCTTGGGAGCAAATGCCAGGTGCCCAGCTTGGTACTTCGCAGACAAAAAAGGAGGCCTCTATTTAAAATACAGCTGTGAATTCCAAGCAGGTGCAAGAATTTCCGAATGGTTCTGGTTGTAACAGGGACAATTGAGCTGAATTCATGATGTTTGAGATGTCTTGTAACAAACAGTGACAATTCTCAGCAGAACCACTTGTTACCCAAGCCAGACATTTTAGATCAAAGACTGATACCTTTTTTGGCTGTCCACTGTGTGGGAGATCCACCACGCTTCTGGTCTTATCAAAGCGGTGTTTTATACTTTGGGTGCTAGATTGCTTGATTGGAACAAAGTCACTGATCTTGCCAAGGCTCCATCCCTTTGCATGCAAGTTGAAGGTTTCTGCTTTTCGCAAAAAAAGACTGCATGTATTGGAAAATCACCAAAACTGTTGCTCACAATCGTTCAGATGCGGCACACACACACACACACACACACACACACACACACACACACGTGTCAACGACAGTAACCCTGCCTCCGCATCAAGAGTCAGACGTCAGAGAATACTGTTAAAGACAAGTGACAAGGACCCCAACAAAGACAAAAGTACATGTCGAAATATTAGAAAAATGAAAAATGAAAAAGAAAAGGGAAACGAAATGGTAAGAGGATCAGGTGTCAGAGAGGCAAGTTACACATAACGGAACACATACCTTAACCCCATCCCATACTGAAGTCTAGACCTACAAAGAAAATAAAGAATAAGAATGGTATTATGAGCTAGTTACCAGTAATGAATGGTATGATGCTTTCTTCTGGGACACATCACCCAACACCCCTGTGAAGGGGATTTCTTGTTTCTCTGTGTATAAGACAAGGCCGGCATTTACGGCAACATTGCGGAAGGCTGGGGCTTTGGCACCACCTACTTCCCCTGCCTTGTGACCCCGCTTAAGGCGTTCTCCGACAAGGACGGCAACAAGTTCGTCATCAAGAAGAGCTTGAGCAACTACGACCTTGCCAGCGCCAAGAACGTTGCCGCTGCGACATTTACTTTGTCTTCGGCAGTGCCTCGTCCGACGAGCAGTACATCAACTACGAGTGACGAGGGAAAAAAAAATATTAGTTTGGCATTCAAAATCACTTTCCCAGTCGCACCAGTCCATTCTCAGCCAGCATCGGCGAACCTCCAGCTTCTCTCCAGCCTCCCGAAGCAACTTCTCCGAAAACAACCTCTCCGCACGGCACCATTTCCCAGTAGTGGGAGACTTTATGGTGGCATTCAGGTTGTGCTTCTTGCAAAACGCAAGAGAAACGGTCGGGCAAACTGAGTCAGGTGATGCCAGGTACGATGGCCACACTCTTCTCACGAGGTCTGCGCAGGCCACTCAGTCGCCGTCGTCAACAAGATTCTCCATGAGTCCTGGGGCTTGGCTCTCTCCCCTGCCAGCAGTGCCGTCAGCTAAAGGAACCGGGCCAGGTGCTGCGGTGGCGGTGTTGGGGAAGCGTTTGTCCAGCACGTCCCCAGCTGTGCGGGTAACATGGTCGAGAAATTCCTTCGCAAGAGCCGCTGGGATTCCCACAGACTTTTGCTTCCTCTCTGTTAGAACCTGCTGGTGCTTCAGGCCGTGCAGTACTGATAGGCCAGGCGGGCAATTAACTTAATGTCTTCCCAAGACGAATATTGGGCCATTTGCATCGAACCAGCCAACGGGTTCTCCAGATCCATTGCCGGTGGCTTTGTGCTTTTTGGCAGAGTTGGGAGATGGCGTGCTACTGCTGCTGCTGCTGCTATCCCCAGACTGCCTTCTCTTCCACATTGCTCTCACGCCAAACTGGCTATCAAATCCAATGCCTCTCCAAACCGCCCTGTCACAGCCTCCAGAAAGTCTTCAGCCAGCCAAGGTGGGATTGCTTTGACCAGTTTGCCTAGAAATAGCTGCGAGGGCATGTGAGTGGTGAGGTTGTGGGAGCTGCAGTACTGGAAAACCAGATTCCAGATGCCACCACGGTGCTCAAATCGTGGAGCAAGAACTGGGGCGACTGCTCTGGGACAAGGTCCAACCAGGGACACCAGCCTCTCACATCCTCCTCTTCCTCCTCCTCCGCTCCCTCAACTTCTTCAAGCGGGTGAACTAAGCCACTGGGTGCTCCACTGCTGCTGCTGGTGCTGGTGCTGCTGTTTCTAGCACTGCTGCCACCAGCGATAATGAAATCTCCCTTTGGCTTTCCCAGCTTGTCCAGAATGTCTCTGGCATGCTTAGCTGCCTCAGCCAGAAGCTCATCAGTCAGGTGGGAGGGGACCAAGTAGTAGCGTGAGCCTGGGGCTAGGATGATGTGCTTGCGCCAAAAGTGGCCGAGGGAGTTGCAGAGCTTTCACATCCTCCTTGGCCAGTTTGGGGGCGACGAAATGGGGCCACTGCCACTGGAGCACCGAGGACCACAGAAGCAAGGTGGAAGTGGCTGGTGGCTGCTGCGGCGTGGAGGAGAAAGAACCTTCCTGTGAGGCTGAGATTGCGCCTGTGGACTGTGGAGTGTCAAATGTCTGCTGTTTCCTCCCTTGGTGATCCAGCAAAGGAGACAGGCGTCTGCAAGGCAAAGGCAGACAGCCTGTGGCAGAGGTCCTTGTTTTCCTCAGGGAGGCGCACAGTCTCGTCAATAAGGTGATTGTTGTCTGCTATCAGGACAGGAAGGTCTGCCTGGAGAGCTGGGGTCTGTTTCGTGTACTTGTGGATTTCGTAGCAGGAACGACCTAGAATTTGTCAATATCCTTTTGAAGCTGGCGGTACTGAGCCTTGGTGATTGGTGCATGTTCTGTAGTATTCTCGTGCGGTTGGCTGTCCAATCTGAGTGGGGACACTTGTTAGCACCTTTTGGTCAGTGGTGGGCTTCGATCGAACCTGTACTGGGCAAAGACCGGCGAAGTTCGTGCTTCAGAAACCTTGCCTCCTCGGCCAAATCTGGGGGTGGCGTTAATCTGGGGGTGGCGTTCAAGGAAAACTCTGCAGTCCAAAGGCACACTGGTAGCTGGACCATCCAGCCTGGTCGAAGATAGATTGCAATAGATTTGCCTTTATTCAATCCAGGCGGGCCATCTGAAAGGATTCAAACCAGGACCGATCCAGGACGTCAGCACTTATCTGCCTCAGGAGTTGGCGGTGCTCTCGCTGGTCGGACAACTGCAGTCAGTGCGCATGGAAGCTGGAGAGCTCAGGGGGAAGCTGCACTGGGATCGAGGCGCAAAAATGAGAGAAAACAAACCTGATGTAATGTCCCATCAAACCTTTCACCAACATGGTCCTAAGGGATAGTTCTCTACTTGAAGGTGTTGTGGCTGGCCTTGTACTGACAGCTTCGAAGAAACCAACCTCCGGCATTGAAATATTCGCTTCAGTGTGGAAGGAGACAACAGAGCAGGGTGCAGGTGCAAAACACTCAAACACAAAACTCGATCTCGATCGACCGACAAACCAAAAAAAAAAAAAAAAAATAATGGAAAGGAAAGATAAGAAAAGAAAACGTTAAAAAGTTATTATCTAACCCAGTGCATCGCTCGCGCTTGGGGCGCGCTCAGCAAGGAATCGCAGAATCCTCCAAATTCTACGAGCGCTCCGACTCTCGTAGCAGTAGTACAAGTGTTTCCAGTCCACCCCCTTTTGCGCATACTCTGCCAGCGCCTCCTCCATCGTACGAACCGGCACGCGAGCAAAGTCGTCGCGCCGGCACAGCGCCCGCCACCCGCGCTTGCGTCCGTAGCGGTACCACGCCCGCGACGTCGAGAGCAGCTGAAGCGCGTCGGCGGCCGGCAGCCGCTCCACGACGCCGTCGACGACGTGTGGAGGAAGCTGGGACGGCGTGGACAACGTCGCGGCAAACAGCTGTGGCGGGTCCTCCTTCTGCTGCTGCGGCTCCTGCTCCGCCGTGCCGGACGACTGGGTCTCTGCTTCTCCGTGGAGCTGCGGCGGGGGCGCCCTCGCGACGGAAACCTCGTACGCACCGCGCCGCACCCACTCCAAGTCCCGGTTGATCGTAATGTCAATCCCAACGTCTCGCGAGCTGCTGTTGCCACCTCCCTCCGCCTCCTCGTCCTGCTCTTCGTTACCGTCCCCGTCGCCGAGCAGTGCGGTCAAAGAGTCGATCCAGTGGATGGTATCCGGCCTCGCCAGCGTGAACCCCTGCGCACGCGTCATTTGCGGAGCCTGCTCCTGCGACGCCTGGATCCCGGCGTCGTCGGGGCAGCCGTTGTGCGCCTCAGTCCAGCACGCCGAGCCGTCCTGCGACGCGACGCCGGCGCTCAGGAGGAAGGCGAGCTGCTTGAGCGGGATGTTGCGGTCCTTGAAGTAGTGGTCGACCCACTTTGCGCAACCGGCGTGGAACGGGTAGCCGAAGTCTGTTTGCGCGAAAGAGCATTGGATCAGTCATTCGATCAGTCATTCTTGAAGGGGGGAACCCGAGTGCGGAAAAGGCGCAGAATCGCCTTACCCCGGGTAATTCGTCCTTCGTAGTAGAACGAAGCGTGTTCCTGCACAGCGTTCGTCATACGGTACCAGCAGTCCTCGTCTCTGGCGGCGAGATCTGGGTCGAAGTTGGGCTGCGTCTCCGCGGTGCCCTGCGCGTCATCGCCGATCGGATCGAGCCCGCCATAGTTTGATTCGTAGCCGACCTTGGACCAGCGGGCCCTCCTGTGCAGCAGGCCTTTGGAGGGAGGAGGCCCAGGGCTTGAGAAGGTCTTGCATGACAACAAAAAACGGACCGGACTTAAAAAATGAATGAAGAAAGAGCCTTACCTCTCGCCGTCTGGTGGTAGCCCGTGCAAAAGGTTGTGATGGAAGTGCCGCAGAGCGCACAGTAGCAATCCCACGCGCCCATGTTTCCTTTCACCGTTGGAGTGAAGCTGGAGGGGCGTTTTCGGGTGGCCCATTTATATTTAGTCAAGTGTGTGTGTTTGTGTTTGGAGTGGAACGACTTTGCAACAACCAAATGCTGCGCAGCCACGGCCCAAAGCCACGGTGCCAAGAAGAAGCCGGAAGGGTGCCAAGCAGACCATCCCCCTTTGGCCAGTGACGGCAATACTTGAAGATTGCTTCAGGGGCAACGTGAATCGAGAGTGATAAAGAGAGGTGGAGACCAGGTGGAGAAAGACTGTGTGTCTTAATGCCAATGTGCAACTGTCGCTGATATTGTTTCAAACCAGCGTCCTGACAACTCAGACAAAGAGTCCATCCAAATTGTCCAATAACACGATAATGATGACGCCATTGTTCTGATACCTCAGGTAGAACCCAAAGGAGAGTTCTTAGCTCCCTTAATTGGACTATCACCTCTGTTCCTCACCCAATTTTGTGTTTGACTCTTCTTGTCCATATCTCAAAGAACTTTGTCTAAAAAAGAGAGTTGAGCTGCTGTTTAAGGTAATCACCTCTCTAGGAATATTATTTCGCTGTGTTCCCCCATTTTATCATCTTCTCCAGAGCAGCATTATGTCCACACTCTCAAAAACACTTTTTACTCGAAGCTTCCTCAACCAAGGGATGCTGACCCCGATGAGCTCACTGAGATGAATGTTGATTGAGATGTTGGTGGTTGCGCCTGGTGTAAACAGTCCACTATGAGTGAGTGAGTGGAAGGAGTGACTGAAGTGGAAATGTGTGTTTGTGGGTGGTCCTTCTCTCCAACTTTGCTATGAATCACCCTCTCGAAACCTCTGGAACCTTCTAGAACATTCCTTCATGGAACCTTGTGGAACCTTCTGGAACCTTCTTTGCTTTCCTGACTTGTCTTGTTGTCATTGGTATCATTGGTATCATTGTATTACTAATTGCTCTTTCTGGAATTTTCTTTGAGTCTTGACAAGGAAGACTCTCAAAAGGTATAAAAAGGGGATGGGGGCCCTGTCCCATCCCTCGAGTGAATTATTGTTTCCAATACAATCATCACTGCTCAGTTCCTTGTCTGCCTTATCCTGTCCTGCCCTGTTCCCGACAACTGGCAACTGCCCAAACACAGGAAAACTTGGTGCAGGTCATGTTATGTAAAGTTCTATTGGCATTTTCTGTCTTAATGATTGCTTTTGTGGCCTGTTTGAGAAGCTAGTGGGGGCGCCAAAAAAGGAATGGGTGAAAGTTTCCAACCCCACCCAGGCAAATCCAACAAAGACCACTTTGAAATGCAAAATTCTCCGTACTTTATCAGCAAAATTGTGCAAGCTGATTTGATCTGCATAGAAAACATGCTAAAGCATTTTTGCGCAAAAGAGCAAGGCTGCCAGATGGCTGGGCAAGATTTTGGCATGAGTCGGAAAAAAGACGTCAATATTGATATGTTTCAAGACAAGTCACTTGCACTCTGGGTTCTACACAGTAAAATCGTTTGATTTCTTTGGACATTATGAAGAAGAAAACTGCAATGTTCAATCGGGGGTAACTTAATATTTTTGGGACGCTGGGCGAAGATATCAAGTGTGATATGTGCAACCAGGTTGAGAGGAAAGTTGTTGCGGGAATTCAGTTCATACCTTTTGCCTTCAGTCAGGAATGGGTCGGCTCATTCCCATCACGCATTCCACATCCTGCCACCGCCTTTGTGCTGACAGCAGAATCAGAGAGAAGAGAGAGGCCACCGCGCACATTGTCACCAGGTAGGTGCAGGAATTGCAGATCATCACAGGAGGAACACTGGATCACAGAGTGGCTAACTATCTCCTGCTGATACCCTTGTCTATACCCATTCAGATGCTATTCATCGGTCAGAGCCCATACACAGAGGACCTGCTGCCAGAGTTTGCTGCTGCATTCGCATTCAACCCATACAGTTGCATTGGCTATACACCATCAGTACAGGTGCTGTCACAGTTTATAGCAGACAGAGACCGCAGGCAGTCCATGCTGATACCCAATCTGCTGACCAACAGCCAACTGATGCTGCATACTGGCGCTGCACTTATCAATGCCATACCATTCAACACAGGGAGCATGGCACTAAGCATCAAGCTGAAAGCAGCGACAGCCAAGATGGTGTACGAGATCATCTGCACCAGATCAGTGTGTGCCCGATCCAAGCTCCTGCTAGTGCCAATGGGAAATGATGCAAGAGAGACAGTATCACACTGCATGAATAGCCTGACGCAGTACGAGAGACTGGAACTCAATGTGCTGAGCATGGGAATGAGTCACCCAGTATACCTAGCACGTAAGGCATCATCTGAACGCATGAGCAAAGCACGGGATACAGTGCAGAGTGCAAGTACACATCACTAGCCATGTACACTGACCCACAGCAACAATCAGCACAGAGCATGAGCAGAAACTGCAAGACCCACACATGGACGTGGTATAACCCTGAGGAGCTGCGCATCATTGGATCACACAGGTACTACATGGTGAACTGTATCACTTAGTGATGGAGACTGTAAGCATACGTACTCGAATCTGTGTGCACTTCTTGCGCTGGCATGTGGCAGGTATGACCTCAGCTTACCAACAACCATGACCTGCAGTAGGCAAGAAACCACCAGGGAAGAGGCAGATACAATCGTGGGGTATGCTGAGTCATCCCTCTCATTCATAGTCACTACAAGCAAGATGATGCGAGATCATTGGCAAGAGACTGTAACGAAGCTGGACGAAGTGATGAAGCAATGTGAGGAGAAGCAAACTGTTGATGCATACAATGAGCTAGTGAAGAGAGCGACTGACAGCGTGGAGGCCATGGAAATGCACCTGGCACACTCTATCGCTGCACTTACGCATGTACGTCAGGCTGATCCTGCAATACTGACCTCCTCAGACCAAAATGTTTGGTTCTTCCCGTGGGCTCTGCTTGCCAACAAACTGCGAGAAACAGGTTGTCTGCGCAATTTCCATTCCAGCCAGTGTTTTGAGTGAGAAAGATGCCTGACGGCCGGGAAGTCTGCCTCAACTGAACCATCAGGTGCACACCCACTTGCTTGGACTTTTCGTCATTATTAGAAAGAAGGAGGAGAGGGAATTCGACGGGTCCGCCAGAAGAAAGAAAAGCAACCGCTCAAAGAAGGGAAAAAAAAAGTCAAGTCCATATTTAGAGAGGCAGCAAACAGAGGGCAATCAAGCACGGGGGAAAAAAAAAAAAAAAGCTAAACACACCGACACCTACACCAAACACCAGCCGCACCCCCCGCCGCGCAGCGTGCAACCCCGCGCAAACTCCGACCCACCTCCGTCCCACCCCCTTCTTCAAAAGTCATCGTCGAACCCCATCGCCGAGAGCTGCAGCTGCGCGCCGCCCACACCCGCGTGGACTCCACCGTCGTCGCCGTCACGCCGCTGCGCCAGCTTCTCCTCAATGTCGTCGACCGCCGCCGCCATCGTGTCAAACATGCTGCCGTCGAGGATCGCAGACATGCCCGCCCGCTGGAACAGGCTGATCTGGAACTCGTGCAGTCCCACGAGGCACACCCGCATCCCTTGGCGGTTGAACGTGCGGAAGATCTTGCGCAGCACAAACGTCGCCGCAGAGTCCATGTCCGTGCACCGCTTAAAGTCTAGCACGATCGTATGCAGCCCGCGCGAGGACGACGACGAGGACGACGAGGATGAGGACTCCTCCGACCCGGAGCCCGACCCCGACAACCCTGATTCCGATCCCGACGACAACCCCCGCGAGTCTGGTGCTCCACCGCCGTCCCCGGCGCCGCCCGCGTCGCCGCCCCCGTCTCCGCGGCGTCTGCGCCGCCTGCGGCGGCGGCCGCCGTACCCGCCCTCGCCGTCACTGCCGTCTCCCGAGTGCCGCGAACCCGTAGACGACACGTCCGACGCAAAGTCGTCCAGCGATAGGTCGTCGTCCGCCATGCGCAGGTCTCCCGACACCCCGCCGCCCGCGCCACCGATCCCGCCAACACCACCCAATCCGCCGCCCCCGCCGCCGCGGCCACCACGGCCGCCGCCGCTGCCCCGCCGCTTCTTCCACGGCCCGCGCTTTTTGGCGGGTTTCTTTAGCAGCGCGGGGACCACCGCCGCACCGGTCGCCGCCGCTCCGTCTGCCGACGCCGTCGAACCAACGGCTGACGTGTCCGCGTCTGTCTTCCCCGCCGCCGCCGCTGCGCTGGCCTCGCCCAGAGAGATGGCAATCGCCTCTGCAAAGCCCCGCTCGCCGCCAGTCTCCTCGTCCTCCATCCGCCGCCACCCGCGGCCTCGATCGCTGCGTCCCGCGCGCCGCCGACCCGCGCCAACGCCTGCCTTGGCCGCTGCCGCCGCCGCCGCTCCCGCCGCCTCGACCTCGGACGTCGTGACGATGCTCATTTCCAAGCTGTCTCGCCCGCCGCCCGTTCCCACCGCCCCGTATGCCCCGCTGCCGTCTGCTCGTCCCGCCGCGCCACGCAGCCTTCTCCGCTGCCGCACACGCCGCCTGCGGTCTCTTTCCCGCGCGAGCCGCAACTCCGCCTGCATCAACGCGTCGATGGCCCTGCGAGCCTGTCCTGCATTGTAAAAGAGGAGCGGGACCTCAATCCGCAGCAAAATGACGCCGTCCAACAGCTCTGCAGAGGGATGCTCGTCCACGTTCACGTAGCTGATGGGCCCCTTCTCCGAAGAGCTGTTCTTGCGGGAAGGGAGGCGCGGGGTGGGCGATTCTCGCGCGATCACGTCGGGAGGCTGAGGCGTTGGAGCGCCCCACGTGGAACCCAGACTCCCGGCGCGCGACCGGGAAAGGTAGTTTTGCGACGTCGACTGCAGTGCTGAAATGTCCACGGATTGATTATGCCCGCTCGTATCTGTTGGCGCGATAAAGATGGGGGTGGACGAACGCGACGCGGGCATCAACTCCATTGCGCTTCCTGGGCGTGAATAGTTGCTGTTTGAAGAAGATCCCCATCCAGTGAAAGGATCTTTCCAGGACGGGGCTGGAGGGCGAGGGAAAATGCGAGAGGGATCATCAAGAATAGAAGGAGCTGTGTAAGGTGGGGTCGGGGGCGGCGTACCGCTGCGGAACTGGCTCTGTGAAGGCTGCTGGTGGTGAACGAAATGGTGCGGGTGGTTGCACTTGTGACGGGTGGGCTCGTGGTGCTGGTCAGGCGTTTGGTATTGGACGCGGCCCATGACACTCATGCTCGCAGTCGTCGTCCTCCGCACGATAAGCAAGGCTGACAAAGTCAAGCAGATCAGAATGCCGGTCGTGATCGAAGTGACCAGCGTGATTACGTAAGTTGCAAGAAACATTGCGATTTCAGACCAAGCCCTGCAGTTGTGGGGGGTGATGATTGATTAGTTTGGGGGCTTGTAAGAATACATGACCAAAGCCGATGGATCACAAAAACACCGCACCGTAACCGAAATACAAAAGCAATCTCCTTAGTATCTATAAGACCCAGAGCGGCCACGAAGACGATCGAAGCTAAGGTAGACCTGGGCAGGTGCTGTAATACGGGAACCATCGTGAGCAGCGCGACAAGCACAAATACGCCGGCCATAGCATTTGAAAGGGTCGTTCTCGCGCCGCTCTGTGCGAGAATGCGCGATCGAGGAAGGGAGCCAAAAGTCGGGTAGGCGCCGAGGAACGCCGACACAAAATTGATAAAACCAAAGGCGAAAAGTCTGCATTTGCAGGGATGCGCGAGATAATTACGGTCAAGCAAAGTCGCAGGAATCACACAAATTTTGTTGAAACTCACTCTTGGTCGCCACTAGGAAAGTACCCTTCATCCAACGCCGTTTTCGCATTGTCCGGTCAATGTCAGAACGACTCTGGACACAGCGAGAGAAAGAAATGTCCTCACCATTTTTTAGGCCAAAGTCTCTTGTCACGGTTTGGCATTCTATGAATCCGTTCTGAGGATGAAGAAGGCGATGCTTGTTAGAATTCAAAAGGAGGTTGGCTAAGGTGGCTGGAATACCAGTGTGATGGTCATTGCCGGTTCTATGAGCTTCTTCAACAGTTCAAACTTGAGAGGTGGTGGCGAAGGCATCTTTATCTTGTTGTCAAACGTGCCGAGAACAGCAATGCCCTTGCCACTACAGTGTAAAGCGGAGGTCAGCGGTGGCACCCAGTCGACGGGAAATCCAACTTAACTGAAAGTCAAGCCCGGCCGATAGACCAATCATCAAAACTACTAGAATCAGGATCTCCGGCGCCCGTCCAAGCCAGACAATCTTCTTTCCGAACTTGTGCTTCAAATGGTTGAAGCCCAAGAGGAAAGCAACATTGACCAAAGAGATTGCTGCGACGGCCCA
Source organism: Zopfochytrium polystomum (assembly GCA_025765615.1). Lineage (NCBI taxonomy): Eukaryota > Fungi > Chytridiomycota > Chytridiomycetes > Chytridiales > Chytridiaceae > Zopfochytrium > Zopfochytrium polystomum. Next base: position 122,365 of record JAIVFJ010000011.1, on the reverse strand, counting down.
CTTCACATTCCCAAGATGATGGTAAGTTGCAATCAGCATGTTGATGGTGGACTCTTGGGCTTCGAGGTCGACGTCGATACCGAGCAGCTCTGGCAGCTGCTCGACCATGATGAGGCTGGCACCACCCAAAATGAAGCCCGTGAGGAGGTAACCGCTGAGGATATTGTCGATAAAGCCCGCCCGCATGATGGAAAGTAAAATGCACATTAAGCCGACCACAAGAGCCAAAGCTGATGCGATCTGCGGAGCGGTGTAAGCTGTCCCAGGGTTGTTTTCCATGTAGTCGATGATTGCGGATCCAGCAACGACAGACACCATGGCCTCTGGGCCAATAGAAAGCTGCCTTGAAGATCCGAAGAAGACGTAAAGAACAGGAGGGAAAATGGCGGAGAGAAGAGCTTGAATAGGGTCGACTTGCGCGAGGCCGGCGTCTGGAGACGTTTGGGTTTTAGTGCATACAATCAAGTCTGGAGGGAACGGGATCACTCACACGCTATTGATTGGGGCAGAAGGACGAAAGCTACGGTAACAGCAGCGATCAAATCTTCCCCAAAGAGCTTCCAGTCGTATGTAGCCATCTGATCGGCCAAAGGAAGGGAGGACTTGACAAAGGCCATAAACCTGCTTTTTGCGGCCGAGGCGGCTAGACGCGGGCGTGAAAAAAGGTTGACTGTGCGTGTTCGTTCTCAGTGTCAAGTCCGTTTTGATCAGGGGATCGCGAGTCCCTCTCTCACTTTCTCACTCTCTTCCTCAGTCTCTATCTCTCTGCATCTATCTGCGTTTCTTCTCTTTTCCACTCACCGACTAGCTTTTCCATCGCCAGATCGCTTTTCGCGTTCGTATGCGACGAGTAGTCGGGCCCAGGGTCGTGCAGGGCCTCGACGAGAAGCTTTCGGCGCATCATTTTCGGCAGAAACGATGCGAAGGCCGAAAGGCTGTGAAACTGGCACAGGCAGCTCTTCGCCTCTTCACAACAGCGAGAGCGTCGGTGCCAGATCGATCAGGAGAGATGCGAGCAGAGGATCCAGAAAAAATGCAAGGAAATAAGAGGGCCGATGCGGCTTCTTTTTTTTTTTGCCGGCTGCGGCGGGCGGCGGCTGCGGCGGGCGCTGCGCCGGCGGGATTGGGGCGTTGGGGGGGTGAAGACACGATCAACAAAGAGAATGAATCCCGGATAGAAGATGATGGAGATGCAGCGTTAGTAGTCAGCATTGGCCACGGGATTGGCTCAGTGGAGGGGTGGGCTTGGGGTTCCGCCTTCCAAGGGGGGGAGGAGAGCGGTGGAGGAGGCGTCACGGGCGGCTGGTTTCGAGGGGCATCGTGGAACAAGAAGGTGGCGGGGCGCGTTGTTGTCGTCATTACCTTCTCGTCCTAAAATTTGTTTGTTTATTTTTGGTGTTTTTTTTTTTTTTTTCTTTTCTTATATTGCGACAACCATTACATGCAATAACTTTCTAGAAAATCTCTGCTTCGCAACTGCCCGCCCGTTGGACAACCGCAGCAGTGAAAAGCATGAGGAGCTCGCTGATGCGGTAATATCGCGAGGCAGTCAACACCTCAAAGCGCCGTTGTTCGTGAAAGCCAATTCATTATCCATGTTCCCTCTTTCTTCAACGCCTGCGTTGAGGAAATCGTCGCGGAGTACCAGAACTTCGCCGAGTGGTGCAGGCCAAGGGTCGAAGAAAGGGTTGCCCTGCCAGTCAGAAGTCGTCAGAGAACGCAAAGGGGACGAACTCCGAGAGCGTGGCTGATTTACGAAACAGAAGAAAAAAAAAAAAAAGTGAGGAATCAAAACCAACGCCTCTCCCACTCTGGACTGTGGGCTTCTGGCTGCGCCTCTCCGTTCCATTCTCCAACGCATCATCCCGCCTCCCACCACCCATCTAACCCGCTGGGACGAGTCAAGCCAGCAGCTACGCCGGCGGAAGGCTGGGATAGCGCGACTTTTCCAACATAATCGCTATCATCCTTCAATCCGCGCCTTTGGCCGATGGAAGCCACCATCACCAAGAACTGGTGGGATATAGATAGAGAGCGAGAGAGAGACAGGGAGAGAGAGAGAGAGCGAAGGGACAGCTCATTACCACAGAAGGAAAAAAAAGGGCGTTACCGGGCGCAGGGATCCGGCCTGTTTCCATTTCTTAAACTCGTCACTTGACATTGTCCTTAACCCTTCAGTTTTCATGAGCAGGAACTACTGAAAGGCAAAGGTATTGAGTGACTTTCACGTTGCAGGATTGGTGACGGCGTCTCTGCTAGAGGGGGCGGCGGCTGTCATTGTTGAACTGTATCCTAGTAAATCACTGGTGGGTCGGGTTGCTCAGAAACGGCGGAAGCTGCAAACATTGCCCTTCTCTGACTGTTGCTGTGCAATCTGCCACGAAGGACTGAAAGTCTCAATTCGCTGCATTTCTGTTTTGTGTCCTATGAGGCAGGGCTGGTTGTGAGAAAGCGGGATGTGTTTGTGGTGTGCATTGTTATCTGCTGGGCATCGATGTACAGCCCCATCTGCGTTGCAGCTGGGAGATGTATTTTGCAGTCTTGCCTCTTTTCCCTCTCAAGAATTCCAGTGTATTTTTGGAGTTGACTGTTGGCTTGGCAGCTGGCCGCTTTCCCAGGAGGGGGATTTGGCTGTATCCCAGTTGGCAGCTGACCTGTGCCAGTGTATGGGACTCACAACCTCTGCAGCAAGCAATTGCCCCACTGGTGTAAACAGTCTACTCTGAGTGAGTGAGTGGAAGGAGTGAATGAAGTGGAAATGCGTGTTTGTGGGTGGTCCTTCTCCCCAACTTGGAGAGAAAGAGAAAAACTCTGTTATGAATTATTGATACATATGATGATATGCAAGCTATAATAGTTGCTAGGCAAGTGTGACTGGCACTGGGTAAAAACCTCTCCTATATTATCTGCTTGAGCAGAGGAGGAGGAAAACTGTTGACGCCAGGTTTCCGTTCCACTTAATACAAAGTATTTGTCAACAGCGCAAGCCAGCGCCCAGGTCTGCATTGGCAGTGGCTTGCTCTCCCATGGGCATTGTGAGAATGATAACTGACAGTCACAATAGGTTCAGGTCCATCTTGTGCCTCTTGCTGCTAACCAGCCAGTTCCACCTTACAGCGGGTTTACCACCTTGGATATCAGGGGACGCCCTGAGACCCAATGCAGAATGGTGATGTGTATGAGTTGGATAAAACTAATACAGACACAGGGGGAAAAAAAAGAAGAAAAAAAAAACCACCACAGAGTCAAACCCTGAACCAAACATAAAGGGAATGGAAAACCCATGTGAACAGTTTTCCTCTGCCACGCACGTAAGTATAGGCGAGGCTTTACCCTGTGCTGGTCGCGCCTGCCTCGTGACTATTCCAGCATGCATATCATCATTATGTATAAGTCATCCACAAATCACTGCAGAGTTTTTCTTCCTCTCTTAGTTCTGCTTCGGACCCACCGGAAGCTCTTTGGGGCTTGCACGTGACAGGGAAGGGCGTTCCAGAGAGAGGGTTTGCCTGTTTGTGTGCAGCCCAAAATAGAAATTTGTTTTTCGGCGCCGTGCGACGCCACCGCTCCCAGACAAAGCCCTCCCTTTTTCATTGTGTCAGGACGAAGAGGTCGAACGACACCGCCGAGGAAACGACGACGATGGCCGACTCCAACGGGGTTGACTCGGACTTTTTCGGGACAGCCCCGCCGCCTTCTTCGCGCCATCCCCTTGTCGCGAACGGGATGGGCGCCTTGGACGGGCAGGATGATGTCACTATTGCAGGCGCCAACAATGCACCATCTACCCACGCCGGCGCCACCGTCGCGGGATTTCGCGGCGCGCCGGAAGCGACTTTGACCATTCCCGGCAGCGGCGCCGTTCCCGCCAACCAACACAATGCTACAGCAGCAGGACATAAGGACCACTCTGGCCATGGCCACAACCACCACAATCACCACAACCCCCACCACCATCACAGTCATCATCACCGGCAAACTCTTAATCGCCAGCACGGTACCATCTCCAGCCGAACCACTTCGCTTGCGAGCGATGAACACCATTATGCAGATGACCTTGACCGTGATATTCCCGTCGAGGGTATAGAGGGGCTGCGCGCTCGTTCCGTTCATCGCAAAACCAGCTCCAACACCGTAGGTGGTGGACATGAGGATCGAGACGATCGTACCAGTCCTGTTCACGAAAGCAGCACCAACCACTTTGACCACCCCAGTCGCACCAGCAGCCTTGTTCCTGACTCTACCGTATTAAACAGGAGTCATTCCGTAGCAGGGACAAATCAGCGGCATTCATCCCTGGCTCCTTACACTCCTCCAACCGAGGAGCCACAGGAGAAAGGCCAACCGCCTGCTCGGACATCCTCGATTAAAAGCTCAGTAGCCGTTGTTCCAGCCCGAAGCTCGTCGAAACTCGACACGACGGCCGCGTCGGCAGAGGTGTCTCCTGTGGCAAATGTGGCAAAGGAGTATCCTTATTTCAAAGATCATCTGGAGCCTCGTCGACCGTCCTCGCTTCTGGGGCATGTCAGCGCATACGTGAAGTCTCTTCCCCTTATTCCCACTTCCGTTTCTCAACCGATCGCGCACGCGATCACTTTTCTGGACGACCTCCCTCATGGTGCATTACCTCGCGTAGTTGGTGCACTGTTAGTCCTGTTCCTCTTTTCGCCAAAGCTGTTCTACGCCATGGCTCTTCTTCTTGTAGGCGTCTTCGTCGGCCTATTTGCGGCCACCCCGGCAAAGGAAGCGCAAGTGGAAACTGGTCCTGCCACTATCCATCGGCTCGTGTCCGACATGGAGCTGCTGTCGTTCGACACAACGGAGGCCAAGGAAATGGTCGCTGCTTTGTTTCAAGCAAGCTTCACTTGCACGTACTCTTCTCACCTTTTTTTTGTGTGTATATCAGGTTGACGCCACCCAAGCTCTTCTGGTTCCGGCCGCGGTCGACGCTGAACTCACGCAATTTTTATCATTATTTATTCGCGACTTCATTGACGCATGGTACGACCCATTCAACGTATCGAAAAGCCCGGAATTCCCCGCCGCGGTCCACGCTGCCATGCGCCAAGCGCTGATCACACTTGGCTTTGCAGCGGCTCATATGAAGCTTGTGTCAGCCGTTTCATCGCTTTCGCAGACTCTTATTGATCATATGGTGCGTGACAGCAATTCTCGCGATTGGCTCAGAGGGACCTCCTCATCATCGCTGATGAAATCGTTTCCTCATTAGCGCGAGTACCGAGCGTATGAGTCGTCCTCCCTTTCACTTGATTCCTACCTTTCCCGCCATCCGGCCTCTCCGTTTCATCGCTACTCGGACACTGCACAAATCAACCACCTGTTGCGCAAGCTATCAGCCCATATCGTTCTCTCTTCCGTCCCGAAGGCCGATCGGGAATCCCCCGTCGTGTTTAGCTTTCTTCGCGAAATTCTCGCGACGTCCGTCCTTCTACCGATGGTGGACAAATTCAGCGATCCTGACTACTTAAATCAGTCACTTGTCGATTACATAGAGTACGAGATTAAGCGGAAAGAAGAGGAGGGAGTTGCTGGAAACAGCATATCAGCATCAGGAGATGGCGGGGACGACAGCGGCGAAACAATGGATGGGAGTGGAGCAAGTGCAACCTCAACTCCGACACCACCAGCTGCAACACCAAAGCAGCACATTGTGAAATCGGCCTCCTCTGACCTATCTGGTGACCAGCTTTTAATCAAAGGTTTGAATTTGTTTGGAGGAGGAACTGCGTCGTTTTGATATTTGCACGCAGTTGTTGAGGCACGCCGTGTCCCTATCGCCGGATCGAGTGGGACGCTGTACTGCTCTGTGCAGTTTGGCCGCCACACCTTGAGAACAAGAAAAGTGCCAATGGAAGCCCATCCCGCTTGGGTGGAAGATTTTCAATTGTAGGTGGAATGCATCAGACTAGGCCTCAATTTTTAACGGCCATTATCCAGCGATTGGAAGAAGCCAGCGACAGCTGACGAGGGAGTTACTGTGAATATTTACGAAGCAAAGATTCTCCGAGGTGCTTCCGTGTTTTGAACTTTGTCGGTGATAACTGATGGATTTATTTTTGAAACTGCATAGACGAGCTGATTGGCTCTGTATTCCTTCCCCGCTCCACACTCAAGCCAAACAAATTTACAAAGTCGTGGTATCCCGTTGATACGAGCGATTTTCGGCTAGGCAGCGCATCTCACAGCACGGAACTTTTGATTGAAACGATGGTCATATCTATAAATAGTGGAATGGGTGACGATGATTATGAGGACGTGGCCAGCGAGGCTCTTTTGCGGCGTTCGAACTCAAAGTTGGACGGCCTCCAAGGACCTGACGGGCTCACGGATGATAACGGAGCGGGCTCGGCGCAGAAGGCCGTCTCTCAAACAGAACTGGATGCGTTGCTCACTGACCCTAACTTTGTTACACACCTGTACGACAATCAGCTGGGAAAGATTCGGCAGCTGTACCTTGCCGCGAACAGCTCCTTGGCAATTTCTCCCCCGCCGACGTCGGTTGACTTGGTTCAAGACCCTGAGATGAACACTGACGGAACTTTGGCAAGTGACAAAAACCAGTCATTAACGTCTAGGGAGTTGGTACTGCTTGCCAACCTGTGCCGGGACTGCCCTGCGGACCTATTTCAGGCCGGATCGGCTGTCGCCGCGGCCGCTTTGTTGGCACCCTCCCCCATAAGCGTGGAAAGTGTCTCCCTTGTGCGGGATGAAGCCTTTGCAGTGCTGTCGCGAGAAGCCGCCGTTTACGTCGAAAACAACCCGAAGGCAGCTGCTGTGGTAGCAGCCGCCGCCGCTGCAGCCACGACAGAGTCAGCCGTTCTTCCAATGCAAGCACCACCTATAGTGCTGCCTGCCGATCCTCCCGTCCTCCACGAACACGCGCCAGCTGTTGATCCGGCTGTCAGCGTTCTTGTTAGCCCGCCACTCACACCGCCCCGACCAGTGGAAGTTTCCATCGTACCGCCACCGAAACCCCCTCGCCCTCGACGAGGATCGAACCTGGAAAAACCAGTTTCGGTGTCTCCACCTCCCAACGCAAGTCGTCCAGCAATGGCCGAGCCGGACCGCTCAACACCGACCCCTCCTCCTCCTCCTCCACCTCGCGATAGGTCTCTGTCACAATCCCAAGTTTCTGACTCAGCCTCAACCACTGACTCTTCCGCCACTGCCGTTTCTTCCATGGTGGACGTAGAAACCGCACGGATTGTCGGAGAAATAGCCTCACTTCGAGAACAAGTCATGCTGATTGACCTGTCCATAGAGTCGGCAAGCCCACAGCGCTCGCGAGGCCTTCTTGAGACTAAATTGGATTTGATGGAGCGCATTGAAAGGCTTCTGGACGCGCTAAACGACCTCGATAAAGAGCGGGAAGAGGCGGATATGTCGACGTCGTCGGTGGGACGAGCGGGTCGCAGCGACTCGATTACGAACGGTGCAGGCGCTGCCGGGTCGGCACTGTCCAGCGTGCGGATTCGGGTGACATGGGACGGTGTGCCTGCTGGCCCTCCGTCCCTTTCACGAACTGCTGGAGGCAGTGGCTCTCGCCTAAGTTCAGATCTGAGTCTCTCTGGACAAATTTGTTTTGTAATTGAAGTCGAGCGACTGGAGGGCGGACGCGGCTGGGCTGTACAGCGGACCTTTGCAGACTTTCAAGCTGCACATCGCGCAATCTCGGCTGATTCGCCAAAGGCGCGCAAGGTGCCATTCCCGACGCTTCCAAGCGGCGGAAGTGGTTCCGGAGGCGGGGCGATAGCCATCGAGTTGGAGCGCTGGGTAAATCTGATGATGACAGACGCGGTCATCTCGAGGAGCGATGGAATGAGGGACCTCGTGGTTCCCGATACGCATCCGTCACGGCAGTCGACGTCTTCGACGTCTCAGCAGACGCTGCCTCGGAGACCGTCACCCACGCGGATGAGCCGGACATTGTCCATGTCTTCTACAACGTCCACAGCGTCCGTGTCATCAACCGTTTCTGGGCAGATGCTTGGGGTCCTGAAGTCTGCTGGAAGCGCCATCAAGAAAGCGGCGGTATCGACTGGAAACGCTGTTGGCAGTGTAGGTGGAGCAGCCGCCTCGGGAATCTCCGGCTTGATGGGCAACTCGGGTAATGGCGATAGCCGTTCGCAGTCCCCCGGGCCTGGACAGGCGCCCACCACAAGCGCCCCTCGTCAACGATCGCCAACACGAACCGCGACACTTCCCGCGCGGTCCGCATCAACTGCCAGCGGATCGCCCGGCTCTCTGGCTCCAGAGAGGCCCTATTCGATGTCTCTCGCGCGGCAGCGATTTGCATCCGACAATACTGCCCCCGTGCCACCACCGATTCCGGCGAGGCCAGCAAGTGCAGACGCAATGTTGGCAGCAGGCAATGTGATTCTAGACGGTGAGCCCGACCTCGACGGCCGGGTCGCAGTACCACCAAAGCCACCGCGACTACCAGAGAGGCCCCCGCAGCTTCCTGAGCGACCGCCACAACTTCCGGAGCGACCTCACGTCCACAACGCAGCCGCGAGGACCTCGAGCCTCGCATCGACGCCTGCCGCCATGGCCGATGCGTCCCCACGGCCAGCGACGCCTCCGTCGTCCTCCACGCCCGCAGCGCCAGCATCCACGACGGTAGTACGCACGCTGACGCCAGCCGAGCTGGCGCTGGTGCTCGAGTGCGCGTTTGCGACGCTGGAGGAGGCGCTCAATCTGTCTGACCCGCAGCAGTGGATGCGCCAGCGCGGTCTGCAGGTGGTCAAGACGCTCCTCCGGCAGACGTACTCCAAGACGCTGTCGCAGAGCCTCCAGCGCGGGTTCGAATCAGCGGTGGCGGAGGACGCCGTCGCCGGGTACCTGAAGTCGACGCGCGAGGCCATGTGGCCGCCTCCGCCGCCGTTGTCGGCGGCAGGCACCGGCGCATCGTTGTCCACTTCGTCGTCGTCGTCGTCGCCGCCGCAGCAACCGGAGCGCACCGACGAGGACAAGGCCGACACGCGGATGGCGGCGAAGCGGCTGGTGATTGCGCACGGCGCGGCGGTGTTTCCGGGCGTGGAGGCCGTGCAGACGGTCGCGGGGCGGCAGAACACGGTCGTGGGCATGACCCGGCTGCTGAACATGGTCCAGCACCGCGACCTCAACAGAGGGCTCATGTGCCAGCTGCTCGAGGCGCTGGTCAAGAGCGTGCTGTCGGCCGACAACAATTAAAAACAAAACAAAAAAAAAATAATGACTTGTTTTTCGTTGTTTTATTTCCGGTCTGTGTTGCCTCCTCCACATTTTCCTTTTTTTTTTTTTTTCTGTTTCCCTCGTCCCTCCTTCTTTCTTGAGGAGGTCAGATCAATTTCTCGGTTGCCTCGCGTTTTTTCCCCTTTTTTCTTCCCACAATGTACCCCACCCATTCCCGCCAACCACCTTCAACATCCCATCAAGCCCGCCGCCTCGACCCCATTTCGCCCTGTTTTGCGTGCACATTTTTTTTTTCTTTCTTTCCCTTCCGTTTGCGCTTTATTCTTCCCAGCCTCCTCTCCTCGATCCCCTTTTTTTGCTGCTTTTTTTTTTTTCGTGTCGCGTCTGCTGCATGGGAATCGATGAATGATTCTCACCGGTTTCGCGGTATTTTTGGGAGAGTTAGCTGGGTGCGTCGATCGTGTCCAATTTTTTTTTTCTCTTTTTTTTTCACACAACACACACGGGTGAGTCGCCTTCGCCAACACAAAGCTCACCGTTGTTGTCGTTGTTCGGGCCGGCCTCTCGCCTCACCCTAGCTCCGATCGCGATCTCCGCCCCCCAAAAAAAACGAAGCAAAAAGAGCGCAAACAGCCCCCAATAGATAAACGATGAAGAGGCGCAAGCAAAGAGCGCAGGACGCCGTCGCCACCGCGTGCTCGTTCCACGGCTTTGCGCTCAATATGTTTATCACGCCGGTCCCCGACCGCGGGTCCCTGACGACGTACACCGAGGGCACGCGTCGACGGGGCAAAAAGCCGCGGGTGCGGCACATATTGTTCTACGAGGACGAGCGGGACCTCGTCGAGCCCGGCGTGCGGGCGGCCGTCCGCTACAACGAGGTGGCGGCGGAAGCGTCGCGGCTGGCCGCCCCGCCGATGCTGTCGTACAGCGTCGCACACGGAGACTGGTCGCTGCAGGTCTGGTCGCAGCAGCAGCAGCAGCAGCAGCAGCAGCAGCAACCGGCGGCCCCCACAGTTCGCAACGGCAATAGCAGGTTGCATGTTCCGACGATGCCCGTGTTTGAGCCGAGCAGGATGTTTGACATGACGAGGAAAGACGACGTTGAGGAGGCGATGGTGCTGCTGCAGGTGTCGCTGGGCGTCGAGCCGAATCCGATGCTCGTTGAGTCCGAGGAGGAGGAGGAGGAGGAAGAGGGGGAGGAAAACGGTTGAGGAGGGTATGCTGTGCTGCTGGCACGCGAATTGGTGTCTTCCGCCTCTCGGTTCTGGACTGAACCTTTTGGTTCAGATATGGCCGTGTCAGTCACATCCACCGGAGCCAAAAATTTTGAAAATGATGATCACAGCGGGTTCTGGCCGTCAAGACAAGGTAGGGGGTTTCAAAGTTGAAAAAATGATGTGATAAGAGTGAGAGAGAGAGAGAGAGAGCAAGAGAGCGGGTGCCAGAAGAACTCTTTGGTGCAACTTGAAAGGAAGAAAAAGACTGAAGGAAAAGAAGGCCAAAATCGAACAAGAGGAAAGAAAGGGAGCGGGAAACAGAAGGGAGGAAAGTGGGAGACAGTCCCAGCGGTCGATTTCGTCACGGTTTCGGCACCCCGCGAGCTCGAATTCCGCGTCTCTTTCGTCGTGGAATTTGGCCATCCTCGCTGGATTTCGAGCAGACCTAATTCAGCGCGGAATGCCAGCGTTCATTGAACATCGAACCGGGTCCGCTGAACCGGAAGACCACTCCCCAAAAGGGTTGCTCCAGCGGCCATCGACGGCAACACTGCCGTTATCCTCACGACGACGAGCCGTCGCTCAATGTCGCTCGGAAACTCGCAGCATGATTTTTTTGACAACTGTGAAACCCCCTTCAGAATTTTGATTAGGGCAAATCTGCGTGGATTTCCGCATTGGATCTCGCCACCTTTTCAACTTTGAAACCCCCTTATGTGTGGGGCGATCGGGAGCTGGACCCACCCACCCGCGTCGAGGCAAAGGCCGCCAGAAGGAGGAGGGGCTGGACCATGAGCAACGGAACGTGCACAAGGCCGAGTGCACACGAAATTATGGAGGGGGTGGGTGGGTGGAGATGCGCGAAAAAGAAGAAGTCGGCGGTCGTGGAGAAGAGGAAAGCCGCGCTGGAGGCCCGCGAAGAAGACGAAAAAGGCGAACGCGAAGACGGACGCCGAGCGGAAGAAACTGAAAAAGGAAGATTTGCTGAGGGCGAAGCGGAGCAAAAGCGGCGCGGCGACCGCGGCGGCGGCGTCTGCAACTGCAACAAAGCGCCGCGAGTCGCAGGCCGGAAAGACGACGGTGAAAGTAGGCAGCAAGGAACAAAATGGCTGAGGCGGTGATTAGCCGTGCACCTGGGAAGGGAGGTTTGGTGGGGGGAGGTGGCTGTCCGAGCTGATTGGCAATATCAAGCTGTTTGCCGGTGACGCGCGGAGATCATGTTCCCTACTGCATCAAAAAAAGTTCGGGACCGTCTTCTTCATTTGTGGAAGGGAGTCTGCCTCTTTTTTTTTTTTTTTTTTTTTTGATTTTCCTCCCCAAACGAAATTCAGCAACGCCCTTTGCCACAAGAGAAACGAACAAGACCGTACTCATCCTTTCATCCACGTGTCCTCTGCCACCCACCCACCCACGTCTCCGGCTTCGCGCGTACTTCCCTTTTGCCTTCTAGGTGCAACCTTTCCTCGTTCGGCAGCGGTAAGAGGGGAAAGAGGGGCGGTTCAGAGACTTTACCTGGAACGAAGGGTGGCTTGCCCCCTTCCCCCTCTCGCACCACTGTTCGAATGATGGCGGCATCGAATTTGTTGCCTCGATCCGACTGATCCACACTGGAGAAAAACAAAAAGAAAAATAGGAAAAAAAAGAGAAAAAAAAGAAAAAAAAGGATATGCCGAAGCCATTATTGCGATTACAGCTGGAAGGGACGGTGACGACGACGACGGGCGGTGGCGGCGGCGGCGGCGACGGCGTCTACGGCGGTCCGATCGAGCAGCAGCAGCAGCAGCAGCAGCCGCCGCAGGAAGCCCGTGTGGTCGAGGTGGTGGCCGCCCCCGCCGTAAGCACTACCAGCGTCGCAGGCGACAGGGCCGTTGGCGGCGGCGGCGGCGGCGGCGGCAAGGCGGCGGCGCGATCGCCACAGACATCATCGTCGTCGTCGATCGTCGCAACTGCCGCCGCCGCCGCCGCAGGGCTTTCCGCTCTCGACTCCACCGACTCGGTCATCCTTGCGCCGCTGAGCGTCGATGCGAATGCAGTCGCGCCCGTCACGAACGAGGTCATCCACGCCTTCCGAGAGCAGTGGAAGAACGAGCTGTCCAGAACCGCGGTGGCGGCGGCATCTTCATCGTCCGTCAGAGCCTCCCAGTCCGTTTCCCGCGCCGTGCCGCCAGCGGCGCCGCCGGCAGCTTCCAACAGCAAACCAAAAGGCGCCGCCGCCGCCGCCGCTGTCCCGCTCGACCCGACCGAGCAGTCCGAGGACGAATCCCCAGTGCATCCAGAAATCTCCCCCGCCGCTGCCATGCTTCTCGTTTTCACCAACACCTCACCGTCTTGGCACTCCACGACGTCGTCGGCAACCCCTTCCGCCGCAGCGCCGCAGACAAGCCGCGCCAAACAGCGACACCAAGCTCAGCAGCAACAGCAGCAGCAACCGCGCGCCGCCGCCGCCTCCACCGCCAACCAGCCGCAAAGAGCCCCGCTGCAGCACCACGATCTCAAGCCTCCCCCACCGCAAACAGCGCGCACGGCGTCTTCCGCGGACTCGTCGTCCGCGGCGGCGGCGGCGTCAAATTCCTCCCACGAGCCGTCCGCCCGCGACCGCGCTTGGCACATTTACCGGCTCGCGTCAAAGTACGAACGCGAAGGCAACCTATCAAAAGCACTCACAGCCTACCGGGACGCCGCCAAGCTGTACCCAGACATTGACGGGTTCGCCCGCGACAAGGTGCGCGAGTCGGCCGACGCCATCGACGTCCCGCCAGACAAGGCGGCGGGGGCGGGGGCGGCCGAGGCCGACGACTCGTTCCAAACGTACTATTCGTTCAAGCACCGCGAAGTCGCGGTCGATCCGCTGATCGCCTCCATGGGCGATTTGGAGGTTTTGCATTACTGGCCAAAGCGCGACGAGGAGGACATCCTGCTGGCGCTGCTCCCCTCTGAGATTGTTGTCCAAATACTGAAATGGTCCCTTTGGTACGATATGTCCAGCCTCGTGTCGATTTCCGTGGTCTGCAAGAAGCTGTACGTTTTTTTATTTATTTTTTATTTGCCGTGCTCAGTGTGCGATGCTAGCTTCGGAGCTAATCAGAGCGCATTCCAGTTACGCCGAGACCCGTTCGCCGACTCTGTGGAAGTCCATCGTGTCGATGCACCATCCGCCTCCACTCGGCTCCCCTTCTCTGGACGTTGAACTACCGCTGTATGGAAACGATTGGCTGCAAATGTGGCTCGACCGACCGCGACTGCGATACAACGGAGTCTACATTTCCAGGATCAATTACGTCCGGCAAGGATGTGAGTAAACAATGTCGCGCTTCCTTCCGCGGTAGCTGTTGAAAAGAATTAGGCTAATATCCCCCACTCCCACTTACCCCAAATTTTTAGACTCGCAGAGCACGAACAGCCCCTTCCTTGTTGTCACGTACTTCCGGTATCTTCGGTTGTTCCCAGACAACACGCTCATGTGCTGGACAACGACGTTGGAGCCGCAATTTGCAGTCAAGGATCTCATCCCAGGGGCGCGCCATCAGAAGGGAATGTCGATAGGATCCTTCACCTTGGTGGGCACCAAAGTCTTGGTGTCGACCCGAGGTAAGAATGATAAGGAGGGTGGAAGGGGAGGGGGAGGGGGAGGGGAAGAAGGATGTGCAGGGGAGAGAGCCACTTCCCATCCTGGTCGGCCCCACTTCCTAACAAGTGCCCGCGCTGCCTTACTCCCCGCAGACCCCGAGTACCCGCGCAACCGGTTCTACTGGACGCTGTCGTTGAGTAGCACGCGCCGCGGCCGCCACAACAAGCTGCAGTGGGTCGAGTACTACCACGAGCGCGACCACCGGCCCGAGACGCGGACCGAGATCCTCTCGTCCCAGCTGAAACCGTACGTCTTCTCGCGCGTTCGTTCCTACGAATGAGGATTCGTCAAGGGGGTGTGTTGGTCATGTTACAGTCAACTGTCTGTTGGGGGTTTGCGGCCTGGTACTGTTTGCATTGCCTTGACCCCCCCCCCAAGGCCGTGTAGGAGAAAAAAAGAAAGGCGGGGAGAAGGGGGGAATCAAGTCATTTGGGGTGCGGTTGTTGACGACAACCATTATTGAAACTAACCATCGGAAGTCTCTGCTGCCTCTTTTTTTGTCCCTGTTACATTACAATGTTTTTTCTTCTCGTTCAATCTTTGTAGGCTTCTTGTTTTGCTGCTGTTCAATGACACCAACCAGCGTTTGTTGACAACATACAGGTCTTTTTGTGTCTGGACAAGTTTCAAACTATTCTCTGAGCCTCGGGCGCGCCGCTGCGCGCTCGCGAGTGCGCTTCGTAACGCGGGGAGCAGTTATTCGAGTTTATTGTCCTATTTTCCACCAAAGGTTTTTGGCTTGGAAAATAGGTGAGTGATCGATCGTTCTGCGGCTTGCGGGAGGGATGCGATTGCGCGCGGAGCGTGCGATCACACCCGTTCTCTTTCTCTCTCTATCTCACTCTCTCTATGTCTCATTCTCTCTCTCCGGCGGTTTTGATTGCGACGACGGATGCGGTCGCAGGAAGTGCGACCGCACCGCATTTGCCGCCGCCACGGCGGGCGGCGGGCTTTCGTTACCACTTTTTCCCTTTTCTCTCCTCCCCTATGTACCCCTCGTTTGGTGACGGAAAGGTCGCGCCGACGGCGGCGGGCGGCAGGCGTTCGTTGTAGTTCTTTTCTATGTCCCTCTTCCAACGTACCCCTTCATTCCTGTGGACGACGACTACGGACTGGCGATCGCTGTCGCCGCGTAGCAGCGTCTGTCATCTCCCCCCTTCCCCTTTTCCTTTCTCTACCTCTTGCTTTCGGCTGGCGTGCGGCCGTACTCCCCGCGCGACGGGTGAGCGGGTATACGCATGGCGGGTTGTTCGCGGCGGTGGGAGGTTCTTCGTCCCAGAAGATGCAGTAAACTGTCCAAATTTATTAAATAACCAAATTCACTCTATCACCCAAGCGTTGTCACCAACAGAACTCCCCATGGCCTCTTGCACTTTCAATGTAACTACCATAGCAACAACTAATTTTCAGTACTGTGCCGTCAGCCGGCTTTGCGGACTTTTGCACTGCTCGGTTGCTTACAAATCCATCGCTGACCAGCTCTGGGTAACTTCACTGAACGTGACGCTCTTCCCAGCCTGCTCCTGATCGATTGGCGGGAACATCTGGAGGAACATTCGGGACTCGAGATGGGACAGCAGGTCTTCCGGGGCAACAGATGCGTCAATCCAATACTTCACGTCATTGGCTTTTGACTGGAAACAAACACTAAGGTGTATCCCCCATACGACCGCAACATTGTAATGACTGTTTACACCAGGCGCAATCACCAACATCTCAATCAACATTCATCTCAGTGAGCTCATCAGGGTGAGCATCCATTGGTTGAGGAAGCTTAGAGTAAAAAGTGTTTTTGAGAGTGTGGACATAATGCTGCTCTGGAGAAGATGATAAAATTGGGGAACACAGCGAAATAAGATTGAACACAGCGAAATAAGATTCCTAGAGAGGTGATTACCTTAAACAGCAGCTCAACTCTCTTTTTTAGACTGAGTTCAGTGGTGTTTGGGCCAAATACTGTTATAAAATGTCAAAGTTCTTTGAGATATGGACAAGAAGAGTCAAACACAAAATTGGGTGAGGAACAGAGGTGATAGTCCAATTAAGGGAGCTAAGAACTCTCCTTTGGGTTCTACCTGAGGTATCAGAACAATGGCGTCATCATCATCGTGGTATTGGACAATTTGGACTCTTTGTCTGAGTTGTCAGGTCGCTCTGGTTTGAAACAATATCAGCGACAGTTGCACATTAGTATTAAGACACACAGTCTTTCTCCGCCTGGTCTCCACCTGTCTTTATCACTCTCGATTCACGTTGCCCCTGAAGCAATCTTCAAGTATTGCCGTCACTGGCCAAAGGGGGATGGTCTGCTTGGCACCCTTCCGGCTTCTTCTTGGCACCGTGGCTTTGGGCCGTGGCTGCGCAGCATTTGGTTGTTGCAAAGTCGTTCCACTCCAAACACAAACACACACACTTGACTAAATATAAATGGGCCACCCGAAAACGCCCCTCCAGCTTCACTCCAACGGTGAAAGGAAACATGGGCGCGTGGGATTGCTACTGTGCGCTCTGCGGCACTTCCATCACAACCTTTTGCACGGGCTACCACCAGACGGCGAGAGGTAAGGCTCTTTCTTCATTCATTTTTTAAGTCCGGTCCGTTTTTTGTTGTCATGCAAGACCTTCTCAAGCCCTGGGCCTCCTCCCTCCAAAGGCCTGCTGCACAGGAGGGCCCGCTGGTCCAAGGTCGGCTACGAATCAAACTATGGCGGGCTCGATCCGATCGGCGATGACGCGCAGGGCACCGCGGAGACGCAGCCCAACTTCGACCCAGATCTCGCCGCCAGAGACGAGGACTGCTGGTACCGTATGACGAACGCTGTGCAGGAACACGCTTCGTTCTACTACGAAGGACGAATTACCCGGGGTAAGGCGATTCTGCGCCTTTTCCGCACTCGGGTTCCCCCCTTCAAGAATGACTGATCGAATGACTGATCCAATGCTCTTTCGCGCAAACAGACTTCGGCTACCCGTTCCACGCCGGTTGCGCAAAGTGGGTCGACCACTACTTCAAGGACCGCAACATCCCGCTCAAGCAGCTCGCCTTCCTCCTGAGCGCCGGCGTCGCGTCGCAGGACGGCTCGGCGTGCTGGACTGAGGCGCACAACGGCTGCCCCGACGACGCCGGGATCCAGGCGTCGCAGGAGCAGGCTCCGCAAATGACGCGTGCGCAGGGGTTCACGCTGGCGAGGCCGGATACCATCCACTGGATCGACTCTTTGACCGCACTGCTCGGCGACGGGGACGGTAACGAAGAGCAGGACGAGGAGGCGGAGGGAGGTGGCAACAGCAGCTCGCGAGACGTTGGGATTGACATTACGATCAACCGGGACTTGGAGTGGGTGCGGCGCGGTGCGTACGAGGTTTCCGTCGCGAGGGCGCCCCCGCCGCAGCTCCACGGAGAAGTAGAGACCCAGTCGTCCGGCACGGCGGAGCAGGAGCCGCACCAGCAGAAGGAGGACCCGCCACAGCTGTTTGCCGCGACGTCGTCCACGCCGTCCCAGCTTCCTCCACATGTCGTCGACGGCGTCGTGGAGCGGCTGCCGGCCGCCGACGCGCTTCAGCTGCTCTCGACGTCGCGGGCGTGGTACCGCTACGGACGCAAGCGCGGGTGGCGGGCGCTCTGCCGGCGCGACGACTTTGCTCGCGTGCCGGTTCGTACGATGGAGGAGGCGCTGGCAGAGTATGCGCAAAAGGGGGTGGACTGGAAACACTTGTACTACTGCTACGAGAGTCGGAGCGCTCGTAGAATTTGGAGGATTCTGCGATTCCTTGCTGAGCGCGCCCCAAGCGCGAGCGATGCGCTGGCTTAGACAATAACGTTTTAGCGTTTTCTTTTCTTATCTTTCCTTCCCTTTTTTTTTTTTCTTCCTTTTTTTTTGGTTTGGCTCTCCATCGAGATCTGTTTGAGTGTTTTGCACTTGCACCCTGCTCTGCTCTGTTGTCTCCTTCTACAGTGGAGCGAATGCTGTCAGTACAAGGCCAGCCACAACACCTTCAAGTAGAGCTTATTGGGGCTGACAACCAGAACTATCCGTTAGGACCATGTTGGTGAAAGGTTTGATGGGACATTACATCAGGTTTTGTTTTCTCTCATTTTGGCGCCTCGATCCGAGCGCAGCTTCCCCCTGAGCTCTCCAGCTTCCATGCGCACTGACTGCAGTTGTCCGACCAGCGAGAGCACCGCCAACTCCTGAGACAGATCAGTGCTGAGGTCCTGGATCGGTCCTGGTTTGAATCCTTTCAGATGGCCCGCCTGGATTGAATAAAGGCAAATCTATTGGAATCTATCTTCGACCAGGCTGGATGGTCCAGCCACCAGTGTGCTTTTGGAGTGCAGAGATTTCTAGAACGCCACCCCCAGATTTGGCCGAGGAGGCAAGGTTTCTGAAGCACGAACTTCGCCAATCTTTGCCCAGTACAGGTTCGATCGAAGCCCACCACTGACCAAAAGGTGCTAACAAGTGTCCCCACTCAGATTGGACAGCCAACCGCACGAGAATACCACAGAACATGCACCAATCACCAAGGCTCAGTACCGCCAGCTTCAAAAGGATATTGACAAATTCTAGGTCGTTCCTGCTACGAAATCCACAAGTACACGAAACAGACCCCAGCTCTCCAGGCAGACCTTCCTGCCCTGATAGCAGACAACAGTCACCTTATTGACGAGACTGTGCGCCTCCTGTCAGGAACAGGGCAGGACAGGACAAGGCAGACAAGGAATTGAGAGGAGTGATGATTGTATTGGAAACAATAATTCGCTTGAGGGATGGGACAGGTCCCCCCCCCTTTTATACCTTTTGAGAGTCTTCCTTGTCAAGTCTCAAAGAAAGTTCCAGAAAGAGCAATTAGTAATACAATGATACCAATGACAACAAGACAAGTCAGGAAAGCAAAGAAGGTTCCAGAAGGTTCCACAAGATTCCATGAAGGAATGTTCTAGAAGGTTCCAGAAGGTTCTAGAAGGTTCCAGAAGGTTCCAGAAGGTTCCAGAAGGTTCCATGAAGGAATGTTCTAGAAGGTTCCAGAGGTTTCCAGAGGGTGATTCATAACGCCAGTGGTTGTCCCGCCAATGTCAAGCTGCGAAAGCAGCAGCAGCTTAAGCACAAACAACAGTAGGAGCAGTTGTTCTTGTAATTGCAAAAGCTAAATGACAGTAATTACACCCTTTTGTAAGCGCTTTAACAAGAGGACAGGGCCAAAGCAGTTGCAAAAATGTACCTGAACTTTGTGTTTCTGGCTGTGATTGCCATGTTGATTTCTTATTTGGTTGATTACAAAGTGAATTTGTATTTCACCAAGCTCTTTATGACAGAATTAATCTGTGGCGGCAGTTTCCGTTTCCGTTTGTTGCTCAATTTTGTGGTTGTTCTCTTTCTGGGTTGTTTTCTCAAAATGGGAAATCTGTCACAAAATCAAGCTGAGTGGAAAATCAGATTCGCTGAAGAAGCTGCTTCCGAAGAATTCAGGTCATGATCGGCTTTTTTTGCATGAATGGTGGGGTGTCAAAGTCAGGATATCATATGCGATGCCACGATTTTTCGAAATCACGTTTGCTATCATTGGGTGGCATGACTTTTTAAGGGCCACCCTGAAATTTTCACCACGCATGGAGAATTGACCAAAAAAGGAGCGTCCAGAGAGACTGAGACAGAGACAGAGACGGACATCTGAGTGAGCGACCGTGGGGCCGAAATTTCGTGGGGTCAAAGAGGAAAGGGGAATAGAGACAGACACCGGTGAGAGAGAGAGAGAGAGAGAGAGAGAGAGAGAGAGAGAGAGAGAGAGAGAGAGAGAGAGAGTGAGTGAGTGAGTGAGTGAGTGAGAGAGAGAGACAAAGAGACAAGTTGCCTCGGCTGAAAGTCAACCACCATCCCTTCCCCCCGACTTCGTCGCCTTCTCAGTGCCGCGAATGCCTTCTTCATCCGTGGTAAGCTGCGAGACGCGCGCGCGCGCCTAAGAGAAAGAGAGAGAGAGAGAGAGCGAGAGAGAGAGTAACTGACGAGGACGATTGCTGCCACCGAGCCTCAGTACCAGCTTACTGCTCGTCCCCTCCTTCTCTCTCACTCACACGCTTCTTCCGCGCAACCCTCCGCCTCCCCTGAAAGCCCGAGGCCGCCCCGCTGCTAGCCCGCGATGCGGACGACAACGACGACGACGAAATCGACGCCCACGCCGCCGCGCCGCCGCCCACCCCCCGCAGCTGCGCCCGCGATCATCCCTTCGCCGCCGTCGCCGCCGTCGCAGCCGTTTTGGTCGGCGCGTCCGTCCTCCTGTTCCGCCACGCCCTCGCCCCGCTGCCGGCCCCCGACGGCCCCTCCGCGATCACGCCCCACGCGTTCGCGCAGGGCCTTGCCGCTTGCCGGCGGAACGCTAGAGCTGTCGCGGAGAACCCGGTCGCGTACTTGACGGGTGGGTGGTGTGTGTGTGTGTGTGTGTGTGTGTGTGTGGTGTGTGTGTGTGAGTGCGCCCTTCCGCAGGTTGGACCACCCCATTCCTTTCCTCTGTTTCGTTGCTTCTCACTCGATTCATCAGGTGGGCCGCCGCCCGCGAGCGCAAAAGGACGCAGAAACCCTCGATTCGCCCGCCTTGCCGGCGCCCCCGTCGCCAAGGCCGGCGCTAACGCAAGGCCCGTCCACATTCGGAACGCTACGGTCTGGGACGGCGCCGGGAACCGCTTGGTGGGCACAGACGTCGTTCTCTCCCACGGCCTGATTGCAAAGATTGGCCGCGGCCTGTCTCGAGCCGATGTCGACGGCGCCATCCGTGCAGCCGCTGCTGCCCACTACGGGTCCACCGACAGCGGGCATGGTGTGCCCAGCTTCTCTATTGACGATGTCGAGGTCATCGACGTCGAGGGCCGCGTCGTCTCGCCGGGCATTGTCGACCAGCACTCCCATGTCACGGCCGATAGTTTGCCCGCTCTAGACGGCTCTAGTGACGGCAATGAGCTGAGGCCAGCCACCAACCCGCAGCTGCGCGTCATCGACTCGGTGAACGTCCTGGACCCCGCCTTCGACCTGGTCGCCTCGGGTGGCGTCACCACCTCCCTCATCCTCCCGGGCTCTGCTCTGCTCATGGGCGGCGAGGCCTTTGCCGCAAAGATGCTCCGCACCGGCACAAACGAAGCCCAGGACCTATCCGTGAACTTGGGCATGTCCCCCGACGGGGACGACGGCAAAATCTGGCGCTGGATGAAGATGGCCTGCGGCGAGAACGGGAAACGCGTCGCCACCATGTTTGGGGACCCGCCGTCGAGCCGCATGGGCTCCGGCTGGATGTTCCGCGAGCGCTTCGAGCGCGCCCGCAACCTCGTCCGCAAACAGGACGACTGGTGCGAGTCCGCGGCCGAGGCCCAAAAACGGTTTCGCGACCGCGCTCACCTCGCCATCGGCGCGCGCTACCCGGACGACCTGATCAACGAGTCTCTCGCCGCCCTGCTTCGCGGGGACATTCGCCTCAACGTCCACTGCTACGAGCCCCACGATCTGGAAATGATGGTCCGCAACAAGCACGAGTTTGGTTTTGAGATCGCCACGTTTCACCACGCCACCGAGGCTCACCTCGTCGCCCCGCTGCTCGCCCGCGAAAACATCTCCGCCGCCATCTTCGCCGACCTCTCGCTCTACAAAAAGGAGTCGTACTCCCACTCTGTTCACGCCGGCAAGATCCTCCACGACGCCGGCGTAAAGTTCTCCTACAAGTCCGACCACCCCGTCCTGAACGCCCAGACCTTGCTACACGAGGCCCAAAAGGCCGCACACTACGGCATCGACCCGGACCTTGCCTTTATGGCTGTCACCAGCGTCCCGGCGGAGCGCATGGGCCTCGGCTGGAGGATCGGCCGCATCGCCGAGGGCCTGGACGCTGATGTCGTCATCTGGGACCGCGAACCGCTTTTGCTGGGCGCTCACCCTCTCCGCGTTTTTATCGACGGGTTTACCGCCGTGTCCAGACCGTTCATCCCGCAACCAAAAGCGTCCGCCCGGTCGGTTACTGCTGAGGCGGCTGCCCCGCAATCCGCGTCGTCGTCGTCAACCGTCATCCCGCCAGTCCGCCCGCTGCTGGACGAACCTCTCGTCGGCGCTGCTGCGTACACCATCACCAACATTAGCGCCATCTTTGCCGGCCCCGACGTCCTGACCAAAGGCTCTATCGTCGTAAAGGACGGTGTCGTCGCTTGTATCGGCCAATGTCAGGCCGTTGGAGCCGTTTTCAACCTGAACGGCGGAACGGTCATTCCCGTGAGTATGGCGACTTGTTTGGTCGCCCACGCAACAGGCACGGGTCTTTTGCCCTGTGTGTTCCTTTGGAACATTCCATTTAATCCGTAGCTGTCATCATTCCTACCTTCAGGGTCTCGTCGCCGTCAACACGGGCCTCGGCCTCACTGAAATCGACTCGGAGGAAACCACCTCGGACGGAGTTGTCGACACGGCCACTGCGCTGGCCGGCGACGCTCACGCTGCCGACGGCATCCGCGTTGGCGGAAAGCAAAAGCACCTCGAGTACGCCTTCCGCAGCGGCGTACTCACCGGTATCAGCCCGCCTCGGTTCGAAGGCTTTGCGGGCGGTTTTAGCACAGCGTTCAGGACCGGCGCAGAATGTGGGGGTTTTGAAACTGCTTGGTCTTCAGATAGTCTGCTAAGCTTTGCTCTCTTCCCTCGCAGTATACCGCGACGCCATCGTTGAACGCAACGCCGCTTTCCACATTACAATTGGATCGTTCGCTCGAGGTGAGCATTTGTATTGTGGCATATCTGAGGCGAGGTTTGCTGAAGCGTTCGTGCCCACAATACAGAACCGTTTGCCGACTCTGTGACGGCACAGATCGGGCAGCTCCGCCGCCTCCTCCGCACCGCCACGCCAGACTCTCCGCTCGGGAGCGTGCTCAGCGGCGACCAGCCTCTCGTTGTCAACGTCAACGACCCTAACGACATCTCCAAAGTGCTGCACCTCCTGCACGAAGACAGCCCGCGCCTGTCGCGCGTGCGCGTGACGATCGCCGGCGCCGCCGGCGCCTGGAAGGTCGCCGACGAGCTCGCCGCCCTGGCCCCGCGCGTCTCCGTCCTCCTCCAACCCGCCCGCTGCGTCCCAGAGTACTGGGAAACCCGCGACTGCCGCCCGCCTTACTCGCGCCCCACCGCCGCCGAAATCCTCCGCGCCGCCGGCGTGCCCCTCGCCGTCACCGCCAAGGAAACCGACCAGCTCCGCGCCCTCCGCTTCGAGGCCGGCTGGATCGCCGCAGAGGCCGTCACCACCGGCGTGCCCCTCCACGACGCTGTCGCTTCCGTCACCTGGACCGCCGCCGACGCCCTGCTTGGGCCCACGAAGGCGGAGGCGGCGGGCGTCGGACGCGTAAAGGTCGGCGCCCGCGCCGCGTTTGTCGGTGTCGATGCCCGCGCCGAGGACGTCCTGGCGCTCGCTGCCACCGTCCAGATCATCGCCGACGGTGCGTCGGTCGTTACTCAGCCGCGCCAGGACTGAGTTTGAGGGGTTTCAGAGAGAGTGAAGGTGGAGTGCTGCTCTTTGAATTCTTGTCTTGTTTTCCCGAGCTCTTGTTTCGTCCGCCCAATTGGGCGAGGAGGGTAAATGGCTCGTGACCGTTGCGGAACAATTCATTGCGGTGAATGCGTCCACACGTTTCATTGCTTGCTACATTGCTACATTTTTACTTTTTCCGCAACTTGGTCAACAATACAGTTGTGCGCACGTTGCAACTTCACACTCGCTCTGTCGAAAGAGAAAAAATGCTTCACTCCGCAAGTACACTCCAAAACGATCCCCATCACGCAGCCTTCAACCAGTGCAAGTGAGCGTCATCGGTCGGCGCTGCGACAACGGGTACCGGTTCCCCCCCCCACCGGCAATCCTTCGCTCTTTCCGATCGCCGTCGTTGGGACACGCAGGGGAGGCGGCACTGGTGCGGCAGGCATCGAGGGTGCAATGGGATGCGACTGCGGCTGCTGCTGCTCCTGCTGCTGCTGCTGCTGCTGATGTGCCAGCAGAAGCCGAGCGGCCTCAATCCCTTGCTCCCGCGAGTACGAAACAACCGTGATCGGCGCCCACGCTCGCACAATCACAAGCCCGGCCGCCGCGGCCGCCGGCCCCGCTCCGCCCTCCAACGCCTCGGCCTCCTCCAGCGACCCGACCTCCGGCACCTCGCCGACGCCGGCGACGCCGGCGCCCCCCACAACCCTCGCCCCAACCGACACCAGCAACCGGTGCGCGACCCCGACCCGCCGCGGCGGCCCGCCCCCAAACACCACCCGCGGCAGCACAACGCTCGGGTTCACCCCACCCTCCGCGGCCCCCGGCGCAGCCGCGACCGCCCCGGGCACCGCCCCGCCCGACCCGCCCGCACCCGTCGCCGTCGTCGCACCCACACCCGCCCCGCCCACACCCACCCCCGCCGCTCCGCGAACCGTCCGCACCGCCCGCAGCGCGGGGATTTCCACCGACAGGCTCAGCGCGTGCGCGCGCACCCCCTCCGCGGGGGCTACCTCGCCTGCCGTCGCACCGGCACCGCTCCCCGCAGCAGACGCCGCCCCGCGCACCGACACGAACGCAGCAGCAACAACCCGCGCCCCGCGACCACCCACCCCGCGCGCCGCAGCCGTCCACCCGACCGCGTCGCCCGCCTCACTGACCCCCTCGCCGACGCCCGCCACCACCGCGTCCTGGATCTCGAGCACCCGCACGTCCACAAACGACACCGCCACCCCCGCCGCCGCCGCCGTCGCCGACCCGCCTAGGCCCGTCGTCACACCGTCGCCGCTCCCGGACGGCGGCCCGACCCACCCCACCCGCACCGCCACCGCGTCCCCCGCCGCGTACGTCGCCGCCGCGGGCGTCGTCAACGTCACCGCCGCCGTCGACGGCGCAGCTGCCGCCGCACCCGCTGTGTACACGCCGCCGCCGCCGCCGGTACCAAGGAGCGCGCTCTGCTGCACCGCGGTCGACGAGACGGCCGCCGCTTGCAGGTCCGTGAGCGCCGTCACCGGGACTGGGGGTGGGTGCAGTGGGTGGGTGTGTTGTTGTCAGCGTGTCTCGTGCGCACAAGTCGTCTAATCCAAAACCAAACCCGAAAAAAAAAAAAAAAAAAAAAAAAAAAGAGATTTCTACCCGGGATGGTGCACGCGATTTCCTCCACCTGCCGGTTCGTGCCCGCGGCGACGGGCGTCGCGGCTGAGAGCGCGAGCACGTCGGCGGCGGCGAAACGCGGCACGCTGAAAAAACACCGTGTCGCGGTGGTGCGTCGGCTTGAACATGCCGTGCTCGGTCGCCTCGGCTGTTAGGGAGTACCGGATGTTGAAGCCTTTTGGTTTTTTGGTTGTTGTTGTTGTTTTTTTTGGTAAGCCGCGAAAATGAGGGGACAAACAGCGGGGTGGGAAAGGGGGGAAGGCTCTTACTCGTGCTCTCCCGCTCCAGACTCGTGTCGCCCTCCACGCTCGGCGGCAGCGCGTCCCCCCCGCCTCCGCCTCCGCCGCCGCCGCCGGGAGGCAGCCCGACGCGGAAGGGGATGTCGAGCGTGCCCCCGCCGTCACGGTGCCCCGGGACCACCAGCCCCGGAGAGGCGGTTTCGCCGCCGCCGCCCGGGACGTGCAGCCGCGGCATTTGCAGGTGCGGCACGTGCAGCCCGAGCCGGTGGTGGTGCTGGTGGGGAGTCGCGGGCAGGCCCGGCGGCGCGCCCGCGGTTGGGTACGACGGGGCGGGCTCGGTGCCCGTCACGCCGCCGCCGTCGCCCGAAGCCACAGCGACAGGCGAAGAGGAGGAGGAGGAGGAGGAGGCGGACGACACCGTCCCGTCGCCGGTGGCGCCGACGCCGACCCCGGAGAGGTCCCACGCGCGCTCGACGAGGGGAACCACCACGTGCGCCTTGCGCGCGAGCGACCCGACGCCGCTGCCGGCGCTGCTGCCGCCGCCGGCCGCGGTGGCGGCGGCGCCTGCCGACGCGCTGGAGGGCTGCGGGTCGACTGTGGAGAGCGTGCCGTAGAGGAGGAGGGTTGCGCGGTCGAGCTGGATTCGGGTTTAGGAGTCGACGAAAACACCCCGTTCCCGCGCCCACCCCCATTTTGTACTCACCCGCTTCGGCCGGTTCCCGGTCTGCCGCAGCCTCACGAAGCCCTCGATGTGGCCCGCGGCTTCAACCGGCGACGCCGACGCGACGGGAAGCCCCGGGTAGCCCGTGCAGAACGTGGTGGCGCCGGGGAGCGGGAGGATCTCGATTGTGAAAGGCATTTGCTGATTGACTTGCGCTTTGCTCCTTTTTTTTTCCCCTTCGCTTGTTGTTCCGTCTTTGTGGGAGTTCGTTTTTGGGGGGTGATGAGGTGGGTTAGTGTTGGCGTGAGTCGAGTTCGAGTGGGTGTTTGAGCAGGAGGACCGAGGATGACGAGGCGGGGGTAGGGTTGGTTTGGCCGACGGCGCAGTGCAAGAAGGGCTTTTTGAAGGGGCAGTTTTGGATGGATGATTGATTGATTGACTGATGGGATTGGGTGGGTGCGGGGGGGTGATGCTTGCCGCGAATAGAGTTAGTTTGTTTGGGGAGGGGTTGGGGTTGCTTCGTTGCTACTGCTATTGCTATTGCTATTGCTTGCTTGC
This sequence comes from Zopfochytrium polystomum, assembly GCA_025765615.1. NCBI lineage: Eukaryota > Fungi > Chytridiomycota > Chytridiomycetes > Chytridiales > Chytridiaceae > Zopfochytrium > Zopfochytrium polystomum. Next base: position 95,719 of record JAIVFJ010000011.1, on the reverse strand, counting down.
TTGCTTGCTTGCGCTTGATGATGCCCTTTTTTTTCTTTGCTGCACCCACAATTCAACGCGTCCTTTTTTTTGTTTTCCCCACATAGTCTTCTTTCCTCAAAGTGGGAGACGTTTCGAGTCGAAACCAAGAAACCGTTTCCCCACACTGCTGGCGGCAAGTAAATAAATAAGAATGACAATGACGGCCCGCGGGGAGACAAGAGGGCCATGTGTGTCTGTGTGTTTGTGTGTGTGCGTGTGTGTGTGTGTGTCAACCAGCCAGCACTCCACCATCCACCAACCACGACGACGGGCTGTCTGTCTCCCGAGCCGCTCAATCAATCTTCTCGACGACTGTCGGTCTGTCTGTCCGTCCGTCCATCTTGTGTGTGTCTGTCTCCCACCCTCCCTGCCCGGCATTCATTAATCTACAGCGACCACCCAGGTGCCCGCGTTGTGTGCTTTTTTGTTTGTTTACAATTTCATTTGTTGTCGTTTCCCCTTTCCCCCTCCTGCCCTTGCCTTTTTGGCGGAGGTATCTTCCCTCCTCCACACGAACAAAGGAAAAAGCTGTCTCGCGGCTGTCTGTCTGTCTGTCTGTCTGTCTGCCTGCCTGCCTGCCTGCCTGTCTGCCTGCCTGTCTGCCTGTCTGTCTTCTGCTTGTCTGTCTGAAGACTGTCCGAACAAGAAGAAAAGCAAAATCAAAATATTTGCCGCAAGCAAGCAAGCAAGCAGCCACATACAAGCACACGCAAGCAATTTCTTGTTCGCAGACACACACACTCCCACTCCCACTCACACCCACACTCACACACACACTCTCTCTGTCTCTCTCCCTCTCTCCTCCATCCCCCAGTCAATGACGCCGCCGGCGCCGCCGCCGTCGCCGTCGCCCGCGTCCTCCTCCTTCTCCACCCGCTCCGTCTCCTCCTCCTCGTCCAACTCCTCCCCCTCCTCATCGTTCACCCGCTCGCACTCTTTGCAGTCTTCGCCCTCGCCAGCTTCCTCATCGCCACTGCCATCATCATCAGCATTGTCCTTCGCGCTGCCAGCGAGCCACAACAAAACCACCACCAGCAGCAGCACAAGCAGAAGCAGCAGACGGAGCCATCCTCCTGCATCAAGCCCTGTTGCTTCCCGCTACCCCATTATGGCGAAGCGGCTCTCCCATCTCGGCGCATCGTCCGCTACCATGCCCTTCTCCCACCAACAACACCACCACCACCGCCGCCGCCCGAGTAGCCAGGGCCGTTTCGCGATGTCGTCCGCAGCTGTCTTCCTTGTAGCTATTGCGGTGCTGATGGCTGTGTCTGCGGCAGCGTCGCTGGCAAACGTCGACGGCCACGGCCCCCTTAACCAGCACCACCACCAGCGTCGCCATCAAGAACAGCAGCAGCAACAGCAGCAACAGCACCATCTCTTGTTCGTCAGGGACTCGAGCTCGTCCTTTTCGTCTGACGAATGGGTCGGCGAAGGAGCCGCCGATCTTCGCCGCCGACGGCGAAGCCAAAACTTCAAGCGAGACATCCCTGACCCGCGCGAGGGCGCGCCGCCCAAGGGCCGCCCCTCTGTTCCCAAGTCGTCTTCGCCGGAGGCCATATCCGACCCTCGTGGCGGCGACCCTCCCTCCCGACCGTCAATGCCGCGTGGCTCGTACGCCATGGATGACCCTCGCGACCGCGGCGGCGGCGGACGCCCCTCCGTCCCCCGAAACTCCTACGAGGCAATGGACGACGGCGGTCGCCCCCGCCCACCCAATCCTCGCGGCTCGTACGACGCCATTGACGACCCCCGCGGCGGCGGCCGGCCGCAGCGGCCCCCTCCCCAACGTGGCTCTTACGAGGCTGTGAACGACCCACGAGCGGGGGGCAGCAGCAGGCCTCAGCAGCGTCCACCAATGCCCATGGGCGCGGTGGACGTCGACGCCGGCGGTGGCCCTTCCTTGCTCGAGACCGCAACCTCGCGCCAGCGAGGTAACGCACCCCAAGGCGGCCGCAGTGCCGTCGGCGGCAGCGGCGGCGGCGGCGGCGGCCGAGACAGAAAGGCTATCGACATGCCCGCAGGTGCTCCCGACGGAATGCCAGGCGGCATGCCCGACGGTATGCCAGGCGGAGATCCCGGTGGTGGTGGCGGTGGTGCTCCCGGCATGCCAGACGGTATGCCCGGCGGATTGCCTGGTGGTATGCCTGACGGCATGCCTGGAGGCATGGGCGGTGACCCTTCTGGCGGTGGTGGTGGTGGTGGCCCCGGTGGCCCCGGCGGCGATCCTCAGCAAGGCGGACCCATGGATCCGAGCCAGGGTGGTGGTCCCGGTGGGCCTGGAGGCCCGGGTGGACCGGGCGGTGGTCCGGGTGGCATCCCACCCGGAATAGACCCTTCCGGCATGCCTGGTGTTGGCGCCCCGGGCGGGGGCGGCGGTGGCGGTGGCGGTGGCGGTCCTGGGGGTCTGCCCGGTGGTGGTGGAGGTGGTGGTGGAGGTCCTGGCGGCCCGCCTGGACGTGGGGGTGGTGGTGGTGGTGGCGGTGGTGGTGGTCCAGGAGGCCCACCGGGCCGTGGCGGTGGCGGTCCTGGAGGCCCTGGAGGACCCGGAGGACCCGGAGGTCCCGGAGCTCCGGATGGCGCTCCAGGAGCGGGCGGCATGCCAGGTGGAATGCCAGGCGGAATGCCGGGCGGTGGAGGTGGAGGTGGAGGCCCCGGTGGACCGGGAGGCCCGGGAGGCCCTCCCGGCGGAACCGATCCCGGAAGTTTACCCGGCGGCTTGCCGGGCGGCATGCCAGGTCCCCCCGGCGGCGGCGGCATGCCGGGTGGCGGCGGGGGCGGCGGTGGCGGTGGTGGTGGTGGTGGCCCGGGTGGTGGCCTCCCAGGAGGTATTGCTCCGGGAGGAGGTGGTGGTGGAGCAGGTGCACCAGGTGGCGGAGGCGCACCAGGTGGTGTTCCTGACGCTGCTGCGGCTGCAGCTGCAGCGGCAGGTGGTGCAGGAGCTCCCGTCGGAGGCCTCCCCGCTGCCGGAGGAGCCCTTGGCGGCGCCGCGGCGGGGGCTGGCGGTGCTGGTGGCGGCGGCGGAGCGTCGTGCGCATCCATCCCGGACCACCAGATTGTGTGCACCTCCCAAGTGACGTTCAACGTTTGCGCAGGCGGTCGTAAGTAGCCCTTCTTGTTTTTGTTCCCGCCCAAACGCCCTTTTCCGCCCTCCCTCTCCCTCTTTCCTCCTCTTGGATTCGCGAATCTCACTTCTCCACGCCTCATCACGCTACAGAAAAATCATGGCACGTCGACGCCTACTGCGGTGCAGGCACGGTGTGCTGTCAGTCTATCGGCATGTGCTCGTTCGCCGGATGCAAGAACTGAGACCGAGTTCGTTGTGTTTCGCGGCTTGTGGGGCCGCGGAGTGTCTGGGCGGTAGTGCGGGTGTCTATCTGTGTCTCCCTTTGTCTGTCCGCTCTGTGTGTCTGTCCTTGTCCCTTTTGCCTTGCCCCAGCCCCAACTCCACCCACCAACACACCCTTCACTCACCTCCAGCTGTTGTCGAAACGAGGATGCGGTCGGCGTGTACGTTTTGGTCGTGCACATGCGTTGGCGTTGGGGTGTGCGTTTGTGTAGATTGTTGTTGGCATTCGTCACCCTCTGTGGTGGCCGGTGCCCCCCATCCCCCTGCCATCCCTTTTAACAAAATATTTCTCTTATTGTGTGCAAGCGGGGCGTTTTCTTCCCGTCCTTCCCCCCCCCACACCCGAATTGCGTTGTTTCCGTTTCTCAAAATTTCTTCAGGTCTTTGACACTCCTCGTTGCTCCCGCCCGGGTCTTGTTGCGCTTTGGTCGTACTTCCCTCCTTTTGCTATCTCCCCCCCCTTTTCCACGCTGTGGCTCTTGCTGTGTGTGAGCCGCGTTTTCTTTTGAGCATTTCCTTTTTTTTTTCTTCTCTTCTTTTTTCCGCCCCGCAAGCAGCACTTGTTTAAGTTTTCTTTCTTGTGTGTCTGCGTGTGGACGTTGACGCGCCGTGGTGGGTTGGGGTTGAGTGAATGGGCGGCGAACCCATGGTGGCCCTGCTCGAAGGCCCCACAACAGGTCGCCCCTGAGGAGACACTGTGTGAAACCACTCCCAAGCCCCTGTCGCGACCCACGGCCGCGCCCACGGCCGCGGGGCCTCGTCCTCGACCAGTTCTTCGTGGCCTCTACCTATTTTTTCCCTTTCTTCGATAAATCAAACAAAGAGATGGGGTTTCTGTGTGGGTAGCGGAGAGCCAATGCCAGTTGGTGTCCAAACTTGCATGCAATCCAACGCACAACAGATCGGAAACCGACGTGTGGTACCCAGATAGCCATCAACATGAAGGGGACTGCAAAGTATGATGCGGAACGTGTTGTGATCGGACCCCAAAGAGTAATCCAGCGTAAATTGCTGGATTACAGTGAGCCATAAGCCGGAAGCTGCTTTCTCAGGTTTTTGAGCTCGAGTGTCACTGACACCGAGCCCATGGGCGATTGGTCAAACCCTTAGTAGTCTTTGGGGCGGGGCCGTCGAGCGTCAGAATAAGACTTATTTTTTGGGCGATTGCGACCTCCACAGGTGGTGCAGCCTCCGCAGGCGCAGCAGGAACATCACTACTGTTTTCCTGGTTCCAATAGGGCGGGTGTTAGCCCGCTTGAAAATGAGGTTATGGACTCACCGTGGTTAAATACGATGCAGGCACAAGGCCTGCTTCGTTATCGATCCGAACAAACCACCATTCTGGATCCTCGTTTTCGTATACCAGAACTTTTGCACCTTCCATCATTGTCACTTCTTCGTCTGTTCGGGCTGTGTAATCATAAAGAGCGGTTGCGACAACTTTCGGGTCGAGCTGGGCAGAGCGATTAAATGAGTCTGCCATCAAGGTCCACCGGTTCTACCTCCTGAATGTAAGCGGCAGGTGCAAGACCTTCCTTCCCATCCGAAAACGCATCGTTCACGCGCTCTTTGCACGTCCACCAGTCTTGATCAGAGTCGTCAATAACGAGCAGAACAGCTCCTTCTTTGAAAGTAAGATCTTCGTCGGTTTGAGCATCGTAGTCGTATAAGGCTTCCGCCACGATCTTGCACTTCATGTCGGGTGCGTGATCCTATTTCGCTCCGCAGGGAAGCTTGTTAGCAAGAACGCGAAGGCAGAATCACAGATCGGTCAGATTCCATCAGCCTAGAGAGGTAGATTGACAAAGAAAAAGCCAGAGGACGAGAGGTTTGGCGAAATCGAAGCTGTGTTTGACGCTGGGAGTCAAAAGATCGCAGTGATTGCAAACCCAAGCAAAAGGCGTCCCGTGGACCCCAGTGCATCAAACGGTTGCGATTTGCAAGTGGTTCTGGGGGAGCTCCTTGCAATTCAAGAGGGTGAAAGGAGAGAGGGCCGATCGCAGGGATCTTCTCGAAGTGGAGGGTGAAGATCCAGGTCGGGAAGGCGGTGGCGATACCCTCGCGGCCCATGACATCGCTCACCTCAACCCCAAAAAAGAATCAATTGATGTTTTTCTCAAACCTCACTTTAAAGCCAAGGACCAGCAGTAAGGAACGATCACTGCAACTGCGCCGCTACCTCGAAAAGCAGAGCCGCCTGCGATGCCGTCGGCGAAAAAGAGCCAACCGAGGGAGCGACGGAGAAATAGATACAGGGCTCAAAAACTTGCTATAACTGCAACACTATCAATCTTCCAACACTGGAACCCATGGTGGCCCTGCTCGAAGGCCCCACAACAGGTCGCCCCTGAAGAGACACTGTGTGAAACCACTCCCAAGCCCCTGTCGCGACCCACGGCCGCGCCCACGGCCGCGGGGCCTCGTCCTCGACCAGTTCTTCGTGGCCTCTACCTATTTTTTCCCTTTCTTCGATAAATCAAACAAAGAGATGGGGTTTGTGTGTGGGTAGCGGAGAGCCAATGCCAGTTGGTGTCCAAACTTGCATGCAATCCAACGCACAACAGATCGGAAACCGACGTGTGGTACCCAGATAGCCATCAACATGAAGGGGACTGCAAAGTATGATGCCGAACGTGTTGTGATACGGACCCCAAAGAGTAATCCAGCGTAAATTGCTGGATTACAGTGAGCCATAAGCCGGAAGCTGCTTTCTCAGGTTTTTGAGCTCGAGTGTCACTGACACCGAGCCCATGGGCGATTGTGCAGCTGGGAGACTCTCTGATACACTACGGTTGCGGTACTGAATGCTGAGGACCCTCTCCGCGCGACCGAGTCTTTACTTGTCTTGGTTGCCGGCCGAATGGCCATCCTGTGGTGTTCCGTGCTTGCAACACAGCTCCACCACAAGCACTCACCTGACTCACCTGTGTCCACGGCCGGTGGACGGAGAGCAGAGGCCGATTGCTTCGATGACGGAAGCCGATGTCACTCGAGGTCTAGTCTTTGCTTCGGAGTAAAAGCCTTTGCGGGAGCGCTCTGCTGCTGTCACCGGCACAGTGGGTGCCATAATCACCAGCAGCCCAGCCGCCACGACCTCGACCAGCTCGTTGGTCGCCATCACCAACCTGCTTCGTAAATCCAACAAACCGCTGACTTTTATTTCCCCTTTTTGTGGTTAATTAAAACCAAGCAATGGAGTTTGTATTTGTAAGCGGTCAGCCGACTCCAAATGCCGTTCATTGTTTGATGGAATCCTTCGCACGAGAAGCTTAGGTGTGGGACCGTACCTCTCGCTGTTTTAAATCGATTTGCTCAATGCCTCATATCAACCCTCTCTTTCCAAACCGACTGCAGATTCGCTTAGCTGCTGACTCTTTCCTTAGCGCCGCTGTTTTGTCAAACAGCGAGACAATTGAAGTGCATCTTGGGGTAATTTGGGCATTCCTTTTTCCCAGCATCTTGAGATTTCAACCGTGAATTTGTGCACACCTTAAGCATTGACATACCGTTCTGAATCAATCTTGAAAACGAGAAAAAAAAAACAAACGAGGGAGGAGACACCAGACCGCGTTCTTATTTTTCTTTCCTTCTGGCACTCTTTTTTTGGAGTTTGGCGGAGAGAGAGAGAGGGAGAGAGGTGGTGTCACGGTCCACTTGTATTTTCGCGTCACGGCCGCTTTTAAAACACCTCGCCAATATCGGGTTACTACTACTACTACTACTAATACGTGCGCGTGTGAAACAGAAAAAACAACAAGGAAAAAATAAAAAATAGAAAAATAAAACAAAACACAAAAATGAACGTGAAGGAATCATTCGCGCCGTGGCTTGGTCGTGTGTTGTTGCATTTTTCTCTTTATTTATTATTGTTTCTTTGTTTTTTATTTCACTTGCTTTCGGCGGATCCCTCGCCACCACTGCCCACTCCCCCACTCCCCACGGGCGTCTCGGCAACCACCCCCCCCATACGACGCGTGACGCCATCCTCACAACCGCCCTCGTCAGCGTGCGTTTTCGCGTGCCCTCCACCCGGCCTTTTGAGATCGCGGCGTAAACCAAAAAGCCAAGGGGTCCTTTTCAGCGCCACCCCTGCAAGAAGATACAGCAACACCCAACACCGTCCGATCCCGGACGACACTGCGTTTCGCCCGCGTCGCGCGCGGAGGCGATACGGGGACCCAAAAACCCAAAAGGGTAAAACCAAAGCCCAAAGGGAGGCGACCGCCTCCAAAAAAAGGCGGGGAAGCGCCAAAAAAATGGCGTTTCGGTTCCTCGCCCGCCGCGCCCGCGAGGCCTGCGCCGCGCGCTACCCGTTCGACGCGCGGCTGCCGTCGCTGGAAACCGACGAGCTCGGCGTCGCGGCGGTGATTGACATATCAGGTACCCCTTTTTTTTTTTTTTTTTTTTTTTTTGGGGTTGGTTGGTTGGTTGGTTATTCATGAAACCAAAAACACACACATACACACACCTTGATCAACTAACGCTCATTCAAGGCTTCACGGCCTTGACGAGCGACCTCGAAAAAGTGCACGGCAGCGACGGCGCCGCGCGCCTCCGCGACCTCATCGGCGCCCCGTTCCGCCGCATCGTCGAGATGGTCGACGCGTCCGGCGGATCGGTCGTCAAGTTTGCCGGCGACTCCGCCGTCGCGTGCTGGTATGGTGCTGGTTCTTGTGTATGTTGCTGGCTTGGAGTACAAGTGCTGACCGTCCGGATTCGCGTTTTCGTCCCGTGGACCGCCGCACTAAACACGCACGATTACACCAACAAAAACCCTCCCCCCCCGCAACAGGTCGGAGCCGACGGCCGCGACGGCCTTGCGGCGAAACTTGATCATCCACGCCTTTGGCTGCTGCCTCGAGCTGCTCCTGCTCTTCCAGCGGCAGAAACCGCCGCCGCTCTCTGCAGCAGCGGCAGCCTCGGCCGGCACCGCAGCGCCGGACATTGGCATCCACATCGGCCTCGGCTTCGGGCCTCTCCGCCACATCTACCTCGGCGAGACATCGGCGGCCGGATCCGGCAGCGGAAGCGGCGGCAGCGGCAGTGGCGGGCCCGTGCGACGCGACTACCTGGTCGCCGGCCGCGCCCTCTCGGACGCCGCGCGCGTGCTCGACCTCGGCCACCGCGGCAACCTCGCCGCCTCCCTCGCCTTCATCGCCGCCCTCACCGCTGCCCTCGACCGCTTCCCCTTCCACGTCAACCTCGCCGCCATCGGATCCTCCCCGCCCGCCGCCGCCGACGCGGGCGCCGTCGTCTTCTCCGACGCTGAAGCAAACATCGAAACCGTCGTCCGACAGATCCTCCAGCACCGCCCAAACAACAACAACCCGCGACACTCTATCAAACCATTGCCCCCCGTCGCGCCAAACTCGGCCGCCGCGTGGGCCGCGGCCCTCTCGTTTGTCGACGAGTCCCTCGCAAAGGTCATCGGCCCCTTCCCCACCACGGCGGCAGCCGCAGCAGCAGCAGCAGCCGCTGCCGCCGCCGCAGACCCAACGACGGCCGTCCACGCCAGCCCAGCTGCCGCGGCGGCCGCCGCCGCCTCCGAATCCGCTCTGAACGCCTACAGTGACATGCGCAACGTCACCGCCGCCTTCGTGCGCTTCCCCGACATCGACCTCGACCGCCCAGACCACCTCCCGCGCGCCCAATCCGCCTTCCTCGCCGTCGTCCAGACCGTCCGCTCCTTTGGCGGCTGCCTCCGCCAGTTCAACATGGACGACAAAGGGTTCACCGCCTTCCTCGCGTGGGGGCTCAAGGGCCTCGCCCACGAGCGCGCAGAGGCCCGCTACGCCTGCCGCGCGCTGATCGCGCTCCGCGATCGCCTGCGCGCTGAGCAGTTGGGTCGGTTTCATATCGGCGTAGCCGCGGGGAAGGTGTTTGCCGGGCTGATTGGCGCCGCCGCGAGGATGGACGGGACTATTCTCGGCTCGGCGGTCAACTTTGCGGCGAGGCTCATGTGCTTGCCGACCGCGGTCGACGCGCAGATCTTGGCGAATGAGGAGGTGTTTGCGGAGTGCGCGGGCGAGTTTGCGTGGGCGCCCGTGCCGTACGTTAAACTGAAAGGTAAGCAGGGAGGTGATGCCCGTGTAGTTTCAAAAAGAAGTCAGACCCGTTTGAGTCCAACTTACACCTCCGAAAAAAAAAAAAAAAAAAAAAAAATAAACAATCCAGGCTTCCAACAAGACTCCACGTGCTACGCCCTGATCGACGAGAACGCGGAGCGCAAAAAGGACGGCGAGCCGCTCACCGGTCGCGACGCCGAAGTCGCGATCCTGCGCGGCGTCGTGGAAACGTGGAAGACTGGGGCGGGCGGCTGCAACTGCTTCATCAGCGGCCGCTCGGGGATCGGCAAGTCAGCGCTGCTGCAGAACGCCGTGGACCTCGTCGAGTCGGTCTCAGGATCTATCGTCTGGTGGGCATAATCAAGGGAGAGTAGGAGGGACAAAGAGCGCGAAACGGCTCTTTTGGGTTGCGCTGTTTAGTCATTAACTTTTCGACCCCTCTTCCCCCCCCTCATACAAAACAAAAAATTACCTCCAGCACGGTGGTGGGCGACGAAACTCATAAACGCACCTGCATGGTAGCGCTGGGCAACGCCATCCGCAGTTTCGTCCAGCGCCTCATCGACGCCAGAATCACGCCCGACTCGTTCGCCGCCACCGACGGCCCCAACGCGCCGCACACGCCGCGCCGTGGGGCGAGCCACACCTCGCAGACCCTGCGCCGAGAAGCAAGCCGCGCGTCGCAGGCCCGAGGCGCGCCACCGCAGTTGCCTCCGCCGGCCCCCAACGAGTCGCCGCCGCCGATCGCTTCGCTGGACCACAACCACGACCGCCGCCACCGCGACTCCTCACCGCCACCGCCACCCGCACCGCCACCCTCCTCGGTTGCAGACTACCTCGTCGGCGTGGCCGACGCTATGGCCCTCCCCGAGCTCGAGTGGCAGGTTCTTTCGAGCGTCCCGGGCCTCGGTCTCAACTGCGAAGGCTCTGTGACCTTGTCGCCCGCAGAGTGCTCGCTCCGCCTGGCGAGCGTGCTGTCGGAAGCCAGTGAGAGGCTGAGGGGACGTGGCGTGCGGACTGTGTTGGTGTGGGACGATGTTCAGGTAGTTTGGCGTTGTTTGGTGCTCCTCCTTTTGTTTTCAGGGGAGGGAGTTTGCTTTTTTCCACTTTCCGCCGCTCCCGCGCATACGCAGCCTCTTAATCACAGTGTAGAGCAGTGGTTGGACCAAGTGTCGTTCGGTACTCTCGTTCTCATGATGCGGTGGTGCCCGTCGACGCTCTTTTTGTTGGGTGGCCGGCCAAGAGAGGTATGCATCGAGGTCGACGTTGTTGGGTTACCCATCGTACACTCACTCTCCCCCTCCCCTTTCACCATAGGAATGGGGCAACCCCAGCTCCTTCGACGTCATCACGTCATCCGAGAACCTGCGGCTCATCCCCCTGCACCCGCTCACCCTGGAAGACGTGCGCTCGCTCGTCCGCAACCGTATGCTGACCGACGACGCCGACGACCGCCTCGTCAACGAGGTCTTTCGAAAGAGCCAGGGCGTCCCCGTCGCTATCGAAATGATGCTGAATCTGGAGATTGCAAAGACGACCCAGAGGATTTCCAGGAAGACTCGCGGGAGGGGCATGACGGAACGCGCGGGCGCTGGCCTTGATGGCACCATTTCTGCTCAGTAACGTATCAATGGCGGCGATTCCCAACCCTACCCCTCCTTCTCGCAGCGTAGCGTACATTGTTTTAATCGTCTTCCATCCGCGCGCCCCCTTCCTCCTCTCACCGTTCCAGGCTGGACGCGCTGCCCGTCAACTTTCGGCACCTACTCACGGTCGCGGCGGTCTCTGGCCAGTACTTTGACCTTGAAACCCTGGCAGGAGTCTACCGCATTCTGGAGCCCAGCGAGTTCGGCTCTCCAAAGCGTCTGATGCAAGTCATTCAAACGGACGACAAGTTTGGTTTCCTAAAGCTGCTCGACTCGGAAACAATGTCCTTCTCGTTTTGCCACTACCTCATCCATCAAGGCGTCCTCGCGACACTGCTGCCCAGCACCAAAGAGGTGTTCAATCGCGCACTGATTGCGTATTACGAGCAGAAGCTGACGACCGGCGACCCGTCGCTCGTCCTTCCTTGCATTATTCGCCACCTGATGGAGGTCAACGGCGAGCGCGAGAAGAAGGCCCGCTACCTGTTTGACGGCTTTGTTTCGGCAGCTGAAATGTCAAAAACGGAAGAAGCCATGTCGTACAGCCGCCAGTTGGCGAAGTTGGACGCCAAGTACGAGGACTCGCTGCCACTTACCGTCAAGATTAAGTTTTTGCACCTCCTCGGGGTCGTGCACAAGGCGTCTGGGTAAGTAGCCGGAGTCCGGCGAGTCTTTTAGTTTGAAACGTTATCTTTTAACCCTACAAATACCATATTGCCCACATCCTTCCCGCAATCCCATCCCCACCAATCGAAGCGATGCAACGTCGGCAAAGATGTTTTGCGTCAAAGCGTGCGCCGAAGCGGGCTACCAGATCCCCCTCTCACACCGACAATTTGGCCGCTTCGTCGCCCATACCTTTCTCCTGAACCGCTTCGTCGTCTCGCTCCGCACGGCACCCGATATGCCCCGCGCGTGCATGGCGCGACTGGCAAAGACATTCAAGCGGGCCTTCCCGCGCTGGCGCAAAAGCTCAAAAACGTCCGCGCGCGTCGCACCCGCCCTCGAGCCACCACCACCGGTCCCCGCCGCCCCTGCGGGGCAACTCACCCTCACCGACAGCGAACGAGCGACCCTCGAGCAGCTCATCAACGTCATCGAGCTCATGTTCCAGGTCGCCTTTACCTCCAAAGGCGGACTCGACATCCTCCTCCTCCTCCAGCTGCTCATCGTCCTGTACGCGCCGTCCAACAGATTCGTCGCCTGGAGGACAAAGTACGCGTACTTCCTCGCCGGCTTTGCGCACCACGTCGTCGGCATCCCCGGCGGTCAGTACTTTTTCGACGTTGCCGACGCAATCACCGACGAGCCTGCCTGCCTCCGCGAAGAAATGTACCGCTATCAAGTGTTGATGCTCGAGCAGATTCAGTTCAACCTCTGTGGGAACCAGCCGACCCTTTCGAGCTTGCAAAAGTGCGCCGCCGCCGTGAGGATGACGTCCAGCGTCGGCAAAGAGTTTGATACGTCCGTCAAAGTCGCGTGGCTGCTTCTATTGTCTGCATTGCAAGAGTAAGGCTCCCCTCCTCCTCTCCCTAATATGCGTACTATTTTTGTGGATTTGACCAACAATCATAGGCAGGGTACCTTTTACATCGAGGGAATCGACTTTGAAGTTAAAACGGACGAATTTGTGAACTCATACGTGAACCGCTGTCCCGACAAGCTGCACATAAACGAAGTGAGCGCGCACTTTTTTCTTAACAGAAGTTCTCATCGTAGCCAAAAAATGCTATGTAAACACAAGATGCAGACGATCCTCGCGTCCTTTCACAGCGTTCACTGCAACTTTCCACTCGCAGCACAGCTGTTCTTCAGCCTCTCAAACATATATCGCGAGGAAACGGTAACAAGCATTAGAAAGATGTGAACATGAAAGCCAAACTTATGTTTTCGTCCTTCCTCACTCCCTTAAGAGCGATTCCGAGAGCCATACGCTCAGCGTCATTGCCGCCTGCTCCAACCTGATTCGATGTGGCTGCATCCTGCTCGAACTCGACGCGGTCGGCGGGGACGAGCAGACCGCCGCTTGCATCAAACTGCTAGAGGCCCACATTGCCAAGGCCACCAAATTCATGACGCTCGTGTCAATCGGACCGGTTCGTTCGAGCGGGCTGTTTCGTTTGGAAGGGGTGGACGCTTGACCATTGTCTTCTCTCCCACGCCTTCTTTTTTACACCCAATGGTTCTGCTCCGATTAACCAATCAAAATAACTTCAAAAAAGGCCTCCACTACTCTCGCTCCCGTTCTCGTCATGTTCAACGCCCTCACCAGCTTCGGCCTGCATCTCCTCGAGCAAAACCTCCTTCCCCCGCGTCGCGTCACCCGCCGCACGCCGTCACCACCACAGCCACCGCCACCGCCTCCCCTCCGCCCGCTCCGCATCGCCGTCGCCTCCCTAATCGCCACAACCACGCGCGTCGGCTACCTCTACGCCGCCGCCCTCGCCCGCACCATCCGCCTCCGCGCCACCGCCCGCGCCGCCGCCCACGTCTGGGCCGCCCGTCCGCGCGCCTACGCCGCAGCCGCGAAATCCCTCCTCGCCGCCCACCCGTCTCACCTGTCCCCCTTCCAGCGCGCAGAACTCGCCGCCCGCCTCTGGCGAGCACAGCGCATCATCGCTGCCGCCGCCGCCCCCGCCGCCCCGCGCGCCGCGCCCTCGGCCGCACACGGAAGGGTCGGCGGACCGCCGCCGCCACTCGCGCCCGGCGACGACGACGCCAGCCGTGAGCAGCTCGTCGAAGTCGTCGAGGAGCTGAAGAAGTTCGAAGTGCCGTGGGAGGTTGTGAGCTTGGAGAAGAGGTTGGCGGAGTAGAACGGTTCGCTGTGAGGGTCGGACGGGCGGATTTCCCACCCCCCTGAATTCTCCTCAGACCCTTTTTGCCTCCACCGATTTATTCTCCCTAATCTTTCCCCCCTCCTTTCACGTCACGCCCTCGGCCGGCGGCACCCCTTTTGTACTTATCGAGAAACAAGAACCTCAAACGGAAGAAAAGTGTTGCGTGAATAAATTGGACAGTAGAAATATAGCGTGGAAAAATAAGTGAAGGAAGACCCGGCGGCAAAGCTGGCTTTTGTGCTCAGGTAGAATCAAAACAGAATCAACGGTAGAAATGCCTTCGCCAACAAGAAAAACTGCTCTTTCTGACAGGAGCTGATAGTCACCTCGAAATTCAGGTGGAAGCCAGCAACAGACTTTGGCGATGTTGCGGGTAAACCAAACAGCATCGTTCGATGCAAGGAGAGGCTCCTCAATTTGGAGTTCCTGTCCCAGCGCATCACGAGCACAGAAATTGTGTCGCCGGCTACGAATAAAACATTCCTCCGCTTGTGAGACTGTACTCACTCCTTTGACCCTGGGATCTGGGCCCTAGAGTGAGGGAAAGCAAATAATAGGCTAAAACTAACTTTATTGGGCTGTTGTCTAGGGGGTGTTTCAACCCTACTACTTGCCTAGTCCACGAAGTATCCCTACTGATCTGTCTAACAGGGGTCTCAAACACAAAGAATGAACATTCAGAGGGACAATCCTCTGGAGGATCGGTGCTGAAGCACCGATTACTCGCATGGCCGCGGGCCGATGCGAGGGGAAACGGAAGGGCACTCCTGAGGGCGCAACACAACCGCAGAATAAAGAGAGAGAAGAGGGAAGCAGGGGTTTTTATCTCAGGAACCTAATCTCAAATACAACAGGAGCGGTTAATAGCGACGGGACGGACAGGGCGCGACCTAGCGCCCCTCGTCGCAGACGGTGCTGCGGGAGCCCTCGTCGTCGCCAGCGACGGGGGGGAGAGAGAGAAGGGAGTAGACTATGTAGGGGTCGGAAGGTCGCCAGCAGGGAACTCGTACGCGGAAACACCTGCGATCGTACACGCACCCGGCCGGGCTGCGTCGGCACGATCACTCGACCAACGGGCTTTATCGCATCGCACTCGTACTCACACATCTCACCCTCACAGCAATAGGACCGAGGCAGGCGCTTGTAGATCGAACTCTCAGGTGTCGGGGGCTGCACCGGGCGCAGCCACCAACACCCTCGCAGGGACGGGAAGGTTGGGGACAACGACGCCGTCGTCGTCACCACCACCACCACCACCGTCATCGCGGCGGGCAAGCGCCAGGGATCCTCACTCCAACACAGAGCCGGCAATGTCACACAGTCGCTGGTGGGGCCAGCTGCATTCCCCACCCACGGCCCCTTAAGAGGAGCCCCACGAAGGGACCATGTACACACCCGGGTGTGTACCATCTCTCACTACCCTCACCTTGCAAGCCAGATGGATTTGAAGGGACTCTGTATTGGTGCCAATGGACAGAAATCAGATTGAAGAAAAAAGGAAAAAGAGAAATGGCCCAAAAACAGAGAGAGAAAATTGACAAGTCAACCCCCTGACTTGGAGCATCCACCACAAATGCTCTAAGTCCCCCCCCCAACCCTATGCATGTATGTACAAGTGCCAAAAATAAATAATAAATTAGGCGGGCTTGGGGTACGGCCTGTCAGGCACCCCATCCCTAGGCAGTTGGGCAGTCTCCGTTAGTCACCGAAAAAGAAAATATGTTGAGAAAACCCTGGTGCAACGGAAACTGTTAAGACGAAAGTAGTAAAAGCAGACCCAATAATAAAGACGGGTTAGCCGCAAATACACTTTGATAACGCCTTGGAAACTAAAGAACCGGGAGCAATAATAGGGGTCCCGATCCTTGCGGTTTTATGACAGGTACGCTTGTTTTTGCGAATAAAATCCTAGACTTTATCACTGAGACCTCGGTGTAGTCTCACACGCTTCCAATGCTGTCTGAAGGCTGATGAGTTTTCTGTTTCCACTTTTGTCCGTCAAATAAACAGACTGCCTGTCAGGAGGGCTTTCGAAAGAGAAATTGTCCACCTTGTGCAGCTGTTGTCCAGTAAATGCTTTCGAAATTTGGTCCAAAACACTGACAGCCTTCCATGCGTCCTGAGTGTCCCTCCAGCTTCTTCAGCTCTTGGCCAGTGGATGCATTCCAGATCCTGACTGTTTTGTCTGCACTGCCAAACACGACAAACTGCCCATCAGGACTGAATGGTGCAGAGTAAATAGAGCCAGAGTGTCCCTCCAGCTTGTGCAGCTCCTCACCATTGGATGCTTTCCAGATCCTGACTGTGCCATCCCAACTTGCTGTCACAACAAACTGTCCATTAGGACTGAATGCTGCTGACGAGGCTGTAGAAGAGTGTCCCTCCTTCTTGTTCAGCTTCGAGTCCTGACCAAGAAGAGAAGTTCAAAATCCTGACAGACTTGTCACTTATTCCAGAAGCAGCCAACTGCCCATCTGAGCTGAATAGTCCAGAATAGATACAAAAACGGTGTCCCTCCCGCAACCGCCGCAGCCAGTCACCGTTGCGTGCATTCCATATGCTGAAATGCTACGGACTTGACCGAGCCCAGAGTAGAGTATTCGTCCAGCGTGTGCAGCTCCTGACCGTTCGATGCATTCCAGATCCTGGCTGTTCCATCAGCCAATCCAGCGCCAGACGCAACAGACTGTCCATCAGGACTGAATGCTGCACAAAAAACTGAACCAGAATGCCCCTTAAGCCTGTGTAGCTCCCGCCCAGTGGACGCTGTGAGGACTACAGGCCGTCAAGCCTGTGACCTCAAATAATAGAGTGTATACCCACTTTTTCACTGATAGTTGTGAGGATTATCCACCCGTCTCAAAGCACGTTATACATACATTCAGCTTGGACTCCGTTGTATATATTATTATTTATTATTATTGGTTGTCCACATAAGCCACCAACTGACACTTGTTGTTGCACCTACGTCACCTGCCACTATTATTATTTGTGCTATTATTATTATTATTATTCTGTACAACAGCTGCAGATCAAGCGACTCAGAGTTTGCTCAACTGCTTGCATAGGGCTTCCTTGCTCAGTGGTTAGAGCGCTCCTTTCAATTGGGAAGGTGCCAAGTTTGAGACATGCTGACTGTTGGGCTCCAAGGCCCACCATGTCCAGCTAATAACCCCTCACTTTTGGAATAACTAAGGACTGAACCACTTCTGTGGGAGAAGTGCAAAGTCCAGATGCCCAGCTACCATGATGTAATGCCTCATATGAGTGGTATGAGAAGACAGGGCTTTTCTCTTTCTTTTGAGTGGTGCAGTGGAGATGCCTGACAACCCTGTAAGTCCGTAGTCCATGGGGTGGGTTTGCTGAGGTGATACCTGGACGTAGTCTATAACGGTTCACTGTTGATGGCGCTTTCTCTTCCTGTCAGCCCTTCGGGGCCGGAACAATATTACAGCGGTATCCCTAAAACTTTGGGGAACCAACTTGATTTCAAGTTGATTTCGAGTTGGTTTCAAGTCGAAATCAAGTCCACAGCAAAGGGCCAGAGACTGACTTGTTTAGCTGGCCACTTGTCCATCAGCCTTCCTCCTGCAATGTTGTTTGTCTGCCTGTCTCTGGGCCAGTCCTCTGTGGCTTGATTCTGACTTGAAATCAAATTGAAATCAAGTTGGTTCCCCAAAGTTTTAGGGATATGGCTGTAAAAAAAAAAAAATCTTCTCGATATCGATGGACGAAAGAAAGTTTTTTTTTTTTTCGTTCTGTTTTCCCCGGACCAATCGCGCACATTACAAATCCTTTAAGATTCTCACTCCCGTATGTATTAGAATTGGAATGCCTCTCGGCGGCGCTCGCACTCATTCTGAACGATCTTGATCGGCAGCACTGTCCTTCTCTTCACCCTTCCCGCCTTGCTTTACGGGACCTTGCGAGGGAGAAAAACAATGGTAAAGAAGGAAAGTATGGGCGGTACGCTTGATGGGCGATAGCTGTGGCGGCGGAACCGCTTGTCGTCAAGAGTAGTAGAATTTTGGAAACCGATAAAAACTTGGGAACCCTTTGATGGTTTTATTTTTTTATTTTTTTATTTTTTTTTTTTATTGTTCCAGCACCAGAGGGCCAGGCAGGAAGAGGAACCCTTTGATGTAATTGTCTTCCAGGCTTCCGCACCGCCGCGGCGGCCACCATCTCGCCGAACCGCGTCATCCCCGCTGGCACAGGTAGCCCGCCTTAACGTCCTCCGCGTCAACGCTGCCACAGCCGACTCATAATTCGTTTCTTTCGACGCATGTTTATATGCGTTTTCGCTTCCTCTGAACATCCGCGGTGGGGTGGGTGACTTCCGAATAAATCTGGGATTCATTAATACATGTGAACACCGGACAAGGCAATTCCCGGAGAACGAGACAACGGGCGCCCACCAACGCAAAAGACACTCGCCGCACGCACGCACGCACCCTCAGCAAGCCCGCCCAACCACCCCCGGGTCGCAGCCCGCCACACTCAAAGGCCAGCACACACAGCCCACACCGCCCGCCGACCGCCCGAACACAAAGAGCAAACAACATCCCCGCAATCGACTGATCCATCGAACAACTAACTCCAAGACCCCCCGCTCGCTGCGAAACTTCGTCGTCCCGCGACTGACCGCAGAGTTCTAATATAAAGTGGAAAACGGCAAAGACCCGTGCACTTGCTGATCGCCGTCGTTCCGTCTAAAATACTTTTGGTAGGTGTCGATCATGATTAGGTCTCCCTTTCACCCATCCGCCTCGTGAAAGGGGGTTTGTTTCCAAGGCAGTCTTCACCTTTAATGGGCCGGGCAGCACACTGAACTCGAAACAATCACTCACACAGGAATGACGACCTCTGTGACCGCACAACTCCGTGCTGCCACCATCGCGGACGACGCCGAAACGCTGGTGCGCATCCTGAAAGAGCACGCGGGCGTACTCGCCGCCCAGAAACCCCTTTTGTCTGAGTTACTTTACTTCGCTGCGGACCGCGGACACCTGGACGTCGTCAAGCACCTCGTCGAATATGGAGCCAAAGTAAACTCCACTACGGGGCGAAAATTGTGGACACCACTCCACGCAGCGTCATCGAGGGGGTACCTGGACATCGTCAAGTTTTTGCTAGGAAGCTACGCGTCTGTAAATGCCGTAGGCGAGGAGAACCGGACGCCTCTCCATGCCGCCTCGTTCAACGGTCACGTGGATGTGGTCACTTGCTTGCTGCTGTATGGTGCCAACGTGAACGCCGAGGACCAAAGCTTGCGCACGCCGCTTCACGACGCGGCAGAGAACGGTCACGTGGAAGTGGTGATGAGCCTACTGCAAAGCGGGGCAAATGCGACTGCGCTGTGTGAAGGAGACCTCACCCCAGCGATGATTGCCACCGAGAAGGGCCACAGGGAGTTGGCCAGACGCTTGGTGGAGACCACTGCCTCCCGCATGAGTCCCAAACCTGCCAGCAAACCTTTATCGCCACGCTTACGCCCTCGGTCGAGACTATTTGACGAGTCGAGACTCTTCACAGCGGCGTCAAAGGGACAGGCCGAGAAGCTCAGACGCATGCTCCTCGATACTCCCGACGCTGTTGCTAACCGGGCGGTGATGGTAAAGCTGATGGATGCAGCCTGCTCTGCCGGACATCTGGATGTCGTAACGTGCTTAGTGGAGTTGGGTGCCGGTGTGAATGCCTCCGCAGAAGGCAAGCAGACCCCTTTGTACACGGCAGCCGAAATCGGAAGCGTGCCGGTGGTTCGCTACTTGTTGCACAAGGGCGCAAGAGTCGATGATGTGTCTTTCGGTGGGCAAACTTCGTTGACTGTTGCTGCCCAAAATGGACACATTGCAGTCGTTGAATGCATGATTGCAGCCGGCGCAACTGTGAATGCAGGTAGCAACCAGAGTGGCGCATTGCACGTAGCGAGTCGAAATGGGCGCGTGGATGTTGCCCGATTGCTGCTTGGTGCTGGAGCTGATGTGAATTCAGTCGGAGCAGAAGGATGGACGCCGTTGCATTTGGCCTGTGTGAATGGTCATCTGAATGTGGTGAAATGCTTGCTGCAGAACGGAGCCAAAGTGAATGCTTTATTGGAGGATGGGGCATCCCCTCTGCACCTTGCCTGCTCGGAGGGAATGATTGCTGTGGTGTCAAAGTTGCTGGACAGTGCTGCTGATGTGAACGCAATGGATCCTGTCCACGGCACGCCTCTGCACATTGCAGCAAAACATGGGAACTCTAATCTTGCCCAATTGTTGCTGGCTCGTGGAGCTTCTGTGAATGTTGAGGGACCGGAAAAGTGGACGCCACTTGCAGCTGGATCGCAGAGCGGAAATCTGGAAACTGTCAAGCTCTTGCTGGAAAATGGTGCAAATGTGAAGGCGCAGACTGCAGCAATGGAGACAAGCCTCCACATTGCGAGCAGGAACAGACATTGGACGCTTCCTTTGCACTTGTTGGCGGCTGGTGCGGATCCTAATGCTGCTGATTCAGATGGTTGGACTGCACTTCATGTGATGTCTCGTGTTGGACAATTGGATGTGATGCAGCAGCTGGTGTCGCATGGGGCAAATGTGAATGCTGAGGGAAAGGAGAGGTGGACGCCTCTCTTTTTTGCCTCCCATTATGGCCATCCTAATGCAGTCAAATATTTGCTGGCTAATGGGGCCAATGCCAATGCAGAGATTGAGGGCAAGCTGACTCCTTTGATGCAAGCATCCGAAAAGGGACACTTGGAGGTGGTCAGATGTCTGCTGGAGAATAATGCCAACGTAAATGCGCAGCATGCAAATGGTTGGAGCTCGTTGTATCTTGCTGCGCAGGCTGGGAATGCAAAAATTGTTGGATGCTTGCTTGACTATGGGGCTTCTGATAAGCGTAATGACGAAACTTTGACAGCCCTTTATGTTGCAAGCAAATATGGACATGGGGATGTGGTGGAGTGTTTGTTGGGTAAATTGAGTTCATTCTCACGACTCTTTCCCAAGTATGGTCCCTCGGAGTGGGAAGCTAGGAAAGTTGTCTCTGTTGCCTGTAAGTTTGGACAGTTAGGGCTTGTTAAGAAGTACCTGAGCATTGCATCTGAGGACAGGTATGATTGGAAGTATAGAGAAGGGCTTCTCCATTCAGCAGCGCTTTATGGACATGTTGATATTGTGAATTACTTTGATCACCTATTTGGTTTCTGGCGGAAGGCGTGGCGATGTTCTAGCCTCCTACATGCTGCAAGTCGGGGGGGCCACCTGGTTCTCGTCGAGTACTTCCTGAGGAAAGGCTGCATTTTTGATAGAATATGTGATTCCTTTGACGCTCCTATTGTTGAAGCTGCTCGCAATGGTCACCTCAGCGTGGTGAAGCTCTTGATGGCTGCTGGCGCTGAATCAGGTCCATCTTCTGTTTTTTTCATGGGAGCGCTCCAAGTTGCAGCCCAAGCTGGACACCTGGATATTGTAAAGTGCTTGCTGCTGGACGATGCAGACACTGACCAGGAGAAGCTGGCTGGGAAACAGTCTGGACGCCGCTTGTCGTGGCCGACCAACCATCAGAATCGAAAACCCCTGAAGCCTGCAGATGTGAATGAAGGAGAAAATGGCTCATGCACACCAATCTCTCTGGCTGCGTTGCACGGCCACTTGGAAGTTGTGGAATACCTTCAGCAGAAAGGTGCAAAGCTGAAGACGCTAGGTCCAAAAGAAAAGCCAGAACAAGGAAGCGCTATCCATCAAGCAGTCATTGGAGGGCACATTGAAGTGATCAGATTTTTGCTGAAGTGCGGCGTGGATGTAAATGAGTCCTCCACCACTTTGGGGACTCCGCTGTACTGGGCAACGATTTTAAAGCAAAGGAAAGTGATTGATTTCTTGCTGGAGCACGGTGCTGATGTGAATGCAATCGGGCCACAGAATCTGGCACCGCTCCATATCGCCTGTAACTGTGGAGACAAGGAGCTTGTGGAGTATTTCTTGAAACATGGAGCAAACGTTGACACACCTGGTGCCACTCCACTGTTTACTGCATGTCAGAACAAGCAATTGGGGGTTGCAGTTATATTGCTGCAAAATGGTGCCAATGTTGACGGTGCTCCAGGCTCCAATTTCCCTCCGCTCTGTGCTGCTTGTAAAGCAGGTCACTTTGATATGGTCGAGCTATTAGTCAAGAATGGTGCAAACTTAAATGCTACTATGAGGAACCGTTATGGCCACCACACAGCACTGCACCTTGCAGCTGACCTCTATCCAAACTACGTGAATTTACCGTTGGTGAAATATCTTCTCAAATTGGGTCTCGATCCCAACGCAAGAGACAGTTTTGGCCGGACGCCATTGATTGCAGCGGCCGGCAGTTCATTGGAAGTAGTAAAACTGCTGCACGCTGCTGGAGGGTCGTTGGAGCAGAGCGACTGTTTGGGTAGCACAGCCCTCCACGAAGCGGTGAGCGGAAGCAGTACTGAGACCTGCAAGTGGCTGCTGTCAATGGACGTCGACGTGGAGAAGCGGAACTGGAGCGGTGAAACCCCTCTCTTGAAGGCCTGCATGTTGACATCTGACGAGATTTTTCTGATGCTGGTCGCCCACGGCGCTGACCCTTATGTTGTGGATAGGGATGGTAGAGACGGTGAGACTTTTGCGTATTACTTGGAGCGTGATGATATCAAGTGGTGGTATCGAGAAAACCCAAAGCCAAAGGACTACGTGAATGTGCGCACTTCATGGGCGTAGACCTTCCACTGTTTGCGGGTGCAGAGCTTGGAGGGTGGTGGGCTCCCTGCAGGACTCAAGCGGGTTTGCTTTCGCTTACATCTAAGAAGATTTTGTTCCCTACCAACCAGCATGATTCAGCATTCTATGTATTCTGTTCTGGTTTTTTTTTCTTTTCGTTTTGATTCCTTTCAGCTTTTGAGCCTTTGGCAAACTGTGACCTTCTATTGAGACTGCAAGAGTTGTGTGCACGCTGTCGCTTGTCGCTGCTCCCCCTCTGGCTCCACGAGTTTTCTTAAGAACCTTATACACCGCTGATCTGATTTTGAGGAAATGCATTTAATACCCCTCACTGTTGCGAAGCATTTCCAATTGATGAATTTGGTCAAACCTCGTCAAGTATCGAAAATTCTGTAAGGAGAGTGCTGCTTTTTTTTTTTTCGTCACATTTATTTATCCTAGATCCTCTCAGTCAGTGCGGCCCAGGATTGAATCGCAGAATTTGGGTTTGATTTGACAGGACCAATCAAACCCATATCGCTGCAGCCATTTGATTTCAATGCAACCCCTTCTTAAAATTTGTGTTTTCCTATTCTGAGCTTATATTGTTGTTTGGTCATACTTTTTGTTCCAAGCACTTATATTAGAAAGATACTGTACAGCACAAAATACATCGTATTTGCCCAGCTGTCCCTTAAAATTTTCCTTCCGTGGTCAAACCTGGTCAAGAATCGAAAATTCTGTGAGAAAACTGCTGCTGTTTTTTTTTCATCCTAGATCCTCGCATCTAGTGCGTGCCCAGGATCGAATCGCAGAATTTGGTTTGATTTGATGGGTCGAATCAGACTCAAATCGCTGAAGCAGCCATTTGACTTCGATTCAACCCCTTCTTAACAAGTATTGTTTATGCAGTGATTTGTGTTCAAGCTTGAAAAAATTCGACCTAAACTTTGCGCTTTGAAGTCATCTGTCTGATAAATAAGGAAATGTCGCCTTTGGCATTTTTGCAGGGGTCACTGGCCAACAAAAACCTTTTTCTGCAAGAACCCTCTGCCACCAAACTTGTTTGCCAACTTTTCTCACCAAAATATCCAAAAAAAATAATTTAATGCTGTTGGTGGCAGAGGACCCAGACAGACCATAACCCTGTCAAGGGGGTTTGGCTAAGATTTTTTTTGCTAGCGCCAAACAATATGGATCACACAAGAAAGAGGACAAAGCATCAAAAAAAGTCCACAAAACCAGAGCAAAGCCAAATCATCCCTCTGTCTGCATGAAAAGTTGATCTCTCTACCGTAAATGCTGCTTACAAAGCTGCTTTCTTTTGTAGTACACCCCCAGGGATCCCCAGTCTTCATTCTTCTTTCAGCAAAAATCCAATTCATTCTGGCGCCGGCAATAAAATTAAATCAGATCCATCCTGGTTCTCGTTCTGTATGTTGTGTTTGATCGTACTTTGGGTTTCCAAGCGCTTATTCTATAAAGATACTGTGAAGCACAGTTTTCATCATGTGTCCCTTTGCTGATTCAGTTGTCCCTTAAAATTTTTCCATCATAAACACTTATTTTGTCTTTTAACCAAATTTAGTGACGAAGGACATCTGGATTCGAGACCCTAAAAAGACAGAAATTTTTGAAACCTCTCTATTTTCAAAAGGGGGGAAACAGATATTGTCGCAGTGGTGTAGAAGTGAACGCTAAAAGTGCGATCGGCCCTCGTGTTGTCTTCATCTTCACTAATGACGGGATATCTCTTTTCCCTAAAAAAAGTTTGTTGCTGGATCCAGACGGCGCTGTGCAGCCCAGGCGTCACAGAAAGAGTCCTACTACAAACTAGAATATATGCGCAACTTGCCGTTAAATAGGGACGCTAAGGTGTACTTACTAAAGGCACTCACTCCAGCTCAACGCTGGGCAAAAGCATAACACTGGCGGGGATTCAAACCCTGCCCCGCTTAGCTACACGGCGTGCACTAACCGGTGCACTATTATGTCTGTTCCTCACATAGCGCAGACTTCCACCCAATAGTAGTCAATTATGATAATATGCATTTATCGGAGAAAGTGACGGTGGACCATGGCCCATTTTCTTTGTCCACTTTGTTTATCTATGCGTGTCTACCTTATTGGATTTTGTCCTTTATTGTCTGTGTTCGACCCTGTCCACTGCAGTCATCCCCAATGGGCTCTGTCAGACAGGATACCATGTCAAAGGGTTTCCCGGACAGTTTTCTCTTTGTCGCCAGTTGCGAAACAATATGGCCAGAATAGGTCCAGGACCAGGCAAAGCAGATATAAAGCAGGTTTCCTGCGTCAAAAAGGTTCGTGGCCTTGATCTGAAACCTTTGTGTTAGTACTTTAAGAAGTTTCAGCCAATCAGCTAGTTTTTGAAGTGATTGAAATTTAGGTCATTCTAGACTTGAACAACCCTCTGCAATTGTATTTTGCAAGCTCCATGTAAAAAGTCTACTCTGAGTGAGTGAGTGGAAGGAGTGAATGAAGTGGAGATGTGTGTTTGTGGGGGGTCCTTCTCCCCAACTTGGAGAGACAGAGAAAACTCTGTTATGAATTGATACATAATGATGCTATGCATGCTATAATAGTTGCTCGGCAAGTGTGACTGGCACAGGGTAAAAACCTCTCCTATACTATCTGCTTGAGCAGAGGAGGAGGAAAACTGTTGACACTGGGTTTCTGTTCCACTTAATACTCAGAGTATCAACTGATACATTTTGTGAAATGCGCAGGTTTTGGAAGTGGCTCCGTTGACAGTGGAGAAGCTATGCTGTAAACCCATTTGCTTGTGCCGCCAGCCATGCGATGCTTCTTCGATCGTCGTTTTTTTTTACTTCTTCCATTTTGGACCTTTTTTCTTATTTTTCTCAAAAAAGGTAAACGAATAGGAGAACGGAAAAAAAAAAACAACCAACGAAAAAAAAAAAGAAAAAAAATAGCAAAATGGATTTGGAGTCGCGCGAGTGTTCGCTCCACTGCTGTGTAAAAAAGAGAGAGAGAGGGAGAGGGAGCAAGGGAGGAGGAACGGAGAAGAACAATAAGAGAAAAGTGTGTCTGTCGTGAAGCGTGAGTGCGCTGGAAACGGGCGGCGCCTCGGACAGAGACAGAGGGAAAAAAAAACGTGATCAAGTGTCGAGCGGAAGCCCTAGAAGAAAAAAAAGACACTCGACCCGACACGCTCTCAACCCCAAATGTCCTTCAGGTACCGCTGCTCCTCCGCCAGCCGCGCCCAGTACGCCTTGGCCGCCGCTGCGTCCGCCAGACCCCCGACCGTCATAGCGATCTGCAAAAGCGCCGCGTGCACGTCGCGCGCCATGGCCACCGAGCTGGAATAGATGGTTGGATGAAGGAAGAGGGTACGTTAGAACAAACAACAAAAGCTTGAAATAGAAGGAAAAAGAAAGTGGGGGCGGGGGAGGTGGGTGCAAAAACAAGGCAGAAAGCAAGCTTACCCGCAAACGTACACCGCCCCGCCCTCGGCCTCCACCATCCGCCACACGTCCGCGCCAAAGCGCGTCACCGCCGCCTGCACGTACCCCGCCACAACCTCCTCCTCCGTCGCCCCCTCCGCGGCGTCGACCATCTCCGCGTCGACGCCCGCGCCGCCGTCCCCGCCGCCGCCGCCGCCGCCGTCCCGCGAGACCGCAGCAACGTGCCGCGTCAGGACCCCCGCGCGCACCCACGCGTCCAGCTCGCGCCCGTACACCCGGTCGCCGCCGTCGCCGCCGGCCCCGCGGAACCGCCGGCCGTGGAACAGCCACGCGGGACCGAGCTTGCCGCCAACGAGGGCGGCGGGGGCGGCGGACTGCGAGCCTTCCGCGGCGTTGTCAGCACCGGCGGTGGCGGTGGTCACCGCAGCCGCAGCCGCAGCCGCAGCCGCTTCAGCCATCTCCACGTCGCCAGAAAGCTTGCGCCGCTTGCCCCCGCCGGCGCTGCTGCTGCCGGCGGCGGCGGCGGTGCCGCGCTTGCCCGTAACCCCCATCGCCGCGGCGCGCTCGCACAGGAACGACACGAACGGCGTGATCCCCGTTCCCGCCGCGACCATGATCAGCGGCTTGCCCGCGGCAGACGCGTCCAGGACGTCCGGCGGCCGGAACGGCGATGTCGGTTTTGGGTACAGCGCGACGACCGGGGAGGCGGAGGGGGATGAGGAGGAAGAGGAGGAGGAGGAGGAGGAGGAAGGCGACAGTGTGGGCGCGACCGAGGCCGCGAGTTGTTCCAGGTAGGCGGTTGCGTGGCCGACGACCGGTGCGCCGTGCGGTGACGCGTACTCGACGACGTTGAAGCCGATCGACACGGCGCGCGAGGGCCGCTCTAGCATCTCGCGCAGCGCCGCTGGCGAGGGAGGCGTCGGCGGAGCGGCGGCGCCGTCATCCACGTCTGCGCCCTCGCCGTCGTGGCCGTCGCCTTCGCCGGAGGGCTGGAGGTACAGGTTGGCAATTGAAAAGAGCCGGGGCTGCAGCCGCGGCAGCGCCTGCAACAGGTCCGGCAACGAGAGCCCAGAGACGGTGGGAAACGTTGCGAGCAGGTCCGCCAGCGACGGCCGCGCCTCGCGGAATGGCCGCAGGCTCGCCGGCGCCTTGGCGACGATCGCGCCGAGCGCGCCGTAGTCGGCCGACTCGGGCGGGCAGCGGGCGTGCAGCAGCTGGAAGAGCTGCTTCCGCGGCGGCGGCCGCAGGTCCAAAAAGTACCGCAGCGCCTCGTACGCGGTGTAGGGCGCCGCGGTCGTGAACGGCAAACCGGACGACGCCGTGTCGCCGCTCGAGTTGCTCGTGACGGTGACCACCGCCTCCCCGTCAAGGCCCAGGCGCTTCAGCAGCGGCAGGACCACCTCGTCCGGGTTCGGCGCGTGTATTCCAATAACGTCGCCGGCGCGCGCCGTCCACTCCAGCTCGGACACGTCCAGTGTGACTTCGAGAACGCGCTTCAGCGCGCGCGGACCCGTCAGCAGCCGCGCGCCTGTCATTTTCGCCGGGAACGGGCGGTCGGAGGTGAAGCGGAGCGGACTACTGTCGCTGTCGCCGGCCGCCGGGTTCGGGAACAGGTGCGAGGGGAACGGCCGCGACTCCTCGAAGGAACGCCGTTCTCCGGTCGGCGTTGCGGTGAAGTAGGCAATGTTGAAGGTGGGGTCCACGGCGGCGGCGGCTGCTGTGGGCGCGGCGATGGGTAGAACAAACGGCGCGTGGTGTGGTGGGATGGAGAGGGCCGCAAGAGCGTTTTCGAGATTTGACGTTGCTGTGCCGGCCGTGACGGCTGGTACTGCGTTGGCTGACGAGGGAGAGGCAGCCGCTCTTACCGGATCGTCAACCGCCATAGCGTCGTTGGCCGGCGCAACGATCGCGTCGCTGCTGCCGTTGGACAGCGTCGATTGTGTTGGGTTAGCAACGGCCGCCGTCGTGGCGGTGGCAGCAGCAACAGCAGCAGCAGCAGGAATGGTGGCGGCGACGGCACTTGAAGTAGCCGCGGCAGCTGATGGTTTCGCAGCGGGGGCGGCCCCGCCGTCCTTTTTCTGCTTGTCGTCGGCGTTCTGATCCTTTG
This sequence comes from Zopfochytrium polystomum, assembly GCA_025765615.1. Lineage (NCBI taxonomy): Eukaryota > Fungi > Chytridiomycota > Chytridiomycetes > Chytridiales > Chytridiaceae > Zopfochytrium > Zopfochytrium polystomum. The sequence goes on along the minus strand of JAIVFJ010000011.1, from coordinate 67,549 downwards.
GCTTGTTTGCAAAGATGGAAGCTTTCGCGGCGGCGATGGCGCGCGCAGCGTACTGCGCGGCAACGGCAACGTCGACGACGACGTGAGACGGGAGGGTCTCCCACAGTTTTGCGATCCAAGGGTCGACGACCTGTTCGAGACTGATTGATTCGGTGTGTCAGCAAATGTGTTTGTCGTCAAGCGGAAAAACTCTGCAACGGGGGACTCCTCCCTCTCACCCTGTGCCGTCATCGGCCAGCCCCTTGGGCAGGATCGCTGTACCTCCAAGCTCGACGAGCTTGCGGTCGAGGCGCTTTGCGGTCTGGCAAAAGTTTGTGTAGTTGGTGTCGCCGAGACCTGTTTGGGGTTGAATGATCGTTGGATGAGTTTGAGTTCTGAGCGATCTGAGCTCCACACACAAGGAAACGTATAAACTCGCTTCACTCGCTCTCACACACTCGCTCGAGTGCGATCGGCGCAGTTGCGGCGCGCTCGCGCGCGAAAGCGCGCTATGTGCACACACGACGCGATCAGTCGCACGATCAGACACACACACGGCACAAACACAGACTCTCTTCGTCCCGCTCACTCTAACTCTAACTCTCTGTAACGGACACACACACACACACACACACACGCACACGCACACACACACAGACATACCCAGCACGGCGTACCGCCGTCCCTTGAAAGCAGCCTCGAGCTCGTTCTTCTTGGCCCTGCGCAGCCATCGCCAAAACTTTGTGGCGTTGTCGGGCGGGTCGCCGTCGCCGGTGGTGGAGACGACAAACACAAAGACGGCGGGACCGAGCGAGGCCCAGTCGGCAACCTGCGGGTGGTCGTCGAGGCACAGGCAGCGCGACTGCATGCCGCGCTGCGCGGCGTCCTCGTGGATGTGCTTTGCGATCCACTCGGCGTTGCCCGTCTGCGAGGCGTACCAGACCAGCAGCGAGGGCGCCAGGTGCTGCTGCTGCTGCTGCTGCTGCTGTTGCAGCACGGCGCCGCCGTTGTTTTCGTTGTCAGCGGCGGCGGCGGCGGCTGCGGTCATGATCGTCGTCGTCGTCGTCGTCGTCGTCGTCGGAGGGAATGCGAGAAGTTAAAGTTGAGGGTTGAGGGTTGGCCCAGGGATTGGGGGGGCGATCGACGGCTACAACAAGGCCGAGAACACAAACAGTCTTTGGGGGAGAGTGAATAATGGATAATGAATTGAATGAAATGAATCAAAATCGCGGGAGGCTTTCTTTCTTTGTGGGCTATGAATCAAACGCGAGTGTTTAGCAGTTGCAAAAAAAACGAAAGAAAGAAAGAAAGAAATAAAGAAAGAAAGAAAGAAAAGAAAAGAAAAAAAAAAAGAAAAGAAAGGAAAAAAAGAAACAGAAAAAGAAAAAAGAAAAAGGAAGAACAAGGAAAACACGCAATCAAACGTTTTTCGCGATGATGAGCGACAGCGACAGGCTGTTCAAACGAAATTTTTTCAAAATCGATTTTCCCGAAGCGACCAGGCTACAACTGAAGTCTCGCCTCTCAACTTCTCCACTGCCAACTCTTCCCTTCCAGCTTTCTGTGTGTGCGCAGTTGCTGTACTAGAAGGTAAGGAAATCGATTTTGAAGTTCGATACATTCAACCCATGGCTTCCACAAAACTGGGGAACATATTCAGGTGTAGCACAGCCTCGCAGTCATTTTTTATTTTCCATTCCGCATAAAAGCGCGCACAGTGGAAGGCTTGACCCAACGTCATCAGAGGGCAGAAAGAGAGGGAGAGCAAACGAGAAAAAAAAACGAAGGCAAGAAGCGGGAGACGGAAAAAATAACAGTAAGGAACAAGAAGACGGCGAGGGCAACGAGACCGCACAGCCGATGACCCCAGATTAAAAAACGGAGTGGCGTCGAGACACGACGCCATTGTGCGGGGTTAGAAGGTGGGGGGGAAGGGCGTGGGCAGAGAGAGTATTGGGGGGGAATCGTCGAAATATAGGAGACAAAAGTGAGACTCCCAAGGGTGAGACCTGAGGGAGGCAGAAAGAAAAGTAAAAAGAAAAACCCAATAGACGAAAGTAATGGCTCCGATCACAGCTCGTCGTGGTCGGTCGAGTCATCGTCGTCGTCTCCCGCACCAGAGCCGTACAGCTTGGAGGTGATCGGGTTGACAATCGCCTCGAGCTCGGAGCGCTGCTCGTCCAGGTCCTCCTTGGTGGCGGTTGCACTGTTCTCGTCCAGCCAGTCGCTCTTCTCCTTGATGGCGTCGAGAATCTTGGTCTTGTCCTCGGCATCAATCTTGCCGCCCAGCTTGTCCTCGTCAGTCACCTGCTGCTTGATAGTGTAGATGTAGTTCTCCAAGAGGTTCTTGGCCTCAATCTTCTCCTTCAGGATCTTGTCCTCCTCGGCGAACTGCTCGGCTTCGAGAATCATGCGGTCAATCTCCTCCTGAGACAGGCGGCCCTTGTCGTTGGTGATGGTGATCGACTCAGACTTGCCGGTGCCCTTGTCCTGGGCGGAAACGCGGAGGATACCGTTCACATCAATTTCAAAGGTGACCTCGATTTGGGGAACACCGCGGGGCGCCGGGGGAATGCCAGTAAGCTCGAACTTGCCGAGCAGGTTGTTGTCCTTGGTGAGAGGGCGCTCGCCTTCGAAGACCTGGATAAGGACGACCGGTTGGTTGTCGGCGGCGGTCGAGAAAATCTGAGACTTCTTCGTTGGGATCTGAGTGTTGCGGGGGATCAGCTTGGTCATGACACCGCCGGTGGTTTCAATGCCGAGGGTAAGCGGGTTGACGTCGAGCAGCAGCACGTTGGAAAGGTTCTCCTTGTCTTCGCCAGTGAGGACACCGCCCTGAACGGCAGCGCCGTAAGCGACAGCCTCGTCGGGGTTGATACCCTTGCTCGCCTTCTTGCCGTTGAAGAAGTCTTCCAAAAGCTGGACCACCTTAGGGATACGAGTAGATCCGCCGACCAGGACAATGTCGTGGATCTCGTTCTTGCCAAGACCGGCGTCCTTGAGGACCTTCTCGACGGGCTTCAGGGTCTTCTTGAACAGGTCAATGTTGAGCTCCTCGAATTTGGCCCGGGTCAAAGTCTCAGAAATGTCGTCACCGTCGTAGAACGACTCGATTTCGAGCTTGACCGACATCTGCGACGAAAGTGCACGCTTCGCCTTCTCAACCTCGCGCTTCAGCTTGCCCATGGCCTTCAGGTCCTTGCGGCAGTCCTTGTTGGTCTTCTTCTTGTGCAATTTCACAAAGTAGTCAATGAGGCGGTTGTCGAAGTCTTCACCACCCAAGTGGGTGTCACCGTTCGTAGCCAACACTTCGAAGACACCGTCGTCGATGGTCAGGACCGAAACGTCGAAAGTACCACCACCAAGGTCGTACACAAGGATGTTGCGCTCAGCTCCAGTCTTGTCAAGACCGTAGGCGATGGCGGCGGCGGTGGGCTCGTTGATGATACGCGCGACAGTGAGACCGGCAATGGCACCGGCGTCCTTGGTGGCCTGACGTTGGGCATCGTTGAAATAGGCGGGGACGGTGACGACAGCGTGGGTGACCTTCTCGCCAAGGTAGCTCTCGGCGATTTCCTTCATCTTCTGCAACACCATGGCCGAGATCTCCTCAGGAGTGAACTTCTTGTCCTCGCCCTTCACCTTGACCTGGATCAGGGGCTTGCCATCCTTGTTCACGACTTTGAAAGGGAAGTGCTTCAGGTCGTTCTGGACGTCTTGGTCGTCAAACCTCCGACCGATGAGACGCTTCGCGTCGAAAATGGTGTTGACCGGGTTCATCGGTGCCTGGTTCTTCGCGGCGTCGCCGACCAGGCGTTCCTCATCGGTGAATGCAACGTATGACGGAGTGATACGGTGACCTTGGTCGTTGGCAATAATCTCGACACGGCCGTTCTTGTAGACACCCACACAACTGGATTTGAAATAGCCGAAAGAGAGACGCGGAACGCAATGAGACAAGTTCTTGGTTATTAGGCGCAACGAGAAACCAACCTGTAGGTTGTTCCCAAGTCGATACCGACCACGGGTCCCTTGATGGCCTCCTCAGAGGCGCGAACGGAAGAGAGCAGTCCTGCGACTGCCAGCAGTGCCGTAGAGACGGCTGAGAAGAATTTCATTTTCGGTGTTGGCGATCTGGGTGGACGGGAACAAACATGGTTGGAATTAGTTACACAAGGGACACAAGCGCGTGGGCAGTGGATGCAGAGTGGTTGAGCTGTGTGTCCGCACTCAACGGACTCACACCGGGGCAAAACTCATTTCGGGACGAGAGCTTAGGTAGTTTGTCGGACAACGGGGTGACCGTCGTTGGACAGGTTCCAAACCATGCCGAAGCCCAGCGCGCGAGCGCGTAGTCCTTACAGCTCGCGCAGCGCACAGTCTACGGGGGTGGTTGGGGCAGGGGGTTGTACGGAGCGACAGAAGGCAGTGCAACGTACCCGAGTTCCGAAGTTGCGAGTGATCGGGTGGGGTGGCTGGCAACCGCTGGTTGAAGCGCTGCAGTGGCAGTTGGCTGGGGGTATGGGAGGGCGAATGTGTCGGCGCCCTGCTTTTTATACGGTCGCCGACAAGACGAGCGAGCGACAGACAGGTGCGAAACAGAAACAGAAGAAGCCAGGGAGGGTTGGCGATTGCTGATTGGCTGGTGCGTCGAGCGGCCTTGTCAGGTGCGCTTCGAATTTCTTCCTTTCCGCCGTGCGTGCGTTTGGTTGGTTGGTTGGCTGGTTTGCTCAACGCTGTTTGTTTGGGTTTGTTGGGTCGTCGTTCGATGGTTCGTGGAATTTCGTTGGCTGCTGCTGGCTGGGAGCGGCAACTAACTTCCACACTCTGCGCGGACCACATCTCTCTCCATCTCCCTCAAACAACAACAACACGCCCCTATCCGCCCCCCCGTCGCTCTCTCTCTCTCTCTTTGTCTTTGTTGCAAGAGAAAATACTCCAACAGTGCCGCAGTTACTAGGATACAAAGGCAAGCTCATACTGCCATCGCGAGGTGCGACACACGGTTTTGTCGCCGCTGTCCAAAATCATCCCACACGCTCAGCGTGGCAAATCAAGGCGGCCGCCTCCACAAGCGAACGCACTTCCACGCAGACATTGGCCTCACCCCAATTCGTCTCCTCCCTGCTCCCTTCGCAAATTGCCTTTTTCTCGTTTTGTATTCTGCACGTTGTCCGGCTGGTCCCACACCCACACACCCCCCAACTTCCTGGCTCAGTCCGCGCTAACCCCTGCGGCGCGAGGGAAAGGGGCAAAATGGCGCACAGAGGAAAAAGGAACAACTGAAACAAAAGGGCGAGGTGTGTGGGAACGATCCCCATTGCTTGAAGACCACGTCCAATCACTGCTTCTTGCTCCCGTCGGACGAACCTTCCGCGGATCCTTCCGGCTCGCCGGTCGGCAGCCGAGGTACGGGCGCTCCCGGGCCGGATTGTTCCCTGTCGAAGGGAAGTAACGCGGGAAGGTGGGTTGCATTGCTCGTCAGTCGTATTCTGCAAGTAGTTTGGCAAAAAAGGCTCTCATTGCGTACCATGGGGATTGGAACTCGAACTGGCGGAACGATTGCGCAAGCTCGATCGGCTCCGCTACGACACGCTTTGCTTCGTGGTCGTATCTATAGTGGGATTGGGATTTTTTTTGTATGTTTGACGGTCAGACTCCAGAATGCAAAAGCCGAGGCGGACAACACTGAGTGAACCGTACCGGGCCTCAACGTATCCCGTCAAGGGAAAGTCCTTCCGGAGCGGGTGACCCTCGAATCCATAGTCCGTCAGGATGCGCCTGAGGTCCGGGTGTCCGGTGAACATGATCCCGTACATGTCCCACGCCTCGCGCTCGAACCAGTTAGCGCCGGACCAGATTCCGACGACGCTCGGCACGCCAGAGTGCTCGCTGGCGTAAGTCCTGACGCGGATGCGGTTGTTGTAGCGCACGCTCAGCAGGTTGTAGACGACCTCGAAGCGGTTCGCACGCGACGGGTAGTCGACCCCGCACAGGTCCGTCAGCTGCTTGAACTGCGTCGCCGTGTGGTCGCGCAAAAAGAGCATAACGGCCGGGACGGCCGCCGGCGCCACGAAGAGCGTCAGCTCGTCCTTGTACACGGAAAACTGCTGAATGTAGCGCGGCAGCGCCGACGCGATGAAACGGCCAAACTCCTGCTGCTTCTGCGTGATCTCCGAGTAGTCCTTTGGCGGGGTGAACCACTGAGGCTCGGCGGCGGGCTGACCTGGCGTGGCCGTGGCTGAAGTTGAGAGGGAGAGAGGGGGAGTTTGTGTCAGTTGCTCGCAGTCCTTTGCCAGGCAGATGCGGAGAGGCTGAAAGACGCAGAGAAGAAAGCATTTGCACGATCGGCGATCCGGGTGCCACGATCTCGCCTCCTCTTGGGGCCGATGTAGGGAGGGAAACAACGAAAGATGTGCAAGCCGAATTCAGGGTGGTGGGAGAACGCGGGGAGCGATGGGAGGTCTGGAACAGACAAGAAGGAGGGCAGGCAGGGAGTGATGCAGTGGATGCAAACGACAGACGGGCGAGAGCAAACGCTTACGCACCAAGGCCACGACGCGCCGAGCAGGACGCTTGGAGGAAGAAGGAGGAGGAGGAGGATGAGGATCGAGGCGAAGAGCCGAACGACGGCAGGAGGCGGGCGGGCGCCGACGCGACGGCGGCCGCAGCAGCAGCGGCGGCGGTGGGGGACGCCGATCTGAGGACAGCCGACGTCGACGACGACACGGATCGCAGCATTCTGGAGGTGGTTTTTTTTTATTATCCTTTTTCCTCGTCCACATTAGAGCGACCACCTCCCATATTTACTCAATTGAATCAACGTGAACATGGGCTTTGACTTATCGACTAACGGGTTATCGAAACCATTCGCGAATGATATTTTCGAAGTCACGCGTGGATGGTCAAGCAACCCACAGCGAATGGTATTGCAACCATTATCTCGGTCTCCGGGCCGTTGGTTGGGGTAATTCGCCGTCGTCGACTCTTTCAACGATGAAAAGTAATTTTATTATATTTACATAACTTGAACAAACAAATGCAAAGTGTTGTGAGAGAAATGATGGTATCAGTGAGCTGAAAACGTGTCTGTCTAACCAGCGTGACAACGGAAAGGAGAAAGCCCTTTTCTGTAAATACAACCAGTGGGCTGGTACATCGTAGCAAGTTGGTTCAATGCCCTTCACCCAAAAGCACAAACGAGCTTTCAAATGTGCGAATGAACTTTCCGTTGCGTGGAACCTTAGCCCTTCTGCTTTGGGTGGAGGTAGTACCAGTGCGAGACGCCATTGTCCCACCTCGAATCCTGGTGCGCAATCTGATACCCATCTCTCCCATCAGCATCCACAACATAAGGGTCGGCACCATGGGCAATCAGCAAAAACAACTCGTCGGATTCCTTTGTGCAGGCTGTCAACAGAGTTTTCCGCGATTATTCCTCTTCTCCAAGTCGATCTCTTAAGCGTGTGGCAGAATGTACTTGCAGTTTTCCGCGAAAGCCAGCCAAACCATCGCCTTTGGCACCATTTTCCAGTAATGCACGTGCGACGTCGAAGCGTCTGTTCTCACACGCAGTATACAGTGGAGAGGCACTAGTCGTGTCAACATTTGCTCCTTGATCCAGTAAGCACCGGACAATATCCTGGTATCCTTGTCAGGAACATGGCAGGACAGGGCAAGGCAGACAAGGGACTGAGAGGAGTGATGATTGTATTGGAAACAATAATTCACTTGAGGGATGGGACAGGTTCCCCATCCCCCTTTTATACCTTTTGAGAATGTTCCTTGTCAAGACTCAAAGAATGTTCCAGAAAGAGCAATTAGTAATACAATGATACCAATGATACCAATGACAACAAGACAAGTCAGGAAAGCAAAGAAGGTTCCAGAAGGTTCCACAAGGTTCCATGAAGGAATGTTCTAGAAGGTTCCAGAGGTTTCCAGAGGGTGATTCATAACATCATCTCCCCTTTTAGGCCTCTTCTGCAACTTGGCAAAGACTGTGAGCTGTGGAGCTTGAATCTTGAATTTGGACTGTGAACTGTGGTACTTGAATCTTTGACTGTGGGTTCTGTGAACTACAGACTTGGCCATGACTGTGAGCTCTATGAGCTGTGCTGGAATCTTGACTATGAACTGTGAACTGTGAAACTTGAATCTTGGCTGGGATCTGTGAGCTGCAGGCTGATACTGGAGCTGTCATTTGTGGTTGACCTTGGATACTAGGCTGAGAGCCTTGAATCAGGGACTTGAGAGCATGAGACTTGGAGGCTTGACTTGAGTTTTGGGTGACTGTTCCAATTGGTGGAGGTTGGACTTGACCAGTGACCCAATCAATGGCAGGGTTCTGGGCTTGCAGCCATGGTAATCCCAGGATGACAGAGAATGTGGGTGAGCCAAGATCCAATACTTCCAGGTTGACCATGGATGGTGGAAAGTCTTGGATGTGGAGGTTTAGCTTGGTTTCATGGCTGATTTCCTTGAACAGAGCATGATTGGCAAAGTGAACCTTGAGGGGTGTGGATTTCTTGATGGTGGGAATGGCACAAGACTTGGCAAGGGTGGCATCAATGATGTTGCAGGATGATCCAGAGTCTATAAGGGCCTTGGTTGTGATGGTTGACTTGGGTGAGAGTTGAATCTTGACATCCATGGTGAGTTGGTGGGGCTTGGAATCTGAGGTGTTTGTGGTGCTGGTGGTGGTGATGAAACAGGGGCAGTTTGGAGGAGGGTCCAGGGAATTGCCCCTCAGTGAGCCTGGACCTGGGAGTTTGGGTGCTTCTTCCTTGGGCAGTCCTTGACAGCGTGTTCCTTGGAGCCACAGTAGAAACACAGTCCCTGCTGGGCCCTCCTTGTTTTCTCCTCTTGGCTCAGAGGACTCTTAGGAAGTGTCTCAACTGCATCCACTTGCATGGGTTCAGGAACTGTAAGAGCTTGAGGAACTGGGGTAGGTCTTGATGTAGTTCCTATTTGTCTTTGCTTCAGCCTCTTGGAGTAGAGTCTGTTGTCAATCTTGATGGCAAGGAGAATGTACTCTTCCAAGGTCTCAGGAATGTGCAGAGACTGGGAGAGCATGTCTTGGATAGACTCATGGAGGCCATCATGGTACAGCTCCATCAGAGCTGCATCATTGTATCCAGAGTCTCTGGCTAGTTGCTTGAATTGGTTGGTGTAGGCCACACAAGATTGCTTTCCTTGCTTGATATGCTTGAGCTTGGATCTTGCTGTCCAAGATGCGTAGGGGTCACCAAAGGTAGCTTCCAGCCCCTCCCAGAGCTCTTGCAGGGTGGTGGGTGTGCTTGGGAGAGATCTGTACCATGATTGAGCTTGACCAGACAGGAGGGTGCTTGTGAAAAGAACCTTGACTTGCTCACTGGGAAATCTTGAAGGTTGGAGAAGGATGACATTCTCCACAGTGGCCATAAAGTTCCTGAGGTCTTTGGCCAGCCCAGTGAACTTGTCAGGGCTGGGAACCTTGGGCTCTCTTGCTTGGTTGGTTTGGGGCAGGGGAAGAGCTTGATGTTCTTGTTGGTGAAGTTGTTGTTGAAGCTGGTGCTGCTGGTGAAGGACTTGTTCTTGAAGTTGGTGTGTCTGTCTTGAAAGGGCTTGTAATTGGTCCATCAAGGCTTGGAAGGCAGTTGCATCAGGGAAGGTGTTGTTTGGGTCAGACATGATGGCAGAGAGTAGTAGGAGAGGGTGAAGTGAATTATGATGTCAGGAACATGGCAGGACAGGGCAAGGCAGACAAGGGACTGAGAGGAGTGATGATTGTATTGGAAACAATAATTCACTTGAGGGATGGGACAGGTTCCCCATCCCCCTTTTATACCTTTTGAGAATGTTCCTTGTCAAGACTCAAAGAATGTTCCAGAAAGAGCAATTAGTAATACAATGATACCAATGATACCAATGACAACAAGACAAGTCAGGAAAGCAAAGAAGGTTCCAGAAGGTTCCACAAGGTTCCATGAAGGAATGTTCTAGAAGGTTCCAGAGGTTTCCAGAGGGTGATTCATAACAATCCTCGACATGAAGTGGAGTAAATTTGCGAGGTCCGTCAGCATTTACATCTGCACTACCTTAATCACTTGGCGTTGACGATACGCGACTGCCCAGCGCAATGGAGTTCCAAAAAAGCCAGCAGATTCATTTATGTTTGCGCCGCACTTCAGCACAAATTTGATCACGTCAATGTGCCTGCAAATGGCTGCTTGATAGAGGCTGCTTCCTAATTCCTCTTTTCCTTTTGACCTGGATGGAGTCTTCAGCTTTGCTCCTTTCTGCAAAACTATGCTAAGGTGGCCATGCAACGCAGCCATAGCATTTGGTGTGGGAAAAAAGCTCGCTCGTGTGCTCACAATAGCAGGCTTTGGCTGACTTTGACTGCTCTTTTTAAGCCCACTCTACCATGACAAGCAGAATCCAGACTTCCTGTTCCACTTCTCCTCATTGCTGCTGCTGCTGGCGCCGTCCAAAAAGAAGCACTTCACAATATCCAGCCGTGCAGCTTCGGCTGCAAAATGGAGGGCTCTCACTCCTTGATTGTTATTATAACGATCCAGTTCAGCACCAGCAGCCACCAAAAACTTCACCACACTCTTAGTGTGGCTTCACAGATTGGAGCGTCAAAGTGATTGTCCAAAATGTATGTGGCATTAATTCCACATCCTCGGCCAAGCAAGTATTCAACCAGGTCAAGGTGTTCATATCGACATGCCGTGTTCAGTAAATTAGATCTTTCCCAGTCATCTCTCCAATAACTGAACCGGTGCTCAAAGTACTTCAAAATCTCCGAATGTCCGCTCTGAACACCAGTTTCATACCTTTTTCAACATCATGCAGTTCAATAATTGAAAAATCAATAAAGAAAAAAAAATTTTCAGGCTTTCTTCTTTTGTTATGAAAACAAAGTGCATTTGTGGACATCCGGGGATCTGAATCTGAATCGCCACCAGCAAAGCCATAAAATGAGGAGGCCAGTGGAGGATCGAAGCAACTGGGGTGAGCTCAAGAAACAGCGTAGCCGCAACGGTGACGGAGGCCACGACGTGCACCGAGCCCGAGACGACATTGACCGAGGATAGCGACGCGATGCTTGCGATGTGACCGACTGAAATGGCCCTTTCTCGCATTTCGCCAGTGTTTTGTCAATACTCATTTGTTGACATTTTTTCATTTGTTTTTCTCGCGTCCCTCACTCACAACAGCTCACTGTCGTGTTCTCGACCGAGCAGCAGCAGCCCGAACGTCAAAACCCTCGATGCCCTGTGGGAAGTGTCTGTGGCGGAAACCCTCGTCAAAAACTCTGTCGAAAACTTCTTTTTTCTTTTATTTTTTTTTTTTTTTTTTGGCACTTTTTGTTTCATTTTCTGGGTAATTTGGTCCACACAAGTTCAACATCGGAATGAAACACAATTCATATTTGCCGTTGGGCTGTCTCGGTCAGGTTCCGAGACTTGAAACCTTAATTTTTTACGCAAAAAGAGGGACAGCTCCGTATTGATGCATTCTGGAAAATCAAAAACGAAACTGTTGGCAGGCCGCAGAAAGAAACACAAAAGGACGACGGGGCACCCATCAGACGGAATAACCAGTGTCACGCATGGCGGGAAGAAGGCTGAGGCACGAGGCTAGACTCTGATTTGCACTCCAGGATTCATCTTCTGGGTGTTATCAAGTCCTGCTGGACCAACAGCGCCAAAATCATTCCCTATTAGCAATCAAGGGAACAAATGAAAATAAAACGGGGAAGAAAAGCAGAACGAAAAAGATGCATCAGTGACATTTTTTCTCAACCTCTGAATTGGGCGTTGTGATGAGGAATGCACTCACCAGAAAGAGTGATGCTCTTGACACCTCTGTTGATACCAAGCGCCCCAGCTAGCACATTTGCACCTTCGTCCCAGATTGCACCAGCTTTGTGTAAATAAACGCAGCAAAGCAAAAAAGAGTGAGCAAGAACTTGAGACTTGTACCCACACAAACAGGTAGAAAGGCTTCAAACAAATCCCATTCACTGGGTCTCGGCATCAAAGAAGACTGGAAATGCGCTCACTGGAGAGATTGATACTTTGGATGGTGCTATTGGTGCGCAATGCATTGGCCAGGGCTTTCAAACCTTCATATCGCATTTTATTGCCTGCTTGAACAGCAGGATGAAAGGAAAGAAAGGGAGAAAAAGAATATAAGAGTTGCTGGAAGGATTCCATCCACACATGGCTTGACCATGTAAACAGTCTACTCTGAGTGAGTGAGTGGAAGGAGTGAATGAAGTGGAGTTGTGTGTTTTTGGGTGGTCCTTCTCCCCAACTTGGAGAGAAAGAGAAAAACTCTGTTATGAATAATTTATACATAATGATGATACAGCTAGACCACCCTTATTTCTAGTGCATGCTATGCACTCACCAGCACGGCTGATACTTTGCATAATTAAGTTGGAGAGCAGTGCATCAGCAAGGGCTTTTGCACCTGCACACGAGATTTCATTTCCTGTGAAAACAGAGCCAGGGAAATAGAAGTAGGGGGGTGGAAGAGAAAGAAGATTTCTAAGGTCAAGCCTCAACAGTTGGCCCCGTAAACAGAAGGAAGACACTCACTAGAAAATTTTATGCTGCGGATGGCTCTGTTAATGTGTAGTGCATCAGCAATGACTTGTAAACATTCATTCTTCATTCAACAGTCTGTGAGAAAGCAGTCGAAGCAAGGAACAAACAATATCAGTCAGACTTCCACCTAACAAAGGAAGAAAGCATCAACAAACACAGAGAATTCACTAAGGTTTCAAATCGACATACGAAATACGAAAATTCTTGCGATATTTGTGTCCTGATACTCCAAAAACAACAACGATACGCGCCATGCTTCTCGTTTTTAACAGTATCAGGAGAATTATTATTGACATTTAATTTGCGTATCGCCAGGAATCAAACCCGGGTACGCAACGCGCTAGCCACTGCGCTAAGCGACACAATTCCGGCTGAATGTTGTCATAACGTGTCGATTTGAAACCTTAGAATTCACTCACTTGAAAGATCCATAATTTGGACATGGCAGCTTGAGCGTAGTGCAACAGCTATGGCTTTTGCTGCTTCGATGGAAATGAAAATTTGCTTAAAAGTGTAGCCGCAAAATAAAATACGGAGCAGAGATGGAACTGGTGAGTGGACTCCTTATCCACAGAAACATGAAGATTGTTGCACTGACAATGTGTCAGTGCCAAAGGAAACTCAAAGTGCCCCCCCAGGAAAGATTGATTTCCTTTATCTTGCTATTAGCGCATAATCCATCAGCTATGGCTTTTACTCGTGAAGCTGGGATTAAAGCTGCGCAAAGCAACAGGGGCAAAGAAAATGGGAAATATCAGCACAAGAAGCAGAAAGCTTCCCAAAGCTGTCAGAATGTGGTGTGTGCTGGACTTAAAACCACCTGGCACTGCACTCACCAGAAGGATTGATAGTTTTGAGAGCTCTGTTGGTGAGCTGTGCATCATAGGAGTTGTGCTTCATAATCCCCATATAACCTTGACACAGCAAAAAAAAAAAAAAAAGAGAAAATAGAAAGCCCAGGGAAGGAGAAGAAAGCGTATCTGATAAGCGAAAAAGCCACCCAAGTTCCAACGCTCCACAGCAATCGGTTCAAAAGAAAATGATTGGAGGTACTCACATGAGATGTCAATACTTTGGATAGTGCTACCAGACGCAAGTGCATCTGCAATCTGGGAAACGTCATAGCGATGTGAGACTATACTCACTCCTTTGACCCTGGGATCTGGGCCCTAGAGTGAGGGAAAGCAAATAATAGGCTAAAACTAACTTTATTGGGCTGTTGTCTAGGGGGTGTTTCAACCCTACTACTTGCCTAGTCCACAAAGTATCCCTACTGATCTGTCTAACAGGGGTCAAACACAAAGAATGAACATTCAGAGGGACAATCCTCTGAAGGATCGGTGCTGGAGCACCGATTACTCGCGTGGCCGTGGGCCGATGCGAGGGGAAACGGAAGGGCACTCCCGAGGGCGCAACACAACCGCAGAATAAAGAGAGAGAAGAGGGAAACAGGGGTTTTTATCTCAGGAACCTAATCTCAAATACAACAGGAGCGGTTAATAGCGACGGGACGGACAGGGCGCGACCTAGCGCCCCTCGTCGCGGACAGTGCTGCGGGAGCCCTCGTCGTCGCCAGCGACGGGGGGGAGAGAGAGAAGGGAGTCGACTATGTAGGGGTCGGAAGGTCGCCAGCAGGGAACTCGCACGCGGAAACACCTGCGATCGTACACGCACCCCGCCGGGCTGCGTCGGCACGATCACTCGACCAACGGGCTTTATCGCATCGCACTCGTACTCACACATCTCGCCCTCACAGCAATAGGACCGAGGCAGGCGCTTGTAGATCGAACTCTCAGGCGTCGGGGGCTGCACCGGGCGCAGCCACCAACACCCTCGCGGGGACGGGAAGGTGGGGGACAACGACGCCGTCGTCGCCACCACCACCACCACCGTCGTCGCAGCGGGCAAGCGCCAGGGATCCTCACTCCAACACAGAGCCGGCAATGTCACACAGTCGCTGGTGGGGCCAGCTGCATTCCCCACCCACGGCCCCTTAAGAGGAGCCCCACGAAGGGACCGTGTACACACCCGGGTGTGTACCATCTCTCACTACCCTCACCTTTGCAAGCCAGATGGATTTGAAGGGACTCTGTATTGGTGCCAATGGACAGAAATCAGATTGAAGAAAAAAGGAAAAAGAGAAATGGCCCAAAAACAGAGAGAGAGAAAATTGACAAGTCAACCCCCTGACTTGGAGCATCCACCACAAATGCTCTAAGTCCCCCCCAACCCTATGCATGTATGTACAAGTGCCAAAAATAAATAATAAATTAGGCGGGCTTGGGGTACGGCCTGTCAGGCACCCCATCCCTAGGCAGTCGGGCAGTCTCCGTTAGTCACTGAAAAAGAAAATATGTTGAGAAAACCCTGGTGCAACGGAAACTGTTAAGACGAAAGTAGTAAAAGCAGACCCAATAATAAAGACGGGTTAGCCGCAAATACACTTTGATAACGCCTTGGAAACTAAAGAACTGGGAGCAATAATAGGGGTCCCGATCCT
Organism: Zopfochytrium polystomum; assembly: GCA_025765615.1. Classification (NCBI taxonomy): domain Eukaryota; kingdom Fungi; phylum Chytridiomycota; class Chytridiomycetes; order Chytridiales; family Chytridiaceae; genus Zopfochytrium; species Zopfochytrium polystomum. The sequence continues at coordinate 52,465 of JAIVFJ010000011.1, read as the reverse complement.
TGCGGTTTTATGACAGGTACGCCTGTTTTTGCGAATAAAATCCTAGACTTTATCACTGAGACCTCGGTGTAGTCTCACAGCGATCCAAACTAGACTCTTTTGGGAAATCTTCTAGTGAGCAGGAGTTGAGGATAATAGTCAGAATGCTTACCCTGTAACACCAAATGTGTGACACCAGAGAGGATTCTCGGAACACGTGTGTAGCCCATCATGTCTGCAAACAGTCCAAAAAAAAGATCTTTCTCGAAAAGCAGCATTAAGCTGTGCACCAGAAGCTTCTCTTCGTTCATTTCCACCTTGGTCAATGACTCAGCTTGTGGGGGTGTGGTGTTTGTTGATTCGTGCTGCTGATCTGCACTGTCAGGGGGAACAAGTGTGGTTGCGCTGGACTGGCCAGCTGTGGTTTGCAAACTGTCAGGTGACAGAGTGCTAGTTGATTTAGTTAAGCATTCAGTTAGAATCCTGTCTTTGCTGTCCAAGCAAGCAAGCTGACCAACTGTCCAAGCAAGCGACTGGCTGACTGACCAACTGATCGACTGGCTGACTGACTGACTGGCCAACTGACCGACTATCCAGCAAGCAAGCAAGCAAGCAAAAGCAAGCAAGCAAGAGCCAAACCAAGCCAAAAAGCAAGCAAGCTAGTGACCGACTGACCGACTGACCGACTACTGACTACCGCCACTGACTTGAAATCAGCCCAAATTGACCATTTTCCTTCCAGTCCCATGTGGGAATCTCCGTTTTCTTCTAATTGTTTGTTGAGGACTTAGTTTTTTCGAGTGTGCAAGCAGCTGCCTAGTGTGCCTAGTATGCCTAGTTGTAGTAGTAGTAGTAGTTTATTATATATTTCTCTCCAAACCTTCACAGCTCCTGTTGAAGTTGCAGTGTAGACGGCGATGTGTAAGTGGAGGTGGTGTCTCAAGAAGATTGAAGGGTCGAGGAACTGAGGCTTGAATTGAGAACTTGTACAAGGGAGCGAGCATAGCAAGCGATCAAGGGCAAGTGGGTAAAGAGAGCTTGTTTTAGACAGGGACTGGCAAATTGGAGTGAGAGTGTTTTTTTTTTCAACAAGAAAACTCTGCCCAATTTATACTCCTGCAGGGAGGTTGACCTGTTTTCCTGTTTTGCCCATCTGAACAAGTTGCAAACTGCTTCAGGCAGGACTTTGCTCTGGGGAGGTGTTGTAAACTCCCTCCCACAGAGGGAGGGTGATTTGAAATATTCAGAGCATTTCTGTCAGGAACAGGGCAGGACAGGACAAGGCAGACAAGGAACTGAGAGGAGTGATGATTGTATTGGAAACAATAATTCACTTGAGGGATGGGACAGGTCCCCCATCCCCCTTTTATACCTTTTGAGAGTGTTCCTTGTCAAGACTCCAAGAAAGTTCCAGAAAGAGCAATTAGTAATACAATGATACCAATGATACCAATGACAACAAGACAAGTCAGGAATGTTCTAGAAGGTTCCAGAAGGTTCCAGAAGGTTCCATGAAGGAATGTTCTAGAAGGTTCCAGAGGTTTCCAGAGGGTGATTCATAACATCATCTCCCCCTTTTAGGCCTCTTCTGCAACTTGGTGGGGTACCTGGTCTTGAACTCGAGCAGAAGGTCTTGGCAGTGAGTGAGGTTTGACTCAGGCTCCCAGGTGTTGTCAGCATCTGAGTAACCTTTCCACTTGACAAGGAACTTGAGTGTCCTTCCAAACCACTTGGCATCCAAGATTTGTTCAACCTCAAATTCCTCTTCACCTTCTACCTCAACTGGAGGAGGAGGAGGAACAACTCTGCCTGGAATGGAATTGGCCACAAACTTCTCTAAAAGGCTGACATGGAAAACTGGGTGGATCTTCATGGATGCAGGGAGATCCAGCTTGAAGGTGACTGGATTGATTTGCTCCAAGATCTTGAAAGGTCCCAACTTGAGGTTGTCTAGCTTGGGACTTGGTCTTTTGGTCTGCAAGTTCTTCCTCAGAAGCCAAACTTGTTGACCCACAGCAAGGTCATGGTCCATTCTGTGAGTGTTGGCGAATCTTGAGGCATCTTCTTGGGCTTGCTTCAGGGTGGAGTCCAGGAAGGTGCTGATGATCTTGAGCTTATGCAAGTGTGAAGCCACAGCAGGAGCTTGGACATTGGATAGGGTCTCTTGTCCCAAAAGATCTCCTCTTGGATTGAAGCCATAGGTTGCAAAGAAAGGAGATAGCTGGGTGCTTGAGTGGAGAGAATTGTTGAGAGCAAATTCTGCCAGTGGAAGGAGGGTGGGCCAATCATCCTGTTGATAGCTGACATAGCACCTCAAATACTGCTCCAGAGTCTGGTTTGTTCTTTCTGTTTGTCCATCAGTCTGAGGGTGATAAGCAGTTGACAGTTGAGACTTGATTCCAAGGGCTGCAGTGAGTGCTTTCCAAAATTGAGATCTGAACTGTGGTCCTCTGTCACTGACGATTGACTGAGGCAGCCCATGGAGCCTGAATATGTGCTGCAAAAACAGGTCTGCTGTTCCTTGTGCATCTATATTCTCAGTGCAGGGGATGAAATGGGCCAACTTTGTCCTTCTGCAGATGACAACAAGGATAGAGTCAAATCCATGGGATGGGGGCAGTTTCACAATGAAGTCCATGGATATTGATGACCAAGGGCTTATGGCAATTGGGAGGGGCTCCAGAAGTCCATAGGGCTTGTGTCTGCTGGATTTGTTTCTTTGACAGGTTTCACAGCTGCTGACATAGTTCTTGATGTACTTCCTCATGCCTGGCCAGTAGAAGTCTCTGGAAACAAGCTCATATGTCTTGTGCTCTCCTGGGTGTCCAGCTGTTGCTGCATCATGCCTTGTCTTGAGTATCTCAAGTTTTTCCTCTTCTTGGCTGATTTGAATCTTGTGAGGCTTGGGGTCCTTGGAAATAGCATGGGCCCACACACTGTCAGGAAGCAATGAAAGGTGTGTCTTGGATGGTGGGGTGAAACCATCTCCCCCTTCAGGTGCAAGGTCTGTTCTTCTTGACAGGGCATCAGCCACAGTGTTAAGGTGGCCAGGAGAATAGCACAGCTTAAAGTCATACTCAGAGAGCAGTTCAGCCCACCTGGCATGCCTCTGCTTGAGCAACCTCCTTGCCCTGAAGAAGGTGAGGTTCTTGTGATCAGAATAGACAGAGATGCCTTTAGAACCAGCCAAGTAGTGTCTCCAGAATTTGAATGCTTCCACAATTGCAAGCAACTCCTTGTCATGGACTGTGTAGTTACACTCAGCACTGTTCAGCTTCCTGGAGTAATATGCCACTGGATGCAGAGGAGCAGAGGGGTCCTGAGAGCTTGGCTGGGACAGAACAGCGCCAAGGGCATAGTCTGAGGCATCAGTTTCCAAGGTGAAGGGAAGCAAGGGATCCACATGCTTAAGGAGTGGTGCACTTGTGGTTGCTGTCTTAAGAGCTAGCCAGGCTTGCTCTGCTGCTGGGGTCCATTCAAACTTGGTGGTCTTCTTGGTGAGATCAGTGAGAGGCTTGGCTATGGCAGAATAGTTGGCAATGAAGGTTCTGCAGAAGTTGCAAAATCCAAGGAAGCTTTGTACATCCTTGATGGAATTTGGAGCCTTCCATTCAAGAATAGTTTGGATCTTGTCTGGTGCCATGGAGATCCCTTTGTCAGACACAATGAACCCCAAAAACTCAATGGAGGTCTTGTGGAATTCACACTTCTCCAGCTTTGCATAGAGGTGATGCTGTCTGAGTCTCTCCAAGACAGTCTTGACATGTCCCATATGGCTTGCAGTGTCAGATGAAAATACCAGGATATCATCCAGGTAGACAATGACAAAAAGGTCCAGAATATCCCTGAAGATGTCATTCATCATGCCTTGGAAAATAGCTGGAGCATTGGTAAGTCCAAAGGGCATAACCAAGTACTCAAAGTGACCGTATTTGCATCTGAAGGCAGTCTTCCATTGATCCTGGGGCTTAATTCTGACCAAATTGTAGGCACCTCTGAGGTCAATCTTGGAAAATATCCTTGCATGGCTCAGTTTGTCCAGTAATTCAGAGATGAGAGGCAGTGGACCTTGAGGGGTGTGGATTTCTTGATCGTAGGAATGGCACAAGACTTGGCAAGGGTGGCATCAATGATGTTGCAGGATGATCCAGAGTCTATAAGGGCCTTGGTTGTGATGGTTGACTTGGGTGAGAGTTGAATCTTGACATCCATGGTGAGTTGGTGGGGCTTGGAATCTGAGGTGTTTGTGGTGCTGGTGGTGGTGATGAAACAGGGGCAGCTTGGAGGAGGGTCCAGGGAATTGCCCCTCAGTGAGCCTGGACCTGGGAGTTTGGGTGCTTCTTCCTTGGGCAGTCCTTGACAGCATGCTCCTTGGAGCCACAGTAAAAACACAGTCCCTGCTGGGCCCTCCTTGTTTTCTCCTCTTGGCTCAGAGGACCCTTAGGAAGTGTCTCAACTGCATCCACTTGCATGGGTTCAGGAACTGTGAGAGCTTGAGGAACTGGGGTAGGTCTTGATGTAGTTCCTACTTGTCTTTGCTTCAGCCTCTTGGAGTAGAGTCTGTTGTCAATCTTGATGGCAAGGAGAATGTACTCTTCCAAGGTCTCAGGGATGTGCAGAGACTGGGAGAGCATGTCTTGGATAGACTCATGGAGACCATCATGGTACAGCTCCATCAGAGCTGCATCATTGTATCCAGAGTCTCTGGCTAGTTGCTTGAATTGGTTGGTGTAGGCCACACAAGATTGCTTTCCTTGCTTGATATGCTTGAGCTTGGATCTTGCTGTCCAAGATGCGTAGGGGTCACCAAAGGTAGCTTCCAGCCCCTCCCAGAGCTCTTGCAGGGTGGTGGGTGTGCTTGGGAGAGATCTGTACCATGATTGAGCTTGACCAGACAGGAGGGTGCTTGTGAAAAGAACCTTGACTTGCTCACTGGGAAATCTTGAAGGTTGGAGAAGGATGACATTCTCCACAGTGGCCATAAAGTTCCTAAGGTCTTTGGCCAGCCCAGTGAACTTGTCAGGGCTGGGAACCTTGGGCTCTCTTGCTTGGTTGGCTTGGGGCAGGGGAAGAGCTTGATGTTCTTGTTGGTGAAGTTGTTGTTGAAGCTGGTGCTGCTGGTGAAGGACTTGTTCTTGAAGTTGGTGTGTCTGTCTTGAGAGGGCTTGTAATTGGTCCATCAAGGCTTGGAAGGCAGTTGCATCAGGGAAGGTGTTGTTTGGGTCAGACATGATGGCAGAGAGTAGTGGGAGAGGGTGAAGTGAATTATGATGTCAGGAACAGGGCAGGACAGGACAAGGCAGACAAGGAACTGAGAGGAGTGATGATTGTATTGGAAACAATAATTCACTTGAGGGATGGGACAGGTCCCCCATCCCCCTTTTATACCTTTTGAGAGTGTTCCTTGTCAAGACTCCAAGAAAGTTCCAGAAAGAGCAATTAGTAATACAATGATACCAATGATACCAATGACAACAAGACAAGTCAGGAATGTTCTAGAAGGTTCCAGAAGGTTCCAGAAGGTTCCATGAAGGAATGTTCTAGAAGGTTCCAGAGGTTTCCAGAGGGTGATTCATAACATCATCTCCCCCTTTTAGGCCTCTTCTGCAACTTGGTGGGGTACCTGGTCTTGAACTCGAGCAGAAGGTCTTGGCAGTGAGTGAGGTTTGACTCAGGCTCCCAGGTGTTGTCAGCATCTGAGTAACCTTTCCACTTGACAAGGAACTTGAGTGTCCTTCCAAACCACTTGGCATCCAAGATTTGTTCAACCTCAAATTCCTCTTCACCTTCTACCTCAACTGGAGGAGGAGGAGGAACAACTCTGCCTGGAATGGAATTGGCCACAAACTTCTCTAAAAGGCTGACATGGAAAACTGGGTGGATCTTCATGGATGCAGGGAGATCCAGCTTGAAGGTGACTGGATTGATTTGCTCCAAGATCTTGAAAGGTCCCAACTTGAGGTTGTCTAGCTTGGGACTTGGTCTTTTGGTCTGCAAGTTCTTCCTCAGAAGCCAAACTTGTTGACCCACAGCAAGGTCATGGTCCATTCTGTGAGTGTTGGCGAATCTTGAGGCATCTTCTTGGGCTTGCTTCAGGGTGGAGTCCAGGAAGGTGCTGATGATCTTGAGCTTATGCAAGTGTGAAGCCACAGCAGGAGCTTGGACATTGGATAGGGTCTCTTGTCCCAAAAGATCTCCTCTTGGATTGAAGCCATAGGTTGCAAAGAAAGGAGATAGCTGGGTGCTTGAGTGGAGAGAATTGTTGAGAGCAAATTCTGCCAGTGGAAGGAGGGTGGGCCAATCATCCTGTTGATAGCTGACATAGCACCTCAAATACTGCTCCAGAGTCTGGTTTGTTCTTTCTGTTTGTCCATCAGTCTGAGGGTGATAAGCAGTTGACAGTTGAGACTTGATTCCAAGGGCTGCAGTGAGTGCTTTCCAAAATTGAGATCTGAACTGTGGTCCTCTGTCACTGACGATTGACTGAGGCAGCCCATGGAGCCTGAATATGTGCTGCAAAAACAGGTCTGCTGTTCCTTGTGCATCTATATTCTCAGTGCAGGGGATGAAATGGGCCAACTTTGTCCTTCTGCAGATGACAACAAGGATAGAGTCAAATCCATGGGATGGGGGCAGTTTCACAATGAAGTCCATGGATATTGATGACCAAGGGCTTATGGCAATTGGGAGGGGCTCCAGAAGTCCATAGGGCTTGTGTCTGCTGGATTTGTTTCTTTGACAGGTTTCACAGCTGCTGACATAGTTCTTGATGTACTTCCTCATGCCTGGCCAGTAGAAGTCTCTGGAAACAAGCTCATATGTCTTGTGCTCTCCTGGGTGTCCAGCTGTTGCTGCATCATGCCTTGTCTTGAGTATCTCAAGTTTTTCCTCTTCTTGGCTGATTTGAATCTTGTGAGGCTTGGGGTCCTTGGAAATAGCATGGGCCCACACACTGTCAGGAAGCAATGAAAGGTGTGTCTTGGATGGTGGGGTGAAACCATCTCCCCCTTCAGGTGCAAGGTCTGTTCTTCTTGACAGGGCATCAGCCACAGTGTTAAGGTGGCCAGGAGAATAGCACAGCTTAAAGTCATACTCAGAGAGCAGTTCAGCCCACCTGGCATGCCTCTGCTTGAGCAACCTCCTTGCCCTGAAGAAGGTGAGGTTCTTGTGATCAGAATAGACAGAGATGCCTTTAGAACCAGCCAAGTAGTGTCTCCAGAATTTGAATGCTTCCACAATTGCAAGCAACTCCTTGTCATGGACTGTGTAGTTACACTCAGCACTGTTCAGCTTCCTGGAGTAATATGCCACTGGATGCAGAGGAGCAGAGGGGTCCTGAGAGCTTGGCTGGGACAGAACAGCGCCAAGGGCATAGTCTGAGGCATCAGTTTCCAAGGTGAAGGGAAGCAAGGGATCCACATGCTTAAGGAGTGGTGCACTTGTGGTTGCTGTCTTAAGAGCTAGCCAGGCTTGCTCTGCTGCTGGGGTCCATTCAAACTTGGTGGTCTTCTTGGTGAGATCAGTGAGAGGCTTGGCTATGGCAGAATAGTTGGCAATGAAGGTTCTGCAGAAGTTGCAAAATCCAAGGAAGCTTTGTACATCCTTGATGGAATTTGGAGCCTTCCATTCAAGAATAGTTTGGATCTTGTCTGGTGCCATGGAGATCCCTTTGTCAGACACAATGAACCCCAAAAACTCAATGGAGGTCTTGTGGAATTCACACTTCTCCAGCTTTGCATAGAGGTGATGCTGTCTGAGTCTCTCCAAGACAGTCTTGACATGTCCCATATGGCTTGCAGTGTCAGATGAAAATACCAGGATATCATCCAGGTAGACAATGACAAAAAGGTCCAGAATATCCCTGAAGATGTCATTCATCATGCCTTGGAAAATAGCTGGAGCATTGGTAAGTCCAAAGGGCATAACCAAGTACTCAAAGTGACCGTATTTGCATCTGAAGGCAGTCTTCCATTGATCCTGGGGCTTAATTCTGACCAAATTGTAGGCACCTCTGAGGTCAATCTTGGAAAATATCCTTGCATGGCTCAGTTTGTCCAGTAATTCAGAGATGAGAGGCAGTGGACCTTGAGGGGTGTGGATTTCTTGATCGTAGGAATGGCACAAGACTTGGCAAGGGTGGCATCAATGATGTTGCAGGATGATCCAGAGTCTATAAGGGCCTTGGTTGTGATGGTTGACTTGGGTGAGAGTTGAATCTTGACATCCATGGTGAGTTGGTGGGGCTTGGAATCTGAGGTGTTTGTGGTGCTGGTGGTGGTGATGAAACAGGGGCAGCTTGGAGGAGGGTCCAGGGAATTGCCCCTCAGTGAGCCTGGACCTGGGAGTTTGGGTGCTTCTTCCTTGGGCAGTCCTTGACAGCATGCTCCTTGGAGCCACAGTAAAAACACAGTCCCTGCTGGGCCCTCCTTGTTTTCTCCTCTTGGCTCAGAGGACCCTTAGGAAGTGTCTCAACTGCATCCACTTGCATGGGTTCAGGAACTGTGAGAGCTTGAGGAACTGGGGTAGGTCTTGATGTAGTTCCTACTTGTCTTTGCTTCAGCCTCTTGGAGTAGAGTCTGTTGTCAATCTTGATGGCAAGGAGAATGTACTCTTCCAAGGTCTCAGGGATGTGCAGAGACTGGGAGAGCATGTCTTGGATAGACTCATGGAGACCATCATGGTACAGCTCCATCAGAGCTGCATCATTGTATCCAGAGTCTCTGGCTAGTTGCTTGAATTGGTTGGTGTAGGCCACACAAGATTGCTTTCCTTGCTTGATATGCTTGAGCTTGGATCTTGCTGTCCAAGATGCGTAGGGGTCACCAAAGGTAGCTTCCAGCCCCTCCCAGAGCTCTTGCAGGGTGGTGGGTGTGCTTGGGAGAGATCTGTACCATGATTGAGCTTGACCAGACAGGAGGGTGCTTGTGAAAAGAACCTTGACTTGCTCACTGGGAAATCTTGAAGGTTGGAGAAGGATGACATTCTCCACAGTGGCCATAAAGTTCCTAAGGTCTTTGGCCAGCCCAGTGAACTTGTCAGGGCTGGGAACCTTGGGCTCTCTTGCTTGGTTGGCTTGGGGCAGGGGAAGAGCTTGATGTTCTTGTTGGTGAAGTTGTTGTTGAAGCTGGTGCTGCTGGTGAAGGACTTGTTCTTGAAGTTGGTGTGTCTGTCTTGAGAGGGCTTGTAATTGGTCCATCAAGGCTTGGAAGGCAGTTGCATCAGGGAAGGTGTTGTTTGGGTCAGACATGATGGCAGAGAGTAGTGGGAGAGGGTGAAGTGAATTATGATGTCAGGAACAGGGCAGGACAGGACAAGGCAGACAAGGAACTGAGAGGAGTGATGATTGTATTGGAAACAATAATTCACTTGAGGGATGGGACAGGTCCCCCATCCCCCTTTTATACCTTTTGAGAGTGTTCCTTGTCAAGACTCCAAGAAAGTTCCAGAAAGAGCAATTAGTAATACAATGATACCAATGATACCAATGACAACAAGACAAGTCAGGAATGTTCTAGAAAGTTCCAGAAGGTTCCAGAAGGTTCCATGAAGGAATGTTCTAGAAGGTTCCAGAGGTTTCCAGAGGGTGATTCATAACAATTTCAAATCAACCAAGGTCTGTCCAGAGGTCTGTGTCCAGTGACCGGTCTTCCCACAGAGGAAAGATGATTTGAAATCATCAGGGGCATTTCAAATCAACCAGTCCCTGGTTCAACATTGGTTCAGACAACAGTCAGCTGACCTGGAGCTGCTGTGAGCTGCCCTGGTTCAACATTTCTCTGAACCCATTGAGTGTGATTCTAATTGCATGGTCCTCGCCGGCGAAGCCTAGGAAAGCAAAGCTAGAATCACTGCCGTCTTCACCTAACTCTTTTTGTTGGATTCAGATTAGGCCTTTTGGCTCACCTGACTTAGTGTAAGTCGCATTGGCGGCAGCGACGAGACTGCCGTCGACATAGGAAGCTGGCTTCCTAGGCTCAAATCTCAACAGCTCCATTTCTCCTTGGTGTAGCTAACCTACCCCCTCTCCAAACCTGCTCAGCTTCATTTCTCCTTGCCTTGCCGTGGTGTTATGTCCCCTGGAAATCGAAGGAAATGAAGAAGAAAAAGAAAGAAAAAGAAGAAGCAAAAGCACTCTGCACAACCAACTCACACACACACACACAAACATAAATAACCCCTGCGCGCACGCGCAAGCAAGCAAGCAAGCAAGCAAACAAACAAACAAACAACAGTACCCAACTGGCCGTTTTGGGGTAAAGGGATGGATCAGACTGGGACCGCACCGACCGACTGACTGCGCTGTAGGACCATTGCTGTTGGACCGTTGCTGTTGTTTTTACCTGAGCCTATTGATTGAGCCTGAGATTGAGCTTGTTCTCCAGCTCCACCTGCGACAGAGTCAGGTGTAACGCTTTCTCCCAACTCAACAGAGCCGCTGATGGCGGAGGACTGGGGTCTTTGCAAAACCGACATAGTTGTTGCTTGAAGGAAGAATGGAAAACAAACAAGGTACTCCTTACGCCTCTGAATTCGGTGGGAGGGGGAGGGGAGGGTGGAGGTGGGGAGTAGTGGGAATCGTTTTGTCATACGTCCAAATCAAAGCCGTGGTTGACGACAAGGCCATTGATCCGAGCCCGGTCGCGAAATTTTTTTTTTCTTTTTCCTTTTTTTTCTCACTCTCTCTTGTGGACAATCGCCGCAACGTATTACTTGAAGTGGGGGAAAAGAAAAAAAGGAGAAAAAAAAAAAAAATATCAGTTCACATGCCCGACGACGAAGACGACGCCACCGGCCTTTCGCCGTTGCTGCCGCCGTCGGCCCCCCCAACTGCCGCATCTCCTCCTCCTCCTCCTCTGCCACCGCCGCCGTCATCATCATCATCATCGTCATCATCATCATCATCATCATCATCGTCGTCGTCGTCGTCGCTGTCGTCGTCCTCGCCTGCATCTGCATCTGCATCCTCCGCGACGCTCCGCCTCAGCACCACTAGCACCACCACCACCAGCAGCAGCAGCAACGCCAGAAGCATCAGAAGCAACACCAACAGCATCAACAATAGCAGCCACAGCAGGAGGAGGGACATTGTGGTGCGTCGCGGCCCGCTGCCGATCCCGACGCAGTTCCCCGTGCAAAACCCGTTCCTGTTTTGCGGCTACCACAAGGACGCGTACCCGGAGGGCAACGAGCGAATGGAGGCGCCGCGACGCGGGTCCGGAAACGACTTTAACCACGCGGCGGAGTACAAGATGGTGAGACAGAGAGAGACAAAGAGAGAGAGAGAGAGCGCAGCGGAGAGAGCTGGAGTGTGCTTGCGACGCTTTTTGGCGCCGCCGAAACGCGATCTTCTTGGCTGCGCCTGCCTCACCGGGAGTTCGCTCACGAAAACAACCCCAACAACACAACGACAACGAACTGAACGAACGAAACGGAACGAAACGGAACGAAACGCACTCCCGGCAGTACTACGGCAAGAGGATCCCCGGGTTCCCCACGCACCCTCATCGAGGTAAGAACCACAACGCCTTCCGTCTTTGCAGTCTTCTTTCAGGGCAAAACCTACTCCGCCCCCCTCCCCCTTGCCCTCTCCAAACAACAATAACCAACTAGGGCTCGAAACCATCACGTGCACGTTATCGGGTAAAGTGCAAGTCAATGGAGTTGAGGCGGGGCGATGGGCAGAGTGTGCGCGTGTGTTTGTATGTGTGTGGGGGGGAGTGTGCGGGAGTGTGGGGGAGTGTGTGCCAGCCAAAAAGGTCACGGCACGTGCTGAAACGATTTATCTCGTGTGGGGGCCCAAAAAACAAACAAAAAAAAAACAAAAAAACAAAACAAAACCAACAGGCACGGTCGACCACACGAGCTCCCTGGGCGGGTCGAGCCGCTACGGCTTTGGCGACGTGCAGTGGATTACCGCGTGAGTAGTGCCCTTTTGAGTCGAGTGCGCGTATGCATGCATGCATGCATATATGCAGGCGATGTGGAGGGGAGGGAGGGCGAGTTTGGGCTGTAGAGTAAGAATGCCGCCCATCTTTTCTTTTCTTTTCTGTTTTTTTCTTCCGGGTTTCAAATGCAAGACTGATGATGCTCGCTCTTCTTTTTTCTTTCTTTTCCTTCTTCTTCTTCTTCTTTCACCCACCCACCACCGCATTCATTCATTCATAGCGGACGCGGCATCGCCCACGCTGAAATGTTTCCGCTCATCAACACCGACGCGCCCAACCCGCTGCGGCTCTTTCAGATCTGGCTCAACCTGCCGCGCCGCGCAAAGTTTGCCGCGCCCGCCGAGACGGTGCACTGGGCCGAAGACGTGCGTTTTCTTTGTTTATTTCCTTTCCTTCTTTTTTTTTCCCCGCGTTTTTTTTGTTCGTTTCCTTTTGCTGATTGGTCGCGTGTGGTTCACGCGACGGACCCATGTGCCGCGACACTAAGCTGCCGGACCCTGCCCTTTCATCGCAAAAAAGATCCCCAAGCTCCGCTCCCCCGACGGTAAAAGCACCATCACGGTCTACGCCGGAGGCTCCCTGTACAGCAGTGGTGCGGGCACCCCGTCCTCGCCGCCACCGCCGTCGCCAAACAGGGACAGCTGGGCGGCCGACCCTGCTAACGACGTTGCTATCCTCCACATCACGCTGCACGCTCCGCGCCGCAACAGCAGCCGTCGCCGCCGGCGGCGACTGCGCAGCTCCAGCCTCGGCAAGGTGAACGGTGGTGCCAGGGACAATGACAATGGCAACACCGATATCGACTACGACGACAACCGCAACGACGACGACGACCACAGCAACACGGACGACCACGACGACTACCCGCCGTGCGTACTGCTGCCTGCAGGCCTTTCGGGATCTCTGCGGACCGTCTACGTCGTCGAGGGCGGCGGCGGCGGCGGCGGCGTGCGTGTTTCCTCGTCCTCGTCCACCACCTCCTCTTCATTTCCTTCCTTTCTCGCCTCCTCTGCAGCGTCGCACCCGGGCCAGCCGCGCAAAAACGGGAAGCGACGGCGCGCGCCAGACGCGGGAATCGAGCACGGCGACGGCGGAGGAGGCGTTGAAGCCGCAGAAGGAGGCCGAGGCGGAGCGGGCGCGGCGGCTGTCGACGAGGACGGCGACGGCGGGGAGCTCGTCCCGCCGATGCATTTTGTCGAGGTCGTCGGATCCGCCGAGACGGTGCTGCGGTGGTGCGGCGGCGGCGGCGACGATGACGCGGACGTGGAGGTGCTGGTGCTGCACGGTGAGGCGAGTCGGATGTGGAGCGGTTTCTGTTTCTTGATTTTCTTTCTCTTTTTTTTTTTTTTTTTTTTTTTCTCTTCTTTTTTTATTTTCCCTGGCCCCCGCGCGCTGACTCGAAGCGGCATCGCACGCTCACTGCACGCTCACATCGAGACACTCCGCCTTTTGCAACACACGCTCAACACGCAATCACACGCACGCACGCACGCACGCTCGCTCGCACGCACACACCTTCACACACCAAACAAACGATATCCAGGCAAACCCATCGACGAGCCGGTCGTGCGGTTCGGCCCGTTTGTGATGAACACGGCCGATGAGGTCAACCAGGCGTACCGCGACTACGGCGCGACGCGCTTTGGCGGCTGGAACTGGAACTCGGTAAAATATATACAAAGGGGGGGGTGCGGGCATTTGGCGCGAAACTGCAAAGTGAGAAGAAAACTGACAACAATAACAACAACAAACAACAACAAAACCCCGCAAAGGACTCGGTCGTCTTTCCGCGCACACAGGGCCGCTTTGCGACAGCCCCGGACGGCACCACGCGCCACCCGCCGACGCCACCGACAGAAGGCACCGGCGGCGGCGGCGGCATCGACGACGTCTACGCGGTTCCGCCGGTAGTTTCGGCGGGAGCTCATGTGCTGTAGCAGCTCGCGCCGTGAACAGGGGGAGCGGGAGAGGGGGTATTGAATTTGACCGGGGGGGTTTTTTATTGCTTACATGTAACCTGTTTGGGTTAGGCGGGGTATTTGGGCTTATGAGCTTTTCGTATTTTTTTTTTCCTTTTTGTGTTTGCGTCAGCGCGTATATGCAGTCATCAATATCTTCGTGCATGGGTTCTCTCGCTCTCTCTTGTGTGCAAGTTAGATGTGTCTGCGAGAAGCAGCACAAACGCGCCGACCCGTCACGGAAACCTGGAAGGGGGAGGACGGAGAGGGGGGAGGGAGAAAGTCGGGTTGGGAGACAATTTTACATTTGCGCTCTCTCTCTTTCATCGCAGGGCCCGGCTGAACACAAACAGCCGGAGACGGAGGGAACCCTGCGCGCGCGCGCGCGCGCGAGCGTGCGTACGCGGTATGATTGCATTTTGCTGTGCGTTCTTGACGTGCGATGTCACGGGTTTGCTTTTTTTTTTTTTTTTTTTTTTTTTTTTTTTCTTGTTTCCCCCGCTCGCCCCCGTCGATTTCTGTCTCCCAAACAACGAGGGGAATCAAAAGCTGATGCATGATGATGATACACGCAGATAACGCGAAAACCAAAAACGCCTCCCCCTCCTCCTCCTCCTCCTCCTCCTCTCACACGCATATGCAACGCACATCACGCGACACACGCGCGATCGGCTGATTACGATCGATTTCCCCCCCTTGTCCTCTCTCTCGCTTCTCTCCCCCCCCCCCCTCTCTCTCTCTCTCTCTCTCTCTCTCTCTCTCTGAAGCCCTCACCCCCGGAGAACTCGTGTGCCGTCTCGGTCGCCGTCCATATCATCTGTCTGAGTCACGGCTCATTTCTTCCCTCTCCCATCAGCCTCCTTGTTCTTTTTTTTTTTCCCCCCCACGGGCCTCCACCCTCTCGGCTGCCTCCCACTTGTTCCCCTTGAACCTCCCACACACACACTCTCTCTCTCACTCTCTCTCTCACTCTCTCGCTCTCTCTCTCACTCTCTCTCACTCTCACTCACTCACTCACTCACTCACTCTCTCTCTCTCTCTCTCTCAGTCTCTCTCACTCTCTCTCACTCTCACTCACTCACTCACCCACTCACTCTCACTCTCTCTCTCTCTCACTCTCTCTCTCTCTCTCTCTCTCTCTCTCTCTCTCTCTCTCTTACACACACACCGACCCCACGTGCATAAATGTCTCGAAAGAGCCCCACTGCGCGCGAGGCAACACCCCCAACGTTTTCCACCGCGCGCGTCGGAGGGGCTTTCAGCGATCGGGGCAGGGAGCGAGGAACTGACCACCTGGGGGGTCGGTCCCGTTAGCATATAAAGAAGGCCGGGGACCCCTCGCCCCGCGAGTCCGGCCCCCGACGGGAGCGTGCCTGCGTGGTCCCTACTCGCTGACCTCCTCCCTCGACACCCGCACCGAGCCTCCCTCCCCCGTTCCAGATCCACGTCCCTTACCAACACTCCCCCCGTGTTTCCCAATCACTTTCCGCCTCGCCAAGAGCCTGTTGGGCGAATCCGGAGAAGAACACAAAACGCAGCCCGGGCGAAACACTCTATCACGGACGAGCCAAAAAAGAAAAAGAAAAACAATTAAGAGCAAAGGGCGAAGGTCGAACGGAGTGAATTAAGGTAAGCCTAAGCTGATCGACTCTTTGTATCCCTCCTCAAAACTCACCTCGGACCGTATTTCAACTTCCCGCCCCCCGCCCCCCCCCCAAAGCATGATGGGTCAAACAACCTCGTCGTCCAGGCCGACCCCTTTCGCCACCGCCGCCGCCAGCAACTGCGGCCTGCACGGCTTCCCAAGAGGCTTCCCGGGACCCCACAGCCACAGCAGCAGCCACAACAGCAGCAGCAGCACAAGCAGCAGCAATACCATGACCACCACCACCACCACAATTCCCACAACCACACCCGCTGCAACCCACAACCCACGCTTCTCGCGCACCTCCAGCCGGCACGCCGCGTCGTCGTCGTCGTCGTCTGCGGCAGCGGCAGCCGCCGCCGCCCTGCGCAACGCAGGCGCCATCCGCGGAGGTGCGGCCTTTGGCACCGTGGCCGCCTGCCTGCCCGCCGTCGTCGTCGCCGCCGCCCCGTCTAGTGGCGGCGCCGGCAGCTGCGTGACTACCGGTAGCAGCGGCGTCGGCGGCCGCGCAAGCAGTTGCGGGAGCAGCAGCAGCCCCAGCGGCAGCAGCACAACTACTACCTCTGACACCAGCAGCAGTAGCGGAGGCAGAAGCAGCCGCGGGAGCACTGCAGGCTCTGCCACGACCACCGCCCCCGGAAGCTGTGGCAGCGCGTACTACAGCGGCGGCGGCGGCGCAAACTACGTCGCATTCAACGCCGCCGGCCCCCGTCGCGGCGCACCACCCACGCGCCCGTTCAACGCCGACCCGCCGCCCCCGCCTCCGCCCCCGCCCCCTCCTCCTCCTCCTTCGCCCCCGCCGCCGGCCCTGCTCGCGGCCTTTGCGCCGACCCACGACTCCCCGAGCCCGTCGCTCCTCGCCGAGCTCGTCCTGCTGCGCATCCACGCCGCCTGGCGGCCCCCCGTCCCTCGACCCGCCCACGCTGTCCCCGCCCGCCCCCGTCCTCGTCTCGGCCCTCGCCCCTCCCGCCTGCCCAGCCGTCGCAGCAACCTCCGCCACACCCCACCTCCCCCCCGCCCCGCCCCCCGTCCCCGCCCGCAACTCCACACACCCACCCCACCCCCCTCCGCCCCACCCTCCCCCCCCAACCACAACTCCCCCGACCCACCTACACCCCGGCCGCCCACGCCTTCCTCCGCTTCGTCGACCGCACCCTCCTCGCCATCCACCGCCCCGCCGAGCTCGTCCTCGTCGCCCTCGCCTACCTCGACCGCCTGCGCGCCCGCAACCCGGGCGTCCAAGTCCTCGCCGGCAGCGAGTTTGGCATGCTCGCCGTCGCCCTCGCGCTCGCGGACAAAATGAACGACGACCACCGCTACGCGAACGCCGTGTGGGCCGAGGTCACTGGGATCCCGTTGGCCCACGTGAACGTCATGGAGAGGGAGTTTTGGCGTCGCTTGGCTTCGCGCTGATGATCGACGCCGACCACTACAACGCCTATGCCCGCGCCGCCGTCGGGGACCTCGTCGCGCTCCACGCCGCCCGCGCCGCCGCAAGCTCGCCCCCCGCCCACCTCCCGTCGCCCCTCGCCGCAACGCTGCCGCCGCACTTGCACCGGCAGCAACACTACCAGCACTACCGGCTGCCGGACCAGACCCGCACCACCACCGCTACCAGCACCGCCACCGCCACCGCCGCCACCACCGGCAGCCTGCACCGCCGCGCGCAACCGCCGCGCAAACTAGCTGACGCCGACGCCGCCGCCGCCGCCGCCCCGCCCCCGCCCCGCCACCACCGGCACCACCACCACCACCACCGCCACAGCGCCGCCGCGGTCGGTCCGCTCTGAGGGCACGAAAATGCCCCGGAAGTGTCTTCCCGGTTTACCTTATTTCTTTTTTCTTGTCTTTACCCTAGTTGGTTTTTTCGTGACACAGTCCCCGCACCGTGTGTTTTTCGCATTGCTTTTGGTCCCTCCCCCCCCCCTTCATAGCCTCTTCTCTCTCCTCTCTTTTCTCACTTTCTTTTTCCATCTTGGGAAGTCGCCGTATTTGTTTCCGCGGGGTGTATTTTTCATTTGCTTCGAGAACGGGACGGATTTAAATAGGTGACGCGGTTGCTGCGAGACCATAACCCCCGTGGGGACGATGGGGGGGGGGAAGGGAACCTGCCGGGGAGGGGGTGGAGAAGAGTGCGTGAGCTGATTGGGTTGCGTGAAGTTCCTTTCCGGTGCAGCTGTGCTTCTCTGTTCGCTGTTACTTTCTTCCTTTTTTTTTTTTTTTTTTTTTTTTCCCCCCTGTTTTCCTCAGTTCCCTTCCCCCTCCGCCCGTCTACAATGTATTCATCCGCGGTTTTCGCTGCCAAAACACAAGCATACGTCGCGTACGCGCGCGGCGCACCTGCCATAATCCAGCCTGATATGTTGCCACGGCGGGAAAAACATGACTACGTAGTGACATCGACCAAACGCTTGGACGAACGCTCGCCTCGCGTCACTTCTATTACATACGATTGTAATGCGGAAAGCGTCTTGCGAGACTAAATACCCTTCCCCAAACTTCCTACAGCCACGATTGCCTGTGGGTTGAGAGGGAGTTTTTTTTTGTTATTTTTTTTTGTTTTTACCCGTGACGAAGGAAGGAGAGCGAATTGTTAGGACGAATCACACACCATCAGCGGGACGAAAGCGGAGGAGCAGAAGCCAAAACCGAACTCACACATGCACGCACACACACACACACACACACACACACACACACACACACACTCCAACACAAACACCCACACACACGACACCCACCATCCCGGATACATCCGCGCGAGGTTGGCCGGGTCCGACGCGACCTGCACGAGCTCGCTGACCTGGCACTCGACGCTCAGCGACGCCGCCAGCTTGCGCCGCACGCCAATCAGTGCACGTTCCGCGTCCTGGTTCTTTTTGCCGCCGCCACCAGTCGTCCCCGCTGCCGTGCCGCTGCTCTGCCCCGCCGCCGTCGCCGCCTGCCGCCGAGGCTGCGTTTTGGTCCTGGACGGAAAAGGGCGTGGGTGGCGGTCGGGAGTATTTAGTTTCATGTAAATTTAATGTTAAAGTACATCTCCCGCACCGCAGGGGATTCCTTCCACTCACCACTGGTACAGCGGATCGTGGCGAAACACGTCCAGAATGGTAAACAGCACGTCGGCGGACCCGCGCAGCACCCGCAGCGTCTCCTGACTGCACCGCCGGAACGCGCCGTCCACGCCGAGCGAGCCGAACCCGTCGACAACGTCGCGCGTCAGCCGGAACGGAACAAGCTCCGGCGTCGACAGCAGACGACCTTGGTCGAACGCGATGCCCAAGTCTTTTTTTTTTAAGAAGAGCTTGAGAGGAAAATCGGAGAGGGTGAACCATGCTATGAAAGCAAAAACGCACCGATTTGAATGGTTTCGCCGTTCTTTAAGTCGATGAGCACGTTCTGCGTGTGTCGGTCGCCTTTTTTTGTTGAACACGTTGACGCCGCCGTCGCCATCACCGAAAATTCAAATGTCAGGCGAAAGCAGAAAAACCGGACGACCTACAACAGAAACAACAACGACACCAACTCTCTTTGCGCGTCCCTTACTCACCGAGCCCAACAACCCATCCGGCGATCGCGTTGACGGCAACGCTCCGAGTGTACGTCAGCCGCGCATCGAACCTTCAGATGCGCGTCAAGTTAGAGATATGGAGTGGGGAGAAAGGGGGGCAAACAAAACTTAAGTTTAAAATCCACAAAGGCACACAGGTTAACGACCAAGAACTCCAACAAATAATGAAAAACGTTTCCAGTTCTCACCATTCCGCCGCACTGCCAAAGTGGTCGAAGAAAAAGTGGCGAAACACCGGTCGCAGCCGTGCCTCGATCTGGCGGTACACGTCCAGCTTGGAGGCCGGGTTCGACCCCTCTCGCTCGTGTTCCTTCATCATTGTCTTGCGCGCCTCGGACGGCGTCAAGTCCTTTGGCCGGTACCTGGATTTTTTTTTTTTTTTTTTTTTTTTTTTTTTTGGAATGCCACACAAAAGAGCGAACAACCACGGTCGGGAGAAACAATTGGAAAATGGAAAGAGAGAAAAACACGAAGTGGAAACTTTGGAGTGCCGAGACAAAAGAAACTTATAGCTTACTTTGGGTGACTAGTCGAGAGGTACTCCCCCACGGGCATCGAGTCCTGGACCCACTCAATAACGCCCGCACGCTTCCCGAGCGGTATCACCTTGTAGGTCCGGACGGACAAGTTGCGCTTTCGAGCGTGCGCGTCTTTTCTTAGAACCATGTTCACGACCGTGAAGATCTTTGAGAGCACCGCGTCCTGCCGCAAGTCATCGGATCCGCCCTTGACGAGCTGTTTGGAACGAAGCGTCAAACAGGGGGGAGGATGAGCGTCTTGGCATTTTTCATGTCACCCAACTCAAGGAAATACGGAACACAAAGGGTCGTCCGAACCTGGATATAAGTGTTCCCGTGGGACCCGTAGCACTCCAAAACTTTGGGCAAATTCACCCCGCCGACCAGCTTAAAATCCTTTGCAAAGGACGCGATCGTCTCGACCTGCGCATAGTCGCCGTTCGGGCTCACCGAGAGCGCGGCCGACACGACGGGCACCTCCACGTCCTTTGCCTCGTGCAGCCTCATCCTCCGGTCCAGTTTGTGCTTCCCAGACCCACCCTTTCCGCGGGCGAGCGACGACGACGGCACCTGCAAGCCCGCAAACTCGAGATACGCGTCGCACAGGGCATCTAGCGCGAGGATCTTTGGCCGCAGCGCGCCGTCCGCCGGCGCGGACGCCTTGATCTTTTGCAGCAGCGCGGCAGCGGCAAAATTGACGGACGCGGCTGCCACCGTTTCGGCGGTGCCGTTTTTGAGGGCGACAATCTGGTAGAGGGAGTGGAAGGGGTGCTCGAGGGCGAGGCGGAGGATCAGCTCCTGCAAGACCGCTTGAAACTTGCTCGTCTCGGTCGTCATTCGGGCGCTCAGCTGATACACGAGTTCCACAAATTTGTGCGAAGAGATCCGACTCAAATGCAGCCCAACCAGATCGTTAACGGCTCCTTTGTCAGAGTTTGCGAACCAAAGTGAGACCAGACGAAAGACTGCCACGTCTCTTTTCGCCCCCGCTTCGAGGCACAGCAAATAGCATTGAAGGCACTGGAATTGGAAGGGGTTTCGGAGAGTAAGAAACCTGGCTCGCAAAAAAAAAAAAAAAAAAAAAAAAAAAGACTTGCCTTCTGCAACAGACTGCTCACTCGATCCGCGTGACTGGCAAGGTCTTGCTGATCGAGTCTTATTTGAGCCTTGAGCTTCCGCAATGCGCTGCTTGTCTCTCCTTTGCTTTGGGCGGCAAGCTCCTCCATCTCTTTTTTCCGGTCTTTGACCACCGCCGCCAGCGCCAAATTGGTCTCGTCGCCGAGGAGCGCCTCGTAGCTGTCGTCCGCAAACTTGGCAAACGAGTAGAAGCAGGCCTCGATCTGTCCAGGACGCAGATCGGGCAAGTCGACGAATCCGTCGGCGGGCCGGTGGAGGAGCTTTGTCGCCGAGTTGAACAGATCAAAGATGGTGCGCGGCGTGTCCAGCCGTCTGGCGTGGGACCATTTCGCCAGCTTGTGCGTCAGGATCGCCGTTTTCGCCGTGCTGTTTCGGTCCGAGCGGTTGAGCAGCTGCGAAAGCATTTTGACTGCCAGTCCCTCGTCTTGCTGGGACCAAAGAAGTTTTGCCGCTTCGAGCTCGATTTCGAGTGCGACGCCCTCGGCCGGCCCGCTAACAATATTTCTGAGTGTGGAGAGCCCCGTTTGTGCGTTGCAATACAAGGCAGCCTTGCGGGCATGCTTGCAATAAATTAATAAAATTTCGCATAGCGTGGATTGTACAGCGGCCGAAAGATCTTGTCTGCTTCCGCTTTTGAGAGAGTGACGCTGCCTCAACGAAAGGAGAAGGTGGGATCTAAATACGACAATCGTTTCCACGGCGTCAAAGCCGTGGAGTTCTATAGCCTCGGCGCATCTCCGAGTCCAATCAGACATCTTGCTCGCAGCCTCCTGCGCCGAAGCGGGATTGAGCAGTCCCAAACAGCTCTCCGCTTCGACCAGGAGATGGTTGGTCGGGCGCAACAGCCAGTCTCGCGTCCTAGTCGACAAAAAGTTGCGAGAAACAAACTTCCAGCAGGCCTCGACGGACGCTTTGCACTCTTCCGGGCTGTCGGATGAGAATTTGCGGAGAACGAGGTTCAGGAGCGAGTGAAGCTGTGGTTTCTGCGCGCTTGGAGGAAGGTCCTCTTGCGACCACGTGCCGCACCTCCACAGGCTTTGCTGGTACTCCTCGGCAAGGTCTGCGTCTAAAAGGTGCTTTGATTGCGCGCCAAGAACCGTGTGAAACAGGCCCAACTGCGCAGAGGACGACAAGAAATCTCCGTCGTAATGTTTCAGTTGCGTGGCGCTGGTCCCACGTCCCAGCGACGCGGAGACAAGCCGCGACTCGCTAAACAGCAAGCTTTGCACCCAGCGTTTTTGCGAGCGAAAACGCCGCAGCAGATTGGATTCGTCAAGTTCGATTTTGGACAATGCCCCTTCATGCGAATCGTCATCCAGCGCTTCGAATAGTTCCAGCATTATTCTGTACTCAGCATCTCCAGGAGTCTCATCCGAATGAGTGAGAGACAACTCCAAAAACATCAGAGCGGTCCTTGCCTCTTTGAGCCTGAGCGCGGCTCTGCAGAGGCTCTGAACGTTGCTCTTCGCAATCTCGGCCACAATGCACTCGCCCTCCTCTTTTAGAGCAATCCTCAAATAGATGAGCGAATCAATGACCAATCGCAACGACGAAAGGTTTTCTGTTTCAAACTCGCGGAAAAAACCTCGAAGGCTGCGGTGCATTATTGCCCTCCGGTCCCCGTCCCCCTCCAACTCCAAGATGGCACACAAAACAAACTTGAACAACCTCTCGGCTGCTTTTGGGGAAAGAAGGACTATATTCTCCAATGAGGCAAAGATGAAGTCTGTTTCAAAAGTCACCAGCATGGACTGGACGGTGCTCGAAACCCACTGAAGATAGTCTTGAGGCCCGCAACGCAGATTGAACTCATCCGGTTGACCAGTTCTCGACGGCAGAGCGGGATCGACGATGGCGTTCCCCCGTCCTTGAAAAATTTGGAGAAAGGCCGCAACCTCCCCTGAGCACGACTTAAGCGCAGCGAGCCCAGTCTTTGACGCTACAACAAGTCGGGCGATTCGGCACGCTTCAGACCTCACAGCCGTGGATTGGTCTTCCAAGCAGAACTTGATCACACCAAGAGCAGCCACGTGCCGATCCAAGACTGCCGCAACCGCAGATGTTTCTTTGGGTGCCGTGTAGGAGACTGCAGAGCATCGAACCACGTCGCGCACCAAGTCCTCCGGAACTAGCGCTGGGTCGGCCAAGAGGGATTCAAGAAAAGATGTGAGGCGGGTGCTGTTTGTCGCCATGTCTCGCTTCTGCCACAGTGCGGCAATAACTCGGGCAAGTCGAGTACTTTTGTTGTCTGTCCACAAATCAAGCAATTTGTCCAACGCTTTCTCCAAGTTGGACGGAGGAACGGTTCCTGCTGCAAGTGTCATTCCAGGAATGTCTTTCCCGCTCTGCGTAAGCAAAGCACCCAAGATTTCAAATCCTGCCACTCGGCTAAGCGCATCCGTGAGCTCGTCCTCCACTTGCTTCAGAAAGCGAGCATGGGGGGATGAGAAGGTGCTGGCACCAGATTGAAGACTAGATACTACCAAGAGATGCTTCGACAGCACATCTCCGAGAACAAAATCGGGCAATAGAGGCTGTGCAAACTTGATTAAAATAGAAAAGGCTCTTTGCGGGTACAAAATCTCTTCATCATCGGCGGTGCAAGTGGATATAGCCTTGATGCATCCTTGCAAAGCGTAGAAGAAAATGAGCGGATTTTCCGTGGGTTCCAGGCACAGCCCAAGAAGCAGCGAGAAGGATGTCGCAAACGATTGAGGTGAGACGCGGCGGGATTCCACATCCGCGGCCAGTCTGAGGTATATCGTCAACAGACGGTCTTTGCCCAAAATGCTGGAGAGTGTGTTTTCATTCATTTCTGCCTGAAGTCTAGACAGCGCAGTGAGAGCTCGGCTAACAGAAATTCCGTCCGGCTTGGAAAATGCTGCGATTGTCTCACGCTCGAAGATTTGCTGGCATCGCGTGGATACATTTCGGTTCTCGTCCCCCGGCATGTTCCAGCTATCAACGACATCCACCATGACAAGGAGTCGATAAACTATTCCGGAGCACTTCTTTTTTAATAGTTTGCTGTACACTTCTGTTCCGATCGTAAGCTTCACGTGCTTCAAAACGTCCTGGAAATCGTTGTTAATGAAGGCGCAAAGTTGAAAAGGAGTCTAATTCGTACTTCATAGTTACTTCCGGCGGAAAACACAATCGCCTTGCAATCAACGGTAAACGAGTTTGAGGTGTCAGCTGCGCATGAGGAATACCAGCACCCACCATGGTTGATGCAAAATCGTTCGAAATCAATTCAGAAATCGGGGTTCCAATAATAGATTCCAGGGATGTCAAGGACAAGAGGTCCACCATTTCCATCCCACATAGGTAATTCCCGACCAACATTCCCGCTGAGTCGAGCAGTAAATGTCGAAATGACTCAAACCCTGCTGCCTCAATGGGCCAGCGTGCGGGCGCCTCCGCCACTGCACCTGCGGGTGCTGATTCGGCATTTGCGGCCGCGGCTGCCAGCTCGTCCACACTTTTTAGAGCGACGAGACGAGGCAAAACGGTGCCAAGGCACGCGTCAACGTCATCAAACGACAAAGTGCTGGCGAGAGTCTCCAGCGCTGGGCGTGAGTCTGCCAGGGCAAGTGTTTCGATAACAAAGAAGTTTCCGCCGCGTGCGCCCATGTTGGCGGATCCGAGAAGCATTACGTCGGTCGGAGTAAGCATCTTGCGGGCCGCGCGGCGCGCAGTGATAGACGTTGAGAGACTGTGTATGCAAGCGTCTCGAATCGATGGGTTTCGAAACAGGTTGGGCAGCCGTCTACTCAACGCTGCAGCTACGTAGAAGGGGGGATAATTAAGTAGTGACTTCAGAGATTCGATTGGAAGAAAGACAGAGTTTTCTGGAGATTGATAGAAGCTAGAGCTCGACGATTGAAACAAAAGGTCCTCTGTTGGATCGCTGCTTAAATAGGAACAGATGCAATGGCTGGGAAGCAGGTCAATATGGGTGTCTTCCTTTCGCATACGATTACCTCACGTGAACGGCCAAGTCGACACCAAGTTTCTTCGTCACGAGCAAGCGGCAGAAAAAGCCAAAGGTGGGGACAACGCGTCCAACTAAATCGTCTGATTGAAGCATCGACCTCAAATTCGCCAGGCTCTTGGAAAACATTTTGAGAAACGCGGCGGTCACCGTTTTACTGCGTTCATGAACATAGCTTCCCTCTAGTAGGTCGAGATAAAACGAAAGTATTCGCTCCATCTCAACTGGTGATCGACGTGGGTAAGCAAAGCGAGAAAAAATGCGATTAAATCAGCTGCTTTTACCGTGAGACACGCCCCCCAAGCTGCCTTCCACTGCACGCGCAACGCAAATATGAAGGCCAAGACTTTCGTCGTTCAATGCTGGGTGATTTAATAGGTCCGTGAAGTCAAGCTTCGGTCTATCTACATGCATCGCATCGGACGCTCCATCTACTTCTGCACTTTTTCCATCCGGGGGCGGACACTGCGAGGAAGGCCACGTCAGCCGGTAAATTTCGCACAAAGTCCGAAACGCCAATCCAGATATTCCGTCCCGACACCTGATAGGGAGAGCCAGGCAACTCCACTCTCCTTCAACGTCTACTCTTGACTCTCCCGTAGCGCCGAAAGCGGAGGCGCCAGGATCTACAGTTGGACTGGTCTCAGTCGCCAGGCTCTCCTTGATTGCAAACTCGCCGTCTTCGTCGTCAAACGGATCCTGACTTGGTCCTTCTCTCGCCATGTCTCCGGAAACTTGCTGATCCGTATAAGCCGCCGTCGGTGCCAACGGAAACGGAGTTACATCGCGTAAGGCTTGAATAATTGGAACAAGTGACAGGAGCCCAGAAAGTTCACTGGCACTTAGGGCTGAAATAGAGTCAGTTTCTATGTCTTCAAACATATCTCCAAGTATGGCGAGTGAAATCGCAAGGTTTTTATCATCGCTCCGAAGGCTGGATAAAGCGCTCGCTACAGCTGGTATCATGGCTGAAAAGGAGTGAGGGAAAGACTGCTGAGAGTCGGAAGAAATAGAGTCGTCGATGATGGCAAATGGTGTCACGGAGCTACGGAAGTCCACCACCAGAGAAACATAAAGAGCAAAAAAATAGACGCAACCAAGACCGTTTGATGATGAGGTGTTGTCGAATCTGGTAACGGCGCTGGAAAGCATCCCGTCTAAAAGCGACGGTATTGTTGAATAGACTCCTGCGGCGGCCGCCCCAATTCGAGTTGCACCGCCCATTTTGAAGACGGCACCGACGTCACGAAAGTCTAAGCCCAAAATCGCCGGAAGCGTTCGCTGTAGGTTTTCCAACAGAATCGCGGCCTGAAGGACGTCGTTCCGCGGAACCGGGGTCGGAGCGGAGGTTTGGCCGTCGTCGTTAGGCTTGTCGGTTCGGAACACGCTGACGGTTGAACCTTTTCCTGCATGCCGATGCCCAAGAATCCGCGCGAGAAGTCTCGGCGAAGCAATAAATGAACATCGGTCGAGCGCACTCTGGTCGAGCGTGTAAAGCGTCGGACTATCGAAAAAAGTGGAGAGCGCGGTTGGAAGAGTTTCTTCCTGGAATTCTGCGAGAAACGGGCTCAGCGAAATCAAGGTAACAGGAGTAAGAACGAGCATTTCTGTGTTCCAGCGAAGGATTGGGTTTGCAGAAAGATTGAGTTCGGAGGTGCAGCCACGAGCGCTCTTGCACATGGCTAAAAAAAGACATTGCACTGGACTGAACGAAGCCTGCATATCAGCGACGCATCTCGAGAATAAATTGCTCCAAACGAGTCCGAGAGATTCAAACGGAGATTTTGCCAATAACGCCAGAACAAGCCAAGCCCAATCCGACACGGATCGTTGCGCGTTCGTCCCACTTGCGCCAGCGGATGCAACGCTGGCGGCCACGGCCTCTGCGAGGTCTGACAGTTGCTCCAACACAGCCGCCTTGAAGTCGCCGATGTGGCTTTCAGCAGCAGCTGAGGACAACTTGAACACGACGAACGCAGCCAGCTGGAGTGCAAAGAGCATCGACTTTTCACCACCTACGCCCCCACCGCCGCTTCGAATAAGAGACCCGAGATTTACTCTTTCCGTTTCCCGACGCAGCCTCTTCCTTCCCGAAGCACCTGACATTGCCTTTCCGCGTAATTCTCCGAGCCGCATCAGGAGCACTGCGGCGTCCGAAACGGCGTCCAGAAAGACAAAGGCACACAAACAATCGGCGTCGAGGGTCTGAACGTCGAGAAATGACTCTAGAAGTCGACTCGGGGAAACAAGTCGGTGGGTTTCCTCGCCGCTGAGAAACGCAGAGAGCAGCGGGACGCATAGCTCAATGTCAACCAAAACGTTCGAACGACGTGAATTATGCTCTCGGACGCCGAGTTCGTAAATTGCAGCAGCTCCGCTCTTTGCTGCATCAACGTCGTGAACACTGTGATCCATTAAGAAGATCGTTGTTCCAGTGTAAAGTCGGAGCAGCAGCGCAGCAAAGCCCTTTGCCCCACTACCTCTTCTGTCTCGAATGCTGAGCCGCTCCCAAAGCGCGCACAGCGGGCCAACCAACTTCTCCAAAGATTCAAACGCCTCATACGGTCGATCCGGGAATACGTCCACAATCACGGGCAGCAGCGCTTTCAAGAGGCAGGTTGTGCATGCATCGTCCGCTGAAGAATTGCTGCTGTTGGTCACGTATTTTGCAATGTGGAGCATGCTCTCGAATCGTCGCGAAGATGCATCAATCGATGTAGACATTGCAAGGAGAGAGAATATGTTGGCGTACTCAAGACGCTCTGCGCTTGCTGCGATGCGATCGCGGCCCCATGCGGGAAGCTCTTCCAAAGAGGAGATAGACGCCACGCAGAGGTTGTAAATGCGGGAAAAGTGAGTAGGGCGCAGATGCTCGCGGTGCTTCCGAATGGACAAAAGCTCTTTCAGGGTCTAAGTGCGCGCCAATGCCGACGTCAGAAACA
Source organism: Zopfochytrium polystomum (assembly GCA_025765615.1). Lineage (NCBI taxonomy): Eukaryota > Fungi > Chytridiomycota > Chytridiomycetes > Chytridiales > Chytridiaceae > Zopfochytrium > Zopfochytrium polystomum. The sequence goes on along the minus strand of JAIVFJ010000011.1, from coordinate 24,779 downwards.
GCCAAAGGAAGGGGTGTAGGTAGGGTCGTAATCAGACCTTCAAGTACAGAGGTCCAACGCACCGCGCAACGGACCGCTTCCCGCAGATTCCCTCGAGCAAATGATCAACGCCACGCCTCAACCAGCTAGGGGCGGCGTCCATTCCTGGGACGCACAGCTTTGAAAACACTCGCGCCGTCGACTCGACCCGGTTGCGCGCTTTTGTAATGGTCGCCGCCGCCGCGGAAGTCGTGTGTTTCAACTCCAGGGTCTCCATCTCGCGGACCGCGCATGACGCGAGGGCGTCGAGGACCTTGGGCCAGTCGGACCTGTCGAACAGCGCCGAGACTGGGCGCGAGGGCGGCACGCCGGAAGACGAAGTCGACGAAGAGATGATTGAGGCTGAGGAGGCGGCGTGGGCGAGGGGTGGGACGCCGCCAACCTCTGGCCATGCCGCGGATGACGAAGACTGCGCGGTGGCTGGAGGTGGGGCCAAGCAGCGGGCCAAGGCCTCGCGAAGGGCGTCGAGCCCGCGCGTGCGCTCGCGCTCCTTGTCGCTGAGCAGGCCCACTACCACATCATCCGAAGTCTCGTCCGACAGCATTGGTTCAGATGCAATATTACTTGTCAACGACAACAAAACACCCCCTTAACGCTTCCCGCCTTATTCGCTTGCCCCTGTCACAAACGCCACAATCTCAGTAACAATGCCCGCTGCAACGACCGATGGTCCGGCCCTCAGCATGAAACGCCCGAGTTCCTTCGAGTCTTTTGAAGTTTCCAGGCAGATCGGCTTGGTCGTCTTGATCTCGACTTCCGCAGACATCTGCTTCAATAGTGCTCTGTGGTGTTGGAGTTGAAAAGTTACGCCGCGGCGGGGACGCTGCAAGCAACGAAGGGGACGATCGTTACCTTGGGTTCTTTTTGACAATTTCGCCGGTCGCCTTGTTCAGAAGGGCCGTTAGCTTGAACAAAGTCGCCGGGTGCGTTGCACTTTGGTGATGCATGACAACAGGCACTCCAATTGTAAGTGGCATCGCAATGTCGAAAGTAACAATTTTCGCTCGGAAATGGTTTGTAACTGGAACGGGACGGGTCGGGTCACAGAGGATGCTTCCGACACTACGAAGAAATTTAAATGCGAAAGAATTATATACTAGTTTCTTTGACTCGAAAACACCAAGTACCTGACGTGCTCAATATCTATACCGGCCAATCCCAAAGTGACATGATCGCCAGCGACTGCCCACTTCGCAGCTTCCTCGTTCAGCTCTATGGCTAGAGGAGGAAAAAGATCAACAAAAATGAGCGCAACACAAGGCGGCACTTGGACATCACCCACCTTTCACAGTGCCCTTTTCCGCGCCCGGTATGAGCGCCATAACCTCCCCAAGTTGTACCGAGCCTGCCTCAATACGGCCAGTAACAGCAAGCGAGGACCCGCTTCCCGAAACATTTGGAGGTGCGCCTTTGAAAAAGTCTGTGATTGAAAGTCGAAACGGCTTGTCGATCGGTCGCGACGGAGGCTGCAGTGTGTCTAGAGGTGATTAGTGCATAAAGCGACAACCATAATGAGCATCATGAAGTTGTCGTGCAAGAGCTTTCATTCGAAATTTTGGGTACGTGCCTAATGCCTCCGCAACGGTGAGTCCAGTATACCAACTTTCCAGTTCTGCCTGCTGTCGTTTTAACAGGTTTTCGCCAGTGAAGCCTGTAACGCAAAGGTAAGGTGGAGAAGACTGAATGAAAACGATGAGAATCGTCTCACCACTCGCAGGAATAAATATTAACTTGTCCTTCTTGAATCCTGCTTGGGTTACGAGGAAATTCAAAAGCTTCGACCTGATTTCCTCGAAGCGGCTCTCCGACCAGCCAACCTTTTCGAATGGGAAAGGGCCAATCGTTACAATACTGAATAAAGGCAAACTCCTCGCTTTACCGTGTCCATTTGATTCACCGCAACGATAAGCTGAGAAACCCCAAGACTTCTTACGAGTAACGCGTGCTCACGTGTCTGGCCGCCTGGACCAAATCCAGACTCAAAACCATTCGTGGAGCTGTCCACGACGAGCATCGCTGCATCGGCCTAGTTCCCAAAAGTCCGCGAAAACTCAACTCAGTCTCCAATGACAACGAGTGCTCAAACTCAAAACCGACCTGGGAAGCGCCAGATATCATATTTGGGATGAAATCTCTGTGCCCCGGAGCATCCAGTAGCGTAAACTTCCGGTGAGGGGTTTCAAAAGAAGATACTGCAACGTCTATCGTCACTCCACTTAAAAAATGAGAGATAAGTTCACAATGTTTGGACGCGGGAATCCACGAAGCACCAACCGGGATCGCTCCTCCTCAGTTTCATCGAGTACCCAGGCAAACGCAAACGAGCCTTTCTTCATTTTTTCTGCGTCTCGCACGTACTTTTTCATTGTGCGGTCATCTACGACACCAAGCAGGTACAGCATATGCCCCATCAATGTACTTTTGCCTGCATCAACGTGGCCTGTTGAGAAAGTTAAAAAGGTTGACGATGAATTGAAAAACTTTCATACCGACAACAACTAAATTCATGGAGTCTTTCTCCGACGACCGTTCAGCAAATGCTTCGGCAACATTGATCCTTTTCGATCCAGATTTAGGTGTTCCCGGATTGCTGGAAGGGCCAGGAGTTCCAACTCTCATCGACTGCAGCGACGTGGCAAGATTGTTCGCACTGCCATCGTTTACTTTTGGCAGTGAGGACGACGGTGTCAATGCTGGAGACGCAGCGCCCAGAGCTAGAGATTTTGACTTCGGCGTGGACGGCGCTTTTGTTGGTGTCGAGGACTGCTTCGGACCGGTTGGTTGGGAGGTCGCGGCTTTTTTCTGTTGGCCAGCCTTTTCGGCCGCCTTCTTGCCTCCGGCTTTGAAAAGAAGCATCACATGAGGAGGCATGATTTAATTATGAAGACGCGCGCCATGACTTACAAACACTCGTTCCCGCTCGAGCTGAGGCCACTATGTCGTCGGGACTGGGCGAATCGAAAGCAAAAGGCGTGTGACCGTGGCTGGTGCCGCCTGATCGTCCATTTTCTGGAAACAAAGCGAAAAGGTCAATTAAATCCCATCCGCTGCCACCAGAAGTGCTGCTTCTCGTGCGGTGTTGCTCGGCCCCTCGTCCTCGCGCTCGTTTTGCTCCGCTGCTCGTGCTTCGACGCTGCGGATCGCTGGTATCCGTCTCCTCATCGTCCAAATAAGCCAGGAACCGTGCCATTGAAGAAGGTTGGGCAAGGATCCCACCAAAGCCCTCTTTCTGGTTCGATTTGGTTGGACTGTTGATTGCTCCCCTCTTGTGCTCGCTGTAGTTCGTCTTGTTCGACTCCGCATCCGGAATTCTTCCGGGGAGGCTCTTTCCAGTGTCAGCAGGTTTCAGTGATGATGAGCCTGGCTTGATAGCTGAGCCAGGTTTTGCACTTGAAACAGGCAGCGTTTGTGACAATGACTGCAGACTTGGTACATTCGCACTGGACGCCAAAAGAGATGGACGATTCGTGGAGGAAGAGGCAGCCAGCGATGCAAGAGTTGGCGTACGCATCGTGTCCGCGAGATTTCGAAGAACCGACTGAACTGGTGAGGGCGACAGAGGCTTTTGCTGGGCAAGGGCTGCCAGTTGCAGGAGGGAAGGGGGTGATTGCTGCGTGGTCGCGGTTGCGGATAGATTTGGCGCGTAACTCTTCTTCAGTGCTGAAAGACCGGCTCCTGAGGGAGGAATGGCGCCAGAGGGCAGTGCCGCAGCAAGGCTTTTCAAAGAAGCGACTGGCGCCGCAGGCGATATCTGACGCGTATTCATCGGTGCTGGCTTCGCTTGGCTTTTCAGCAAGAGCGACTGCACGGATGCAGACAGGATCGACGAGGTGGTTGAGGCTACGCGAGCAGAGTCTGATGACGAGGACGAGGGCGAGGGGGACGCATCACCGGCTGCACCTTCTGGTGGAACTCTTGACTCGCGCACAGAGTCCACGACTGATCATCAGCGTTCAAAGAACGAATGCCCAGTCGAAGGAATCGCGGAAGAGAAGCAGGAGATCAAGTTCAATTGCAGGTTGATGGGTTTGCAAGGGTGGGATGACTCTGCCTGACCCTGGACTGTGTTGGACCTAACCTTCCCCACTGAAGACCATCGAAGACGCCCATGACATCTTACCTGCCGCTCCCGCATCCTTGCGCGGTCCATCAAGGAGTTCGTTCACCGCGGACTCAATGTTCCCCGAGTTTGAAAGCAGGACTGCTCTGATCGCGCTGTCCGAATAATCGTCCCCAACGATGGCACGAACTTGATCGACGATGTCTGAGATCAAGATGAGTCACATGAACGACGCCTCAAGGGTCGCGGATCCAACATGCAACGACCGGAAGAAGTGGACCGATATACCTACCTTGCGATATCACTACTGGCTGTTGGTTGGGCTTTGTCCCCTGCGCGGCTTTGGGCTGCTTTGATGGGGCAGAACCCGCCACATACGCCACCTTGCCATCGTCATCCCCCGCGTCCTCCTCATCGTAGCCGTAATCGTCATCGTAGTCATCATAGTCGTCGTCATCGTCGTGGTAGTCGTTGTACCGAATGCTCGATTGAACAAGCCGGTGGCGAGACTGTGGGACATTGGCGCGCGCGTTAGTAGGAGATCGCGGGAGGGAATCGTCTCACCATCTCAAAAACAAGTGTTTTTTTCCCCCAGATTTTGATTTTCTGTTGCTAGCAGTCAAGGGCGACGCCGAGGACGGGCCAAAAATGGTATGAATGGACCCCCCGACCACCCTACCCTCAACCCCCTCCACCTACTGCCACTCTACTGCCGTCCACCATCCACTCTTCGTTGCGGGTAGTCGACCCCGGTGGTGGCTGTCGCGCGGCCAGCAAAAATGGAGCGAGATACGGAAAGGGCTACTTGCATAGCCAGTTGGTGGCTGTGGCCAGGCCCAAGTCTTCGATCTGGATCGTTGTTCCATGCGGACACACCGTTCGTTTCTGTTCCGCACCGCCGCTACTTTCTCCCCTGGCGCCCAACCTAGCGACCGAACTGAACGACGCACCCAGGAAAACAGCAGCTTGGCATTAGAGTCAGATCGCCATTACTGCTGTGTTGTTGCTCTGATATTCGCTAGTTCGGTTCTGACACGTTTTGCCCTTGGGTACCGGCCCATTCAACCATTGCGATCAAAAGGAGTACGCACTACAAAAGAGCACCTCGAAGCAATTGAAACCTTTAAAACTCAAACATGTCGCCAGTGAGTCAAGTCCCAACCCATGTTATGCTGGCTTGGCTAACTCTGAGACAACGTAGCGTTATCCGAAGTTACGTACCACCGCGAATCGACAGAACTCTTCCGCCAACTCGCTGGGCGCCTGCGCGAACCGAATTGGGTGGTATGCGTCCGCGTTCATCGTTTCGTCCAAATGTTTTGGCAGTTCAACCAACGCGTTTGCAATAAGGTCGTGTTCAAGTCTCTGATCCTGATCCACATTCTCATTCGAGAGGGAAACACTGAACGTGTCCTCAACTACTTGGTGGCTAACCCGGAAATCATTGATGTCCGGAACTTCCGTGATAAGAGCTTGACGCCGCTCAGTTGAGACTAAAAGCTTTTTGTTGTTTGTGGCAGTGTCTAACAATGTCGCTTTATAGGTGTCGCGCAAGCGAAAAACGTCCGAATGTATGCCCTCTACTTGGAGGAAAAAGTCAAAGGCTTTGGTGCATCAAAAGACGACTTTGTCAAGGCGAAAGCAGAGCAGATTGCGAGATTTAGATCGATGCCTGAATCCCAGCTTCTCAACCTTGTTCCGGTTTTGCAGAGGCAGATAAGCGCATTACTGGATTGTTCGGTAAAGCGCGTGAACGTTCGTGTCCTCCCCAATTGATCGTCACTTTTATTAGTTCTACGCCGAGGAAATTGACAATGTTGTAACGTTGCAAGCGTTCCGCCTGCTTATTGGCGACATGATGGCGCTTTTCCACCTCCTGAACGAAGCTGTCATTAGAATTCTAAGCTCGTATTTCGAAATGTCCAAGCCGGATGCCCAGCGAGCCCTTTCAATCTACAGGACGTTTGCGCAGCAAACCGCTAAAACTGTCACTTTTTTCGAAATCGCCCGGAAATTGCGGCATTCCTTGGGAGTTGATGTGCCAGTCTTCAAACACGCTCCCATATCTTTAGTTGGTGCTCTTGAGGACTATCTTCGGGCACCGGACTTTGAGGCCCAGAGGGCGGCTTACAAGGCGAAAAAGGCGGCCGCCGCAAACAAAGGACGCAGTGGGGCCGGAAAGAGCGATTCTAGAACGAAGACAGGTAAATAGGATCCAAGAGTTCTTGAACAGCTCTGTAAGTAACTGTCACTCCTTTTAGCACCTCCGAGCAAGCCTTTTGAACCAGATCATCGACCGTCGCCACCCCAGTCACGGCAACCGTCGGCAGCCCCTGTCGTGAAATCGGAACCCCCAAAAGCAGCGCCAGCGCCAGAGCCCCTGATCGACTTTTTCTCTTCTTTAGATGAAGACCTTCAAGCCTCATCCAACAACTTCGACTTTGATATTTCCAGCTCGATTTGGAATGCACCACTGACACTTGACAACACTTCCTCCAACTTGCTGACGACCACAAACACTACGGGACTGTTGGGCTCAGCCGGATCCTCGGCCCTCGGAGCTAGCGCATTCCCTGGCTCCACTCTTGGTGGTGGTGATCTCACAGCGGGCATCGGCGGTGGACTGAGTGGAGGCGTGAGCGGAGGCGTGAACCCGTTCGGTCTGCAGCAACAACAACAAGGCGCGACCGCCCTGGCCACGCAAATGAATCAGCTCACCCTTCACCCGTTTGCGTCGGCCAACGCAGCGCCTCTCGCAGCTCCACCCATTCAAGCTCCACCGACAACGATAACGTCCAAGATCGACCCTTTTATAAACCCCTTTGCCTTCAACACGCCAACGACCGCCACGGCCGCTGCCAGTGCCTTCAGTCAACAACCTGGCGCCGCGGCGCCGAATCCGTTCGGCGTCATGCCTGCCGGAGCCGGCGGCGGCGGCGGCGGTGCGGCAGACGCGGGATTCACGGTGGAGAACGTGTTTGGCAACGGAGCCGCGTCAACTCCCGCGACGCTGGGTGGCGCAGGTGCAGCCGTCTCGCCAATGGGTGCGATGATGCCGATCGGTGGCGGTACCATCGGTGGTGGCGGATCGTTCGGCGTGGGAACGCTGGGCGGCGCCAGCCTGGGCGGGGGAGTCGCACCCGCGGTGAAGGACCCTTTAGCCGCCATCAACCCTTTTGGAAAGCCGTCGATTCCCCTGGCCGCGTTGGCCAGCGCTGGCGTCAACAACTCCAACACTGCCGCAGGTGGATGGGGTGCCCTCCAGCAGCAGCAGCAACTTTTGCAACAACAGCAGCAGCAGCAACAACAGCAACAACAACAACAGCAGCAGCAACAGCAATTGCAACTTCAGCAGCAGTTGCTGCTGCAACAGCAACAGCAGCAACAATTGTTGTTGCAGCAACAGCAGCAGCAGCAGCTGCAACAGCAACCGTTTGGCGCTGCCGGTTTCGGTGCGGCGACGCCCACCTCTCCGTTTGGAATGGGCGGAATGGCAGCCGGCGGGGGAGTTGGCGCTTTTGGAAACCCGGGGGCAACGGCGATGGGAGGAATGGGTGGCGGGATGGGGGCAGCGCCGCAGCCGGTAGCTTCTTCGTTTAATCCCTTTTTGCAGCACTGAAAGGGGGCGCTTGCGTTTGAGGCTTTTGTGGGGAGTTGTTTTGATTGATTGAATCGTTGCAGTATCTCATTTCAGGTTTCTCTCACGTTGTCTCACGTTTTTTTTTTTTTTTTGACTTTTTTTTTCTCTTCTTGCCCATTGCTCGCGTTGTCCAGATACCGTCTTCTCTGACCCATTACCTTACACCCCCACCCCTGCTCTACGCAATCAGTCTCACGATATCGCTCCGTTTCCCCCCTGTTCCCTCCTCTTGTTTCTCTTCCTTTTCTTTTCTTTTCTTTTCTATTTGGGAAGAGCCAGGCAGCCCTCTGTCTCGTTTTCTTTTTTTTTCTCCTTTGCCATTTCCTTTGCTCTTCATTTTCCCTTCTTCCCGCCTGGCCTGCTTGTTTTTTACCTTTTTTTTCTTTTTTTTTCTTACACAAGCTGAAATCGAAAAAAAAACTAAAAGAAAAGCACCATATCTGCAGTGTTTTTTTACGAGCCTGCCGCGAGCTCCGAGTCTTGCAACCTGCCAGGCGAGTAACATTGTTGGACTTGTGGAATCTAACCCCCAAAAAAAAAAAAAAAAAAAAAAAAAAAGTGAAACCCCTCTCACCTTCTCCAATACTCCCTGTTCTTCGCCATATTCGACAACCCGGCGAACGCCAGCTCCTCCTTTGTCGCGTACAGCCCCCATACCTCGTACAGCGGCATGGCGAGGTAGTCGATGAAGCCGACCTGGCACTTGGGCACCTCCGTGGTGACGCGGTCCATGAACATGGACACGGGCAGCGCGCGCGCCTTTTCCAGGTCGCCCTGCTGGAAAAACTCTTCCATGATCCGCCCCGCCCACGTCCGGCACAGGTCCAGGTTCTTGGCCGCGTTGTTGATGTCGCCGCATTTGATGGCGATGTCCATGAGGAGCTGGCGGTCCTTGGCGTCTTCGTATTGGAGGCCTTGCGATACGGAAGGAAGTTTGTTTTTTTTTTTTTTTTTTTTTTTTTTTTTTTAATAATCTTCGAGGTTAGCGAATGGCAGAATGACAAACACAACACGTACACCTCTGGGCCAGAGATAAAAAAAAAAAAAAAAAAAAAAAAAAAAAAAAAAAAAACACCTCCACTCACCCGACCCCGACAGCTTGTTCTTGAACTTTGCAATGTACTCAAAGTGCCCCGCCATGTCCGTCGCCAGCACCATCGACAGGATCGACGCGCGAACTTGCTTAAACCGGTCGCGCGACAGGCTGCCCAGGATGTTGACCGAAGGGTCCGCGATCATCAGCTCGAACGCCGACGAGCAGTGAAAGTTTTCGAGGACCTATTTTTATTGATGTAAAAATTTTTTTTTGAGGTGTCGTATTAAGCACCCTTGTAATTGATTTTTTGGAGATCACCCGCACAGTCTCACCGCGATGTCGTTATACCGCAACGCCTGCGGCGCGCCGCTGTTGATCAGGAACGCGTTGTTCACCCCCGGATGCGCGTAGTCGTGGATCGCTGCCGCCACCACGCACGCCAGGATCTCCTCCGAGTTGATGATCTCCGACAGCCCGAGCTCGGCGATAAAGTAGTGCAGCGCGTGGAGCACGTCGGCCGCGTGCGTCGAGTTGTGGTACGGAACGGGCTTGGGGGAGATGGGGGGGTGTGTGTGTGTTGTGTGTGTGTTGCTGTTTAATAATTTGAAGTTGAAAACGTAGGTTGAGCCGGGTTGCGTACCTTGTACCCGCTCTCGATGGTTCGCAGAAACTTTTTGATCACGTCCGGTTCGAGGCTGAACAGCGGCATCAGGTTGTGTCGCTCGATGACCGCGAGCGCCAGGTAGTACAGCGGTGCGCCGTTCGTAAGCTCGACCAGTTTGAAGATATCAAAGTCCCAGCTGTTGATTTCGCTCAGGTACTCTAGTATGTGGTCGTCGATGCTGTTTGCGCGGCGTGGGGAATGAGGGAAAAGCATTTCAGCCTTTGACAAACAAGGGCCGGCAAGGACTTACTCTGCAACCAGCTTTGGAAGCGCTCCCCAGCTCCTGCGATTCCAAGAGGGAGAAATAAAAGAAGGACGGGAACAAATGTTAGATGACACTCCACCCTCACATAACAGAGCCCACCCGCGCGCGCACAAAAAACCCCACTGCAACTAAAGCCCCCATTTCTACACACACACACACACACACACACACACACACACACACACACACACACACACACACACGCACACGGACGGGGCCTCTTCGAGGGTCGGCAATGTGGACGGGCCGTTGTCAGCTTTGTTTGTCAGCATGGTGGTCAGCCACTTGTTGACATCGCTGTCCATGGCGTCGTTGTTCACGTTGAGGTTGGGCAGGAACAGCTGGTTGGACGACAGGATTTGGATGACGTAGTCGAGGCTCTCCATCACGTCGGCGCCGAGGTCTGTGTGTGTGCAATTGTGTGCAAGTGTGTGTGTGAGTGTGTGAGCGAGTGAAAGAGGCATGACGTGGCACACACACTTCAAAAAACCAATCATCATCGTTCGTTCGCAACGAGCCAGATTTCCCTCACCCCCACCCACCGCACTTTTCCTGAATGTTTTTGATGGACCGGATGACTTTGGTGATGGGCGAGTCGAGGTCGAGCACGATTTCCTTCTTGAGGCTACAGAGAGTGTGAGATGAATGAGCGAGCGTGTGTGAGTGTGAGTTTGAGGAGAAAGAAAAAAAAGGTTTCCACTCAACGAGTCCAGCTGCGTCTTCAAGTCCTCGTTCTGCTTCGACAGCTTCGACACCTGATTCTGCCGGTCGATCAGGTTGAACGCGTACTCCTGGATGAACGCCTGCAGCATGTGCAGCGACAGCCCCACCAGCAGAATGCAGCACATCACCGTCGCCTCCGCCGCCCAGTCGATGTGCACCTTGGTCGCCTTGAGGCACAGGTTGGTGTCGCTCCACAGCGTCAGCGACTGCAGGTACTGGTTCGCCCCAGGCGCGCACTTTTCAACCCGCACGTTCGTCAGGCTCATCGCCACGGGGTAGATCTGGAGCTCGGGGGTGTTGTACACTTGCTCGAGGCTGATTACCAGGACGGCGTAGAGCGCTGCCGGGGAAGGGGGGTGGTTGAGAGCGAGCGAGCGAAAGCAAAAGGAAACGCATTGATTAATCGCTCGCGCAAGCAGTGGAGACGAAGCGGGGAGAATACGCCCCTCCTATGAAAGGCGCAAGTAAACGCACCAATGAACAGCGCCACGGCCGCGGTGACGTGGATGCGGAGCGTCTGGATGCTGATTTGCAGGTTGATTGTCATGATCGAGACAAACCACAGGATGCCAAACTGCAGGTGCGCCTGCCGCGCAAACATGTGCACGACAGAGTACGGCAGGAACGACAGGTAGAGCGGAACCATCGAGTTGGGGTTCAGAAAGATAAACACCCGTGAGATTTCCCACGCGAAAAAGCAGCTGTAGATGTCTTTTTTGTGAATCAGCACTTGTCCGGGGCAAGGCATCGGGAAAGAAGAAGATAACTCACAGAGCGGAAACAACCAGAACCAGAGGTACGTCCACCCCGTAAAGTGAGCAATGATCAAAAGAAATCCGTACCAGATGTAGTGGGCGAGCATCTGTGGTGTACGGAAAATGTCCATTCAATCAAGAGAATTTTTCAGGAGACGGTGAAGACTGGGTCTGCTGCGTACCTGGTATTGAATCGGGCCCTTTATGACATCGAATACGCCGGTGGACTCCATCATTTGCATTTGCATGATCATGGATTTGCTCCTTTTTTTAAAAATCGAATGGGCGTGAGCGAACGAACGTGCATGCAGGCGAGAAGTCGAAAGGCCTGCAAACAAAATACATATAAACATAAAACAAAGCTTAAAGCACTTACGACAGAGTGGACGGTCTTCCCAGCTTTGGAAACTGCGACGAATGCTTCACGGACGGAAGCCGCGGGCGCGGCGGCTGCTGCTGCTGCACGTACAACGCCATGTCCTTGGTCGACTGGGAATCGGGCGACGCAAAGTTGCCGTTGCCGCCGCCAAAGCCGCCGCCTCCGCCGGCCATGCTGCTGCCCCCAAAGCTGCTGCTGAACGCCGGGCTGCCAATGATGCTGCCGCCGCCTCCTACCGCCGACTCTGGGCCGCCCCGCAGCCGGCTGCCGCGGAACGACGGTGTCGCTGACATTTTTTTTGCGTAAGGCTGGTCTGACTCTTGTTTTTTTCATAGTGGCGACAATTTCAAAAACGCTCGAGGTTCCAGCAAACCCGCCACCAAACCCAGTTTCTATTTTTTTGGCGTACATTCGTTCAACGGTCCCAAAAGTTTGATTGAGCACAAGTCTCGAAGATGAGTGGTGGGTGTGCTGATATGTGTTTTTCAAGTGCGTTGTTGACCATTACCCAACCACCAGCGGCACCTGTTCCTTGTGACACTTTCTCGGTCAGTCCAGGGGTGGGTTGGCCTGGGCTGTCAGTGAAGATTATAGTTCTATGCGGGGCGCGTGCGCACGTACGTCACGCGCGAATTGAAAATAAGATCGGCGACAGGACGCGACGCGCGCAGAGGGCGTGCCCACAACAGCGTTGAAAATCTTGCGTTTTTTCCTTCTTCTTCGTGAGAGTTCTGGTTGGAGAAGGGTGGTCGCTGTGGACCTTTTTTGGACAAAAAAAGGCTAATGATGATGGCGGAACAGCAGCCACAGCAGCTCGAGCACCCACACAACCACCCCAACCCGCAACACAACCCGCACCACCACCTCGACCACCACGACGACGACCAACAGCAGCAGCTGCCGGGGCAGGAGCAGCAGGAAATAGCGCCGTTGCAATCGCGAGGAGTTGGGGATCGGCTCGAAGGAGGAGGAGGCGACGACGGTCTTTTCGGTGGCGACGGCGGCTTCGCCATGAACAACACCAGCGGCTCCATCGTCGGGGCCGCCGCCGCCGCAGCGTCGCGGGCAAGCATTTTCGCGTCTGGAGAGGGTGCCGGCGACGAAGTGTCCAACACGCTGCTCTCTGCGGCTCTGAACGATGCGCTCGCCTCTACCTCCACCACTACCACCACCTCCTCCTCCTCATCATCTTCGTCCTCCTCTTATTCTCTCTATAGCGCCGACGGCTCAGAATTGGACGCTACTGGCGCAGGTGGACTCGACACCGACGACTCGCAGCGCGAGCAGCAGCTCTTCCCTATTCGCCTCCACCAAACCCGATCTCTACAGCAGCTACCTCTTACGCCTCAGCAGCAGCAGCAGCAGCAGCAGCAGCAACTGCGTCGCCTGCGTCGCTCCTTCCGATCATTACCCCCGCCCCCAAACACCGCCCATTCTTCTTCGTCCAACGTGTCGCTCCCGACTTCCCCACCCCTTGCACCTCACCCCGCATCAAGTTCTTCGCTTGCGCCATCGCCCGCTGCCCCACCTTCTCTCTCCTCGTCCCTGTCGTCCTCAGAAGTCATGCTCTCCCCGCAGCTCACGCCTTCGCGTTTCTCCGTCGGCCTATCGCCAGCCGTTGCCGCTTCGTTGTCACATCCTGCCTCGCGCCGGACTTCCTTTTCGCCGTTCGCCATGGGTGGCGTGACGGTGGAATCAGACTCTAGAGAGGATCTCATACGATCGATCCCCATATTCCGATCCGTTGCTTTCATGCCCGAGAGCTCAGCCTTCTACAAGGAGGTTGCGAGGGTGAGTTCCGGAGACTGTGGCTATCGATTCGTGCCTCCCTCACTAGCCGACAAAAAAAAAAAAAAAAAACAGGTCGTGCAATTGCGCCATTACGTTCCCGGAGACGTTATTATCAACGAAGGGGACGTTGCCAAGTCCATCTTCTTCGTGATCAGGGGGCAGGTTGAAGTCCTGAGCTCTGGTGGCGATTTCGCTGCTGCCGAACTGGACGCTGGATCATATTGTTCGTAACGTATATTTCCAACATCCAGCACCTGGACGGCCCAATAACTAACACGAGCCCCATTGTTTCGTGCCGCTTAAAATGCCCTGCAGTCGGTGAAATAGCAGCGATTTTTGAAACGCCGCGGATTGCGTCGGTCCGAGCCATCACAAAATGCGTAATAGCTGCCGTGCCTGGAACGGACTTGAAGCCTATTCTCCAAAACTACCCGCTGATTCTGAACGTGATCAAGAGCGAGTCGTCCGAGCGGATTTCCGAGTCCAGCATCGAAAAGGTAGAGCTCATTTTAATTGTTGGGGAAAGCGAGTGAAGACTTACGGCGTCGTTGCTGGCCAGTTGCAAAAATCGGAAATTAGGGATCAAGATACCTCTGTTCCGAGCCGAGAGTCGTATCGACTCAGTCAAAATCGCCGATCCAATATAATGAGTTTCTCGCCAACTTCGGCGGGAGGCGCGAGTCCTGCGAGTGGTGGTGGTATTTCGCTCATTGCTTCGGATACTCGAGCACAGTTTGGCCTTTCCAGCAGGACCAGTAGTGGTCTGAGCTCCCGTCGCTCCACGGCTGGGAGCACTCCGCGTGCCTCGTCGATCGACGACATTGCCGTGGAGGAGGATGTGGAAGAGGAATCGGAGGTTTCTCCTAAAGTGCCCACCTTGTCGCCGGCCCGCCAAGACTCCAACATGTCGAACGAAGAAAAGGATGTCCTCGATGACGATAGCGATGACAGCGACGACTCGGAAGATGAAGAGGATGTGGACATGGACTCATCTCCTATTGCTGACAGTAGTTTGCTTACAAAACGAACATCTATGGGAAACCCAGCGTCTTACGTGAACCGCTTAGCCGCAAAGCATACCGTGCGGCGTCGTGCGTCAGTGGCGGTTTGGGCGGACGAAAAGCTTTCGGCCCTTGCACAGTCTCTCGCGGCAAAAGAGTTTCTTCCAGGTACCGGATTTGGTGGACGATTCACCTCTGGGTCATCGGCGGCCGACGCCTACGAGTCGGACGACTCTGATGACGACGAGATGGCGGACGAATTCGCAACCGTTGACGGCGCAGCGGGCGCCGGTCTCAGTGCAGACATGATTCCTTCTGCTCTGGGCGGTCTGCCGCAGGGCATTGCGGGTCGAGTTTTACAGTATCTCGACTTTCGGCAACTGATGCGTATCCGCTCCGCGGGTCGCGAGATGGTGGCGCTTCTGCTTGAGCCCGCTTTGGGACTCGTTAAGCGGGTCGATTTGAGCCCGTGGCATAAGAAAATTGACGACACTATTTTGACGCACGTTGTGTCATTTTGCGGGGCAAACGTCGAGGAATTATGCTTGCGGAGCTGCTGGCAGCTTACCGACAAGGCTTTGGATGCTATTGCGAGCAACTGCGTCGTTTTACGCAGTCTCAACCTCTCCAGTGTCTGGGACATCTCGGACGCTGGCGTAGCGAACCTCTGCAACGGACTCGTGAATGGGCTGGAAGAGATCGACCTCTCCAACTGCCGAAAGCTTACCGACGCGGCCATGCTATCGCTTTTAAATTCAAGCCGTGGCGGCAGCGGTCACGGCACTGGCCTTGGTGGGCTCTCTGCTGTTCAAATGTCGTTTTGCAAAAATTTTTCGGATTTAAGTTTGAATCACCCTGCTTGGACTCTGGTCGAGTCTCTTAATATGCACCGCTGCACCGGAATCACGGACGAAGGTTTTGCTTCGTGGGAGTTGGCAGCGACCGGAAAAAGACCCGGCATGGACGAAGAGGAAGTCGAGGAGGCTGTTGCAACAGAACGCCCCTCGGACCCGCCTATTGTCGTCAGCGATGCTGCCCTCGCGCCAAACGGCACTGATGACATGGACGTCGAGCCTGTTGGGAAGCCGTCGCCAGTCGCGGACGAAACGGAAGAGCAGTCAAAGATGTCGACGACAGAAGAAGAATCGGGGACCGATTGCATGTCGACAAAGGAGGAGAATCTGGTCCCCGCCGACTCGAGCGCCGACCCAGTTACCACCGCCCCCACCGTCGTATTTACGGACACGAACGCCGAAGACATCCCCATCCTCGAACTTCCACCATCGTCAAATGTCCCCGTCGCTCAACCAACTCTGACACCCTTCGCATTGCACGAGCTCATCCTCTCCGACTGCAGTTTTCTCACCGATGCGGCGATCACTTCCATCGCGCTGTCCTGCCCGCACCTCACGGTGCTGTCGCTCTCGTTTTGCTGCGCGCTGACGGAAGCGTTTGCGGCGCCGCTGTCGGCGCACTGCCCGCGCATCCGCGGCCTGGACGTGTCGTACTGCGGCGCTGCCGTGACCAACGCGAGCCTGTCGACCCTTGCGACGGGCCTGCAGGACCTCGAGCGGCTGAGCCTGCGCGGCTGCGTGCAGATCACGACGGAGGGCGTCGTCGCGTCGCTCGGGCCGCTGACCGCCCTGCGCATGGTCAACCTGAGCCAGTGCCGAAACGTGAAGGCCGCAGGCGTCAGCGCCGGCGTCGATGGCAGGTGGGAGCTCGTCTCGACTGGAAACGTCCTCGAGGGCCTGCTGGGCATGTGGCGCTGGGGTCGCGGGTTCCAGGGCGGCGGCGCCGGCGGCGTCGGTCCAGGCGTGGCGGGCGGCGGCGGCGGCGGCGACGGGAGGCTCAAGCCGGGCTTTCTGTCGTCGTCGGCGGCGTCGTCGCACCAGAGGAGCGTGACTGCCTGAAAAGGGGTGAGGTGGAGGGGGGAAGGGTGTGAAAAAGATGAAGAACAAGAGATTCGCGTGGGCGCTGTCGTCGGGTCCTCTCACTCTCTCCCCTTTTGCTCCTTTTCCTTTCGTTTTCTTTCTTGCTCTTGACCTTCTTAAACAAAAAAAAAAAAACAACAAACATTTTGGGAACGCTCATTCTTGTTCTTTTTTCTTGCCTCTTCTCTCTCTCTCTTTCGTCCTTTCCCACCTTTCTCATGCCTCCTCGTTTCCATCACCACCAAACCCTCGCTCGCTCGCCTATCCTTTCTGTCTTTCTTTTTTTTTTTTTTTTTTTTTTGCTGTTTGACCGCGCGTGCCCCTTCCCGTTTCTTCTGTTGTTCTCTCCCCCCCTCGCTCTCATTCTTTCTCTCTCTCTCTCTCTCCCTCTTTAGTGGTGGGTTGGTCCAAAAACGATTTACGGACGTTGCAGTACGTGCGCACTTTTTTTTTGCCTTTTCTTTGTGGGGGGTGGGAGGTGTTTTTCTGGCGGGGAAGGGTTGGGAGGAGTTGGCCTCGCTTCGGTCACGTCCTCTCTTCCTCCTCCTCCTCGCTCCTCTTGTGGCTCTGTCTCTCCCTCGGCCCTTAACTTTTACCACATCCACAAAAAATCCACCTCTCGGACTCGAATTTTTTTTTTTTTTTTTGGTTCTCACCCCGTCTCTATCCCTCCCTTTTTCTTCTGTCCCTTCGCGTCGAACCCCCCATCCCCATGCCCTACACTGCCCGCCCCACGCTCCTGCCCGCCTCGCTGCTCCCCCGACCTTTCGCCCCTCTGGCTCTCCTGCTATAATGCCGAAGGAAAGGAAAGGAAAGGAAAAAAAAAAAAAAAAAACACCCATTTCGTCCTACCCCAACCTTCCCGCAAAGACGCAAAGCAACCTTGAGAAGAACAGAAGGGGGGGAAAAAAAATACCAACAGCTAGCGGGGAAAATAAAAAGGATTATGCCTCTCCCACTGTTTTGCCGAGACTCTGCAACCTGCCGACAACCTTCCCACGGCTACCTCGAGCGAACAAGCAGTGGCCCTGATACATAGTTGCTTGTAACGGGTCCAAGGCGCCCAGAGAGAATACGGCATTGACAAGGAATTCCGGAGAACGAGACAACGGTCCTGCCCCGAAAAAAGACACTTGTTTCAAGCCCCTTCCACCACCCCCAGCCATCAGCTGCTGCAACGACAACCGTAGAGCTCACATCCCCCAGCCATCGAACTTTGGAAACCACGGTTCTTCGAGTACACGCCTAAAAGTGTCTGTGGGGTCGCTCGGCCACTGAGTGAGATCGAGATTCGGGTGGGAACGCACCAGGGCAAGAAGCCATATCCAGATCCAAAGGCTGGAACCCGCGTGTCTTGCGCTGAGCGCCCCGTCGTTCACCATCTGGTGAGTTTGATCAAGCTCCCCCTGCTTCTCTCGCCCATCCTCCCCAAGAGAAGTAGACGGGCTTTGGATCATCTTCACCGTAAAACGACAAAAAACAGTTCACTAATTGCGATACTCTCTTTCGCACTCTTTCACTGCACAGGAATGATCGGCGGTGTGGCTGCCCAGCTCTGTGCCGCGGCCATCGCGGACGACGCTGAAACGCTGACAAGCGTCCTGCAAGAGCACCGCGGTGCGCTCGCCAGCCAGAAGCCCCTCCTCTCCGAGCTGCTCTACTTCGCCTCGGACCGCGGCCACCTGGATGCAGTCAAGCTCCTCGCCGAATGCGGAGCCGAGATAAACTCGGCAACGGGACCAAAGTCGCGAACGCCGATCCACGCCGCGTCGTTCCGGGGGAACCTCGACATTGTCAAGTTCCTGCTGGGCCACCGTGCCAAAGTGAACGCCGTGGACGCGGAGAACCGGACGCCGCTCCACGCCGCCTCTTTGAACGGCCACGTGGACGTGGTCGCTTGCCTGCTGCTGTACGGCGCCAACGTGAACGCGACGGACCGGAGCCTGCGCACGCCGCTTCACGATGCGGCGGAGAACGGTTGCACTGAGACGGTGACGTGCTTGTTGCAAAGCGGGGCAGAGAAGAGTGCGCTGTGCGAGGGAGACTTGACGCCCGCCATGATTGCCTCGGAGAAGGGCCATACCGATGTGGTGCGGCGCTTATCACCAGCAGCAGCAGCAGCCCGTGCAAACCCAGAAAAGGCGAGCAGGCGCTTGTCGCCAATCTCGCGTCCTCTGTCAAGGCTGTTCGACGAGTCGAGACTCTTTGCGGCGGCGTCAAAGGGACAGGCCGAGAAGCTCCGACGCATGCTCACGCGCGATGTCCCCGACGCCGCTGCAAACCGTGCCGTCATGTTGAAACTGATGGACGTGGCGTGCGCTTGCGGACATCTGGATGTGGTGATGTGCTTGGTGGAGTTGGGCGCCAGTGTGAACGCCCATGCAGACGGCCAGCAGACGCCTTTGCATACGGCGGTGGTCGCCCACAGCGTGCCCGTGGTCCGCTATTTGTTGGAAAATGGGGCAAGGGCTGACGAGGTGTCGCTTGGTGGGCAAACTCCTCTCAGCGCTGCTGCCCAGAGTGGAAGCTTAGCAGTGGTTGAATGCCTGCTTGCGGCTGGTGCGACTGTGAATGCAAGAGGCAGCGACAAACAGGGAGCCTTACATGCAGCATGCGAAAAAGGCCACGCGGATGTTGCCCAATTGCTGCTTGGAAACGGAGCGGATGTGAACGCAGTTGGAGCAGAAGGATGGACACCTTTGCATTTTGCCTGTGCGAATGGTCATCTGGATGTGGTGGAGTGTTTGCTTCAGAGCGGTGGCAATGCTAATTCATTAACAGAAGATGGGAGATCCCCGCTGCACCTTGCGTGCACGGAGGGAAAAATTCCTGTGGCGTCCAGGTTGCTGGACAGTGGTGCTGCGGACGTGAACACAAAAAACCCCGCTGACAGCGCTCCTCTCCAGATTGCAGCAAGCCAAAAAAGGACACCACTTGCAGCTGGATCGCAAACTGGGAATGTGGAGATCGTCAAACTATTGCTTGAAAATGGCGCAGATGTGAATGCGAGGACCGCAGCAAAGGAAACTGCTCTCCACATTGCGTGCAGGAACTACCGTTGGACACTTACCTCGCACTTGTTGGCGGCTGGGGTGGATCCCAATTCTGCAGATGTTGCGGGCTGGAGTGCGCTTCATGTGGCATCTCGTTGTGGGCAATTGGATGTGATGAAGCAGCTGGTATCTCATGGAGCAAATGTGAATGCCGAGGGAAACGTCAGGTGGACGCCTCTCTTTTTTGCCTCACATTATAGCCATCTGGATGCAGTTCAATACTTGCTGGCCAATGGCGCCAATGCCAACGCAGAGATTGAGGGCAAGATGACTCCATTGATGCTTGCATCTGAGAAGGGACACTTGGAGGTTGTCAAATGTCTGCTGGAGAACAATGCCAATGTCAATGCACAGCACGCAAATGGCTGGAGTTCTTTGTACCTTGCTGCGCAAGCTGGAAACGCAAACATTGTTGCATACCTGTTGCAATGTGGGGCGTCTGAAAGCCCAATTCTTGACAGAACTTTGAGAGCCCTCTATGTTGCCTGCAAATATGGACACATGGCTGTGGTGGAATGTTTGCTGGATAACTCTGGGCCGTACTCACGACCTTTGCGCTCTGACTATCGCTGGAAGCAGCAAGCCTGGGAGGTCGCCTGTCTTGCCTGTGAGTTTGGACAGCTGGGCCTCGTCAGGAAGTACCTGAGCACTGCGATTCGATATGATTTCGATGGGAATAACAAAAAAACCCTTCTCAGGTTAGCAACGCTTCACGGGCACGCTGATATTGTGCATTACTTTGGTCACCAACTTGGTTTCTGGCAGAACCATTGGAAATGGTCATACTTCGTGCATGCCGCAAGTAGAGGGGGCAACCTGCTTTTAGTCGAGTACTTCTTGAGGAAAGGCTGCAGTTTCAAGCAAATATGTGACTCCTTTGACCCTCCTATCGTGGAAGCTGCACGCAATGGTCATCTGAGCGTGGTGAAGCTCTTGATGGCTGCTGGCGCTGATCCGGGTTCATCCTCTGTTTTTTCCATGGGAGCGCTCCAAGTTGCAGCCCAAGCTGGACACCTGGATATTGTAAAGTGCTTGCTGCTGGACGATGCAGACACTGACGAGGAGAAGATGGCGGGGAAAAAATCTGGACGCCGCTTGTCGTGGCCGACCAGCCGTCAGAATCGAAAACCCCTGAAGCCTGCAGATGTGAATGAAGGAGAAAATGGCTCATGCACACCAATCTCTCTGGCTGCGTTGCACGGCCACTTGGAAGTTGTGGAATACCTTCAGCAGAAAGGTGCAAAGCTGAAGACACTAGGTCCAAAAGACAAGCCAGAACAAGGAAGCGCTATCCATCAAGCAGCCATTGGAGGGCACATTGAAGTGATCAGATTTTTGCTGAAGTGCGGTGTGGACATAAGCGACTCCTCCAGCACTTTGGGGACTCCGCTGTACTGGGCAACGATTAAAAAGCAAAGGAAAGTGATTGACTTCTTGCTGGAGCACGGTGCTGATGTGAATGCAATCGGGCCACAGAATCTGGCACCGCTCCATATCGCCTGCAACTGTGGAGACAAGGAGCTTGTGGAGTATTTCTTGAAACATGGAGCAAACGTTGACACACCTGGTGCCACTCCACTGTTTAGTGCATGTCAGAACAAGCAATTGGGGGTTGCAGTTATATTGCTGCAAAATGGTGCCAATGTTGACGGTGCTCCAGGCTCAAATCTCCCTCCGCTCTGTGCTGCTTGTAAAGCAGGTCACTTTGATATAGTCGAGCTATTAGTCAAGAATGGTGCAAACTTAAATGCTACTATGACGAACTATTATGGTCGCCACCGCACAGCACTCCACCTTGCAGCTAACCTCTTTACGAACTATGTGAATTTACCGTTGGTGAAATATCTTCTCAAATTGGGTCTCGATCCCAACGCAAGAGACAGTTTTGGCCGGACGCCATTGATTGCAGCGGCCGGCAGTTCATTGGAAGTAGTAAAACTGCTGCACGCTGCTGGAGGGTCGTTGGAGCAGAGCGACTGTTTGGGTAGCACAGCCCTCCACGAAGCGGTGAGCGGAAGCAGTACTGAGACCTGCAAGTGGCTGCTGTCAATGGACGTCGACGTGGAGAAGCGGAACTCGAGCGGTGAAACCCCTCTCTTGAAGGCCTGCTCGTTGACATCTGACGAGATTTTTCTGATGCTGGTCGCCCACGGCGCTGACCCTTATGTTGTGGATAGGGATGGTAAAGACGGCGAGACTATTGCGTATTACTGGGAGCGTGATGATATCAAGTGGTGGTATCGAGAAAACCCGAAGCCAAAGGACTATGTGAATGCACGCACTTCACAGGCGTAGACTTCCTACTGTTTGCTGTTGTGGAGCTCGGTGGTGGTGGACTGCCTGCAGGACTAAAGCGGGCTTGCTTTCGCTTACATCTATGAAGACTTTGTTCCCTACCAACCAGCATGATTCAGCATTCTATGTATTCTGTTCTGGTTTTTTTTTCTTTTCGTTTTGATTCCTTTCAGCTTTTGAGCCTTTGGCAAACTGTGAACTTCCATTGAAACTGCAAGAGTTGTGTGCACGCTGTCGATTGTCCCTGCTCCCCCTCTGGCTCCACGAGTTTTCTTAAGAACCTTATACACCGCTGATCTGATTTTGAGGAAATGCATTTAATGCCACTCACTGTTGCAAAGCATTTCCAATCGATGAATTTGGTCAAACCTCGTCAAGAATCGAAAAATTCTGGAAGGAGAGCGCTGCTGTTTCTTTTTTTTTGTAACATTATTTTATCCTCGATCCTCTCAGTTAGTGCGGCCCAGGATCGAATCGCAGAATTTGGGTTTGATTTGATAGGGCGAATCAGACTCATATCGCTGCGGCCATTTGATTTCAATGCAACCCCTTCTTAACAAATAATGTTTGTGCAGTATTGCTGTTTCCGAAAATATTGTCATCTGGTGATGATTGGAATCATCGCAGTGATGAAAGGTCTGAATCATCGTGGGTGAAAAGGCTGTCCCCGAAGTTTTTAGCATTTCGTTTATGTCGAATCATCAGCCTTCTTGTTTTATTGAGATTCTGGAAGACAAAGAAAAGAAAAAAAAAAGAAGAAAAGAGCCTTTTACACTTTGTTGGTGGTTCAATCACCACTCTTTTTCTTTTTTTGCTATCCTCGAAGTGTTGTATTTAACAAGCAACAAATGCTGAAACATTTCACTCGACTCTGATCAAACTGCTCTTGCAATGAAATGGACGTCGACCCTCCAGCTAATGCGGTGCCCTTCTCAGTTATTGTTCACGCAGTCATAAAAGCGTTCTACCACCAGCATGGCAGTTTGAGTCCTCAGGCCACAATCACAATAACTGCAACCAGTTTGGATGAATTCTTCCAAAAAGCCTTCGAAATATTTCAACCTCAGCTTGGTCTTATGGCAAGAGCTGGAGGATCTGACGGAACTGACTTCACTGGAACTGTTGCAATCATCGCCAATGCCCCAAACATTTTTGCAATTGAGAAGTACCCACGAGGCAATAGAAAGTACTCACTTCCTGGCGGAATTGCAAGCGACACCATCACAGAGGACGAGCTTCGACAGTGGCTGGTGGCAGAACTTACTGTCATGAAGCACAGGCTCTTGCGCAGAAAGGCTCATTCCAATCTTTTCGAAACTCAGGTCCTTCGCCCTGCTATTGCACGTGAACAAGGTGGTGGTCCTGCTGCAACAGTACACAACCAAATCATTGCCACGCTGAAAGAGAAGCACAGTCGCAATTATGCATCTCCATTCGAGTTGTACTGGCGTCTTTGGGCGGTGCATATTCTCAGCCAGCCTGTTGCCGACCAAGAAGACGCCATGAACCAACCACCACTCCCTGAAGTTCTTCGTTTTTTTCGATATGCGCCGGGCCAGGATGACCGCCTCCTCTGTGAGATGCAGAGAGAGAACAAAGCAGTGGATATGATCTGCAAGCCCACAAGGTGTATCTAAATGAGCTCATTGCCGCCACGCGTGATCATCTTGCTCGCCTTGTTGCATTCCAAACTATGGTTGAAGGACGGTCAGACTTCCTTGCTGGAATGGCCGCACTCAGTGGACCCAGAGAAACTGGCTCCTCCTGCACTCTTCTTGGTTGCATTGATGATCGAGCTGATGAGGACCACGCTGAATGAACACCTCTTTTGTTTGCTTTACTTGAAAGCCTCATCTATTTTATCTTCTTGTTCTCATGAAGTCTTATCTCACTTTTTTCCCCCCACTTCTTCCCAAACTATTCCGCCCTCCCCAAGATGTCAGAAGAAAGTCATTGATCAACTCTCTGCTTTTATTCAAACCCATCACCTCTGTGTTGAGCTTGGAGCCTGCAGCTGGATCAAAGAAGCCATCTTCGCAATATCTGCAATGCTTAAACATGTTTTGCATTGGGCATGTATCAAAATTTTGCAGGATTTTTGCAATGAAGTGAGGCAGAGTCCTAGCGGTTAGCTCGCCTTCAGGATACTCCCGCTGCATGTGGCTCTTCACTACACCAAAGAAAATTTCAATTGGGTTGAAGAAGGACAGTAAGCTGGAAGGAACACTGGGACAATTCCTATAGACTGGAAATAAAGTGACAGATTTGGGTCGCAATGGATTTTGGCACCATCCATGATCCAAACAGAATGATAGCTGGGATAGCATCGAACCTTCCCTATTAAGAGAAGCAGAGGCAGTAAGAGAGGGAAGAATGGATGCAATCAAGATCGCAAAAAAGTTGCGCATCGAAGTGAAGGTACTGAGAATTCATGCTCACCAGACTTTAATGCGAAGTTACAGCATGCATCTACAAATTTCAGTTGTGTGAACGTCCCCTCTGTCATGACAGATTCAAGAAGGCCACCAACGCCAATAAAGCACAGCAGCGAGACCCTTGGAAGACGGCGAAACTCGCTGTGAAATCGCAGCCGTTGTCCTTCAAGTGCGTATCCACAAGACTGAGGTAAACCCCGATTGTCAAATGATACTTTGTACAAAAACACAAGGTTGTAATGATTCCAATTAATATTTCCAAGCTCCATGGCAAAGCGAGTGATGTCGTCTCGTTTGATATCTAATGCTCGGCGTTCGATCTTCTGAATCAGATTGAGATGGCTTATAAGCGACTGGGAAACAGCTGTATTTGCAAGAAGTAAGACTCACCTTTCTCATGAATCCCAATTCTTGCATGATTCGCAAACTGAAGTGACACCAATCTCCTGGTCCCATTCTTCCTCAAACTGCTTCTTAATCTCATCAAGGAAGGAGAGAGGATTGCCTGTGAGACTATACTCACTCCTTTGACCCTGGGATCTGGGCCCTAGAGTGAGGGAAAGCAAATAATAGGCTAAAACTAACTTTATTGGGCTGTTGTCTAGGGGGTGTTTCAACCCTACTACTTGCCTAGTCCACGAAGTATCCCTACTGATCTGTCTAACAGGGGTCTCAAACACAAAGAATGAACATTCAGAGGGACAATCCT